>CM035839.1:246237765-246985985 GCA_020510985.1 Pholidichthys leucotaenia | reverse complement strand
TGACTGTAGACAAGTTTGCGATTTGCTCTGCGTTTGTAATGACACAGAATTTTAGCTTTGGTGATTGTACTCAAGTTTTTTACTTCCTGTAATTTTGTGTGTTAGTGCTGACACAGTATCTTAGCTTCCGTGAATGTTCAGAAGTTTGAAGCTTAATCAAATTTATGCATTCCTGCAAATACAGAAGCTTTGCTTCTGTGATTGTAGGCAAGTTGCAATTTTCACACCAACAAAGAAGATTAGCTTTGATATTTGCATGCAAGTTTGCGACTTGATTGAAAAAATTTTTCTTAGCAATGACACAGACGCCAAGTGTCGGTTATTGTACTCAACTTTGAAACTTGTTCCAATTCTATTTGTTTGTGCTGACAAATTTTCTTAGCTTTCGTCAATGTACATGTTTACAACTTTCTCCAATTTTGTGTATACACACTGAAAAAGAAGCTTCTCCGGATACCTTAGGAAAGTTTGCGATATGCTGCAATTCTGTATATTAGTGGTTATACCGAAGCTGAGTTTTATTGACTGTAGACAAGTTTGTGATTTGCTCTGTGTTTGTAATGACACAGAATTTTAGTTTTGGTGATTGTACTCAAGTTTTTTACTTCCTGCAATTTTTTGCGTTAGTGCTGACACAGTATCTTAGCTTCCGTGAATGTTCACAAGTTTGAAGCTTAATCAAATTTATGCATTCCCGCAAACACAGAAGCTTTGCTACTGTGATTGTAGCAAGTTGCAATTTTCACACCAAAATAGAAGCTTCGCTTTGATAGTTGAACTCAATTTTGCTACCATTCAAATTGTTGTCTTAACGCTGACAAAGAAATAGCATCAGTGAATGTATTCAATTTAACAACTGACTCCTATTCTGCATTTTGGCACGGACGCTAAAGCTTCTCTTGGTGATTGTACTCAAGTTTTTGATTTGCTACTATTTGGTGTGTTCCAAATGACAGAGAAGCTTTGTTTCGGTTGATGTAGGCAATTTGGGACTTGCTCCCATTATGTATTGTTCATGCTAACAAAGTTTCTGAGCATCCATGAATGTACGCAATTGTGCATCTTGAGCCAATTTTGTATTCGCTCTGACACAGAAGCATCGCTAAGGTGATTGAAGGCAAGTTTGGAACATTCTCCAATTCTTTGTTTTCCTTCTTACACAGAAATTTAGTTTTATTGATTTTAAAAAAGTATGCTATTTACTACGATTTTCTTTCTTAGAACAGACAGAATTTTAGCTTTGGTGATTGTTCTCAAGTTTGCGAATACCTGCCATTTTGTGTCTTCATGACACAGTTTCTTAGCTTCCATTAATGTTCACAAGTTTGTAATTTTCCAAATTTTGTGTATTCATGCAGGCACAGAAGTTTTGCTTCTATGATTGTAGGCAACTTTGCAATTATCTCCCATTCTCTGTTCACACCAACAAAGAAGATTAGCTTTGATATTTGCATGCAAGTTTGCGACGATTGAAAATTTTGTCTTTGCAATGTCACAGACGCTGTGTCGGTTATTGTACTCAACTTTCAAACTTGTTCCAATTCTATTTGTTTGTGCTGACAAATTTTCTTAGCTTTCGTCAATGTACATGTTTACAACTTTCTCCCATTTGGTGTATACACACTGAAAAAGAAGCTTCTCCGGATACCTTAGGAAAGTTTGCGATGTGCTGCAATTCTGTATATTAGTGGTTATACAGAAGCTGAGTTTTATTGACTGTAGACAAGTTTGAGATTTGCTCTGTGTTTGTAATGACACAGAATTTTAGCTTTGGTGATTGTACTCAAGTTTTTTACCTCCTGCAACTTTGTGTGTTAGTGCTGACACAGTATCTTAGCTTCCGTGATTGTTTACAAGTGTGAAGCTTAAATCAAAGTTATGTATTCCCGCATACACAGAAGCATTGCTTCTGTGATTGTAGGCAATTTGCAATCCTCACACTAAAAAAGCTTAGCTTTGATAGTTAAACGTTTGCTACCATTCAAATCTTTTTCCCGCTGTCAAAGAAACAGCCTCGGTGATTGTATTCAAGTTAAGAATTGTCTCTTATTCTGCATTTTAAGACGGACACTAAAGCTTCTCTCGGTGATTGTACTCAAGTTTTTGATTTGCTACTATTCGGTGTTTTCCAACTGAAAGAGAAGTTTCGTTTCGGTGGATATAGGCAAGTTTAGGACTTGCTCCCATTATGTATTGTTCATGCTAACAAAGTTTCTTATCATCCATGAATGTACGCAATTGTGCATCTTGATCCAATTTTGTGTTTGCAATGACACAGAAGCATCGCTAAGGTGACTGAAGGCAAGTTTTGAACATTCTCCAATTCGTTGCTTTCCTTCTTTGAAAATTAGTTTTATCGATGGTACACAAGTATACGATTTACCATGATGTTCTTTGTTAGAAATGACACAGAATTTTAGCTTTGGTAACTTTTCTCAAGTTTTCATCTTCCTGCCATTTTGTCTGTTCGAGCTGATACAGCTTCTTAGCTTCGATGAACTTTGCAAATTTCTCAAATTTTGTGTATTCATGCAGGCACAGAAGTTTCGATTCTGTGATTGTAAGCAACTTTGCAATTATCTCCCATTCCTTATTCATGCTAACAAAAAAGATGAGCTTTGATATTTGTATGCATGTTTGCGACTTGAGTCAAAATTTTGTCTTAGCAATGACACAGACGCTTAGTGTCGGTTATTGTACTCAACTTTCAAACTTGTTCCAATTCTTTTTGTTTGTGCTGACAATTTTTCTTAGCTTCCGTCAATGTACATGTTTACAACTTTCTCCAATTTGGTGTATACACTGAAAAAGAAGCTTCTCCGGATACTTCAGGAAAGTTTGAGATGTGCTGCAATTCTGTATATTAGTGGTTATACCAAAGCTGAGTTTTATTGACTTTAGACAAGTTTGCGATTTGCTCTGTGTTTGTAATGACACAGAATTTTAGCTTTGGTGATTGTACTCAAGTTTTTTCACTTCCTGCAATTTTGTGCGTTAGTGCTGACACAGTATCTTAGCTTCCATGATTGTTCACAAGTTTGAATCTTAAATCAAATTTATGTATTCCCGCAAACACAGAAGCTTTGCTTCTGTGATTGTAGGCAATTTGCAATCCTCCCACTAAAAAAGCTTAGCTTTGATAGTTAAACTCGTTTGCTACCATTCAAATCTTTTTCCCGCTGTCAAAGAAACTGCCTCAGTGATTGTATTCAAGTTAAGAATTGTCTCCTATTCTGCATTTTTGCACGGACACTAAAGCTTCTCGTTGATTGTACTCAAGTTTTTGATTTGCTACTATTCGGTGTGTTCCAACTGAAACAGAAGCTTCGTTTCGGTGGATGTAGGCAAGTTTGGGACTTGCTCCCATTATGTATTGTTCATGCTAACAATGTTTCTAAGCATCCATGAATGTACGCAATTGTGCATCTTGATCCAATTTTGTGTTTGCACTGACACAGAAGCATCGCTAAGGTGATTGAAGGCAAGTTTGGAACATTCTCCAATTCTTTGTTTTCCTTCTTTGAAAATTAGTTTTATTGATGGTACACAAGTATACGATTTACCACGATGTTCTTTGTTAGAAATGACACAGAATTTTAGCTTTGGTGATTTTTCTCAAGTTTGCGCCTTCCTGCCATTTTGTGTGTTCGAGCTGATACAGCTTCTTAGCTTCCATGAACTTTGCAAATTTCTCAAATTTTGTGTTTTCATGCAGGAACAGAAGTTTCGATTCTGTGATTGTAAGCAACATTGAAATTATCTCCCATTCTCTGTTCACGCTAACAAACAAGATGAGCTTTGATATTTGCATGCACGTTTGCAACTTGATTCAAATTTTGTCTTAGCAATGACACAGACGCTAAGTGTCAGTTATTGTACTCAACATTCAAACTTGTTCCAATTCTTTTTGTTTTTGCTGACAAATTTTCTTAGCTTCCGTCAATGTACATGTTTACAACTTTCTCCAATTTGGTGTATACACACTGAAAAAGAAGCTTCTCCGGATACTTCAGGAAAGTTTGCGATGTGCTGCAATTCTCTATATTAGTGGTTATATCGAAGCTGAGTTTTATTGACTGTAGACAAGTTTGTGATTTGCTCTGTGTGTGTAATGACAAAGAATTTTAGCTTTGGTGATTGTACTCAAGTTTTTTACTTCCTGCAACTTTGTGTGTTAGTGCTGACACAGTATCTTAGCTTCCGTGATTGTTCACGTGTGAAGCTTAAATCAAAGTTATGTATTCCCGCATACACAGAAGCTTTGCTTCTGTGATTGTAGGCAATTTGCAATCCTCACACTAAAAAAGCTTAGCTTTGATAGTTAAACGTTTGCTACCATTCAAATCTTTTTCCCGCTGTAAAAGAAACAGCCTCGGTGATTGTATTCAAGTTAAGAATTGTCTCCTATTCTGCATTTTAAGACGGACACTAAAGCTTCTCTCGGTGATTGTACTCAAGTTTTTGATTTGCTACTATTCGGTGTGTTCCAACTGAAACAGAAGCTTCGTTTCGGTGGATGTAGGCAAGTTTAGGATTTGCTCCCATTATGTATTGTTCATGCTAACAAAGTTTCTTATCATTCATGAATGTACGCAATTGTGCATCTTGATTCAATTTTGTGTTTGCAATGACACAGAAGCATCGCTAAGGTGATTGAAGGCAAGTTTGGAACATTCTCCAATTCTTTGTTTTCCTTCTTTGAAAATTAGTTTTATTGATGGTACACAAGTATACGATTTACCACGATGTTCTTTGTTAGAAATGATACAGAATTTTAGCTTTGGTGATTTTTCTCAAGTTTGCGTCTTCCTGCCATTTTGTGTGTTCGAGCAGATACAGCTTCTTAGCTTCCATGAACTTTGCAAATTTCTCAAATTTTGTGTATTCATGCAGGCACAGAAGTTTCGATTCTGATTGTAAGCAACTTTGCAATTATCTCCCATTCTCTGTTCACGCTAACAAAGAAGATTAGCTTTGATATTTGCATGCAAGTTTGCGACTTGATTGAAAATTTTTTTCTTAGCAATGACACAGACGCCAAGTGTCGGTTATTGTACTCAATTTTGAAACTTGTTCCAATTCTATTTGTTTGTGCTGACAAATTTTCTTAGCTTCCGTCAATGTACATGTTTACAACTTTCTCCAATTTTGTGTATACACACTGAAAAAGAAGCTTCTCCGGATAACTTAGGAAAGTTTGCGATGTGCTGCAATTCTGTATATTAGTGGTTATACCGAAGCTGAGTTTTATTGACTGTAGACAAGTTTGTGATTTGCTCTGTGTTTGTAATGACACAGAATTTTAGTTTTGGTGATTGTAAAGTTTTTTACTTCCTGCAATTTTTTGCGTTAGTGCTGACACAGTATCTTAGCTTCCGTGAATGTTCACAAGTTTGAAGCTTAATCAAATTTATGCATTCCCGCAAACACAGAAGCTTTGCTACTGTGATTGTAGCAAGTTGCAATTTTCACACCAAAATAGAAGCTTCGCTTTGATAGTTGAACTCAATTTTGCTACCATTCAAATTGTTGTCTTAACGCTGACAAAGAAATAGCATCAGTGAATGTATTCAATTTAACAACTGACTCCTATTCTGCATTTTGGCACGGACGCTAAAGCTTCTCTTGGTGATTGTACTCAAGTTTTTGATTTGCTACTATTTGGTGTGTTCCAAATGACAGAGAAGCTTCGTTTCGGTTGATGTAGGCAATTTGGGACTTGCTCCCATTATGTATTGTTCATGCTAACAAAGTTTCTTAGCATCCATGAATGTACGCAATTGTGCATCTTGATCCAATTTTGTATTCGCTCTGACACAGAAGCATCGCTAAGGTGATTGAAGGCAAGTTTGGAACATTCTCCAATTCTTTGTTTTCCTTCTTACACAGAAATTTAGTTTTATTGTTTGTAAAAAAGTATGCTATTTACTTCGATTTTCTTTCTTAGAACAGACAGAATTTTAGCTTTGGTGATTGTTCTCAAGTTTGCGAATACCTGCCATTTTGTGTCTTCATGACACAGTTTCTTAGCTTCCATTAATGTTCACAAGTTTGTAATTTTCCAAATTTTGTGTATTCATGCAGGCACAGAAGTTTTGCATCTATGATTGTAGGCAACTTTGCAATTATCTCCCATTCTCTGTTCACACCAACAAAGAAGATTAGCTTTGATATTTGCATGCAAGTTTGCGACTTGATTGAAAATTTTGTCTTAGCAATGTCACAGACACTGTGTCGGTTATTGTACTCTACTTTCAAACTTGTTCCAATTCTATTTGTTTGTGCTGACAAATTTTCTTAGCTTCCGTCAATGTACATGTTTACAACTTTCTCCAATTTGGTGTATACACACTGAAAAAGAAGCTTCTCCGGATACCTTAGGAAAGTTTGCGATGTGCTGCAATTCTGTATATTAGTGGTTATACCGAAGCTGAGTTTTATTTACTGTAGACAAGTTTGAGATTTGCTCTGTGTTTGTAATGACACAGAATTTTAGCTTTGGTGATTGTACTCAAGTTTTTTACCTCCTGCAACTTTGTGTGTTAGTGCTGACACAGTATCTTAGCTTCCGTGATTGTTCACAAGTGTGAAGCTTAAATCAAAGTTATGTATTCCCGCATACACAGAAGTTTTGCTTCTGTGATTGTAGGCAATTTGCAATCCTCACACTAAAAAGCTTAGCTTTGATAGTTAAACGTTTGCTACCATTCAAATCTTTTTCCCGCTGTCAAAGAAACAGCCTCGGTGATTGTATTCAAGTTAAGAATTGTCTCCTATTCTGCATTTTTGCACGGACACTAAAGCTTCTCGGTGATTGTACTCAAGTTTTTGATTTGCTACTATTCGGTGTGTTCCAACTGAAACAGAAGCTTCGTTTCGGTGGATGTAGGAAAGTTTGGGACTTGCTCCCATTATGTATTGTTCATGCTAACAAAGTTTCTAAGCATCCATGAATGTACGCAATTGTGCATCTTGATCCAATTTTGTGTTTGCACTGACACAGAAGCATCGCTAAGGTGATTGAAGGCAAGTTTGGAACATTCTCCAATTCTTTGTTTTCCTTCTTTGAAAATTAGTTTTATTGATGGTACACAAGTATACGATTTACCACGATGTTCTTTGTTTGAAATGATACAGAATTTTAGCTTTGGTGATTTTTCTAAAGTTTGCGTCTTCCTGCCATTTTGTGTGTTCGAGCAGATACAGCTTCTTAGCTTCCATGAACTTTGCAAATTTCTCAAATTTTGTGTATTCATGCAGGCACAGAAGTTTCGATTCTGTGATTGTAAGCAACTTTGCAATTATCTCCCATATTCTGTTCACGCTAACAAACAAGATGAGCTTTGATATTTGCATGCACGTTTGCAACTTGATTCAAATTTTGTCTTAGCATTGACACAGACGCTTAGTGTCAGTTATTGTACTCAACATTCAAACTTGTTCCAATTTTTGTTTTTGCTGACAAATTTTCTTAGCTTCCGTCAATGTACATGTTTACAACTTTCTCCCATTTGGTGTATACACACTGAAAAAGAAGCTTCTCCGGATACTTCAGGAAAGTTTGCGATGTGCTGCAATTCTGTATATTAGTGGTTATACCGAAGCTGAGTTTTATTGACTGTAGACAAGTTTGTGATTTGCTCTGTGTTTGTAATGACAAAGAATTTTAGCTTTGGTGATTGTACTCAAGTTTTTTACTTCCTGCAACTTTGTGTGTTAGTGCTGACACAGTATCTTAGCTTCTGTGATTGTTGACAAGTGTGAAGCTTAAATCAAAGTTATGTATTCCCGCATACAGAGAAGCTTTGCTTCTGTGATTGTAGGCAATTTGCAATCCTCACACTAAAAAAGCTGAGCTTTGATAGTTAAACTCGTTTGCTACCATTCAAATCTTTTTCCCGCTGTCCAAGAAACAGCCTCGGTGATTGTATTCAAGTTAAGAATTGTCTCCTATTCTGCATTTTTACAAGGACACTAAAGCTTCTCTTGGTGATTGTACTCAAGTTTTTGATTTGCTACTATTCGGTGTTCCCACTGAAACAGAAGCTTCGTTTCGGTGGATGTAGGCAATTTTGGACTTTCTCCCATTATGTATTGTTCATGCTAACAAAGATTCTTAGCATCCATGAATGTACGCAATTGTGCATCTTGATCCAATTTTGTTTTTGCACTGACACAGAAGCATCGCTAAGGTGATTGAAGGCAAGTTTAAAACATTCTCCAATTCTTTGTTTTCCTTCTTTGAAAATTAGTTTTATTGATGGTACACAAGTATACGATTTACCACGATGTTCTTTGTTAGAAATGACACAGAATTTTAGCTTTGGTGATTTTTCTCAAGTTTGCGTCTTCCTGCCATTTTGTGTGTTCGAGCAGATACAGCTTCTTAGCTTCCATGAACTTTGCAAATTTCTCAAATTTTGTGTATTCATGCAGGCACAGAAGTTTCGATTCTGTGATTGTAAGCAACTTTGCAATTATCTCCCATTCTCTGTTCACGCTAACAAAAAAGATGAGCTTTGATATTTGCATACAAGTTTGCGACTTGATTCAAAATTTTGTCTTAGCAATGACACAGACGCTTAGTGTTTGTACTCAGCTTTCAAACTTGTTCCATTTCTTTTTGTTTGTGCTGACAAATTTTCGTAGGTTCCGTCAATGTACATGTTTACAACTTTCTCCAATTTGGTGTATACACACTGAAAAAGAAGCTTCTCCGGATACTTCAGGAAAGTTTGAGATGTGCTGCAATTCTGTATATTAGTGATTATACCAAAGCTGAGTTTTATTGACTGTAGACAAGTTTGCGATTTGCTCTGCGTTTGTAATGACACAGAATTTTAGCTTTGGTGATGGTACTCAAGTTTTTTACTTCCTGTAATTTTGTGTGTTAGTGCTGACACAGTATCTTAGCTTCCGTGAATGTTCAGAAGTTTGAAGCTTAATCAAATTTATGCATTCCTGCAAATACAGAAGCTTTGCTTCTGTCATTGTAGGCAAGTTGCAATTTTCACACCAACAAAGAAGATTAGCTTTGATATTTGCATGCAAGTTTGCGACTTGATTGAAAATTTTTTTCTTAGCAATGACACAGACGCCAAGTGTCGGTTATTGTACTCAACTTTGAAACTTGTTCCAATTCTATTTGTTTGTGCTGACAAATTTTCTTAGCTTCCGTCAATGTACATGTTTACAACTTTCTCCAATTTGGTGTATACACACTGAAAAAGAAGCTTCTGCGGATACCTTAGGAAAGTTTGCGATGTGCTGCAATTCTGTATATTAGTGGTTATACCGAAGCTGAGTTTTATTGACTGTAGACAAGTTTGTGATTTGCTCTGTGTTTGTAATGACACAGAATTTTAGCTTTGGTGATTGTACTCAAGTTTTTTACTTCCTGCAATTTTGTGCGTTAGTGCTGACACAGTATCTTAGCTTCCGTGAATGTTCACAAGTTTGAAGCTTAATCAAATTTATGCATTCCCGCAAAAACAGAAGCTTTGCTACTGTGATTGTAGCAAGTTGCAATTTTCACACCAAAATAGAAGCTTCGCTTTGATAGTTGAACTCAATTTTGCTACCATTCAAATCGTTGTCTTCACACTGACAAAGAAATAGCATCAGTGAATGTATTCAATTTAACAACTGACTCCTATTCTGCATTTTGGCACGGACACTAAAGCTTCTCTTGGTCAAAGCTTCTCTTGGTCAAAGTTATGTATTCCCGCATACACAGAAGCTTTGCTTCTGTGATTGTAGGCAATTTGCAATCCTCACACTAAAAAAGCTTAGCTTTGATAGTTAAACAAGTTTGCTACCATTCAAATCTTTTTCCCGCTGTCAAAGAAACAGCCTCGTGATTGTATTCAAGTTAAGAATTGTCTCCTATTCTGCATTTTTACAAGGACACTAAAGCTTCTCGGTGATTGTACTCAAGTTTTTGATTTGCTACTATTCGGTGTGTTCCAACTGAAACAGAAGCTTCGTTTCGGTGGATGTAGGCAAGTTTGGGACTTGCTCCCATTATGTATTGTTCATGCTAAGAAAGTTTCTAAGCATCCATGAATGTACGCAATTGTGCATCTTGATCCAATTTTGTGTTTGCACTGACACAGAAGCATCGCTAAGGTGATTGAAGGCAAGTTTGGAACATTCTCCAATTCTTTGTTTTCCTTCTTTGAAAATTAGTTTTATTGATGGTACACAAGTATACGATTTACCACGATGTTCTTTGTTTGAAATGACACAGAATTTTAGCTTTGGTGATTTTTCTCGTTGCGTCTTTCTGCCATTTTGTCTGTTCGAGCAGATACAGCTTCTTAGCTTCCATGAACTTTGCAAATTTCTCAAATTTTGTGTATTCATGCAGGCACAGAAGTTTCGATTCTGTGATTGTAAGCATCTTTGCAATTATCTCCCATATTCTGTTCACGCTAACAAACAAGATGAGCTTTGATATTTGCATTCACGTTTGCAATTTGATTCAAATTTTGTCTTAGCAATGACACAGACGCTTAGTTATTGTACTCAACATTCAAACTTGTTCCAATTCTTTTTGTTTGTGCTGACAAATTTTCTTAGCTTCCGTCAATGTACATGTTTACAACTTTCTCCAATTTGGTGTATACACACTGAAAAAGAAGCTTCTCCGGATACTTCAGGAAAGTTTGCGATGTGCTGCAATTCTCTATATTAGTGGTTATACCGAAGCTGAGTTTTATTGACTGTAGACAAGTTTGTGATTTGCTCTGTGTTTGTAATGACAAAGAATTTTAGCTTTGGTGATTGTACTCAAGTTTTTTACTTCCTGCAATTTTGTGTGTTAGTGCTGACACAGTATCTTAGCTTCCGTGAATGTTCACAAGTTTGAAGCTTAATCAAATTTATGCATTCCCGCAAACACAGAAGCTTTGCTTCTGTGATTGTAGGCAAGTTGCAATTTTCACACCAAAATAGAAGCTTAGCTTTGATAATTGAACTCAATTTTGCTACCATTCAAATCGTTGTCTTCACGCTGACAAAGAAATAGCATCAGTGAATGTATTCAATTTAACAACTGACTCCTATTCTGCATTTTGGCACGGACACTAAAGCTTCTCTTGGTGATTGTACTCAAGTTTTTGATTTGCGACTATTCGGTGTGTTCCAGCTGAAACAGAAGCTTCATTTCAGTGGATGTAGGCAAGTTTGGGACTTGCTCCCATTATGTATTGTTCATGCTAACAAAGTTTCTTAGCATCCATGAATGTACGCAATTGTGCATCTTGATCCAGTTTTGTGTTTGCACTGACCCAGAAGCATCGCTAAAGTGTTTGAAGACAAGTTTGGAACATTCTCCAATTCTTTGTTTTCCTTCTTTGAAAATTAGTTTTATTGATGGTACATACGTATACAATTTACCACGATGTTCTTTGTTAGAAATGACACAGAATTTTAGCTTTGGTGATTTTTCTCAAGTTTGCGTCTTCCTGCCATTTTGTGTGTTCGAGCTGATACAGCTTCTTAGCTTCCATGAACTTTGCAAATTTCTCAAATTTTGTGTATTCATGCAGGCACAGAAGTTTCGATTCTGTGATTGTAAGCAACTTTGCAATTATCTCCCATTCTCTGTTCACGCTAACAAAACAGAAAAGCTTTGATATTTGCATGCAAGTTTGCGACTTGATTCAAAATTTTCTTAGCAATGACACAGACGCTTAGTGTCGGTTATTGTACTCAACTTTCAAACTTGTTCCAATTCTGTTTGTTTGTGCTGACAAATTTTCTTAGTTTCCGTCAATGTGCATGTTTACAACTTTCTCCAATTTGGTGTATACACACTGAAAAAGAAGCTTCTCCGGATACTTCAGGAAAGTTTGAGATGTGCTGTTATTCTGTATATTAGTGGTTATACCAAAGCTGAGTTTTATTGACAGTAGACAAGTTTGCGATTTGCTCTGTGTTTGTAATGACACAGAATTTTAGCTTTGGTGATTGTACTCAAGTTTTTTACTTCCTGCAATTTTGTGTTTTAATGCTGACACAGTATCTTAGCTTCCGTGAATGTTCACAAGTTTGAAGCTTAATCAAATTTATGCATTCCCGCAAAAACAGAAGCCTGTGATTGTAGGCAAGTTGCAATTTTCACACCAAAATAGAAGCTTAGCTTTGATAGTTGAACTCAATTTTGCTACCACTCAAATCGTTGTCTTCACGCTGACAAAGAAATAGAATCAGTGAATGTATTCAATTTAACAACTGACTCCTATTCTGCATTTTGACACGGACACTAAAGCTTCTCTTGGTGATTGTACTCAAGTTTTTGATTTGCTACTATTTGGTGTTCCAAATGACACAGAAGCTTCGTTTCGGTGGATGTAGGCAATTTGGGACTTGCTCCCATTGTGTATTGTTCATGCTAACAAAGTTTCTTAGCATCCATTAATGTACGCAATTGTGCATCTTGATCCAATTTTGTATTCACACTGACACAGAAACATCGCTAAGGTGATTGAAGGTAAGTTTGGAACATTCTCCAATTCTTTGTTTTCCTTCTTACACAGAAACTTAGTTTTTTTGATTGTAAAAAAGTATGCTATTTACTACGATTTTCTTTGTTAGAACAGACAGAATTTTAGCTTTGGTGATTGTTCTCAAGTTTGTGAATACCTGCCATTTTGTGTCTTCATGACACAGTTTCTTAGCTTTCATGAATGTTCACAAGTTTGTAATTTTCTTAATTTTGTGTATTCATGCAGGCACAGAAGTTTCACCTATGATATCATCTTTGCAATTATCTCCCATTCTCTGTTCACACCAACAAAGAAGATTAGCTTTGATATTTGCATGCAAGCTTGCGATTTGATTGAAAATTTTGTCTTAGCAATGTCTCAGACGCTGTGTCGGTTATTGTACTCAACTTTCAAACTTGTTCCAATTCTATTTGTTTGTGCTGACAAATTTTCTTAGCTTCCGTCAATGTACATGTTTAACTTTCTCCAATTTGGTGTATACACACTGAAAAAGAAGCTTCTCCGGATACCTCAGGAACGTTTGCAATGTGCTGCAATTCTGTATATTAGTGGTTATACCAAAGCTGAGTTTTATTGACTGTAGACAAGTTTGCGATTTGCTCTGTGTTTGTAATGACACAGAATTTTAGCTTTGGTGATTGTACTCAAGTTTTTGACTTCCTGCAATTTTGTATGTTAGTGCTGACACAGTATCTTAGCTTCCGTGAATGTTCACAAGTTTGAGGCTTAATCAAATTTATGCATTCCCGCAAACACAGAAGCTTTGCTTCTGTGATTGTAGGCAAGTTGCAATTTTCACACCAAAATAGAAGCTTAGCTTTGAAAATTGAACTCAATTTTGCTACCATTCAAATCGTTGTCTTCACGCTGACAAAGAAATAGCATCAGTGAATGTATTCAATTTAACAACTGACTCCTATTCTGCATTTTGGCACGGACACTAAAGCTTCTCTTGGTGATTGTACTCAAGTTTTTGATTTGCGACTATTCGGTGTGTTCCAGCTGAAACAGAAGCTTCATTTCAGTGGATGTAGGCAAGTTTGGGACTTGCTCCCATTATGTATTGTTCATGCTAACAAAGTTTCTTAGCATCCATGAATGTACGCAATTGTGCATCTTGATCCAGTTTTGTGTTTGCACTGACCCAGAAGCATCGCTAAGGTGTTTGAAGACAAGTTTGGAACATTCTCCAATTCTTTGTTTTCCTTCTTTGAAAATTAGTTTTATTGATGGTACACAAGTATACGATTTACCACGATGTTCTTTGTTAGAAATGACACAGAATTTTGGCTTTGGTGATTTTTCTCAAGTTTGCGCCTTCCTGCCATTTTGTGTGTTCGAGCTGATACAGCTTCTTAGCTTCCATGAACTTTGCAAATTTCTCAAATTTTGTGTTTTCATGCAGGAACAGAAGTTTCGATTCTGTGATTGTAAGCAACATTGACATTATCTCCCATTCTCTGTTCACGCTAACAAAAAAGATGAGCTTTGATATTTGCATGCAAGTTTGCGACGATTCAAAATTTTGTCTTAGCAATGACACAGACGCTTAGTGTTTGTTATTGTACTCAGCTTTCAAACTTGTTCCAATTCTTTTTGTTTGTGCTGACAAATTTTCGTAGGTTCCGTCAATGTACATGTTTACAACTTTCTCCAATTTCGTGTATACACACTGAAAAAGAAGATTCTCCGGATACTTCAGGAAAGTTTGAGATGTGCTGCAATTCTGTATATTAGTGGTTATAACAAAGCTGAGTTTTGACTGTAGACAAGTTTGCGATTTGCTCTGCGTTTGTAATGACAGAATTTTAGCTTTGGTGATTGTACTCAAGTTTTTTACTTCCTGTAATTTTGTGTGTTAGTGCTGACACAGTATCTTAGCTTCCGTGAATGTTCAGAAGTTTGAAGCTTAATCAAATTTATGCATTCCTGCAAATACAGAAGCTTTGCTTCTGTGATTGTAGGCAAATTGCAATTTTCACACCAACAAAGAAGATTAGCTTTGATATTTGCATGCAAGTTTGCGACTTGATTGAAAAATTTTTTCTTAGCAATGACACAGACGCCAAGTGTCGGTTATTGTACTCAACTTTGAAACTTGTTCCAATTCTATTTGTTTGTGCTGACAAATTTTCTTAGCTTTCGTCAATGTACATGTTTACAACTTTCTCCAATTTGGTGTATACACACTGAAAAAGAAGCTTCTCTGGATACCTTAGGAAAGTTTGCGATGTGATGCAATTCTGTATATTAGTGGTTATACCGAAGCTGAGTTTTATTGACTGTAGACAAGTTTGTGATTTGCTCTGTGTTTGTAATGACAAAGAATTTTAGCTTTGGTGATTGTACTCAAGTTTTTTACTTCCTGCAACTTTGTGTGTTAGTGCTGACACAGTATCTTAGCTTCCGTGATTGTTCACAAGTGTGAAGCTTAAATCAAAGTTATGTATTCCCGCATACACAGAAGCTTTGCTTCTGTGATTGTAGGCAATTTGCAATCCTCACACTAAAAAAGCTTAGCTTTGATAGTTAAACAAGTTTGCTACCATTCAAATCTTTTTCCTGCTGTCAAAGAAACAGCCTCGGTGATTGTATTCAAGTTAAGAATTGTCTCCTATTCTGCATTTTTACACGGACACTAAAGCTTCTCGGTGATTGTACTCAAGTTTTTGATTTGCTACTATTCGGTGTGTTCCAACTGAAACAGAAGCTTTGTTTCGGTGGATGTAGGCAAGTTTGGGACTTGCTCCCATTATGTATTGTTCATGCTAACAAAGTTTCTAAGCATCCATGAATGTACGCAATTGTGCATCTTGATCCAATTTTGTGTTTGCTCTGACACAGAAGCATCGCTAAGGTGATTGAAGGCAAGTTTGGAACATTCTCCAATTCTTTGCTTTCCTTCTTTGAAAATTAGTTTAATTGATGGTACACAAGTATACGATTTACCACGATGATCTTTCTTAGAAATGACAGAATTTTAGCTTTGGTGATTTTTCTCAAGTTTGTGTCTTCCTGCCATTTTGTGTGTTCGAGCTGATACAGCTTCTTAGCTTCCATGAACTTTGGAAATTTCTCAAATTTTGTGTATTCATGCAGGCACAGAAGTTTCGATTCTGTGATTGTAAGCAACTTTGCCATTATCTCCCATTCTCTGTTCACGCTAACAAAAAAGATGAGCTTTGATATTTGCATGCAAGTTTGCAACTTGATTCAAAATTTTGTCTTAGCAATGACACAGACGCTTAGGGTCGGTTATTGTACTCAACATTCAAACTTGTTCCAATTCTTTTTGTTTGTGCTGACAAATTTTCTTAGCTTCCGTCAATGTACATGTTTACAACTTTCTCCAATTTGAAGTATACACTGAAAAAGAAGCTTCTCCGGATACCTTAGGAAAGTTTGCGATGTGCTGCAATTCTGTATATTAGTGGTTATACCGAAGCTGAGTTTTATTGACTGTAGACAAGTTTGTGATTTGCTCTGTGTTTGTAATGACACAGAATTTTAGCTTTGGTGATTGTACTCAAGTTTTTGACATCCTGCAATTTTGTGTGTTAGTGCTGACACAGTATCTTAGCTTCCGTGAATGTTCACAAGTTTGAAGCTTAATCAAATTTATGCATTCTCGCAAACACAGAAGCTTTGCTTCTTTGATTGTAGGCCATTTGCAATCCTCCCACTAAAAAAGCTTAGCTTTGATAGTTAAACTCAAGTTTGCTACCATTCAAATCTTTTTCCCGCTGTCAAAGAAACAGCCTCGGTGATTGTATTCAAGTTAAGAATTGTCTCCTATTCTGAATTTTTGCACGGACACTAAAGCTTCTCTTGGTGATTGTACTCAAGTTTTTGATTTGCTACTATTCGGTGTGTTCCAACTGAAACAGAAGCTTCGTTTTGGTGGATGTCGGCAAATTTGGGACTTGCTCCCATTATGTATTGTTCATGCTAACAACGTTTCTTAGCATCCATGAATGTACGCAATTGTGCATCTTGATTTAATTTTGTGTTTGCACTGACACACAAGCATCGCTAAGGTGATTGAAGGCAAGTTTGGAACATTCTCCAATTCTTTGTTTTCCTTCTTGGACAGAAACTTAGTTTTATTGATTGGAAAAAAGTATGCTATTTACTACGATTTTCTTTGTTAGAACAGAGAGAATTTTAGCTTTGGCGATTTTCTCAAGTTTGCGAATACCTGCCATTTTGTGTCTTCATGACACAGTTTCTTAGCTTCCATTAATGTTCACAAGTTTGTAATTTTCCAAATTTTGTGTATTCATGCAGGCACAGAAGTTTTGCTTCCATGATTGAAGGCAACTTTGCAATTATCTCCCATTCTCTGTTCACACCAACAAAGAAGATTAGATTTGATATTTGCATGCAAGTTTGCGACTTGATTCAAAATGTTGTCTTAGCAATGACACAGACGATTAGTGTCGGTTATTGTACTCAACTTTCAAACTTGTTCCAATTCTTTTTGTTTGTGCTGACAAATTTTCTTAGCTTCCGTCAAAGTACATGTTTACAACTTTCTCCAATTTGGTGTATACACACTGAAAAAGATGCTTCTCCGGATACCTTAGTAAAGTTTGCGATGTGCTGCAATTCTGTATATTAGTGGTTATACCGAAGCTGAGTTTTATTGACTGTAGACAAGTTTGTGATTTGCTCTGTGTTTGTAATGACACAGAATTTTAGCTTTGGTGATTGTACTCAAGTTTTTGACTTCCTGCAATTTTGTGTGTTAGTGCTGACACAGTATCTTAGCTTCCGTGAATGTTCACAAGTTTGAAGCTTAATCAAATTTATGCATTCCCGCAAACACAGAAGCTTTGCTTCTGTGATTGTAGGCAAGTTGCAATTTTCACACCAAAATAGAAGCTTAGCTTTGATAATTGAACTCAATTTTGCTACCATTCAAATCGTTGTCTTCACGCTGACAAAGAAATAGCATCAGTGAATGTATTCAATTTAACAACTGACTCCTATTCTGCATTTTGGCACGGACACTAAAGCTTCTCTTGGTGATTGTACTCAAGTTTTTGATTTGCGACTATTCGGTGTGTTCCAGCTGAAACAGAAGCTTCATTTCAGTGGATGTAGGCAAGTTTGGGACTTGCTCCCATTATGTATTGTTCATGCTAACAAAGTTTCTTAGCATCCATGAATGTACGCAATTGTGCATCTTGATCCAGTTTTGTGTTTGCACTGACCCAGAAGCATCGCTAAGGTGTTTGAAGACAAGTTTGGAACATTCTCCAATTCTTTGTTTTCCTTCTTTGAAAATTAGTTTTATTGATGGTACATACGTATACAATTTACCACGATGTTCTTTGTTAGAAATGACACAGAATTTTAGCTTTGGTGATTTTTCTCAAGTTTGTGTCTTCCTGCCATTTTGTGTGTTCGAGCTGATACAGCTTCTTAGCTTCCATGAACTTTGCAAATTTCTCAAATTTTGTGTATTCATGCAGGCACAGAAGTTTCGATTCTGTGATTGTAAGCAACTTTGCAATTATCTCCCATTCTGTGTTCACGCTAACAAAACAGATAAGCTTTGATATTTGCATGCAAGTTTGCGACTTGATTCAAAATTTTCTTAGCAATGACACAGACGCTTAGTGTTGGTTATTGTACTCAACTTTCAAACTTGTTCCAATTCTCTTTGTTTGTGCTGACAAATTTTCTTAGTTTCCGTCAATGTGCATGTTTACAACTTTCTCCAATTTGGTGTATACACACTGAAAAAGAAGCTTCTCCGGATACTTCAGGAAAGTTTGAGATGTGCTGTTATTCTGTATATTAGTGGTTATACCAAAGCTGAGTTTTATTGACAGTAGACAAGTTTGCGATTTGCTCTGTGTTTGTAATGACACAGAATTTTAGCTTTGGTGATTGTACTCAAGTTTTTTACTTCCTGCAATTTTGTGTGTTAATGCTGACACAGTATCTTAGCTTCCGTGAATGTTCACAAGTTTGAAGCTTAATCAAATTTATGCATTCCCGGAAAAACAGAAGCCTGTGATTGTAGGCAATTCGCAATTTTCACACCAAAATAGAAGCTTAGCTTTGATAGTTGAACTCAATTTTGCTACCACTCAAATCGTTGTCTTCACGCTGACAAAGCAATAGAATCAGTGAATGTATTCAATTTAACAACTGACTCCTATTCTGCATTTTGACACGGACACTAAAGCTTCTCTTGGTGATTGTACTCAAGTTTTTGATTTGCTACTATTTGGTGTGTTCCAAATGACACAGAAGCTTCGTTTCGGTGGATTTAGGCAATTTGGGACTTGCTCCCATTGTGTATTGTTCATGCTAACAAAGTTTCTTAGCATCCATTAATGTACGCAATTGTGCATCTTGATCCAATTTTGTATTCGCACTGACACAGAAACATCGCTAAGGTGATTGAAGGTAAGTTTGGAACATTCTCCAATTCTTTGTTTTCCTTCTTACACAGAAACTTAGTTTTTTTGATTGTAAAAAAGTATGCTATTTACTACGATTTTCTTTGTTAGAACAGACAGAATTTTAGCTTTGGTGATTGTTCTCAAGTTTGTGAATACCTGCCATTTTGTGTCTTCATGACACAGTTTCTTAGCTTCCATGAATGTTCACAAGTTTGTAATTTTCTTAATTTTGTGTATTCATGCAGGCACAGAAGTTTCACCTATGATAACATCTTTGCAATTATCTCCCATAATTGCCAACAATCACAGAAGCAAATCTTCTGTGATTGTTGGCAAGTTGCAATTTTCACACCAAAATAGAAGCTTAGCTTTGATAATTGAACTCAATTTTGCTACCATTCAAATCGTTGTCTTCACGCTGACAAAGAAATAGCATCAGTGAATGTATTCAATTTAACAACTGACTCCTATTCTGCATTTTGGCACGGACACTAAAGCTTCTCTTGGTGATTGTACTCCAGTTTTTGATTTGCTACTATTCGGTGTGTTCCAGCTGAAACAGAAGCTTCATTTCAGTGGATGTAGGCAAGTTTGGGACTTGCTCCCATTATGTATTGTTCATGCTAACAAAGTTTCTTAGCATCCATGAATGTACGCAATTGTGCATCTTGATCCAGTTTTGTGTTTGCACTGACCCAGAAGCATCGCTAAGGTGTTTGAAGACAAGTTTGGAACATTCTCCAATTCTTTGTTTTCCTTCTTTGAAAATTAGTTTTATTGATGGTACACAAGTATACGATTTACCACGATGTTCTTTGTTAGAAATGACACAGAATTTTAGCTTTGGTGATTTTTCTCAAGTTTGCGCCTTCCTGCCATTTTGTGTGTTCGAGCTGATACAGCTTCTTAGCTTCCATGAACTTTGCAAATTTCTCAAATTTTGTGTTTTCATGCAGGAACAGAAGTTTCGATTCTGTGATTGTAAGCAACATTGACATTATCATTGACATTATCTCCCATTCTCTGTTCACGCTAACAAAAAAGATGAGCTTTGATATTTGCATGCAAGTTTGCAACTTGATTCAAAATTTTGTCTTAGCAATGACACAGACGCTTAGGGTCGGTTATTGTACTCAACATTCAAACTTGTTCCAATTCTTTTTGTTTGTGCTGACAAATTTTCTTAGCTTCCGTCAATGTACATGTTTACAACTTTCTCCAATTTGGTGTATACACACTGAAAAAGAAGCTTCTCCGGATACCTTAGGAAAGTTTGCGATGTGCTGCAATTCTGTATATTAGTGGTTATACCGAAGCTGAGTTTTACTGACTGTAGACAAGTTTGTGATTTGCTCTGTGTTTGTAATGACAGAGAATTTTAGCATTGGTGATTGTACTCGTTTTTTACTTCCTGCAATTTTGTGTGTTAGTGTTGACACAGTATCTTAGCTTCCGTGATTGTTCACAAGTGTGAAGCTTAAATTAAAGTTATGTATTCCCGCTAACACAGAAGCTTTGCTTCTGATTGTAGGCAATTTGCAATCCTCACACTAAAAAAGCTTAGCTTTGATAGTTAAACCATTTGCCACAATTCAAATCTTTTTCCCGCTGTCAAAGAAAAAGCCTCGGTGATTGTATTCAAGATAAGAATTCTCTCCTATTCTGCATTTTTGCATGGACACTAAAGCTTCTCTTGGTGATTGTACTCAAGTTTTTGATTTGCTACTATTCGGTGTTCCCACTGAAACAGAAGCTTCGTTTCGGTGGATGTAGGAAATTTCGGACTTGCTCCCATTATGTATTGTTCATGCTAACAAAGTTTCTTAGCATCCATGAATGTATGCAATTGTGCATCTTGATCCAATTTTGTGTTTGCACTGACACAGAAGCATCGCTAAGGTGATTGAAGGCAAGTTTGGAACATTCTCCAATTCTTTGTTTTCCTTCTTTGAAAATTAGTTTTATTGATGTTACACAAGTATACGATTTACCACGATGTTCTTTGTTAGAAATGACACAGAATTTTAGCTTTGGTGATTTTTCTCAAGTTTGCGTCTTCCTGCCATTTTGTGTGTTCGAGCTGATACAGCTTCTTAGCTTCCATGAACTTTGCAAATTTCTCAAATTTTGTGTATTCATGCAGGCACAGAAGTTTCGATTCTGTGATTGTAAGCAACTTTGCAATTATCTCCCATTCTCTGTTCACGCTAACAAAAAAGATGAGCTTTGATATTTGCATACAAGTTTGCGACTTGATTCAAAATTTTGTCTTAGCAATGACACAGATGCTTAGTGTTTGTTATTGTACTCAGCTTTCAAACTTGTTCCAATTCTTTTTGTTTGTGCTGACAAATTTTCGTAGGTTCCGTCAATGTACATGTTTACAACTTTCTCCAATTTGGTGTATACACACTGAAAAAGAAGCTTCTCCGGTTACTTCAGGAAAGTTTGAGATTGCTGCAATTCTGTATATTAGTGATTATACCAAAGCTGAGTTTTATTGACTGTAGACAAGTTTGCGATTTGCTCTGCATTTGTAATGACACAGAATTTTAGCTTTGGTGATTGTACTCAAGTTTTTTACTTCCTGTAATTTTGTGTGTTAGTGCTGACACAGTATCTTAGCTTCCGTGAATTTTCAGAAGTTTGAAGCTTAATCAAATTTATGCATTCCTGCAAATACAGAAGCTTTTCTTCTGTGATTGTAGGCAAGTTGCAATTTTCACACCAACAAAGAAGATTAGCTTTGATATTTGCATGCAAGTTTGCGACTTGATTGAAAAATTTTTTCTTAGCAATGACACAGACGCCGTGTCGGTTATTGTACTCAACTTTGAAACTTGTTCCAATTCTATTTGTTTGTGCTGACAAATTTTCTTAGCTTCCGTCAATGTACATGTTGAACTTTCTCCAATTTGGTGTATACACACTGAAAAAGAAGCTTCTCCGGATACCTTAGGAACGTTTGCGATGTGCTGCAATTCTGTATATTAGTGGTTATACCGAAGCTGAGTTTTATTAACTGTAGACAAGTTTGTGATTTGCTCTTTGTTTGTAATGACACAGAATTTTAGCTTTGGTGATTGTACTCAAGTTTTTTACTTCCTGCAACTTTGTGTGTTAGTGCTGACACAGTATCTTAGCTTCCCTGATTGTTCACGTGTGAAGCTTAAATCAAAGTTATGTATTCCCGCATACACAGAAGCTTTGCTTCTTTGATTGTAGGCAATTTGCAATCCTCACACTAAAAATGCTTAGCTTGGATAGTTAAACTCAAGTTTGCTACCATTCAAATCTTTTTCCCGCTGTCAAAGAAACAGCCTCGGTGATTGTATTAAAGTTAAGAATTGTCTCCTATTCTGCATTTTTGCACGGACACGAAAGCTTCTCTTGGTGATTGTTCTCAAGTTTTTGATTTGCTACTATTCGGTGTGTTCCAACTGAAATAGAAGCTTCGTTTCGGTGGATGTAGGCAAATTTGGGACTTTCTCCTATTATGTATTGTTCATGCAAACAAAGTTTCTTAGCATCCATGAATGTACGCAATTGTGCATCTTGATCCAATTTTGTGTTTGCACTGACACAGAAGCATCTCTAAGGTGATTGAAGGTAAGTTTGGAACATTCTCCAATTCTTTGTTTTCCTTCTTTGAAAATTAGTTTTATTGATGGTACACAAGTATACGATTTACCACGATGTTCTTTGTTTGAAATGACACAGAATTTTAGCTTTGGTGATTTTTCTCGTTGCGTCTTTCTGCCATTTTGTGTGTTCGAGCAGATACAGCTTCTTAGCTTCCATGAACTTTGCAAATTTCTCAAATTTTGTGTATTCATGCAGGCACAGAAGTTTTGATTCTGTGATTGTAAGCAACTTTGCAATTATCTCCCATATTCTGTTCACGCTAAGAAACAAGATGAGCTTTGATATTTGCATGCAAGTTTGCAACTTGATTCAAATTTTGTCTTAGCAATGACACAGACGCTTAGTGTCGGTTATTGTACTGTGCTGCAATTCTGTATATTAGTGGTTATACCGAAGCTGAGTTTTACTGACTGTAGACAAGTTTGCGATTTGCTCTGTGTTTGTAATGACAGAGAATTTTAGCATTGGTGATTGTACTCGTTTTTTACTTCCTGCAATTTTGTGTGTTAGTGCTGACACAGTATCTTAGCTTCCGTGATTGTTCACAAGTGTGAAGCTTAATCAAATTTATGCATTCCTGCAAATACAGAAGCTTTGCTTCTGTGATTGTAGGCAAGTTGCAATTTTCACACCAACAAAGAAGATTAGCTTTGATATTTGCATGCAAGTTTGCTACCATTCAAATCTTTTTCCCGCTGTCAAAGAAACAGCCTCGGTGATTGTATTCAAGTTAAGAATTGTCTCCTATTCTGCATTTTTACACGGACACTAAAGCTTCTCGGTGATTGTACTCAAGTTTTTGATTTGCTACTATTCGGTGTGTTCCAGCTGAAACAGAAGCTTCATTTCGGTGGATGTAGGCAAGTTTGGGACTTGCTCCCATTATGTATTGTTCATGCTAACAAAGTTTCTAAGCATCCATGAATGTACGCAATTGTGCATCTTGATCCAATTTTGTGTTTGCACTGACACAGAAGCATCGCTAAGGTGATTGAAGGCAAGTTTGGAACATTCTCCAATTCTTTGCTTTCCTTCTTTGAAAATTAGTTTATTTGATGGTACACAAGTATACGATTTAAGATAAGATAAGATAAGATAAGCCTTTATTAGTCCCACAACGGGGAAATTCCAGGATTGCAACAGCACAGGGATAGCAACACTCAGAGCAACAATCAGAAGGCAAGAAAAAAACAAGCAAGCAAGAGCAGCTAATATACATATGTACGTATTACTATAAAATATATATATATATACACACACACACAGACACACAGTGCAGAGCATTGTAGCTAGATGGAATAAATATGTAAATATATAAACACCCACAGTACGGAGCATTGCAGCTAGGTGGAATAAATATGCAAGTATATAAACACACACAGTGCGGAGCAATGTAGCTAGATGGAATAATATGTAGATATATAAATATATAAACACACCCAGTGCTGAGCATTGTAGCTAGATGGAATAAATATGTAAATATATAAACACACACAGTGCAGAGCATTGTTGCTAGATGGAATGAAACAGCATAACCGTCTACTTAGTTATCCTACATGGTATGATTATGTGCCCATACATATTCTCACCCTCCATAGCGACCGGTAAGTTCCTAGTTGTATGCCGGAGGGGACCATTGTGTAAGTCTATTGCATCTTTTGCATCTTTTACCACGATGTTCTTTGTTAGAAATGACAGAATTTTAGCTTTGGTGATTTTTCTCAAGTTTGCGTCTTCCTGCCATTTTGTGTGTTCGAGCTGATACAGCTTCTTAGCTTCCATGATCTTTGCAAATTTCTCAAATTTTGTGTATTCATGCAGGCACAGAAGTTTCGATTCTGTGATTGTAAGCAACTTTGCAATTATCTCCCATTCTCTGTTCACGCTAACAAAAAAGATGAGCTTTGGTATTTGCATGCAAGTTTGCAACTTGATTCAAAATTTTGTCTTAGCAATGACACAGACGCTTAGGGTCGGTTATTGTACTCAACTTTGAAACTTCTTCCAATTCTTTTCGTTTGTGCTGACAAGTTTTCTTAGCTTCCGTCAATGTACATGTTTACAACTTTCTCCAATTTGGTGTATATACTGAAAAAGAAGCTTCTCCGTATACTTCAGGAAAGTTTGCGATGTGCTGCAATTCTGTATATTAGTGGTTATACCGAAGCTGAGTTTTATTGACTGTAGACAGGTTTGCGATTTGCTCTGTGTTTGCAATGACACAGAATTTTTGCTTTGGTGATTGTACTCAAGTTTTTGACTTCCTGCAATTTTGTGTGTTAGTGCTGACAAAGTATCTTAGCTTCCATGAATGTTCACAAGTTTGAAGCTTAATGAAATTTGTGCATTCCTGCAAACACAGCTTTGCTTCTTTGATTGTAGGCAAGTTGCAATTTTCACACCAAAATAGAAGCTAAGCTTTGATAGTTGAACTCAATTTTACTACCATTCAAATCTTTGTCTTCACGCTGACAAAGAAACAGCAACGGTGAATGTATTCAATTTAACAACTGACTCCTATTCTGCATTTTGGCACAGACACTAAAGCTTCTCTTGGTGATTGTACTCAAGTTTTTGATTCGGTACTATTCGCTGTGTTCCAAATGACACAGAAGCTTCGTTTTGGTGGATGTAGGCAATTTGGGACTTGCTCCCATTATGTATTGTTCATGCTAACAAAGTTTATTAGCATCCATGAATGTATGCAATTGTGCATCTTGATCCAATTTTGTATTCGCACTGACACAGAACCATCGTTAAGGTGATTGAAGGCAAGTTTGGAACATTCTCCAATTCTTTGTTTTCCTTCTTACACAGAAACTTAGTTTTATTGATTGTAAAAAAGTATGCTATTTACTATGATTTTCTTTGTTAGAACAGACAAAATTCTAGCTTTGGTGATTGTTCTCAAGTTTGGGAATACCTGCCATTTTGTGTCTTCATGAAACAGTTTCTTAGCTTCCATGAATGTTCACAAGTTTGTAATTTTCCAAATTTTGTGTATTCATGCAGGCACAGAAGTTTCGCTTCTATGATTGTAGGCAACTTTGCAATTATCTCCCATTCTTTGTTCACGCCAACAACGAAGATTAGCTTGATATTTGCATGCAAGTTTGCGACTTGATTCAAACTTTTGTCTAAGCAATGACACAGACACTAAGTGTTGGTTATTGTACTCAACTTTGAAACTTGTTTCAATTATTTGTTTGTGCTGACAAATTTTCTTAGCTTCCGTCAATGTACATGTTTACAACTTTCTCCAATTTGGTGTATACACACTGAAAAAGAAGCTTCTTCGGATACTTCAGGAAAGTTTGCAATGTGCTGCAATTCTGTATATTAGTGGTTATACCAAAGCTGAGTTTTACTGACTGTAGACAAGTTTGCGATTTGCTCTGTTTGTAATGACACAGAATTTTAGCTTTGGTGATTGTACTCAAGTTTTTGACTTCCTGCAATTTTGTATGTTAGTGCTGACACACTATCTTAGCTTCCGTGAATGTTCACAAGTTTGAAGCTTAATCAAATTTATGTATTCCCGCAAACACAGAAGCTTTGCTTCTGTGATTGTAGGCAAGTTGCAATCTTCACACTAAAAAAGCTTCGCTTTGATAGTTAAACTCAAGTTTTCTACCATTCAAATCTTTTTCACGCTGTCAAAGAAACGGATTCGGTGATTGTATTCAAGTTAAGAATTTTCTCCTATTCTGCATTTTTGCATGGACAATAAAGCTTCTCTTGGTGCTCAAGTTTTTGATTTGCTACTATTCGGTGTGTTCCAACTGAAACAGAAGCTTCGTTTCGGGGGATGTAGGCAAGTTTGGGACTTGCTCCCATTATGTATTGTTCATGCTAACAAAGTTTCTTAGCATCCATGAATGTACGCAATTGTGCATCTTGATCCAATTTTGTGTTCGCGCTGACACAGAAGAATTGCTAAGTTGATTGCAGGCAAGTATGGAACATTCTCCAATTCTTTTTTTTCCTTCTTTGAAAATTTGTTTTATTGATTGTTGTTTGTTGGGCTGCACGGTGGCGCAGTGGTTAGCACTGCGGCAGCACAGTTTACCCTTGGCCGGGGGATCGTGGGATCGTGGGTTCGATCCCAGCCCCCGACCAACAGTGATCTGTGTGGAGTTTGCATGTTCTCCCCGTGTTGCGTGGGTTTACTCCGGGATTTCTCCGGTTTCCTCCCACATGCCAAAAACATGCATGTTAGGTTAATTGGCTGTTCTAAATTGTCCCTAGATATTTGTTTCCTATAGGCCCTTAGAATAGAGGGTTAGTATTAATGAAAGCGCTTTGAGTGGTCTTTGTGACTAGAAAAGCGTTATATAAGTGCAGGTTAGTTAGTTAGTTAGTACACAAGTTTGCGATTTGCTACTCTTCTCTGTGGTCGAAATGACAGAATTTTTTGCATTGGTGATTGTACTCAATTTTTTGACTTCCTGCAATTTTGTGTGTTAGTGCTGACACAGTATCTTAGCTTCCGTGAATGTTCACAAGTTTGAAACTTAATCAAATTTATATATTCCCGCAAACACAGAAGCGTGAATGTAGGCAAGTTGCAATCGTCATACTAAAAAAGAAGCTTAGCTTTGATAGATGAACTCAAGTTTGCGACGATTCAAATCTTTGTCTTCACGCTGACAGAAAAAGCATCGTTGATTGTATTCAAGTTAACAACTGACTCCTATTCTGCATTTTGGCATGGACACAAGCTTCTCTTGGTGATTGCACTCAAGTTTTTGATTCGCTACTATTCGGTGTGTTCCAACTGACACAGAAGCTTCGTTTCGGTGGTTGTAGGCAAACTGGGACTTGCTCCCATTATGTACTGTTCATGCTAACAAAGTTTGTTAACATTCATGAATGTAGGCAATTGTGCATCTTGATCCAATTTTGTGTTCGCGCTGACACAGAAGCATCGCTAAGGTGATTGAAGGCAAGTTTGGAACATTCTCCCATTCTTTGTTTTCCTTCTTACACAGAAACTTAGTTTTATTGATTGTAAAAAAGTATGCTATTTACTATGATTTTCTTTGTTAGAACAGACACAGAATTTTAGCTTTGGTGATTGATCAAGTTTGCGAATACCTGCCATTTTGTGTCTTTGTGCTGATACAGTTTCTTAGCTTCCATGAATGTTCACAAGTTTGTAATTTTTTTCAAATTTTGTGTATTCATGCAGGCACAGAAGTTTAGCTTCTATGATTGTAGGCAACATTGCAATAATCTCCCATTCTCTGTTCACGCCAATAAAGAAGATTAGCTTTGATATTTGCATGCAAGTTTACGACTTGATTCAAAATTTTGTCTTAGCAATGACACAGCCGCTTAGTGTCGGTTATTGTACTCAACTTTGAAACTTGTTCCAATTCTTGTTGTTTGTGCGTACAGATTTTCTTAGCTTCCGTCAATGTATATGTTTACAACTTTCTCCAATCTGGTGTATACACACTGAAAAAGAAGCTTCTCCGGATACTTTAGGAACGTTTGCAATCTGCTGCAATTCTGTATATTACTGGTTATTCCGAAGCTGAGTTTTATTGACTGTAGACAAGATTGCGATTTGCTCTGTTTGTAATGACACAGAATTTTAGCTTTGATGATTTTACAAAGTTTTTTACTTCCTGCAATTTTGTGTGTTAGTGCTGACACAGTATGACACAGTAAGTATGCTATTTACTATGATTTTCTTTGTTAGAACAGACACAGAATTTTAGCTTTGGTGATTGATCAAGTTTGCGAATACCTGCCATTTTGTGTCTTTGTGCTGATACAGTTTCTTAGCTTCCATGAATGTTCACAAGTTTGTAATTTTTTTCAAATTTTGTGTATTCATGCAGGCACAGAAGTTTAGCTTCTATGATTGTAGGCAACATTGCAATAATCTCCCATTCTCTGTTCACGCCAATAAAGAAGATTAGCTTTGATATTTGCATGCAAGTTTACGACTTGATTCACAGAGACACAGAAGCTTCATTTCGGTGGATGTAGGCAAGTTTGGGACTTGCTCCCATTATGTATTGTTCATGCTAACAAAGTTTCTTAGCATCCCTGAATGTACGCAATTGTGCATCTTGAGCCAATTTTTTTCGCGCTGACACAGAAGCATCACTAAGGTGATTGAAGGCAGGTTTGGAACATTCTCCAGTTCTTTGTTTTCCTTCTTAGCAACTTAGTTTTATTGATTGTACACAAGTATACGATTTACCACGATGTTCTTTGTTAGAAATGACACAGAATTTTAGCTTTGGTGATTTTTCTCAAGTTTGTGTCTTCCTGCCATTTTGTGTGTTCGAGCTGATACAGCTTCTTAGCTTCCCTGAACTTTGCAAATTTCTCAAATTTTGTGTATTCATGTAGGCACAGAAGTTTCGATTCTGTGATTGTAAGCAACTTTGCAATTATCTCCCATTCTCTGTTCACGCTAACAAAGAATTTGCAGCTTGAAGCTTTGATATTTGCATTCAAGTTTGCGACAATTGAAAATTTTGTCTAAGCTTTGACACAGATGCTTAGTGTCGATTATTGTACTCAACTTTGAAACTTGTTCCAAATGTTTTTGTTTGTGCTGACAAATTTTCTTAGCTTCCGTCAATGTACATGTTTACAGCTTTCTCCAATTTGGTGTATACACACTGAAAAAGCAGCTTCTCTGGATACTTTAGGAAAGTTTGTGATGTGCTGCATTTCTTTATATAAGTGGATACACTGAAGCTGACTTTTATTGATTGTACACATTTGCGATTTGCTACTATTCTGTGTTTGAAATGACACAGAATTTTAGATTTAGAGATTGCACTCAAGTTTTCGACTTCCTGCAATTTTGTGTGTTATATTCCCGCAAACACAGAAGCTTTGCTTCTGTGACTGTGGACAAGTTTGCATATATCTCCAGTTCTGTCTTTACACTAACAAAGAAGCTTTGCTTTCATAGTTTAACGCAGTTTGCGACGATTCAAATCTTTTTCACGATGACAAAGAAGCTTAGCATCGATGATTGTGTTCAAGTTTACAACTTACTCCTATTCTACATTTTGGCTAAGACACTAAACCTTCTCTTGGTGATTGTACTCAAGTTTGTGATTTGCTATTATTCTTTGTGTTCGAACTGACACAGAAGCTTTACTTCAATGAATGTAGGCAAGTTTGCGACTTGCTCCCATTATGTATTGTTCGTGCTGACACAGTTTCTTAGCATCTGTGAATGTAACCAAGTGTGCATCTTTATCCAATTTGGTGTATTTGTGGTGACACATAAGCATCGCTACGGTGATTGTAGACAAGTTTGGAACATTCTCCAATTCTTTGTTTTCCCTCTTACACAGAAACTTAGTTTTATTTATTGTACCCAAGTATGCGATTTACCATGATTTTCTTTGTTCGAACTGACACAGAATTTTTGCTTTGGTGATTGTTCTCAAGTTTGCGACATCCTGCCATTTTGTGTAATAAAGCTGATACACTTTCTTTGCTTTCATGAATGTTGACAAGTTTGCAACTTTCTCAGATTTTGTGTATTCCCGCAAACAAAGAAGCTTTGCTTCTGTGATTCTAGGCAAGTTGCTTATATCTCCAATTCAATCTTCAAACTAAAAAAGAAGCTTAGCTTTGATAGTTGAACTCAAGTTTGTGACGATTCAAATCTTTGTCTTCACACTGACAAAAAAAAGCATCGGTGTTTGTATTCAAGTTAACAATTTTCTCCAATTCTTTTTTCCTTCTTACACAGAAACGTAGTTTTTTTTATTGTACACAATTGTGTACTATGATTTTCTTTGTTCGAACTGACACAGAATTTTAGCTTTGGTGATTGTTCTCAAGTTTGCGACATCCTGCCATTTTGTGTGATTAAGCTGATACACTTTCTTTGCTTTCATGAATGTTGACAAGTTTGCAACTTTCTCAGATTTTGTGTATTCCCGCAAACACAGAAGCTTTGCTTCTGTGATTCTAGGCAAGTTGCTTATATCTCCAATTCAATCTTCAAACTAAAAAAGAAGATTAGCTTTGATAGTTGAGCTCAAGTTTGCGAAGATTCAAATCTTTGTCTTCACACTGACAAAGAAAAAGCATCGGTGATTGTATTCAATTTAACAATTTTCTCCAATTCTTTCTTTTCCTTCCACAGAAACATAGTTTTTTTTTTTATTGTACACAATTATGTACTATGATTTTCTTTGTTCAAACTTACAATTTTTGCTTTGGTGATTGTTTTAAAGTTTGCGACTTCCTGCCATTGTGTGTGTTAGTGCTGACACAGTTTCTTAGCGAAACTAAGAAACTGTGTCAGCACAGTTGACACAGCTTCTTGTTAGCTTCTTGTTAATATTCACAAGTTTGCAACTTTCCAAATTCTGTGTATTCATGCAGGCACAAAAGTTTCTCTTCTGATTGTAGGCATCTTATCTCCCATTCTCTGTTCATGCCAACAAAGAAGATTAGCTTTGATATTTGCATGCAAGTTTGCGAATTGATTCAAAATTTTGTCTTAGCGATGACACAGACGCTTAGCGTCGGTTATTGTACTGAACTTTGAAACTTGTTTCAATTCTTGTTGTTTGTGCTTACAAATTTTCTTAGCTTCTGTCAATGTACATGTTTACAACTTTCTCCAATTTGGTGTATACACACTGAAAAATCAGCTTCTCCTGATACTTTAGGAAAGTTTGCGATGTGCTGCAATTCTGTATATTAGTGGTTATACCGAAGCTGAGTTTTATTGAATGTAGACAAGTTTGCGATTTTCTCTGTGTTTGTAATGACAGAATTTTAGCATTGATTGTACTCAAGTTTTTGACTTCTTGCAATTTTGTGTGTTAGTGCTGACACAGTATCTTAGCTTCCGTGAATGTTCACAAGTTTGAAGCTTAATCAAATTTATGTATTCCCGCAAACACAGAAGCTTTGCTTCTGTGAATGTAGGCAAGTTGCAATCTTCACACTAAAAAAGAAGCTTAGCTTTGATAGATGATCTCAAGTTTGCGACGATTCAAATCTTTGTCTTCACGCTGACAGAAAAAGCATCGTTGATTGTATTCAAGTTAACAACTGACTCCTATTCTGCATTTTGGCATGGACACTAAAGCTTCTCTTCGTGATTGCACTCAAGTTTTAGATTCGCTACTATTCGGTGTGTTCCAACTGACACACAAGCTTCGTTTCGGTGGTTGTAGGCAATCTGGGACTTGCTCCCATTATGTACTGTTCATGCAAACAAAGTTTCTTAGCATCCATGAATGTACGCAATTGTGCATCTTGATCCAATTTTGTGTTCGCGCTGACACAGAAGCATCGCTAAGGTGATTGAAGGCAGGTTTGGAACATTCTCCAATTCTTTGTTTTCCTTCTTACACAGAAACTTAGTTTTATTGATTGTACACAAGTATTCTATTTACTACGATTTTCTTTGTTAGAACTGACACAGAATTTTAGCTTTGGTGATTGTTCTCAAGTTTGCGAATACCTGCCATTTTGTGTCTTTGTGCTGATACAGTTTCTTAGCTTCCATGAATGTTCACAAGTTTGTAATTTTTTTCAAATTTTGTGTATTCATGCAGGCACAGAAGTTTAGCTTCTATGATTGTAGGCAACATTCCAATAATCTCCCATTCTCTGTTCACGCCAATAAAGAAGATTAGCTTTGATATTTGCATGCAAGTTTACGACAATTCAAAATTTTGTCTTAGCAATGACACAGCCGCTTAGTGTCGGTTATTGTACTCAACTTTGAAACTTGTTCCAATTCTTGTTGTCTGTGCGTACAGATTTTCTTAGCTTCCGTCAATGTACATGTTTACAACTTTCTCCAATCTGGTGTATACACACTGAAAAAGAAGCTTCTCCGGATACTTTAGGAACGTTTGCGATCTGCTGAAATTCTGTATATTACTGGTTATACCGAAGCTGTTTTATTGACTGTAGACAAGTTTGCGATTTGCTCTGTGTTTGTAATGACACAGAATTTTAGCTTTGATGATTGTACAAAGTTTTTTACTTCCTGCAATTTTGTGTGTTAGTGCTGACACAGTATCTTAGCTTCCATTAATGTTCACAAGTTTGAAGCTTAATCAAATTTATGTATTCCCGCAAACACAGAAGCTTTGCTTCTCTGATTGTAGGCTAGTTGTAATCTTCACACTAAAAAGGAAGCTTAGCGTTGATAGTTGAACTCAAGTTTGCTACCATTCAAATCTTTTTCATGCTGACAAAGAAACAGCATCGGTGATTGTATTCAAGTTAAGAACTGACTCCTATTCTGCATTTTTGCACGGACACTAAAGCTTCTCTTGGTGATTGTACTCAAGTTTTTGATTCGCTACTATTCGGTGTGTTCCAACTGACACAGAAGCTTCGTTTCGGTGGCTGTAGGCAAGTTTGGGACTTGCTCCCATTATGTATTGTTCATGCTAACAAAGTTTCTTAGCATCCCTGAATGTACGCAATTGTGCATCTTGATCCAATTTTGTGTTCGCGCTGACACAGAAGCATCGCTAAGGTGATTGAAGGCAAGTTTGGAACATTCTCCAATTCTTTGTTTTCCTTCTTAGAAACTTCGTTTTATTGATTGTACACAAGTATACGATTTACCACGATGTTCATTGTTAGAAATGACACAGAATTTTAGCTTTGGTGATTTTTCTCAAGTTTGCGACTTCCTGCCATTGTGTGTTCGAGCTGATACAGCTTCTTAGCTTCCATGAATTTTGCAAATTTCTCAAATTTTGTGTATTCATGCAGGCACAGAAGTTTCGATTCTGTGATTGTAAGCAACTTTGCAATTATCTCCCATTCTCTGTTCATGCTAACAAAGAATTTGCAGCTTGAAGCTTTGATATTTGCATTCAAGTTTGCGATAATTGAAAATTTTGTCTAAGCGCTGACACAGACGCTTAGTGTCGATTATTGTACTCAACTTTGAAACTTGTTCCAAATGTTTTTGTTTGTGCTGACAAATTTTCTTAGCTTCCCTCAATGTACATGTTTACAGCTTTCTCCAATTTGGTGTATACACACTGAAAAAGCAGCTTCTCTGGATACTTTAGGAAAGTTTGTGATGTGCTGCAATTCTTTATATAAGTGGATACACTGAAGCTGACTTTTATTGATTGTACACATTAGCGATTTGCTACTATTCTGTGTTTGAAATGACACAGAATTTTAGCTTTAAAGATTGCACTCAAGTTTTTGACTTCCTGCAATTTTGTGTGTTTATATTCCCGCAAACACAGAAGCTTTGCTTCTGTGATTGTGGGCAAGTTTGCATATATCTCCAGTTCTGTCTTTACACTAACAAAGAAGCTTTGCTTTCATAGTTTAACGCAGTTTGCGACGATTCAAATCTTTTTCACGATGACAAAGAAGCTTAGCATCGATGATTGTGTTCAAGTTTACAACTTACTCCTATTCTGCATTTTGGCTAAGACACTAAACCTTCTCTTGGTGATTGTACTCAAGTTTGTGATTTGCTATTATTCTTTGTGTTCGAACTGACACAGAAGCTTTACTTCAATGAATGTAGGCAAGTTTGCGACTTGCTCCCATTATGTATTGTTCATGCTGACACAGTTTCTTAGCATCTGTGAATGTAACCAAGTGTGCATCTTTATCCAATTTGGTGTATTCGTGGTGACACATAAGCATCGCTACGGTGATTGTAGACAAGTTTGGAACATTCTCCAATTCTTTGTTTTCCCTCTTACACAGAAACTTAGTTTTATTTATTGTACCCAAGTATGCGATTTACCATGATTTTCTTTGTTCGAACTGACACAGAATTTTTGCTTTGGTGATTGTTCTCAAGTTTGCGACATCCTGCCATTTTGTGTGATAAAGCTGATACACTTTCTTTGCTTTCATGAATGCTGACAAGTTTGCAACTTTCTCAGATTTTGTGTATTCCCGCAAACAAAGAAGCTTTGCTTCTGTGATTCTAGGCAAGTTGCTTATATCTCCAATTCAATCTTCAAACTAAAAAAGAAGCTTAGCTTTGACAGTTGAACTCAAGTTTGCGAAGATTCAAATCTTTGTCTTCACACTGACAAAGAAAAAGCATCGGTGATTGTAATCAAGTTAACAATTTTCTCCAATTCTTTGTTTTCCTTCTTTCACAGAAACATAGGTTTTTTTATTGTACACAATTGTGTACTATGATTTTCTTTGTTCAAACTTGCACAGAATTTTAGCTTTTGTGACTGTATTCAAGTTAAGAATTGACTCCTATTCTGCATTTTGGCACCGACACTAAAGCTTCTCTTGGTGATTGTACTCAAATTTTTGATTCGCTACTATTCGGTGTTCCAACTGACACAGAAGCTTCGTTTCGGTGGATGTAGGCAAGTTTGGGTCTTGCTCCCATTATGTATTGTTCATGCTAACAAAGTTTCTTAGCATCCATGAATGTACGCAATTGTTCATCTTGATCCAATTTTGTGTTCGCGCTGACACAGAAGCATCGCTAAGGTGATTGAAGGCAAGTTTGGAACATTCTCCAATTCTTTGTTTTCCTTCTTAGAAAATTAGTTTTATTGATTGTACACAAGTATACGATTTACCACGATGTCCTTTGTTAGAAATGACACAGAATTTTATCTTTGGTGATTTTTCTTAAGTTTGCGACTTCCTGCCATTTTGTGTGTTCGAGCTGATACAGCTTCATAGCTTCCATGAAGTTTGCCAATTTCTCAAATTTTGTGTATTCATGCAGGCACAGAAGTTTCGATTCTGTGATTGTAAGCAACTTTGCAATTATCTCCCATTCTCTGTTCACGCTAACAAAGAAGATGAGCTTTGATATTTGCATTCAAGTTTGCGACAATTGAAAATTTTGTCTAAGCGCTGACACAGATGCTTAGTGTCGATTATTGTACTCAACTTTGAAACTTGTTCCAAATGTTTTTGTTTGTGCTGACAAATTTTCTTAGCTTCCGTCAATGTACATGTTTACAGCTTTCTCCAATTTTGTGTATACACTGAAAAAGCAGCTTCTCTGGATACTTTAGGAAAGTTTGTGATGTGCTGCATTTCTTTATATAAGTGCATACACTGAAGCTGAGTTTTATTTATTGTACACATTTGCGATTTGCTACTATTCTGTGTTTGAAATGACACATAATTTTAGCTTTAGAGATTGCACTCAAGTTTTCGACTTCCTGCAATTTTGTGTGTTAGTGCTGACAACAGTTTCTTAGCTTCCGTGAATGTTCACAAGGTTCAAGCTTTCTCAAACTTTTTATATTCCCGCAAACACAGAAGCTTTCCTTCTTTGATTCTAGGCAAGTTGCTTATATCTCCAATTCAATCTTCAAACTAAAAAAGAAGCTTAGCTTTGATAGTTGAACTCAAGTTTGCGAAGATTCAAATCTTTGTCTTCACACTGACAAAGAAAAAGCATCAGTGATTGTATTCAAGTTAACAATTTTCTCCAAGTCTTTGTTTTCCTTCTTACACAGAAACATAGTTTTTTTTATTGTCCACAATTGTGTACTATGATTTTCTTTGTTCAAACTTACACAGAATTTTAGCTTTGGTGATTGTTTTCAGGTTTGCGACTTCCTGCCATTTTGTATGTTAGTGCTGACACAGTTTCTTAGCTTCTGTTAATGTTCACAAGTTTGCAACTTTCCAAATTTTGTGTATTCATGCAGGCACAAAAGTTTCGCTTCTGATAGTAGGCAACTTATCTCCCATTCTCTGTTCATGCCAACAAAGAAGATTAGCTTTGATATTTGCATGCAAGTTTGCGACTTGATTCAAAATTTTGTCTTAGCGATGACACAGACGCTTAGCGTCGGTTTTTGTACTCAACTTTGAAACTTGTTTCAATTCTTGTTGTTTGTGCTTACAAATTTTCTTAGCTTCTGTCAATGTACATGTTTACAACTTTCTCCAATTTGATGTATACACACTGAAAAATCAGCTTCTCCTGATACTTCTGTGTTTGTAATGACACAGAATTTTAGCATTGGTGATTGTACTAAGTTTTTGACTTCCTGCAATTTTGTGTGTTAGGATCTTAGCTTCCGTGAATGTTCACAAGTTTGAAGCTTAATCAAATTTATGTATTCCCGCAAACACAGAAGCTTTGCTTCTGTGATTGTAGGCAAGTTGCAATCTTCACACTAAAAAAGAAGCTTAGCTTTGATAGGTGAACTCAAGTTTGCTACGATTCAAATCTTTATCTTCACACTGACAGAAAAAGCATTGTTGATTGTATTCAAGTTAACAACTGACTCCTATTCTGCATTTTGGCACGGACACTAAAGCTTCTCTTGGTGATTGTACTCAAGTTTTTGATTCGCTACTTTTCGGTGTGTTCCAACTGACAAAAGCTTCGTTTCGGTGGATGTAGGCAATCTGGGACTTGCCAGATTGCCTACCAGATGTACTGTTCATGCTAACAAAGTTTCTTAGCATCCATGAATGTACGCAATTGTGCATCTTGATCCAATTTTGTGTTCGCGCTGACACAGAAGCATCGCTGAGGTGATTGAAGGCAAGTTTGGAACATTCTCCAATTCTTTGTTTTCCTTCTTACACAGAAACTTAGTTTTATTGATTGTAAACAAGTATTCTATTTACTACGATTTTCTTTGTTAGAACTGACACAGAATTTTATCTTTGGTGATTGTTCTCAAGTTTGCGAATACCTGCCATTTTGTGTCTTCATGCTGATACAGTTTCTTAGCTTCCATGAATGTTCACAAGTTTGTAATTTTCCAAATTTTGTGTATTCATGCAGGCACAGAAGTTTCGCTTCTATGATTGCAGGTGTAGGGTGAATTGCCTATAAAAATATTTGTCATAAGGTACAGGAATTATTTATTTTATTTAATAGTGGGTGTGAAAGGGGGCGGAGTTTAACCATCACTTCTACACCCGCTAAATTAAATAAAAGCACTCGTAAAAGGGGCACCAGTCCTAACGGACAATAATATTAACTTTAATTTTAATTAACTTTGTACCTTAAATTACTTAATGAATCAGTCTCAAAGTTTCAGTGAGTTTTTGTCCTGCCATGATTAGGAAACCTGTATATGTGAAAGGAAAATGCTTCAACTGCTCTCATTCAGTCTTTTATTAAACTCATTCAGGTTACATGACATGGCGTTCAAATGATGAATAAACAGATTCAGATGATAGCGTAATATATCACATCAACTGATATTGGGTTCCTGAACATAAAATCCAGCGTTACACCTCTGCAGAACCACAGAGGAACTAGACTTATGTTTAAACGGTAAATGAGGCTGGAATGTTTTAACAAAAAATGCAATTTTATGGGGAAAATTCATAAGCTAATTATCTAAAAATGACTCCTGAATTAATCTACAAAAATTTAAGGGCAGTTACTTAAAAATGACTAAGAGTTTTCCTTCAGTTGATAGCTCTATCCTGTGGCTGAGAGACTAATTGAGCCCTGAAATACGGGCCATATTCAATTGTAATTTAGTTGTTAGGACATCACGTTTTAACCCAGCAGATAGGAGAAATAAGAGTTTCACTCACACAACAGCCGTAGGTCCACGTTTCCGCGGGTCGGTACAGCTGGGTTTTGAAGTTAGGACGTTGGAGGAAGCGGCTGCTATCCTCACAAGCCGTGGAGGTGATAACTCAGCAGGGGGGCCCTTCAAGGAGACACTTGCAGCCGTGGATGATTTGTCTCAGGGCGGCGTGAAAAGTCCTTGGAAAAGAATCCCAATTTTGAGGTCTCTTGTAGTGGGATAGACCAAAAAACTGAAGGAAAATCTTCTCAGTCTCTGTTCACTTTAAACTAGGCAAATTAAAGGTCCACTTTAATGGCGTGAAAAGTCATGAAAAAAAAATATTAGAAAAACATTTACTCGGATAAGAATGGCTTCTGAGGTGAAGGAAAAAGTTTGAGAATTTGATTCTCTAAAAGGGACGAGCTCTAAAGAAAAATGGTTTCTCCTCAGTGACCAGAATATAAGGAAAGACTTGACAAACACACAGAGAATAAAAATAAAACTTCACAGGGCCTTGAAACGGTGGGATAAAATCTTCTTCTGAGATCTAGATTACTATTCTGCTTCTTTAATCTTAATTTAGTTCCTAATCCTTCTCAAAATCTCTTTCTTTCTTCTTTCTGTGTTTCTAATTCTTAATCTCATCACCGTTTTCTATTTTGCTTCTTGCTAATCTTCCTGCCTGTTCATTGTGTCTTTTCTACTCTTTTTCTTAACTAAACTCAAATCTAACTTCTCTCTTTTAAAGTTACCTCGCCGGGTCGTAAAACTGATGTCGTCGCAAGACTGACCAATCGACTTTTTCAGAAGCAGTTTGAAATGGCTGCTATCCAATATGAGAACACTTCTTTGTTAGAGCAGCCAATCAAATGAAGACACCATCCCATGAAATTTCAGAGAGAAAATGAACACTCAGTCAGTTCTTATGAAATAAATGCTCAATATAAAATCTAACTAAATTAAATGACTTGGCTAATATTTGGTGATCATGCATTTATCTACTCCAATATGTGTTTAAAAACGCTCATGAATATAACATTTCTTATACATAATTATAATACATGCATTCACATTTAGATCAAAATGCAGCAAACATGCAGCAAACCATGGTTGGTGATAAAAGAGGGATGATTTTCAGTGTCCTTAGGATCCAGAGGATAAGCTGAAAGAAACTTAATGTTTAGAACAAATTAAAAGTCATCCTACATACTGAAAACACATTCCATAGGTATCCGCTAGGAGGTACTGTTGAGCTGTAGATGATTTCCTTTAGTATCTGGGCGAAGAAACCTGGACAGCATCGGTTATAAACCCGTCAGATTAAGTGGTTTATGACTCTTAAAAACATTGGTTTCCTGTGAAAAGGTACGTTATCAAATGCAGTGTTCACGTTGAGAGGTCTGGTCTCCTTAGTTTTATGTTCCTTTGAGCCTTTAAAAGCAAATTCTGATCCTTACAATCTCTGCAAGAGGCAACTGTTTACATTGGGGTCCTGGGAAAGCAAGCATCTTTGGTCAGGCCTGGAAGAGGCCTGGAATGAGTCGACATAAAAGCCAGTGAAAAGGCAGAAAAGTGATATTCCTGTGTAATGAATAAAATGAAATTCCTGTAAACTGAAGAGAAGTGATCTTCTGTCTTGGTTTGAGGAGACGATGATGCTACACAGGCAACTTTGCAATTATCTCCCATTCTCTGTTCACACCAACAAAGAAGATTAGCTTTGATATTTGCATGCAGATTTGCGACTTGATTCAAAATTTTGTCTTAGCAATGACACAGATGCTTAAGCCTGTTTTCCACTAGCCCAGCACACCTCGGTACGGCTCAATTCATTTCAGTACGGCTCGGAATGCTTCTGTCTCCATTAGCACGGTATTGTGCTTGTGCTGTGATGGTTTGTGTTAGGAGGTTTTAGAAGCGGGACGGCGGCAGATTCTCAGCGAGGCGGGGCCACACTCCCGTGACGTTACGCACCCGACTGAGTCCTTATTTACACGAGACAAAAATAGAGGATCCAAGGATTATTGCCTTGCTCGCTCTGTGGTTTTATCTCACAATTAATTTTATCTCATAATTAAGCTGCAACAACACAAGTCACTTTTGTTTTGAATTAACTGCCAAATGACCTAGAAATAATGAGCTGAAACTTGTTTTTATTCGTATTAAATAATGAGACAGTGGCACACTGGCCAACACCAAATTGTATTATTTTTATATCCTAGGGCGTTTTGGATGTACTGAATAAAAAAAATTCATGTTTTTCACCTTCAGGTCAACGTTTGGAACAACAGTATTATTATTTTCCGTTTAGATGATGCTACACTCCTTCTAAAGTATTGTAATTCTCTGAATTTGGAATGCCGATAGAACATTCAATTTACATATACTTGTACCTACTTTGACTTGGTGCTAATTTTTTATGATATTTCAATAAAAAGAACAGAAAACTTACAAAAACATTTGTTTTTTGGTCTAGTTAAAAATTACATTACCTTTACAATGGTTGACCCCTGACAGGATGATCAGCATGATTTTCATCAGACTAGGCAACGGAATTTCTATGTAATTATACTGTTTTATAATTCAGTGTTAGACAAACCACACTTTCCAAAACAATTCCATTTTATTATATACAAAATATTAAAATAAAAAAAAAACTTTGCAACACAACATGAAGGTTAATCGACATTTTATACACGCCGACCACTGAGTGCCTCTACACCAGCTTCCCAAACTGGGTCAGCAAGGCTCGGTTGAATGAAGCCGTCTCTGCCTGCTCTGGGTCAGGAAGGCTCGGTTGAATTAATCCGGACGGGCTGTCGCGGCGGACGCGTGGGATGATTCTGCAAGGAAAATGCACACAATAAAATACAGCACGAAAGTGCAAGATATACAGAAAAGACAATAGTTTTTAACAAGATTACATAAGCTTATTTAACCGTATTGTTCACATGAATAATTAAAATAAAAGCTTTAGTCCGCAGTGTGCTGCAATAAAGCAGCGATCATCATCCACAAATGAACAGCTTTTTTATTGCATAAATAAACTGAGCGTCTTACTGAATATATTTGCGAAAAAACGCACAATAAAAAAAAAAATTAAAACTCACCGTTAAAGGACTCTGATGTCGAGACCTCCCGGTATATTTTTTCATTCCGGGCGGCTCCGTCTAACTCGCGCTGGATACGTTCGTCTGACAATGCAGTGAACAGACACTGCACCATGGAACACGCATGAATACCATGAACACCCTTATTACGCGAAGCCATTTTTGATAGAGAATAAATGAAAATAGCACAGCAATACACTGAAAAGAAACCGCCAACAGTGGTTGCGTGCTGAGTAATGGCGGTCGTGAAGATTCTTTTTTGTTTTTTTTTCAAAAACTTTATTGAGAAGGTCGTGAAGATTCGGTAGAAGAGGAGGAGGAGAGGGGTGGTTACAACCTGACCAATCAGCGCCGGTTATGACCTGACCAATCAGCGGTGACCAGTTTGTTAACGTCACAACACGGCACAACTCAGCACTGCTGTACCCTGCCCTGGAGTGAGGCTGAGAATCGTGGCTGTTAAACCATGTTGGGGCTTGTGGAAAAGCGTACAAAGCGTGCTGAGCCGTCCCGTGTCGCGCTAAAGCGTGCTAGTGGAAAAGGCCCTTAAGCGTCTGTGTCAGCGCTTATACAAAATTTTCAATCGTCGCAAACTTGAATGCAAATATCAAGCTCATCTTCTTTGTTAGAGTGAACAGAGAATGGGAGATAATTGCAAAGTTGCTTACAATCACAGAATTGAAACTTCTGTGCCTGCATGAATACACAAAATTTGAGAAATTTGCAAACTTCATGGAAGCTAAGAAGCTGTATCAGCTCGAACACACAAAATGGCAGGAAGTTGCAAACTTGAGAAAAATCACCAAAGCTAAAATTCTGTGTCAGTTCTAACAAAGAAAATCGTAGTAAATAGAATAAATATTTACAATCAATAAAACTAAGTTTCTATGTAAGAAGGAAAACAAAGAATTGGAGAATGTTCCAAACTTGCCTTCAATCACCTTAGCGATGCGTCTGTGTCAGCGCGAACACAAAATTGGATCAAGATGCACAATTGCATACATTCATGGATGCTAAGAAACTTTGTTAGCATGAACAATACATAATGGGAGCAAGTCCCAGATTGCCTACATCCACCGAAACGAAGCTTCTGTGTCAGTTGGAACACACCGAATAGTAGCGAATCAAAAACTTGAGTACAATCACCAAGAGAAGCTTTAGTGTCCGTGCCAAAATGCAGAATAGGAGTCAGTTGTAAACTTGAACACAATCATCGATGCTAAGCTTCTTTGTCATCGTGAAAAAGATTTGAATCGTCGCAAACTTGCGTTCAACTATCAAAGCAAAGCTTCTTTGTTAGTGTAAAGACAGGTTTGGAGATATATGCAAACTTGCCCACAATCAGAAGCAAAGCTTCTGTGTTTGCGGGAATATACAAAATTTGAGAAAGCTTCAAACTTGTGAACATTCACAGAAGCTAAGAAACTGTGTCAGCACTAACACACAAAATTGCAGGAAGTCGAAAACTTGAGTGCAGTCTCTAAGCTAAAATTCTGTGTCATTTCAAACACAGAATAGTAGCAAATTGCAAATGTGTACACTCAGCTTCAGTGTATCCACTAATAGAAAGAATTGCAGCACATCACAAACTTTCCTAAAGTATCCAGAGAAGCTGCTTTTTCAGTGTGTATACACCAAATTGGAGAAAGTTGTAAACATGTACATTGACGGAAGCTAAGAAAATTTGTCAGCACCAACAAAAAGATTTGGAACAAGTTTCAAAGTTGAGTACAATAATCGACACTAAGCGTCTGTGTCAAAGCTTAGACAAAATTTTCAATCGTCGCAAACTTGAATGCAAATATCAAAGCTAATCTTCTTTGTTAGCGTGAACAGAGAATGGGAGATAATTGCAAAGTTGCTTACAATCACAGAATCGAAACTTCTGTGCCTGCATGAATACACAAAATTTGAGAAATTTGCAAACTTCATGGAAGCTAAGAAGCTATATCAGCTTGAACACACAAAATGGCAGGAAGTTGCAAGCTTGAGAAAAATCACCAAAGCTAAAATTCTGTGTCATTTCTAACAAAGAACATCGTGGTAAATCGTATACTTGTGTACAATCAATAAAACTAATTTTCTAAGAAGGAAAACAAAGAATTGGAGAATGTTCCAAACTTGCCTTCAATCACCTTTGCGATGCTTCTGTGTCAGCGCAAACACAAAATTGGATCAAGATGCACAATTGCGTACATTCATGGATGCTAAGAAACTTTGTTAGCATGAACAATACATAATGGGAGCAAGTCCCAAACTTGCCTACATCCACCGAAACAAAGCTTCTGTGTCAGTTGGAACACACCGAATAGTAGCGAATCAAAAACTTGAGTACAATCACCGAGAAGCTTTAGTGTCGGTGCCAAAATGCAGAATAGGAGTCAATTCTTAACTTGAATACAATCACCGATGCTGTTTCTTTGTCAGCGTGAAAAAGATTTGAATGGTAGCAAACTTGAGTTCAACTATCAACGCTAAGCTTCTTTTTTAGTGTGAAGATTGCAACTTGGCTAAAATCACAGAAGCAAAGCTTCTGTGTTTGCGGGAATACATAAATTTGATTAAGCTTCAAACTTGTGAACATTCACGGAAGCTAAGATACTGTGTCAGCACTAACACACAAAATTGCAGGAAGTCAAAAACTTGAGTACAATCACCAAAGCTAAAATTCTGTGTCATTACAAACACAGAGCAAATCGCAAACTTGTCTACAGTCAATAAAGCTCAGCTTCGGTATAACTACTAATATACAGAATTGCAGCACATCGCAAACTTTCCTAAAGTATCCGGAGAAGCTTCTTTTTCAGTGTGTATACACCAGATTGGAGAAAGTTGTAAACATGTACATTGACGGAAGCTAAGAAAATTTGTCAGCACAAACAAATTGAATTGGAACAAGTTTCAAAGTTGAGTACAATAACCGAAACTAAGCGTCTGTGTCATTGCTAAGAAAATTTTGAATCAAGTCGCAAACTTGCATGCAAATATCAAAGCTGATCTTCTTTGTTGGCGTGAACAGAGAATGGGAGATAATTGGAATGTTGCCTACAATCATAGAAGCGAAACTTCTGTGCCTGCATGAATACACAAAATTTGGAAAATTACAAACTAGTGAACATTCATGGAAGCTAAGAAACTGTATCAGCACGAAGACAGAAAATGGCAGGTATTCGCAAACTTGAGAACAATCACCAAAGCTAAAATTCTGTGTCAGTTCTAACAAAGAAAATCGTAGTAAATAGAATACTTGTTTACTATCAATAAAACTAAGTTTCTGTGTAAGAAGGAAAACAAAGAATTGGAGAATGTTCTAAACTTGCCTTCAGTCACCTTTGCGATGCTTCTGTGTCAGCGCGAACACACAATTGGATCAAGAACAATTGCGTACATTCATGGATGCTAAGAAACTTTGTTAGCATGAACAATACATAATGGGAGCAAGTCCCAGATTGCCTACATCCACCGACACGAAGCTTCTGTGTCAGTTGGAACACACCGAATAGTAGCGAATCAAAAACTTGAGTACAATCACCAAGAGAAGCTTTAGTGTCCATGCCAAAATGCAGAATAGGAGTCAGTTGTTAACTTGAATACAATCAACGATGCTTTTTCTGTCAGCGTGAAGACAAAGATTTGAATCGTCGCAAACTTGAGTTCACCTATCAAAGCTAAGCTTCTTTTTTAGTGTGAAGATTTCAACTTGCCTACAATCACAGAAGCAAAGCTTCTGTGTTTGCGGGAATACATCAATTTGATTAAGCTTCAAACTTGTGAACATTCACGGAAGCTAAGATAATGTGTCAGCACTAACACACAAAATTGCAGGAAGTAAAAAACTTGAGTACAATCACCAAAGCTAAAATTCTGTGTCATTACAAACACAGAGCAAATCGCAAACTTGTGTACAGTCAGTAAAACTCAGCTTCGGTATAACCACTAATATACAGAATTGCAGCACATTGCAAACTTTTATCCCTCTTATCCCATACCTTTCCATTTTCCTTAGTAGTATTCTGTGGTCAATGGTGTCAAAAGCTTTGTTTAAATCTATAAATACTTCCACGGCAACCTTTTTTTTAATCTATACAACTAGTAATTTCTTCTATAAGTTCGATCAGTGCCAAAGATGTAGATTTATCTGCTCTAAAACCATACTGGCTGTCTGTAAGGAGGTTGTGTTTTTCAGTGAAATCATCCAGTCTCTTAGTGAAGATTTTTTCAAGTATTTTGGAGCATTGAGAGAGTAAAGAGACTGGCCTGTAATTTGTGAAGTGATGACTGTCTCCTGTTTTGTATAGAGGTATTACTTTTGCTATTTTCATTTTGTCTGGAAATGTACCAGTTTGAAATGACAGGTTACAGATGTGGGTGAGTGGCTTAACAATTCCTTCAATTACTTTTTTCACTATTGTCATGTCAATTTCATTCCAGTCCGTTGATTTTTTGTTCTTAAATTTACTCACAGTCTCGATATCATTCAATAAAAGCCCACTCCTGATATTATTTTCCATAATGTTTGTGAATATGTTATCTATTAGTGTGGCACTGTGTGACGTGATTCTGCTAGGTCCGGTAATTGTTGGATGTAAGCCCATACTGTACATTGTGTTGATAAATTCTTCTGTCAAACTATGTTGTTTTGAGTTCATCAGATCTATATTGAAATCCCCACAGATGAACATAACTTTTATCAGTTCTGCATTCATTTTTTCCATCCAGTCCTTAAATAAGTCAATGTTTGATCCAGGTGTTCTATATACACAGCTTTTATTAATTCTTCACATTGTCCAGACAGATTTCTATTGTAATACATTCAAATAAATCATCCACAGTTACTGACAGATTTTCAACAACTTTGTATTTCAAACTCTTGTCAACATAAATTGCAGCTCCTCCTCCTTTTTTCACTTTTCTATTTATATAATTTAATTCATAGCCATCCATGGTAAAAATCCACTCCTTTCTCTTCTGATATTGCCACAATATTGAATGGCTATTTAAATTGATGTAAATAATCTTTGTTATTAAAGTTGGCATAGAGACTTCTGCTGTTGAAGTGGATCATAGAAATATTGAAATCAGATGTGACCATTGTGTTAAACTGATCATCTGTGTAGTAATTACAGTTATTATTGATGGAGCTAAATAAATTATTATCAGGGTCTATGTTATATTCTACGTCCTGTGGGTTGTGATCTGTATATTCAAAAACTTTCAAGTTTCAACTTACAGACAAATACAGAATGGGAGTATGTTGCAAAAACTTGTGTACAATCATCAAAGCTAAATTTCTGTGTCAGTTCGAACACACAGAATAGTGTGTTCGAATAGTGTGTTCGATTGTACAGAAGTGATTGTACACACTTCTGTACAATCACTGAAACTAAGCTTACGCTTAAGCACAAATATACAGAATAGCAGCACGATGCAACCTTAAGCACAAACACTGAAGCCAAGTTTTACTGTCAGTGCCAAAACAGAAATATGGAGTAAGTTGAAAACTAGAATACAATCGCCATAGTAAATCTTCTGTGTAAATGTACAAACACAGATTTGTAGCAGGTCATAAATTTTTGGACATTCACAGACATTAAGAAAATTTGTCAGCATGAACACAAAGAATGGGAAAAAGTCAAAAACTTACATAAAATCACCAAAGCAAAACTTCTGTGTCAGTGCGAAAGCACAGAATTTGAGTCAGTTGATAACTTTCCAACAGAAGAGTACAACACACAGAGTAGTGGAAAATCGCAAACTTAAGTACAATTGCCGAACCAAAGCTTTACGGTCAGTGCCAATACACAGAATTGGAGTAAGTTGAAAACTTGAATACAAACACGGAAACAAAGCTTCTTTGTCAATGTTGAATGCACCAAATGGAAGAAAGTCAAAACTTGCATAAAATCAACGATATGAAGCTTCATTGTCAGTTCAAACACACAGAACTATTTAATGTGAATATTTAAAGAATTGCTCTGGTTTTTTGGCTCTGGTGGTGACAGTAAAACATCTACTAAGTTAGCAAATCGCAAACTTCAGTACAATCACAAATCCAAAGCTTTAGTGTCAGCACCAAAACACAATAATGGAAGTAAGTTGCAAACATGAATACAAAAATGGAAGCAAAACTTCTTTGTCAATGTTGAATGCACCAAATGGAAGAAAGTCAAAACGCATAAAATCAACAATGCGAAGCTTCATTGTAAGTTAAAACAAACGAGTAGTAGCAAATCGCAAACTTGAGTACAATCTCTGACACTAAGCTTATGAGTCAGTATGAATACACAGATTTGAAACAAAACTAAATCTTACTTGTTAATCTGCTTACAATCACTGAAGCAAATCTTTTCTGTATAAACGGTCATATAGAATGGCAGAAAGAAGCAAACTTGTGAACAATCACGCAAGATAACATACTGAGTCAGTTAAAAAACACAGAACAGTAGAAAATCACAAAGGTGTACAATCACTGAAACTTCCTTTAATGCACAAATACATAGAAAAGCAACATGTCGCAAACTTACAGACAAAAACTGAAGCTAAGCTTTAGTGTCAGTGCCAAAAAAAAGAATGAGAGTATGTTGCAAACTTGTGTACAATCACCAAAGCTAAAGTTCTGCGTCAGTTCGAACACACAGAATAGTGGCATATCACAAACTTGTCAACAACCACAGAAACTCACCTTACTTGTAAGCACAAATATACAGAATAGCAGCATGATGCAACCTTATGCACAAACACTGAAGCTAAGTTTTAGTGTCAGTTCCAAAACAGCAGGTCATAAATTTTTGTACATTCACAGACATTAAGAAAATTTGTCAGCATGAACACAAAGAATGGGAGAAAGTCAAAAATTTATATGAAATCAACAAAGCAAAACTACTGTTTCTGCACAAAAGCACAGAATTGGAGCAAGTTGCAAACTTTCCTGCAGACGAGTACAACACACAGAGTAGTGGAAAAAAGCAAATTTAAGTACAATAACCAAACCAAAACTTTACAGTCAGTGCCAATACACAGAATGGGAGAAAGCTGAAAACTTGAATACAATCATGGACACAAAGCTTCTTTGACACAGAAGCATCGCTTTGGTGAATGTAGGCAAGTTTGGAACTTTCTCCAATTCTTTGTTTTCCTTCTTACACAGAAACAGTTTTATTGATTGTACACAAGTATGCAATTTACTTGATTGTTCTCAAGTTTGCGACATCCTGCCATTTTGTGTCTTCGTGCTGATACAGTTTCTTAGCTTCCATGAATGTTCACAAGTTTGTAATTTTCCAAATTTTGTGTATTCATGCAGGCACAGAAGTTTTGCTTCTGTGATTGTAGGCAACTTTGCAATTATCTCCCATTCTCTGTTCACGCCAATAAAGAAGATTAGCTTTGATATTTGCATGCAAGTTAGCGACTTGATTCAAAATTTTGTCTTAGCTATGACACAGACACTTAGTGTCGGTTATTGTACTCAACTTTGAAACTTGTTCCAATTCTTTTTGTTTGTGCTGACAAATTTTCTTAGCTTCCATCAATGTACATGTTTACAACTTTCTCCAATTTGGTGTATACACACTGAAAAAGAAGCTTCTCCGGATACTTTAGGAAAGTTTGCGATGTGCTGCAATTCTGTATATTAGTGGTTATACCGAAGCTGAGTTTTATTGACTGTAGACAAATTTGCGATTTGCTCTGTGTTTCTAATGACAGAATTTTAGCTTTGGTGATTGTACTCAAGTTTTTGACTTCCTGCAATTTTGTGTGTTAGTGCTGACACAGTATCTTTGCTTCCGTGAATGTTCACAAGTTTGAAGCTTAATCAAATTGATGTATTCCTGCAAACACAGAAGCTTTGCTTCTGTGATTGTAGGCAAGTTGCAATCTTCACACTAAAAAAGAAGCTTAGCTTTGATAGTTGAACTCAAGTTTGCTACCATTCAAATCTTTGTCTTCACGCTGACAAAGAAACAGCATCGGTGATTGTATTCAAGTTAAGAATTGACTCCTATTCTGCATTTTGGCACGGACACTAAAGCTTCTCTTGGTGATTGTACTCAAGTTTTTGATTCGCTACTATTCGGTGTGTTCCAACTGACACAGAAGCTTCGTTTCGGTGGAGGTAGGCAAGTTTGGGACTTGCTCCCATTATGTATTGTTCATGCTAACAAAGTTTCTTAGCATCCATGAATGTACGCAATTGTGCATCTTGATCCAATTTTGTGTTCGCGCTGACACAGAAGCATCGCTAAGGTGATTGAAGGCAAGTTTGGAACATTTTCAATTCTTTGTTTTTCTTCTTAGAAACTTAGTTTTATTGATTGTACACAAGTATACGATTTACCACGATGTTCTTTGTTAGAAATGACACAGAATGACACAGCTTTGGTGATTTTTCTCAAGTTTGCGACTTCCCGCCATTTTGTGTGTTCGAGCTGATACAGCTTCTTAGCTTCCATGAAGTTTGCAAATTTCTCAAATTTTGTGTATTCATGCAGGCACAGAAGTTTCGATTCTGTGATTGTAAGCAACTTTGCAATTATCTCCCATTCTCTGTTCACGCTAACAAAGAAGATGAGCTTTGATATTTGCATTCAAGTTTGCGACGATTGAAAATTTCGTCTAAGCGCTGACACAGACGCTTAGTGTTGATTATTGTACTCAACTTTGAAACTTGTTCCAAATATTTCTGTTTGTGCTGACAAATTTTCTTAGCTTCCGTCAATGTACATGTTTACAACTTTCTCCAATTTGGTGTATACACACTGAAAAAGCAGCTTCTCTGGATACTTTAGGAAAGTTTGTGATGTGCTGCAATTCTTTATATAAGTGGATACACTGACGCTGAGTTTTATTGATTGTACACATTTGCGATTTGCTACTATTCTCTTTGAAATGACACAGAATTTTATCTTTAGACATTACACTCAAGTTTTCAACTTGCTGCAATTTTGTGTGTTAGTGCTGACACATTATCTTAGCTTCCGTGAATGTTCACAAGTTTGAAGCTTAATCAAATTGATGTATTCCCGCAAACACAGAAGCTTTACTTCTGTGATTGTAGGCAACTTGCAATCTTCACACTAAAAAAGAAGCTTAGCTTTGATAGTTGAACTCAAGTTTGCTACCATTCAAATCTTTGTCTTCACGCTGACAAACAGCATCGGTGATTGTATTCAAGTTAACAACTGACTCATTCTGCATTTTGGCATGGACACTAAAGCTTCTCTTGGTGATTGTACTCAAGTTTTTGATTCGCGACTATTTGGTGTGTTCCAACTGACACAGAAGCTTCGTTTCGGTGGATGTAGGCAATCTGGGACTTGCTCCCATTATGTATTGTTCATGCTAACAAAGTTTCTTAGCATCCATGAATGTACGCAATTGTTCTTGATCCAATTGTGTGTTCGCGCTGACACAGAAGCATCGCTAAGGTGATTGAAGGCAAGTTTGGAACATTTTCAATTCTTTGTTTTTCTTCTTAGAAACTTAGTTTTATTGATTGTACACAAGTATACGATTTACCACGATGTTCTTTGTTAGAAATGACACAGAATGACACAGCTTTGGTGATTTTTCTCAAGTTTGCGACTTCCCGCCATTTTGTGTGTTCGAGCTGATACAGCTTCTTAGCTTCCATGAAGTTTGCAAATTTCTCAAATTTTGTGTATTCATGCAGGCACAGAAGTTTCGATTCTGTGATTGTAAGCAACTTTGCAATTATCTCCCATTCTCTGTTCACGCTAACAAAGAAGATGAGCTTTGATATTTGCATTCAAGTTTGCGACGATTGAAAATTTCGTCTAAGCGCTGACACAGACGCTTAGTGTTGATTATTGTACTCAACTTTGAAACTTGTTCCAAATATTTCTGTTTGTGCTGACAAATTTTCTTAGCTTCCGTCAATGTACATGTTTACAACTTTCTCCAATTTGGTGTATACACACTGAAAAAGCAGCTTCTCTGGATACTTTAGGAAAGTTTGTGATGTGCTGCAATTCTTTATATAAGTGGATACACTGACGCTGAGTTTTATTGATTGTACACATTTGCGATTTGCTACTATTCTCTTTGAAATGACACAGAATTTTATCTTTAGACATTACACTCAAGTTTTCAACTTGCTGCAATTTTGTGTGTTAGTGCTGACACATTATCTTAGCTTCCGTGAATGTTCACAAGTTTGAAGCTTAATCAAATTGATGTATTCCCGCAAACACAGAAGCTTTACTTCTGTGATTGTAGGCAACTTGCAATCTTCACACTAAAAAAGAAGCTTAGCTTTGATAGTTGAACTCAAGTTTGCTACCATTCAAATCTTTGTCTTCACGCTGACAAACAGCATCGGTGATTGTATTCAAGTTAACAACTGACTCATTCTGCATTTTGGCATGGACACTAAAGCTTCTCTTGGTGATTGTACTCAAGTTTTTGATTCGCGACTATTTGGTGTGTTCCAACTGACACAGAAGCTTCGTTTCGGTGGATGTAGGCAATCTGGGACTTGCTCCCATTATGTATTGTTCATGCTAACAAAGTTTCTTAGCATCCATGAATATATGCAATTGTGCATCTTGATCCAATTTTGTGTTCGCGCTGACACAGAAGCATTGCTAAGGTGATTGTAGACAAGTTTGGAACATTCTCCAAATCTTTGTTTTCCCTCTTACACAGAAACTTAGTTTTATTTATTGTACCCAAGTATGCGATTTACCTTGATTTTCTTTGTTCGAACTGACACAGAATTTTAGCTTTGGTGATTGTTCTCAATTTTGCGACATCCTGCCATTTTGTGTGATAAAGCTGATACACTTTCTTCGCTTACATGAATGTTGACAAGTTTGCAACTTTCTCAGATTTTGTGTATTCCCACAAACACAGAAGCTTTGCTTCTGTGATTCTAGGCAAGTTGCTTATATCTCCAATTCAATCTTCAAACTAAAAAAGAAGCTTTGCTTTGATAGTTGAACTCAAGTTTGTGACAATTAAAATCTTTGTCTTCATGCTGACAAAGAAAAAGCTTCGGTGATTGTATTCAAGTTAACAATTTCTCCAATTCTTTGTTTTCCTTCTTACACAGAAACATAGTTTTTTTTATTGTACACAATTATGTACTATGATTTTCTTTGTCCAAACTAACACAGAATTTTAGCTTTGGTGATTGTTTTCAAGTTTGTGACTTCCTGCCATTTTGTGTATTAGTGCTGACACAGTTTCTTACTTCCGTTAATGTTCACAAGTTTGCATCTTGATCCAATTTTGTGTTCGCGCTGACACAGAAGCATCGCTACGGTGATTGTAGACAAGTTTGGCACATTCTCCAATTCTTTGTTTTCCCTCTTACACAGAAACTTAGTTTTATTTATTGTACCAAAGTATGCGATTTACCATGATTTTCTTTGTTTGAACTGACACAGAATTTTAGCTTTGGTGATTGTTCTCAAGTTTGCGACATCATGCCATTTTGTGTCTTCGTGCTGATACAGTTTCTTAGCTTCCATGAATGTTCACAAGTTTGTAATTTTCCAAATTTTGTGTATTCATGCAGGCACAGAAGTTTCGCTTCTGTGATTGTAGGCAACTTTGCAATTATCTCCCATTCTCTGTTCACGCCAACAAAGAAGATTAGCTTTGATATTTGCATGCAAATTTGTAACTTGATTCAAAATTTTGTCTTAGCAATGACACAGACGCTTAGTGTCGGTTATTGTACTCAACTTTGAAACTTGTTCCAATTCTTTTTGTGCTGACAAATTTTCATAGCTTCCGTCAATGTACATGTTTACAACTTTCTCCAATTTGGTGTATACATACTGAAAAAGAAGCTTCTCCGAATACTTCAGGAAAGTTTGCAATGTGCTGCAATGTGCTGCAATTCTGTATATTAGTGGTTATACCGAAGCTGAGTTTTATTGACTGTAGACAAGTTTGCGATTTGCTCTGTGTTTGTAATGACACAGAATTTTAGCTTTGGTGATTGTACTCAAGTTTTTTACTTCCTGCAATTTTGTGTGTTAGTGCTGACACATTATCTTAGTTGGGTGGAAAGTTATTTAAGTAACAGACAACAATTTGTACAAATTGGTGAGCACAAATCACCCTTCATGGACATCACTTGTGGTGTGCCCCAGGGGTCAGTTTTGGGACCCAAACTCTTTATTTTGTATATAAATGACATATGCTAAGTATCAAAAATTCTGAAATTTATTTTGTTTGCGGATGACACAAATATCCTTTGCACTGGTGAGAATTTGCAGCAGGTTTTAGAGGTGGTCACAACTGAAATGAAAAAGTTAACGCAGTGGTTCAACAAAAATAAATTCTCTAAATCTAAAAAAAACAAAGATTATGTCGTTTGGAAATTATAAAATAAATCATGAAATAATGGTAACGATAGCTGATACCAGAATAGAAACAGTACAGGAAAATAAGTTTCTGGGGGTGACGCTAGACAATAAAATCTGCTGGAAACCTTACATCAGTCGCATCCAGACCAAGTTAGCAAAATGTATAGGTATGCTATACATATAGTCCAAGATTTATAGTCCAAGACACATCTTGGACTATAAATCATTGGTCTTATTGTACAATTCACTGTTTTTACCTTATTTTAACTATTGTGTAGAAGTCTGGGGAAACACCTACAAGACCACCCTACAGTCAATATGCACATTACAAAAAAGAGCTATAAGGATAATAAACAATGTAGGATATAGAGACCATACCAATTCATTGTTTTTAAAGTCACATGTCATAAAGTTCATCGATTTAGTTAAATTTAAGACAGCACAAGTAATGTACATGGCAATTAATAATCAACTCCCAACTAATATACAAAAAATATTAAAAAAAAGAGACGATCATAATTTGAGAGGAGACAAACTTTACAAAACCCAAGATACGAACAACCAAGAAAAGTATGTGCATATCTGTCTGTGGGATGGATTTATGGAACAGTCTGGAGCCGGAACTGAAACTATGTACAAACAGAAATCAATTCAAAAAGAGGTATAAACACTAGTTGCTGAAAGGATATATGTTAGAAGGGTAGTATTTATATGTACGATTCATTATGTTCACTCTGGGACATTATGGGACACTATGGAATGGTGGGTGGGACAGCACTGTGTATATCTGTGTTGTTTGAGGCTGGTTTTGATGTATGGACATCAATGTATGTTAGGATGGATGGGTGTTAATGTTGATTTGTAAAAAATACAGTAAATTGTTTACTTGGGGTCTTAAAGGTGGTAATTTGTATAAAATTCACATGGGTGTATTTATGGAAAAGCGGAGATGGAATTAATGTGTTCACTTCTTCCTTCTCCCTTTCGAACAGTGTATACTGTTACTTTATTGCATTTGTCATTTGTTTGTTTTTGTTATACTTTTTTTGTTCGAAATAAAGTATCTATCTATCTATCTATCTATCTATCTATCTATGAGTTTTCGATGTGGTGCTTTTCTATTTGTGCATTAAAGGAAGCTGATTTTCAGTGATTATACACGTTTGGGATTTGGTACTGTTCTGTGTTTTTTAACTTACAGAATGTTATCTTCGGTGATTGTTCACATGTTTGTGACTTTCTGCCATTCTGTGTGACCGTTTATACAGAAAAGATTTGCTTCAGTGATTGCAATTAACAAGTAAGTTTGTGATTTGATTCAAATCTGTGTATTCATACTAATAAGTTTAGCGTCGGGGATTGTACTCAAGTTTGCGATTTGTTACTACTCTGTGTGTTTTAACTGACAATGAAGATTCGCATTGTTGATTTTATGCAAGTTTGGACTTTTTTCCTTTTGGTGCATTCAACATTGAAAAAGAAGCTTTGCATCCATGATTGTATTCAAGTTTGCAACTTACTCCCATTCTGTGTTTTTGCACGCACCCTAAAGCTTTGGTTCGGTGATTGTACTGAAGTTTGCGATTTGCTACTACTCTGTGTGTTTGAACTGACAATGAAGATTCACATTGTTGATTTTATGCAAGTTTGGGCTTTCTTCCATTTGGTGCCTTCAACATTGACAAAGAAGCTTTAAGTCTGTTATTGTATTCAAATTGCAACTTACTCCCATTCTGCGTTTTGGTGCTGATTATACTCAAGTTTGCAATTTGCTACTACTTTGTGATTTTGAACTTACAATGAAGCTTCTCATCGTTGATTTTATGCAAGTTTGGACTTTCTTCCATTTGGTGCATTCAACATTGACAGAGAAGCTTTGCGTCCGTGATTGTATTCACGTTTTCAAATGTATCCCTTTTTGAGTGTTTGCGCTGAAACAGAAGCTTTACTTTTGTGTTGTCAGCAATTTTCCAATTGCTCCCTTTCTGCGTGCTGACTTTTTTAGTGCTGACACTAAATCTTTACTTTGGTGATTGTACTCAAGATTGAAATTTGCTACTACTCTGTGTTCGAACTGACAATGAAGCGTTGCTTCGTTGATGCATGCATGTTTGAACTTTCTTCCATTTGGTGCATTCACATAAACAACCTTTGCGTCCGTCATTGTATTCAAGTTTTACAACTTAGTCCCTTTCTATGTTTTTGCGCTGACCCTAAAGCTCTGGTTCGGTGATTGTTCTCAAGTTTGCAATTTGCTACTACTCTGTGTCATTGAACTGACAATGAAGCTTTGCATCGTTGATTTTATGCAAGTTTGGACTTTCTTCCATTTGGTGCATTCAACATTGACAAAGAAGCTTTGTGTCCATGATTGTATTCAAGTTTTCAACTTACTCCCATTCTGTGTATTGGCACTGACCCTAAAGCGTTGGTTTGGTTAAGTGTGCGTTTTTCAACTACTCTGTGTTGTACTCATCTGTAGTTTCCTACAGATTGGAAACTACATGGGTGTATTTATTTGAGGTTGAGGCAACCTGAGATTTCCCAGGTTGCCTCAGGACAACCCGGGAAATCTCTCACTGGGCCAACTGGAGAAGGTGCCCAGACACCGCTTGTACTGTTGGCCAGAAGGTCTGGCTGTCCATCAGGAATTTTCCACTCAAGACTGACTGTAAAAAGCTCACCCCAAGGTTCGACTTTTTTTTTTTTTTTTTTTTACTTCCGCTCTTCAAGGAGAGTAGATGCTTCTCTCTTTTCTCTCTGCTCTAGCTCCCCACCTCCCCAACTAACTGGATCCCAGCTTGCTGTCGTCTGTCTGCGTCTAACTGCTGATTATCGAAAGAAATTATGGAATTAATAAGCTGGGCTTTGAACGCAATTGACACTATTTTTTCAACAAGGAAAAGTGCTCTGGGGGAAGCTGTTTGCCCCGCAGGGACGACTCCAGCGGGCTATTTACGGGCGACAAGTAATTGGAGGATCTTGTGCCTGAGTAATCTCTCTATCGAAGATATTGAAGATTTGTATGTCTTCGTAATAATGGTGACTGGGATCGTTCTGATTGGAACTGGGATTGTCCTGGTGTACCGCAAATTGCTGAAGATGGATACAACCTATCAAAATGCTGGCCAGGCGAGGTGCATCCATCAAATTGAAAAAATGGAGAAGACCCTGATAGCGACAAATGGAGAACTGTCTCGGAAGGTGGATTACATCATGATTACGCTTAGGTCTATCCACGACGGATTCAACGCCCCGCAATGAAGGATTAAGTACTGAATCTGCAGAAGAAAATAAAGTTCTTTCTCTGTGATCAGTTCTATTTGGCTCAATTTCCCTTACAAAAATCCTCCTGATAATCCCCAGTCTTTGTTCTTCAAAACACTGAGCACACGGCCTCCGGACAGCAGCTGCTTGGACAATTGCCAAGGACAATTGCCAGTAGCCAGACAAAACATCTCCTGCCAAAGTGTCCTTGTGCTCTTATTGATACAACACTGCTTCAACACTACATCCACACTGATCCAGAAACTGACAACAAGATAACACTCACTGCTCTCCTTGTGTCCTGTGAACTTTGGTCTGCTGAATGTGCATTGAGGGCTTTTTTTGTCTTTGTAATCATAATATCGATTACTTATGGTCAATATTCTGAAATCAATGATTTTTTTGCTCCTTCCCATTGTATGATTTCTTATCTGTACCATTCTGTTGGCAGGCGCGTTTCAGATGCAGCCGTGTCACTGGAAATGCAGGTTCATTTTCTGTGTCAAGTCAAATCCCTCGTATGTTATCAGTATCTGTTAATGTACTTGGCAATAAATCTTTTTCTGATTTCTGATTCTGATTCGGCTGCCCATTCACCATCAAGGCCATTGTTAATCCTTCTTCAGTCAGGCTCAACCTTCCATCATAACTCCAGGAAGGTCCACCCCACCTTTCAGGTATCTCTGATTAAACCCGTGTTCTCTAGCTCCCTGCACCCACCTTATAAACCATCCTCACCCACTAAGATGGTGGGTGGGGGCCTCATCTACGTAGTGACACAAATTCTGGAGGCCCACCACAGGGGGCATGGCATTCAGTTTTTGGTTGACTGGAAGGGGTATGGACCCGAGGAGAGGTCATGGATCCCCAGGTCCTTTATTATGAATGACTCCCTTAATTATGACTTCTACCAACGGCATCCTGACAAGCCAAGGGTTATGCCAGGAGGTGTTCCTTCAGAGAAGGGTACCGTTAGGATTCCTGCTTGTTCTGTACTCCAGCCTGTCTCTTTCTCTCTCCTCTGATTAGGTGTCACTCCCTGCAGCTGATGACACATTCTGTTGCCAATGAAGGGAACCCTTTATACTAGGCAATCTCCCACCATTCTTTCTGGTATTGTCTGATCACCTGCCTGTCAGTATCTGCCTGAGCCTCATCGTATGTATTCTTGTTACCTGTTATTCTGTGCTCTGACCTTTGCCTGCCATCTGTATTGGAGCTGTCTGCCAACCTGCTGCTTTCCCCTCTGTGCTTTGGCCCATGACTAATTGGACCACAAACTAGCCTCTTGAGGCCCATTTCCATTAGTATCGGCTTGGCCTTACTTAGTTCTACTCGTTGCACTTTCTCGCTATTTCCACTATACCCTGCACGCTTTAACCGACACTATTTTCATGCCGGTTAAGAGGCAGGGTATAACCGTGCGAAACCGAGCCGAGATGTGGCGTCAATAGACTGCTAGCTGCTTATTGGTCAGGGCGTAACGTCACGAAAGCGCCCGTCTTCATTGAAATCTTTACGACCACCATTTGCAATCATGGACTAACTCGTTCACAGTGTAAATACGATATTAATACAGATGTACAGTTGTAGGTTTTGCGGAACTCTACACCGTGGTCCAACGAAGAGGTGCAGAGTTTTCTCTGCTTGGTGGCAGATACACAGTGAGGAGTGACCCAGACCCGATGGCTGGCCAGCATACAACCGGACTATAGACAAGCTGAAGATGAATGTGAGAGAACCATCGATGGTGAGTGATTTGTAATAAAGTGCAGCTGTTTGCTTATTTATCCTGTTGGTGGTAAGCTCACTTTTTTTGAGCCATACAGCGCCATTTTTTGCTGGCTAACTCATTTTAGCTAACGAGTTTTGGCTAGTAGCTAGCTACTACCAACTGCTGATTCAAGCTTGTTTTCTCCTAAATATTCGCTTGTGAGAGCAAAACGATGAAATATGTTAATCCTGGTTAAAGTCCTGGTTTGTGTTTTGTATTGCACTTTGGTCCTGCACATTAAATTGTGTGCAATTTAATGCTAGAATGTGTTTCCACATGCCAGGGGTTAGCCTCCCTGTTTATAGTGGATACTGGTGAGACCACAGGAGCCGAAATCTCAACAATATAAAAGTGCTTTTTCAAACCAGTGATTTATAAAGTCATTCATATAATTTTCTAAAGTGTCAGAAAGAGAAATCCATATATTATATTGATTCATTACACAGACAGTGCTATATTTCAAGCATTTATTTATTTTAATTTGGATGATTATGGCTTACAGCCCCTGAAAACCCCAAATTCAATTTGGCAAAAAATTAGAATATTACATAAACTTTAAAAAATAGTTTTTAAATAGAAATGTTGGCCGCTGAGGTGTTGGTTAATATGGGCTGTAGCCATAATCATCAATATTAAAATAAACACTTTCAATATATCACTGTCCCTGTAATGAATCTATATATGGGTTTCACTTTCTGAAATGAGTGACAAAAATATTTAACTTTTTCATGATATTCTAATTTTTGAGATGTGCCTGTATAAGTGTTGAACTTGCTTGAAACTAACTACCATCCATTTCTGTCATTCGTCTAGGGAGGAGGGAATCAGCTGCTCAACAACGGACGTCGCCACTGTGGAAAGTACTGAAATCCTTTGCTTTTATAGGTAAAAGTGTCAGAACCAAAGTAGTGTGGCGGTTCAGTAAACCCCCACAACAGATAAGGACACTCAGCTCTCTTGTCTCTGTTTTTCCTGCTGCAAACAGCAGCAAACTGCTGCAAACTGTTTTTCACGCAGATAAGAGCAATTTTTTTTCTCACAATATTTTTATTGAACCTTTTTTTTTTTTTTTTACAAACAGCACACACAGACACTAACACAAAAGTAATTTAAAAACTAAAAATAACAATAACAAAATAACAAAAAAAAAGGGTAATAAAAACAACAACCATTAAGATAAGATAAGATAAGATAAGATAAGCCTTTATTAGTCCCACAACAGGGAAATTCCAGGATTAACAAAAACAAGTCAGCAACAATGCTCCTCTGTTTAGTCTAGGTAATCTATTACATAAGAATACATAATATACATTCACCAGCTTGGAATTTGCAAGGTCCACACATATCATTCACCTTCTTCTTCAGAAGTTATGTTTAATTTCTTTACACAATCAATGAAAGGTCTCCATATATTCTCAAACACATTTTCCTTTGATTTCAGTATGTATGTTATTCTTTCTAGTGGAAGGTTGTTAACATTTGTCTTAACCACTGAGTCACATCTGGTCTATGAGTTTTTCCACAGTAGTGCAGTAATACAGTAATACAGTAATACAGTAATTTTTTGGCATTAAGCAAACTGAGGTCTATGAATGTTCTTTCACTCATTAAAGTTATGTTTTTCTGGATACAGACCCAACAAAAACAGTTTAGGGTTCAATGTGATTTGTTTTGAAATTATTTTTTCAATTGTTACCCTCACCTCTTCCCAAAACATTCTGATTTTTCTACATTCCCATAAACAGTGACATAGGGTTCCTTTACTTAGATCAGAGCAATTTTTTGCACAGGAAATAAACCAGACATTCTTAAGCTCTACAACCACTGGTCGTTTGTGAAGCTGTGCTGACATCAGTGACAGGCTGTATTGATATCAGTTGACAGGCTGTGCTGAACACCAGACTGACCATTTGAAGTGGTAATTTTCCTACAACAGAGCCATCTGAAACACACACAGCATACATATTTTAGTACCTAACAGTGATAACTTGCAGAGATTACAGTGTACTTATAGCATACTAGCATACTAGCATACTTATAGCATACTAGCATTAGCAACATTAGCTTACCGTCACATATGACCTAGTTTGTATCCTCATGTCTTCGGCTCTCTCCAGAAGCTGCAGAACTATTCCAGAGTGTTTCGTCTCACTGCCTGTACCCTTGTCTGACAGTCCTTTTTGGCATTTACGGTGAAAAAAGCTACAGACCGAGGAGTCGCTTTGTAAAGCCGTCATGTTGTGTTTGGCTTGGGTCGCATGTTTTACATCACGGGAGTGTGGCGCCGCCTTGCTGTAAAAAAAATCCCGCCCACCCCAGCTATACACGGCTCTACACGGTTGTAATGGAGGCACAACCGTGGCCGAAACGAGTAGTAACGAAACAAAATGAGGCGAGTTGAACTGGGCTAGTGGAAATGAGGCATTGGACAGTAAAACCTTTGCCTGGACTGTGCACACTTGCTTTCCACGTAGGTCTATTAACCTTCTTTCCGACCACCTCTCTATCACCCCTTTTTTCCTCAGGCCTGGCCAGCCTGCAATGGTTTCTCACTGGAGGATCTTCACTGGCTCACCCCCTGGAGAGGCTCGCCTGGCACCTTGCTTCTCTTCTCTTCCATGCAGCCACCCTCTAGAGAAGCCAGTAAGAATTATTCATTTGTTCCCGCAATTCTCCCTTTATCCACAAAATCTTAAATTGTTAAATCTTAAATCCCTGCTTGTTCCCTGGTCAGCAGTTTCTGAAACCCAACCTGAATTGCCTTCTAAATGTGTTGTTTTTCTTTTAATATCTTCCTGCCTGCCTCAGGGACTACAGATGGAAATTGGTGAGAATGCTACGTATAATCTGGTACAGAGCATCTTTACACTGTGTGCAATGTTTTTTTCCTGTACATTGTCCCTGACAAATAAACCAATAAACTAAACAAAATATACACTTGAAATTTATCAGTCTATGTGTAACAAATCTATATATGCGTTTCATTTTTTTAAATTAAATTACTGAAATAAATCAGCTTTTTGATGACATTCTAACTTACTGAGATCCACCTGTATATGCTTCAATTGCATTTACTGTTCAATCAAACTTTGATGCATGCACAAAACCTTCATCTGCAGCTTGGAGTGTTTCACTAATGTGTTTCTCACTAATAACACTGATCTTCTTCTTCTTTTGGCTGCTCCTTTTAGGTGTCTCCACAGTGGATCATCCGCCTCCATCTCATCCTATCTTTTCATCTTCCTCTGTAACACCAACCCTCTCCATGTCCTCCTTCACTACATCCATGAATCTTCTCTGTGGTCTTACTCTTTTCCTCCTGCCTGGCAGCTCCATCTTCAACATCCTTTGTCCAATATACTGTATCCACTGTCCTTCATCTGCAAATGTCTAAACCATCTGAGTCACAAAGTGTAGCCACAGGACAACTTTTGATTAAAATATGCTGGTAGCACTGTTGTAAATGCATAATCTTGATGCTTGTATTTCCCACAAACTCAAAAAAGATTAATTCTTCAATGTGCTCTTATATCACCATTATTTGTAGAATTAGTTGTTTAATGTTTGTTCCCACTTCATTGCTCTTCTTGACAGATTGAGGTTCTCTGCAACCCCAGGCTGTCCCTCCCTGAGTCTGGTTCTGCCAGAGTCTTCTTCCTGGGTGAAATGGGAGAACTAGTATGATCAGGATTTAAAGGTTCCAGATTCTTTTGTGTTCTTTGTATTATTAGTCTTTCTTGCTTGATATCAACCCAAACGCTTGTCCAAACATTATCATGGTTTGAATGTTTTGGTCAAATCCTGCCTCCCTTCATGCTTCATCACTGTCCATATTCTTAAACTGTGCAGTTTTCTGTTAACTTTTATTTTGAGGACCCTGGCCTTTAACACAGGATGAAGAAAAATTGTCTTCAAGCACAGCATCAGTGTGTTCAGTCTTTGGTGCAATGAGCAACTCTTGCTGCAGAGAACAGATGTTTGCATTAATTAAATATTTGTTGAGGCTGAAGTAGAGGGGTGGGGTATTGACTGCCAAATCACTTTTCTGTCACAGTTTAAAAACTGCCATACTGAAAGCACAAAAATCTGAAATATCATACACACACCACACAGACTGATTTACATTATTTATTACCCAGCTGAAGCTTCCAAGTTTCAAGTATCCCTACCATTGACAATTGACCATTTGTAGATTCATGTTGCAGGTATCATCTATGAAGACAATAAATGAGAGAAAGAAACTGTTGTTGCATACATTTAGACTAAAATTTAGGAGAGGAGGGAGAAAAGCACACACTGTGGGTTTCTACATAAACGATGTACTGGAACACCAGCATACTGTGCTCAGCCATGAAGGGACACTGGTGTCATTTAGAGATTTGTAGTTAGGGCTTGTTGGCAATGTAGTGGACAAAGTACGATGAGTGCAGACCAAGGTCAGGACTACTGAGGAACAGAACAATCAATAAGTTTGTCTTGTTTCTGGATAGGTGCCATTGTAGGGCACTTTGCTGCTTGTGGGTCATGGATAAATGTGTTTGCAGTGGTATATAGTGAAAAAAATGGTTGTGTTTTCTTATTTAAAGTGTCAACTTTAAATAAGAAAACACAACCAGTGTGCACACAAAATGGTTGTGCACTCAATCATTTTGTGTGGACACATTTTTACACTCAAGCACACAACCTTATACAAATATATGAATGTGATTATTAATAACCCCTCCGTGACTCGTCACCTTATAGTGGTGGAGTGGTTTCAGTGCCTGAATGATGCCATGTTGTTGGGGGCAACTTGCCCCTGGTAGGGTCTCCCAAGGAAAACAGGTCCTAGGTGAAGGGCCAGATTAAAAGCAGTCCTGTGGATCCCAAGAAGAAGGTTACATCAAGGACCCAGTGTACCCAAAGGAGGCACATGGGTCCACCCTCCAGTAGGTGCACCACCTGCAGGAGGGATCATGGAGATTATGGTGGTGTGTGACCTGGGCAAAAATCTGGGTAACTCTGCGTGAACTGATGTCCCCACAACCCGGATCCCTGGATAAGCAGTAGAAGATAGATGGATGCATGATTATTAATAATGCACCTCTGGAATTAATGCTTATTAATAATTATTGTATGACCTCATTCTAACACTAGGTGGTACCACTCACTGTTTTAACAGAAGTGAGAAGTCTAAAGAAACTGGTATGAAATAATAGAGTTAGTGCGCTCTCACAAGAAGTGAGAACTCCAGTATGAAACAATTTAGCTTAAGAATTCAGAAAATAATATGTTAAGCATTAATTAATGACTGAATTGACAATTATTTGATCAGTCTCAAATAATGTCTACCTCAGGAATGTGTTGCATCTTGCCTGGGCTTCTCAGATGATCTCATTTTCTTAGTATCGGTGTAGTTGAGCCAGCTGTCAGTTCTTGGCACAGCAATTCTGAAATCTGGATGAAGAAAGCCACACCTTAACAGAGGTGGACTTACCATTAGGCAAAGGCAGGCGGTTGCCCTAGGCCCCCGACCTGCTAGGGGCCCCGATCTACTAGGAGCTCCATATAATATTTTTTAAAATGTTTAGCATATTTAACTAACTAACTAACTAACTAACCTGCACTTATATAGCGCTTTTTTATTTAAGTTGATGTCCAACAAAATATAGAAACAGTTATTTATAAAAACACCAAATCAAATCACAAACATAATATCCTCCCCCTTTCTCCTTGGACTGTTCCATGTTATGTCCAGGCATGTGCAAGCGTGTCTGTAATTATGATTGTAAACAAACCATACAACCAACGTGTGGAAGAGACCAGAAAAAATAAAAAGAAGCTATCCAAGCGTTGCGGAGAAAAGGCGAAAAAAAGAACAAATTTTTTATCGAATTTTCAGAGAGTAACAACCTTTTTTTCCTTCAAACCATGAGGAGGCTAACTCTCACGAGGAGGAGCAGACAGGGAGTAATGCTACCAGCACAGATACTCATTCTAATGACAAGCTACCTCTCTCTAACAAGGAGGCAGCAGCGCCTGTTGTAGACGGGATCAGGTCAAGTAGACCCCTGACCAAGTGAGCACCCCAAGTGGCTCCTAGGATCTTGTATATGTACAAGTACATTTTCAATCCAGTGACTTATGAAATGATTCATAATTTCCTGAAGCCTCATTCAGAACATTACACCAAGAAGTGTAAAAAATATATGCATGCATTATAAAAATATGACAATTAAGCTGACCCAGAGAAGGTTTCGGCTCCGTTTCTGCTTTCAATAGACTTCTCTTTTCCACCGTTGCTGCTTGTCATGGTTGGCTGTACCCAGATGAAATCCACAGAATAGGTATGTGGGATGATAGTGTTCTGAATGAGGCTTCAGAAAATTATGAATCAGTTTGTAAATCATTGGATTTGAGATCCTGGGGTCCACTTGACCTGCATCTGTTGTAGACAGTACAACCTGCTAGATGACATGCCCTCTTTGTCAACGGCTATCCTTCACAGAAGAGGAGATGATGAGGGAACTATAGACCACGAGTCTGACCAGTTTGTTCTTGAAGATGACCCATCATTATGGCCTGAGCACCTGACAAACAAAGAGCATTGCTATTTAGTTCAGAGAGAGACTATTTTTTTTTGTATTTATCCTTGATTTTTGTGTGATATATTCTCCCTAGTGCCTACACAGTACAGAGGAGGGAGCACAATGGATGCCTCTGCAAAAGGGACCAGTAGCAGACCGTGAACAGGACCCTGCTGGCAAATGTGGCTATGTGTCAACAAGCAACAGATCCATCCATCCATCCATCTTCTAACGCTTTTCCGGAGGTCCGGGTCGCGGAGGCAGCAGTTCAAGCAGAGAAGCCCAGACTTCCCTCTCCCCAGCCACCTGCTCCAGCTCTTCAGAGGGGATACCAAGGCGTTCCCAGACCAGCTGGGAGACATAGTCTCTCCACCGAGTCCTGGGTCTGCCCCGGGGTCTCCTCCCAGTGGGACGTGCCTGAAACACCTCAAGTGGGAGGCGTCCAGGAGGCATCCTAATCAGATGCCCATACCATCTCAACTGACTCCTTTCAATGTGGAGGAGCAGCGGTTCTACTCTGAGCCTCTCCCGGATGACTGAGCTCCTCACCCTATCTCTGAGGGTGAGTCCAGCAATCCTACGGAGAAAGCTCATTTCAGCCGCTTGTATCCGGGATCTCATTCTTTCGGTCATTACCCAAAGCTCATGACCATAGGTGAGAGTAGGAACGTAGATTGACTGGTAAATTGACAGCTTTGCCTTAGAACTAAGCTCCCTCTTCACCACAACAGACCGGTACAACGTCTGCATGACTGCAGATGCTGCTCCAATCCGTCTGTCGATCTCTCGCTCCATTTTCCCCTCACTCGTGAACAAGACCCCAAGATACTAAAACTCCTCCACTTGGGGCAGGAGCCTGTCCCCAACCCGAAGAGGACAAGCCACCTTTTTCCGGCTGAGGACCATGGACTCGGACTTGGAGGTGCTGATTCTCATCCCAGCTGCTTCACACTCAGTGGCAAACCATCCCAGCAAGAGCTGTAGGTCATTGCTGGATGAAGCCAGCAGGACAACATCATCTGTAAACAACAGAGATGAGATTCTGTGGTCACCAAGCATGACACCCTCCATTCCCTGGCTGCGCCTAGAAATCCTGTCCATAAAAATTATGAACAGGATCGGTGACAAAGGGCAGCCCTGGCGGAGTCCAACTCACTGGGAATGACTCCGACCGAGTGTTGGCAATACGAACCAAACTCTCACAATGGTTGTACAGCGACCGAATAGCTCGTAACAACAAGCCCGATACTCCATACTCCTGAAGCACCCCCCCACAAAAATCCACGAGGGACGTGGTCAAATGCCTTCTCCAAGTCAAGCAACAGATCTTCCATGTGAATTTTTTATCCTACACAAGAATCTACATTAGTAATCCAATATCAAAACTGGATAATTATATCAAAACTAGATAATTGTTACTTGAGCTGCAAATGTGCAAACTGTTAACTCCCCCCAACACACACACATACACACAAACATCATTGCAGTTGGATTGGAGACATTTTTTTGAAAAACCAATGCAATTATTCTTTTTTTCCCCATGTAAATCTTTTTTTCTTCTGAATGGCATTTGCCTCAGAATTTTAAGACTTTCTCAGTAATCTGCAGCTTTTTTTCTTATAACTATGGCCTTTTTTCTCATATAGTCACATTAAACTTCTTTGTTTTTGTGAAGATTTAATTCCTGATACCTGATACCTGAATGATATCATCATTTGAAGACTTCTGAGGACAATAAGTTTCAGGTAGAATGTCAGTGAGGTCTGAATGAATGAATGAATGAATGAATGAATGAATGAATGACTGAATGAATGTGAATTTGTTTGGTATTGAACATACATTCAAAACAACTAAAAATATTTAGGACACATAAGAACAACTGAAAGGGTGTCGGCTAAAGCTAATGCTTATATAGCACCTACCCCATTACAATTTTAAAATATATAACAAAAAAAATTGTCATACCCAAAAAAGTGAAAAGTGTAGAACAAAGTAGTAAGGTCCTATTTCAAAATAGTAAGGTCCTATTTCTTTCACAATTCACCTCTAATGAGGTGAGGAGAGAGACAGATTCATGTGCAGGGTTTCACCACAGACAAATTTATTAAAGTTCCAAAAAATGCAGACATACAAAAAATGCTAAGAGGAGTAACTTACAGTTGTACACAATGTAACATGAGAAGAGGCCACAATGTAACATGGCAGATAGTCACCTAAGCAGAAACCACAGCGTAATGTGGTGGTGACAAACACATTGGAGGACATGGCATAACATGTCATAGACAACACAATAATCCAGTAATGCATGAATGGCAATGAGCTGCTTAAATACACATACTGATGACCGAGTGATTGGGTGCACCTGAGCGAGGAAGCAGGGAGAGAAATCACAGAACAGAGAACAGCTGAGTGTCAAGAGTGGGGGTGTGGTTGGAACGGCAGGCGACAGACAGCACCCACACAAGTGCAGGACAATGAAGCTGCCTCACAGCTGCCGGCCAGAAAGCAGAGTAACCAAATAAAGAACTAAACTAGAAGTGATGTGCAAATAAACATGACATGGTGAAGCAATACACAAATAAATATGTACACAGAAAAACCCATGGGACTGAGCCTGGGGGGTACCCCAGCTCAGAACCAAATACACACATGACACACACAGAGGAAGGTCATGGAACCGAGCCTAAAGAACAAACTGGCTTATGTCATGACAATTTCTGTTTTTGCCTTAGGCCTCAAATGGACTAAGTCCACCACTGCAACTTAAACTCCATTTAGTAGTTTTAATAAAGAAACCAAAGTAACAATAGACATCTGTGGATCTCGTAAGATGAAGAGATATCCAGAGGTGATAATTTTGCATATATGAAGAAAGAACAATATTTACATATTTACAGGTCTTGCATATGTGAAATACTCCTGGAATGTGATAGGGTATTTCGATGAAGAATTACTGAAACAACTGTAGAAAAACTGAATATAACACAAGAAGAATGAAAAAGGAACTTGAAAAAATATGTTTTGAAAAAGCGCTACAAATTAACTTTACATTATGCTCAAAAAGAATAGGGTTGAGGTGAATAAGTCTGTTCCTACAACTATTGCTGTTGGCTGCCTTACTTTCTTGAAATGGTTGGGGTTCTCAAGAGACTCAGACCAAAATCAGGATAGAATAGTCAAGCCTCATTGAGTCACAGAACCACAGAGAGGACGCCTGCTGTCAAGGTTATATCTCTAACCCAGGCTGGACCAGCCAGGCTTCTAGAAGCCCCAATCCTCAAGTGTCTGTGTCCAGGGTCTTGACCTGGGAACCTTCTCAGAGGTGAAGGCCATCTTAGGGCCTGTGGCTGGAGTCTGCTTGCCTCTTCTAAGAACAATGGTCCGTCCTCTTTTGAATCCTGTTTTAATATTGAAGGACAGCCCAAAATGAAGCCTTAAGCTAGGTTAACTAGGCATGCTCTAACGTTTGTAGGTATGCTTGAGTTTACAGAAAAATATTACCAAAATAGTTGAGTTGAAAAAGAAAAGTCTTAACCCTTTGAGTGTGTAGAATTTTTGCCAGGAAAACGGAGAGTTTGACCTCAAATTTTCAAATGACAATAGCTACAGAAAGGTAATAGAGGCAAAGTCCCAATTACAAAAATGTTGCAGAGGAACCCAAGTGTCTGCCAAGTGAACCTGCATCCATGCATTGTGCATAATTGGACCTAATTTACATATTGCACCAATGAAATGTTCAATATTGTAACGTCGGGGCCATGTGAAGGGGGGCAGGGGTTTCCCAGCATGCTTGGACAATTGAAACATTACTGTGTGTGTGTAGTAAATGTTATTACTGAACTATTCTACTGCTGTGTAATTATAACTGCGTTATAATTACCCAACAGTATTTCATAGGCAAGATTTATTATGTGTGTGTAACCGTGGTTTAAACGGAGGTCTGGGAGAATGACCTCCCCTCCTGCCTGTGCTCAGAGTGTGTGAAAAATAAATCCCGTTGATCACAACCATCTTGCTCCATTTTCTTTGTGTGAACCCTGCTTACGTCACACTGGTGTCAGAAGTGGGATGGAGCAAATGGAAGCTAGGATCAGAATGGAGATCCAGCAGCTGGAGCAGGCCATTGCTCAGCTGATGATGGACGATGGTACTGTGGCACCACCACCGGGAGCCCGGAGCCGGGATGAATGAAGCGGCGGACCTGACGGGGCCAGCGCACCCTGCCTCCTGTCTTTTTCAAGACAGAACGGGCAGAACAGAGCAAACATTCCACCCTTCTCAGGACAGGACGGGCTGGCGACCCCACGGCGATCAAGAGTGGCGATCAATCAGGAGACGACCACCCCACCTTTTCGACAGCGGGCCAAGATTCCCCGTTTCAACGGCGAAGCCACATTGGACGACTACCTGACACAGGTCGAGCTGACCGCGGCGCTGAACGGCTGGTCGCCAGAGGAAATCGCCGTACAGGTCACGCTGGCCTTGGAAGGGAAAGCCCTCTGCACGCTCTCTGATCTCCGGCCCGAGGAGCACCACAGCTGGCCAGCACTGTGGCACATCGTCTCTGGGGCGCTCCAGAGACGATTTGGGAGAATAGCGGACGCTGAGCATGCCCAAGAACAACTGACCCGCCGCCGCTGGAACCACCAGGAAAAACTAGGAGCCTATGCTGCAGACATATGGCTGTTAACCCGGTGCAGCTACCCAGATTTCGCACCGGAGGCAGTAGAGAAGCTCGCCCTCCGGCTCGCCCTCCGGCCCAGCTCCAGAACCACGTACGGCTCCACGCCGCGAGCGACTGGAGGACTGCAGTGGCAGAAGCAGAGCGGACAGAGCCGCTAATAAATCGCACGATACTGCCCCGCACCCACCCCACGACAAACTGGCCCCTCGCCGGCGTTAAACTAGAGCGAGGTGGCGTGAACGGGGACAGGCCACCTCCAGCAGATGTTTCCCCCGAGGAGCCGGCACCGCGCGTGGGCCGAGTTGGACACTCTCCAGGGATGTATCTACAGTGCAGCTTGGGGAAGACGTCGATCCGGGCCCTGATTGACACCGGCTCTACAATCTCCTTGGTTCGACCCAGTGTGCTGCCAGGCACAAGCAAGACGGCTCTGCAGGGGTGGGAACCCACCGAGCGCTGCATCACCACGGCTACCGGTGAGCGCACCCGACTGAAGGGGCGGAGAGTGCTGGTGGTGGGGGTGGCCGGTCAGAACATAAGACACCCGTTCTGGCTGGCTGACATCCAAGACCCCTGTATTATTGGACTAGACCTGCTCACAGCCTGGCGTGCCAAGATTGGCACTGCCGGACCTTCCCTCCAGCTGGGAAACCGGACCATCACGCTCCACAGCAGAACCCAGGGAAGGGACACGGGGGCCCGCGCAATCGAGGGATCGCCAAGACAGACCGGACCAGGCAGACCACCGCGAGGACTGGACACGATGATGTCACCAGCACGGACAGAGGGAGCACGAACGCACACAAGGTCAGCAAGGGGAGGGGTCAACGTGTCAACAGAGACGCAGCAGGCGGTGGAGGAATTATTTCAACGGAGCTGCAGCGGGCTGGACCCGGAACAGAGACGCCAGCTGCGGGAGCTATTGGACTATTACGTGGGTGTTTTCGCCGCGAAGGATGAGGAATGCGGCCGGACCGGGTTGGTGCAGCACGAGATCGACACTGGTGAGGCCAGGCCGATTCGACTCCACCCACGCCGGCTGCCCTTTTCAAGGCGGGCAGCGGCAGAACTAAAAGTGCGAGAAATGATGGAGGCAGATGTTATTGAGCCCTCCTGCAGCCCCTGAGCGGCGCCTGTGGTGCTGGTCAAGAAAAAGGACGGGTCGTGGCGGTTCTGTGTGGATTACCGACGCCTGAACGACGCAACCAGGAAAGATTCCTACCCCCTGCCCCGCATTGATGACGCGCTGGACCACATCGCCGGCTCCAGCTGGTTCAGCTCACTGGAACCAGCAGCGGCTATTGGCAGGTAGAGCTGTCACCTGAGGCCCGCCAGAAAACAGCCTTCTCCATCGGGCAGGGACTGTACCAGTTTAAAGTGATGCCGTTTGGACTCTGCAACGCTCCAGCCACCTTTGAGCGCTTGATGGAGCGAGTGCTGGCTCACGTGCCCCGGAGTCGCTGTGTTGTTTACCTGGATGACCTGCTGGTGCATGCAGCTGATTTTGACAGCGCCCTGTCAAATCTCCGAGAGGTGCTGGGAGCCATCCAGCAGGCGGGGCTACGGTTACACCCTAAGAAATGCCACCTGTTCGGGCAGGAGACCACCTTTTTGGGCCACGTTGTCAGCGCAGCGGGGGTCGCCACCGACCCGGAAAAAGTGGCAACAGTGAGAGACTGGCCAGTGCCGCGGAACGTTGGAGAACTGAGAAGTTTTCTTGGATTGGCATCCTATTATAGGAGGTTTGTGAAAGACTTCGCCACCATCGCCAGCCCGCTGCATCAGCTGACGCAGAAAGGACGCACGTTCCAGTGGAGTGACAGCTGTGCTGTTGCTTTCTCCCAGCTTCGCGCAGCGCTCATCAGAGCCCCCGTCCTGCGGTATCCTGACTCGAACCGCCCTTTCATCGTAGACACGGACGCCAGCAACCAGGGCATCGGGGCGGTGCTATCCCAGGAGGGAGAGCATGGAGAGCAGGCAGTCGCTTTCTTCAGCCGCACTCTCAGCAGAGCCGAGAGAAATTACTGTGTGACTCGCAGAGAGCTGCTGGCTGTCATCCAAGGACTGCGTCATTTCTGCCCGTATGTGTACGGGGGGAGGTTCCAGCTCAGGACGGACCACGCTTCCCTGACCTGGTTGTTAAATTTCAAAGAACCGGATGGACAGTTGGCGAGATGGCTGGAGGCACTGCAGGATTATAATTTCCAGATTGTGCATCGGGCAGGCCGCCTCCATGCCAACGCTGACGCGCTGTCTCGGCGCCCCTGTGCGACAGAGGAGTGTCGTCACTGCCAACGGGCTGAAGATCGGGACCAAATTGCCCCACGGGCTGCCGCCCTCCGAGCCGCTGCGAGCAGGAATAACGCAGCGACGCACAGCCCCTCCTCAGATGATCAGGCAGTTCTCCCCAGCGATGACGTCACAGAGGTTCTTGGCACGCAGCAGCTGCAGAGCGAGCAGGACCGAGACCCGGTCATTTTGCGGGTTCGGCAGTGGCTGGACGCAGGACAGCGGCTCACCTGAGAAGTTGTGTCACCACTGGACCCAGAGACTAAGGCCCTACACTCCCAGTGGGCCAACCTCCGCTGCCATGAGGGCGTGGTGTATCGACAGTGGCAGACTCCAGCTGGACAGCGGCACGTCTGGCAGCTGCTGGTTCCTCGTCGACTCCGGCCCAAAGTACTCCAGCTGGTTCATGGGGCGGTAGGAGCGGGCCACTTCGGAGTGACAAAGACGCTGCAGCGCCTTCGGGCCCGGTTCTACTGGCCCGGTTGTCATCAGGATGTGGATCTCCACGTTCACCGCTGCGACACATGCACAGCTCAGAAGGGACCAACTCAGCGATCCCACGCTCCCCTGCAGCAGTACCGGGTGGGAGCGCCGATGGAGTGGACATCCTGGGCCCTTTCCCGACCACGGACCGGGGGAACCGCTACGTGCTGGTCGCGATGGATTATTTCACTAAGTGGCCAGAGGCGTACGCGGTCCCGGACCAAAGCGCCACGACGACGGCGTCAAAGCTGGTGGATGAAATGTTCTGTCGGTTTGGCGCACCGGAGGAGCTGCACAGCGATCAGGGTCGGAACTTCGAGGTGGAGGTCTTCGGAGAGGTCTGCAAGAGGCTGGGCATCCGGAAGACCCGGACCACCCCGTTGCATCCACAGAGCGACGGCCTGGTCGAACAATTCAACCGGACCCTCACCACCCAGCTTGCTATTCTAGTGGACCAGCGACAGCGAGACTGGGACCTGCACCTGCCTTTTGTTTTGTGGGCGTACCGGACGGCTGCTCAGGAATCTACCCGGTGCACCCCTGCGGCGCTCATGTTTGGACGCGAGCTGCGCACACCGGTGGATTTGATATTCGGTTGCCCCCCTGAGCCAGAGGTGGAGGGAAAACCCGGATTGGATTATTTTTTTTGTTTGAAAGAACGTCTCCACACGGTGCACGAGCTGGCTCGAGGGCCCTGGCAGCGGCGGGGGGTCAGCAGAAGCGAGCGTATTGACTCCCGCTGCTAGGGGAGAGACTTTGCACCGGGAGATCGAGTCTGGGTTTTCTGCCCTGAGAGGAAGAGAGGACAATCACCGAAGCTGGCGAGCCAGTGGTCGGGGCCATGCGTGGTCCTGGAGAGACTGTCAGATGTGGTGTACAGGGTGAGGCTTAGAAAAAGGGACCGGGTTGTGGTCCTTCATCGTGACCGTCTCGCCCCGTATCGGCCATCCGCACCGCTGGTGGACGAACCGGAGCTTCCATCCCGGCCCGATACCCCGACCGAGACCCAGATGGACACTAGGGGGCCTGTACTTGTTGGCCACCGGCGCCGAAGACCGCCCCGACACCTGGATGAGTTTGTATTGGACTTTTAAATTGGACTTTAATTTTTCTGGGGACAGAAACCAGTCCGGGGGGGGGGGGCAGTGTAACGTCGGGGCCATGTGAAGTGGGGCAGGGGTTTCCCAGCATGCTTGGACAATTGAAACGTTACTGTGTGTGTGTAGTAAATGTTATTACTGAGCTATTCTACTGCTGTGTAATTATAACTGCGTTATAATTACCCAACAGTATTTCATAGGCAAGATTTATTATGTGTGTGTAACCGTGATTTAAACGGAGGTCTGGGAGAATGACCTCCCCTCCTGCCTGTGCTCAGAGTGTGTGAAAAATAAATCCCGTTGATCACAACCATCTTGCTCCATTTTCTTTGTGTGAACCCTGCTTACGTCACAATATCTTCCAGAAAAAAGTCGCAGATGACAGAGAAGGTTGTGATTTCAGAAATTTTATTTACCCATGTGCATAACACCAGGCAAAGTCAGTATAATCAAAACACACATTAGAAACGCATTGGTAAAGAAGTACAAGAAATGTGACATAATTTTACCATGCCAATCAACAAAGCCATATTTTTTATGTTTTTGGCCATTGTGGTCATTTTGTCAGTATCTGCCCTCGTCTGTCAAGGTGGCAGAGTTTGAAGTTCTTCAGTGTGTGGTAACACTCAAAGCAGGGCACAGCACACAAGCCTACCCCACACTGAGCACACCTGAAGTGCATCTAGCGACGACCTTGGTGACGGCTCCGATCTGAACACCACTACACAGTTTGGACGTGAACCAGTACATTCGGCCATAAAGTGCTGTTCACTGGTGTCTCCAAAGCTTGCTGTTAAGGGCTTCCAGCTTTCTTGCCCTCGCTCTTCTTGTGCCCCTCAAGCAAAATTACAATGAGTTCCTGAATGAATAGCTCCAGGGGCTTGTGTGGATCAAGTGTATAGGATGTGGGAGTTCACAACGCAGATGCTCATGAGTGAGTTGAAAATGCAGCTGTACCATTTCTTAGCCCTGTGTAGAAACAGGTATGTTTTCATTCGTTGGTCAGCTCTGTCTACATGTAGGTGTTATAGCTGTCCACACACACAGGCTTGTTTATATCACGGAAACCAGTCGCACTCCCCTTTGTGTGAATGCGTTTCCGGACAAAAGTGTTAACACTTATTTAACGTTAATTGTTTGCTGATGACACTAACCTGCTATGCAGTGGAAACAACTTGGAACAACTTCTGGATACACTCGGAAAGGAATTAGGAAAGCTGAAACTGTGGTTTGATTCAAACAAATTAACGCTCAATTTAAGCAAGACAAAATTTATAGTCTTTAACAACCATCGCAACAACCCAGTACCCAAACTCAGTGTAAATGGTGTAGAGATTGAAAGGGTATCCGAAACTAAATTCCTTGGAGTAATAATTGATAACAAACTGTGTTGGAAGCCACATATTAATTATATAAAAGGTAAAGTATCCAAATCAATTGCAATATTACACAGAGTGAAAAATTTGCTGAATCAACCCACACTATACACCTTGTATCATTCATTAATACTCCCATACATGACATATTGTAATGAAGTATGGGGAAATACATATAAAACAAACATATATCCACTCTCTATGCTTCAAAAGAGAGCTATTAGAATAATCAACAAAGCAGCTTACAGGGAACCAACAAACCCACTTTTTCTTAAACAAAAAACTCTCAAGTTGAAAGATCTGATCGACTTTAAAACCACAATAATAATGTTCAAAGTGAAGAATCTATCACTGCCCGCAAATATCCAAAAGTTGTTCCAAACAAGGGAGAAACGATATCACTTCAGAGGAACATGTATATTTCAAAAGCCTACAGTGAGAACAACCACCAAGCAACACTGTATTTCAGTGCAAGGAGTCAGATTATGGAACGATTTTGGACCTGAATTAAAATCATGTACAAAGCTTGGACAATTTAAACAAAAACTAAAGGAAGAAATACTCCAAACATATTTACAAGACGACATGTAAACTCACATAAGGATTGACATTTCCAGCCTGTGTTGTGTTATAGCTTAGTTTTTCTTTTTTCTCTGTGACACTATGTCTTAGATTTGTTTTTGAATAGTAACCGCTTAACTTAGACTAGCTCAGTTTTCTTTTTCTCTCAGTCATATTTTGTCTTAGCCTTGTTTTAAATTGTAATCGCTCTTGTCTTGTTTTCTCTTTTTTCTCCTTTGAATTCTTGGATGGAATATGGGTGGGCAATATAAGCTGCGGCTTCAGCCATCACCCATTTCGGATAACTCACGTGGAATTGTATAGTAGAAGGAGTCTTTGTCTAATTTGACCTTGTTGTTATATTATACAGTTTCTTTTAACCTGTAATGTACTATCCAAAATAAATTCATTCATTCATTCATTCAACATGGATGGATGAGAGCATGGTGACATGCTTCGTGTCATGCCACGCACAGGCCAGCAGTTTGTCGTGCTCCATGAAAACTGGGTCATCTCCCCTTCTCAATGGCAACAGGACTGGTCTGAGATCCCTTGGCATACCTACAGTAATGGCATAAAAAAATAATGGAATGAATAAACTGGCATAAATAAATCGGCATAAATACACAAAAAATGAATAAAAATAAAGATCAAATTACATCTCCTGTTGCTGCTGACAGTCCCACACAGTCCAGTGTCCTTGGCTGCAAGCTCCATAGTGATGGCTGGCAGCCAAGCTGGCATGTAGACCTTATGTCCCATCCCAGTGTATGGCTCCATCAACTGATGCACAACAAGATGAGTTGCACCCAAACCGTCACAGTCATTGCCATTTTGTGCATTGTACAGTGACCACCGCAACACGTAGCCTGTGCTGGCTTCACTCTGTGATAAATATAATGAATGTATTGTATTCGGTGATTTTAACATTAATTGGATGGATAAAAGTACCAAAGGCAAATTGAAATCAGCTACGGGGAAATTTAGATATGTACAATTGATTGATAAACCCACCCGTATCACATCTGAAACTCTTATTGACTTGATTTTCACTAATAGTCCAGAGAGAGTCGTAAAAACATAATTTGATTACTGGACTTTCAGATCACAACATGACACTGGTTGTAAGAAAGCTATCAAAACAACACCTTGTCCACCATATTAAAAATGAAAATCAATCTAGGTTCACAACAGGTATTTCTAAATTAAACATGGCTCACTTTGAACAGGACTTAATGAATGCAAATTGGGAGAATGTAACCAAAGTGTTGAACTTAAAGAGTAGTGTCAGTAATTTTATGTCAACCTTAAGCAACTTACTTAGTAAATACACAAGAACCTGGAAAAGCAGACCTAAGAAATGCTCCCTCCCATGGTTTAATGACATTCTTCAGTTTATGAAAAAGGGAGCTCTTGCTCTCAAAAGGTCTCTGGTCCTTAGACTAGTGAAAATGAAATGGTCAGTGTTGGTTTTAGTGACCAAAGTGGTGTCTGAGCTTCGGAAAGCTGACTAATTACTTCCTTAGACTAATTTAGGAGGCCAACAGTTCTAATCTCTGGCAACACATTAATAGATTAACAAATTCGAGTAAACAAAAGCATTCAAAAATAAGTACTCAAGGTAGATGATAACCTCATTGATAGTAATGAGTCCATGGCCAATGTCTTCAACTGTTTTTTCACTGAATCCGTTCATAAACTGGCAAGTTATTTTAGACCACCCGAGTTATCCTCAAAGGAACATGTTAGTGATGGGTCCGGCAACACCGATGCGTCAGCGCATGCATCGAGCTCATAGAGCAAAACCCTGTGTCGGTGTGTGTCGGTGCGTATCGCTTTAAGAAAGTCCCGTGACCGATACAGGTACTGTATTGGTCACGTGACGCTAGCGCGTTGAAACACTGGTGCCAGCGTTTATAAGGAAGCGCATCTGTCACGGGATGCATTTGCCCAAAGACTCTCGTATGTGTTGCGGATGGTCCTTGTGCAAATTTATCACAAATTATGGAGCACGAGCAGCCTCAAGGAAAAAGAAAGGTTCCCGCTGTGAGGGACCATTTTGATCTGATATTTTACTCTTCATATTTTCTGCAGGCTAAATGTCGCATTTGTTCAACTGAGCTGTCGTAGTTAAACAAAAGCCTTAATGCTTTTGTTTAACTGCTGAGACATTATAGGGCCAGGCATGAAAATGAAGTCCTGGATACACCCAGGATAGACTCAGGTATACAGCCCTTCTACTACTTACTCACAGTTGCTTTATTGATAATTAATTCCTATTAATTTATTCTTTACTTCATTTTTAACCATCAAAGCTTCCAGGAAGCAGATGCTGGATGAAGATGTGCTCAATTTCATCCTGAAGGACTGCCAGCCCCTCAGCATTGTGGAGAGATTCAGAGATTCAGGGAACTGATTCAGGCCCTTCAGCCCTCATATGTTTTGCCAACCAGAAAGGTTTGTGGAAATTATCAAGTAGTAGTTTATATATCCAATTTCTTTAATCTTTAATTTAAATATATGGATTTGTTTTTGGTTTGACTTGGTGTAATTTTCAGACCATCAAACAAATGGTGGCCAAAAAGTACGAGGATGAGCGGGAATGAGTGAAAATGCAAGTACAGCAAGCTGTGGCAGTGAGTATAACAGCTGACATGTGGACATTTGTGAACATGGAGGCTTACTTGGCTCTTACCTGTCACTACATTAATGAGAATTTGCAGTTGTGTACGTCTGTGTTGGGTGTGCAGTACTTTCCACAAAGTCACACTGCTGACAATTTGGCCCAAGGCAAAAGGGGCATGATGGAGGACTGGGCCATAACCAATAAAGTGTCTTGTGACCGATGCAACACCAAACATGATTGCATCCACTAGACGGCTCCAAATTCGGCACTCAGTTTGCATTGCACATAGTCTCAATTTAGACGGGACCATCTTCACAACAGCTGTCTGCACCCACTTCAGCCATGTTATTTAGCATTATTTGTTTGTTGTTGTTTGGAAATCATGTACTAAAATGCCAATTTGTTGTTTTTTTAGATAACCTTTGGCAACATCTCGACATCGAAGTGGGCAGGCAGACCAAAAGTGCCACAGCTGATGCCATCCAGGAGGTGCAGAGATACCAGGCAGAAGGCAATATTGCCAGGTCCCAGGATCCTATGAGATACTGGGACAACCAAAAGACCATCTATCCAAACCTCTTTCAGCTTTCCTTAGAATTTCTCTGCACTCCAGCCTCATCTGTGCCATGTGAGCGGGTGTTTTCTACAGCTGAAGAAGTTGTATCAAAAAAGCATAACAGACTCAATTTCAAAACGTTGGAAAAGCTTTTTTGTTTTTAATAAAAATTTGTTAAAAAAAAAAATCCCCGTCCACAAGCATCTTCATTCACAACACGTTCACTTAGATTTTCACGTTATGATACATGTTCACATTATTTATTGACTGTATCTAATCAAATATCAAATATCAATGATATTTGAAATTAAAATGAAGATATGAAGATATGAAATAATACAATATAAAATACAATGACAATGACAAATTATATACTGCTCCAAAAAATAAAAGGAACACTAAACATCCTAGATTTGAATATTCTTATTAAATACTTTGTTCTTTACATAGTTGAATGTGCTGACAACAAAATCACACAACAGCATGTGAAATTGATTGCCAATCACTGTTGCTTCCTAAGTGGACAGTTTGAGGGACAGTGTTCCCTTTATTTTTTGGAGCAGTATATTATTGTATATACTAGGTCATCAAATCAGTGTCAGTTGAGTCTGTCAACTATGTAGGGATTTTTAAGGTCCTGCAGGTGTCAGTATTCAGTGACACAGTATCAACACAGTATCAATACAGTTTTGCAATGTGTCGAAACGCATCATGACGCCTCATGGACCCATCACTAGAACATGTTAATGTTCACAACAGTTTTCGCATTAAAGAAGTATCCAGTGATGCAGTTAAAGAGATTACTGGGAAAATGAATCCCTCTATGGCAAAGGATGTTGATAACTTAAATGCTGCCTTAATTTAGAAACACCAGAATAGTCTGTTGGAGCCTATTACTCATTTAGTTAACTTGTCAATAAGAACAAATACCTTTCCAGAGAATTGGAAGACAGCAGTAATTACCCCGGTCTATAAGTCGGGAGACAAGGACTTAGCAAGCAACTACAGGCTGATTGCCATATTGCCCATAGTTTCAAAAATTTTGAAGATTGTTGCTGATCAATTGATAGGTCTAAACCCAAATTGCTGTGAATAAAGTAATTGGTTGGACTCTAAATATTCTAAGTATTCCACAGAAACAGCTAACTGTTATTTTATTGAGAAGGTCAATGACATGGTTATGGACCCAGGAGACAGACGCTGACACGAGTAGATAGAATATCTACTCATTTTTGAAATTAAAATGAAGATATGAAATAATACAATATAAAATACAATGACAAATTATATACTGCTCAAAAAAAATAAAAGGAACACTAAACATCCTAGATTTGAATATTCTTATTAAATACTTTGTTCTTTACATAGTTGAATGTGCTGACAACAAAATCACACAACAGCATGTGAAATTGATTGCCAATCACTGTTGCTTCCTAAGTGGACAGTTTGAGGGACAGTGTTCCCTTTATTTTTTGGAGCAGTATATTATTGTATATACTAGGTCATCAAATCAGTGTCAGTTGAGTCTGTCAACTATGTAGGGATTTTTAAGGTCCTGCAGGTGTCAGTATTCAGTGACACAGTATCAACACAGTATCAATACAGTTTTGCAATGTGTCGAAATGCATCATGACGCCTCATGGACCCATCACTAGAACATGTTAATGTTCACAACAGTTTTCGCATTAAAGAGGTATCCAGTGATCCAGTGATGCAGTTAAAGAGATTACTGGGAAAATGAATCCCTCTATGGCAAAGGATGTTGATAACTTAAATGCTTAAATGCTTAAATGCTGCCTTAATTTAGAAACACCAGAATAGTCTGTTGGAGCCTATTACTCATTTAGTTAACTTGTCAATAAGAACAAATACCTTTCCAGAGAATTGGAAGACAGCAGTAATTACCCCGGTCTATAAGTCGGGAGACAAGGACTTAGCAAGCAACTACAGGCTGATTGCCATATTGCCCATAGTTTCAAAAATTTTGAAGATTGTTGCTGATCAATTGATAGGTCTAAACCCAAATTGCTGTGAATAAAGTAATTGGTTGGACTCTAAATATTCTAAGTATATTCTAAGTATTCCACAGAAACAGCTAACTGTTATTTTATTGAGAAGGTCAATGACATGGTTATGGACCCAGGAGACAGACGCTGACACGAGTAGATAGAAGACAATTATTCTTTATTCTTTATTAATATAATGTGTGTTGGGTGAGTGAGTGAGTGAGTGCGTGGCTGTCTGGTTACTGGGGCTGAGCGTTTCCTGCGGCGACCTGGCAACCCTGGAACACACAAGCACAAACAATTACCACTGTTTGCAGGGATGAGAAACCTGAAGCTTGTGATGCTTACTTGCAGGTGCCACAGAGAGAATCCTGATGGCTCCGAGTGCCCGTGCGGCATGGTGCTCATGGTGCTCGACGTAGAGGAGGTGAGGAGGAACTCCGAGGTGGAGGAGATGGCGTCCCGTCAGCTGGGGAGGTTAGTCCGCCGCCAGGGAGGTCCACCTGTGCACAGGGGAAAAGGCTAGGAGAGGATGAGTGCAGAGGTTGCTTACTTGACGTGGCTTGACGTGATGACTTTGCTTTGGCTCTGGCTTGAGGTCGTATCCTTGACGCATTGCTGGGCAAAGGCGACAGACGACTCCGTGCAGAGCAGTCTGAGGTTCTGGCTTTTAAAGCCCGTTGATTACCACCTGCCGGTGTGTGCGCAGCTAACTAACTACTAACTAACCTGCACTTATATAGCGCTTTTCAAGTCACAAAGACCACTCAAAGCGCTTTCATTAATACTAACCCTCTATTCTAAGGGCCTATAGGAAACAGATATCTAGGGACAATTTAGAACAGCCAATTAACCTAACATGCATGTTTTTGGCATGTGGGAGGAAACCGGAGAAATCCCGGAGTAAACCCACGCAACACGGGGAGAACATGCAAACTCCACACAGATCACTGTTGGTCGGGGGCTGGGATCGAACCCACGATCCCACGATCCCCACAATCCCCCGGCCAAGGGTAAACTGTGCTGCCGCAGTGCTAACCACTGCGCCACCGTGCAGCTGAGGATGATGACGGCCCAGCGGCCGCCATGACAGTACTCCCCCCTCTAGAGGTGCCTCCAGGCACCTGCCCAATCCTACCTGGGTGCGCCTGATGGAAATCGCGGATCAGCTGCTTGTCGAGGATCAACGCTGGGCGAATCCAGGAGTGATGCTCAGGACCAAACCCCTCCCAGTCCACCAAATACTGAAGGCCCCGACCCCGCCGGCGAACATCCAAGATGGCAGTCACCCCCCAAGCCGGATGGCCATCGATCATCTTCAGGGGGGCAGGAGCTGCGGGGGGTGGGCACAGAGGGTCGGCGATGTACGGCTTGACCTGGGAGACGTGAAAGGTAGGGCAGATGCGCATGGAAGAGGGGAGAGCAAGACGCACAGACACAGGGTTGATAACATGGGAAATGACATAAGGACCAATGAAGTGCTTGGTCAGCTTGCGCTTCTCGGCCGGCACACTGATGTTCCTAGTGGACAACCAAACTTTCTGACCCACCTTCAGGGTGGGCCTCCTGTGGTGGTTGGCCACCTGGATGTTACGTTCCGTAGTCCTTAGGAGGGCTATGCGGGTGATGGACCAGATCCGCCGACAACGCCTGGCGTGGACCTGCACTGAAGGAACTGCTACCTCCTTCTCCTCCTCAGGGAACAGTGGTGGATCAAACCCCAGGGACGCCTTGAAAGGGGACATCCCCGCAGCAGAGGACACCGTGGTGTTATGGGCGTACTCGATCCAAGGTAGAAACGTGCTCCAAGAAGAGGAGCAGGAGGAGATGACACAGCGCAGCGCAGCCTCCAGCTCCTGATTGGCTCACTCGCACTGACCGTTGCTCTGCGGGTGGTACCCTGAGGAGAGACTAGCCGTGGCCCCCAGCACCGTGCAGAACGCCTTCCAGACTTGGGATACAAACTGTGGTGCTCGATCCGATACGATGTCAGCGGGGATTCCGTGAAGACGGACCACATGTTGAACGAGAAGGTCCGCTGTCTCCTGCACCGAAGGCAGCCCTCGGAGAGGCACAAAGTGAGCTGCCTTGGAAAAACGGTCCACTATCGTCAGAACTGTCGTGAAATGACCAGAGGCGGGTAGGCCGGTTACAAAGTCCATGGCCATGTGGGACCAGGGGCGAGAAGGGACAGGCATAGGGTGCAGAAGACCTGCCGAGGGAATGATGATGATGATTTCCCAGTGGCACACTGGGCGCAGGCCCGGACATAGTTGTTTGACATCCTTCCTCAACCCTGGCCACCAAAAGGCTCTCTGGAGAAGGTCGGTGGTTCGACCCACTCCCGGATGGCACGCCAGCTTGGACGCGTGGCCCCATTTGATTACCTGGCTTTACGAAGCAGGTCCAACTTCGTAAACCAGGACGCCCCCTGGAGCAAGTCAAAGGCTGTGTTCATCAATGGCAGCGTATATTTGTCCTTAACTGTGATCTCGTTGAGCCCTCGGAAGTCGATGCAGGGGCGCAGCAAACTGTCCTTCTTTCCCATGAAGAAGAAACCTGCACCCACGGCCGAGGACGAAGGACAAATAATTCCGGAAGCCAGAGACTCCTTGATATATGTGTCCATAGCCTCGCGCTCCGGGGCGGACAGGCTGTATAGGCGGCTTGCCGGGAGAGGGCCCCCTGCCCTGAGGTTGATCGCACAGTCATAAGGATGGTGAGGGGGAAGGGACAGCACCCGTGACTTGCTGAACACCGCCCCCAGGTCGTGGTAGACTTCTGGTACCATGGACAGGTCTAGGGGTGGCGTCGAAGGAGGAGGCACCGAGACCGAGGGAGCACATGCCGCAGATTGGAGGCAGGCACTCAAACAGAAAGAACTCCAAGCAGTAACACTCCCAGCTTGCCAGTCAAAGGTGGGGTTGTGAAGCCGAAGCCAAGGGTACCCCAGGATGATGGGGGAGGAGGAGATGGGTAATACCAAGAACCGAATTTCCTCCCGGTGATTCCCAGAGACTATTATCGACCCAGGGACTGTCTGATGGGAAACAGAGGTCAGTGACATCTTGGACAATGTGACGAGATTGACAGGAGGGCATAGAGGTTGACAGCTGAGGCCCATCTGGGTTGCCAGGTCTCTGGAGATGAAGTTTTGCTCAGCTCCAGAGTCAACTAAGGCATGTGTGGTATGTTCTTTATGTTTGTGGAGTAGCCTAATGGGGATGCGGCAACTAGTGAGGGGCTTTTTCTGTTTCTCGCCCGTGAATCCCCCTACTGTGATCCACGGACCTCCCCTTTTAACCGGTTCGGGTATTCAGCAACCCCATGAGACCCATTGCCACAATAAAAACATAGGCCCAGATCCCTGCGGTGCTGTCTCTCAGCTGCACTCCCGATTGCCCAATAACCATATCTTCCTGCTCCGGAAGTTCCTCTGTCGAGGGCAGAGCGAGGAGAGGTGGCCTAGCGGAGCAAGGGCGGGGTTTACTCAGACGGGAAGCTGTTCTCCGTACGGCCGTTCGCTCCCTTAGCCTACTATCCAAGCTGATGGTGAGGGAAATTAACTCCCCTAACCTGTCTGGTTTGTCGCGTGCCGCTAGCTTATCTTTCAACTCAGAGCTAAGACTACGGAGGAAGATACCACAAAGCGCTGGCTCCCTCCACCCAATCTCAGCGGCTAATACCCAGAAGTCTATGGCATAATCGGCGGCAGATCTACTGCCCTGCTGAAGGCTTAGCAGCTGTTTGGTTAACACCGCACCCCGGTCTGTATGATCAAATACCTCCATGAACTCTGCCATGAACTGCTGGTAAGTCAAAAAAGGATAATTAGGTTTAGCCATAAGTGTATAAGCCCAGTCTAAGGCCCTACCCCCCCAGCAGGTTGGAGATATACCCTATTTTGCTTTGGTCAGTGGCAAAGTCCCCCGGGACACGGAGAAACACTAACTCACATTGGAGTAAAAAACCTTGCGCTTCCCCGAGTTTTCCGCTAAAGCGGGTGGGGGTTGGCACAGGAGTAAGACGATGTAGAGATGGTGGATTAGCTTGGCGAGTAGGAGCGGCTACGGGGGCTGGAGATGCCCCGGTCGCCGGGGGGAATGCTTGGTGTCCTTCCAGGCGGTCCAGCTGGCTGTTAACCTGAGTTAACTGATTAAGAATTACTGTCTGCTGATGTGAAATCATATCTACTCGGGTGCTAAGCGTGTTTAGACGGCGCACCAGTGCGCTGTCAGCTGGGTCATCTTGACGGAATCGTACTGACATGGTTAGGGCCCCAGGAGACAGACACTGACATTAGATAGAAGACAATTATTCTTTATTAATATAATGTGTGTTGGGTGAGTGAGTGGGTGAGTGCGTGGCTGTCTGGTCACTGGAGCTGAGCTTTTCCTGCGGCGACCTGGCAACCCTGGAACACACAAGCACAAACAATTACCACTGTTCGCAGGGATGAGAAACCTGAAGCTTATGATGCTTACTTGCAGGCACCACAGAGAGAATCCTGCTGGCTCCAAGTGCCCGTGCGGCGTGGTGCTCGACGTAGAGGAGGTGAGGAGGAACTCCGAGGTGGAGGAGATGGCGTCCCGTCAGCTGGGGAGGTTAGTCCGCCGCCAGGGAGGTCCACCTGTGCACAGGGGAAAAGGCTAGGAGAGGATGAGTGCAGAGGTTGCTTACTTGACGTGGCTTGACGCGATGACTTTGCTTTGGCTCTGGCTTGAGGTTGTATCCTCAATGCATTGCTGGGCAAAGGCGACAGACGACTCTGTGCAGAGCAGTCTGAGGTTCTGGCTTTTAAAGCCCGTTGATTACCACCTGCCGGTGTGTGCACAGCTGAGGATGATGACGGCCCAGCGGCCTCCATGACAGTCAAGGCTTTATTGGTTAAGGGGCATGTTGAGGGGACCGTGTTTCTGGATCTAAAAAAGGCCTTTGACACGGTAAACCACACTGTCCTATTGTCGAAGTTAAAAGACCTCAAGATTTCAACTGAGGCAATACAGTGGTTTAGGTCATACCTGGAGGGGAGAGAACAATGTGTCAAGGTCAATGGGGAGAAATCTGGGTTTCTCACCAATAACATGGGAGTACCACAAGGATCTATACTAGGGCCACTGTTGTTCACAATATACATCAACAACTTGCCCAATAGTTGCTCAGGTGCCAACTGCCAGATGTATGCTGATGACACAGTAATCTGTCTGCCAAAACGGCTAGCATGGCAGCTGAGCACCTGACCCAGGTTTTACAGAACATCTCTAAATTGTTTTTTTTTTGTACCCATAGGTAGATTTTGGTTTGCAGTCTGGTGACAAGCCACCGGCTGCCGGTCGCTGCATGCGCGAGCACCCTAAACCTACATGTTTTTGGTATGCGGGAGGAAACCGGAGAAATCCCGGAGTAAACCCACGCAACACGGGGAGAACATGCAAACTCCACACAGCTCACTGTTGGTCGGGGGCTGGGATCGAACCCACGATCTCATGATCCCCGCGATCCCCCGGCCGAGGGTAAAACTGTGCTGTCACAGTGCTAAACCACTGCGCCACCGTGCAGCCCACAAATGGCTTGTGTTGTTGCATTTAACCTTGAATGTCAAAAAAAACAAACAAAAAAAAACCTGTTGCTATGTTTATCTCTATTAGAAACAGGCCCATGAATGATGTTTTGATGTTAAAATTGGAAATGAGGTGCTTACTGAAGTGAATGAGGTCAAGTATTTAGGGATCATTCCAGACAGGAACCTGTGATTCGACAAGCAGGTGCATTACATTTGTAAGAAGGTCAAACCCAATTTAAATTGCTTCCATCTCATTAGAAGGGATTTGTCCTTCAGAACTGCTCATACATATATGCACGCGATGATTCTTTCACATCTGTCATACTGTATCACATCTTGGTCACAAACATCTCAAATTACACTAAAACCCATAACTGCAATATTAAACAGGCTATAAAAATCTTGGACTGCAAACCAATGCGGTGGCATCACTGTGGTATTTTAGTCAAGCACAATCTTTTTACTTTTGAAAATTTTATTATCTTCTGTAATATCAGACTGGTTTTTAAATGTCTATACAATCTTGTTTCACCTCCTTTTTCTGGTTTGGTGGCTAGACGCTCGAGCTCTAGCAGAGCATGCACATGAGCTTCCATCAACGGTGACTGCATTGTCACCATGTCTAGAACCTCATTTGGTCAGTCTGCTTTCTCCATAAAAGGGGCAAACTTATGGAACTCTCTGCCAACTTACTTAAAATTGGAGACAAATGCCAACCTCTTCAACAGAGGCATTAAAGATTGGCTAAAATCCCACCAGTAATGTGTGCATGTCTAGTCTGAATTGTTGTTTGTTGTGATCATGGATCTCTTGTTCTATTTATAATTTGTAATGTATTTGTAATTTTAATTAGCTTGTAAATTTTGTATGTACAGCCTAATTTATGACCTATATAAGCCACCTATGGACTGGTGTTGAGAATTAGCACTTGTGCTATATACACCTATGCAAAATATCTGGTATCTCCTTGTGATTGTACTAATGCAATTTGTTATGTCCATATTAAATAAATGGGAAAAAAAATCTTCATCTTGGTTGCAGGTTCCACTATCTGGTTACTACATAGACAAATAAGAGGACACCGACTCAACAAAAGAACCACTACACCAACATTTACCTTCCGACGAGGTAACACCTCTACTATCCAAATTGACTTCTGCGACATAGCAGACTGTAAGGGTTGAGCAGACCAAAAGGCAGTTAAATACATGTGTACCGGTATTCTTTATAAATGATCTAATGGGTGGAGTGACTACTGTCTAAAATGGGAATGGGCAGGATGGAACACTGGACTCTTGTCATGGGAATACACCCCATGGGCATCACAATGACGAGTCTGTAATGGACAGAATCTCTTACAGTGAATGTCACTGTTAAAAGGGACACCCCCCAGAAAATGTAACCCTGGGAAGTGCAACCCCATCTTTATTACGTTAAAAAACCCATGTGTTTCAGATGCAGGCATGTTTGCATTAGGAGCTTGGGTGACTGGAACAGACCCAGGGGGAAAAGTTCAAGCTACAAGTTAGGGGAGACCCAAGCAATGACAAGACCAATAACTGGCAGATGATTAAGGGTAGACGGGGAAGAGAAAAAGATTACTGTCCTAATTGGTATCACAAAAGTGATACCAATAATTCTTCTGTGCAAACCCAGTCTCAATTTCTTAGACTGGAGAAGCAGTACTGCTAAATCTGTAACAAGAGATGAGTGCATTGCCTGTTCCTCTTCCCGCCCGGCGCTCTTAACTGTGCCGTCGCTATTCTCCTACAGTGAGACATACTGGTAGGATGAATTTGCATATGACCGAACATCCTGAGTCCAGGTGTAAACATTTAGAAACCCCATACCCACTGGTGCCACAAGGAACGCATCCACCTATCTTTACTTCCGTAGCAAATAACTACACCTGCATTACAAAATACAACCTCACTGGACACCCAGTAGGACACTTATTGGAGGACTGGTGCACGGCGTTAATCAATGCCACAACTTGGCCAAATGCCACCAAACTAAAGTATGCCCGCTCAGATGTCTATTGGTACTGCAGAGGTTACAAATTGAGAAACACCCTCCCCCATGACTGGTCAGGCACCTGCAACATAGTGTCCTTAATAGCTCCCGTTAAGGTAATTCCCGCATCGGTATCTGATATCAACCTATGGCAGCAAGTCAACTTTGATCCACTGTCAAACCCAAGATGAGGTAGAGTTGGGTGAAGTGGAACTAACCCTTTTGACCTGTATGCAGGCTCTCCAACATACTGTATATTGATGCTATAGGGATACCCAGAGGTGTTCCCGACCAATATAAATTAGTAGATCAGGTGGCAGCTGGGTTTGAGTTAATGATACCATACATTGGGCCAATAATCACTGCCAGTAAGAATACAGATCGTATTAATTACATTCATTTCAACGTACAAAAGCTCAACAATATGACCAGAGATGCTATTACTGGTCTGCATGAACAATTGGCTGCAACTTCCTTAATAACCTACCAGAATAGGATGGCATTAGATTTCGTATTGGCTGAAAAGGGTGGTGTATGCTCTGTTTGCACAGGACTGCACGTCTTTATTCCTAATAACACAGCCCCAGACGGGTCTATAACGTGTGCTTTATCGGTTCTAAAAACCCTGTCAGAGGAATTGGCAGATTAATCAGGTGTTAATGACCCACTAGGAAATTGGCTAGACCGAACGCTTGGTAAATGGAAAACCCTGGTCACTTTGGTATTTATGTCATTGGTAGCAGCAATAACCACTCTCACCTTATGTGGATGCTGCTGCATACCCTGTATCACTTATGCCTAAAATGCATCACCACTGCAATTAATGAAAAATTCCCTGCCCCACCTGGCTATCAGATGGTGCAGTGCCGAGAGGAGGTAGTCCCATTGGTTCCCCTCTCTGAGCCCGGGGAAGGAGGAACTGAAGATCCCAGGATGATGAGGAGGACCATTGTGCTATCATGGATTATTTGTAAACACAAAAATGCTCCTTACAGCGTGCGTCTCGAAAAGCCTCTGACAACTAAGTCCAACTCCTAGCCTGCCCGTGTGGTTTAGTCTCTAAGCCCGGCGGAACTGCTTTTACTAATAGGAGAAGGGGCGAGGGCGGATCTCTGGCGCCTTAAAACCAGATGCTTCGGGTAGATGGTGGCTTGTCAACCTGGGAAGGTAGCCCATCTAGGGGAAGGTAAACCCTGATTTCAAACCTCCGCTGCCTTGCGGCACACCCGGTCACGGGAAAGGCCTCAGGAGTCAACCCTGAGGAAAAATCCGGAGTCGGAGCCCCTAAGGCAGTTCTCTGTTGTGCTCAACATCGTTCTGGCAGCTCCTGCGACGGCGCTGGTGCCAAACTATAGCAGCCCTGCTGTTCCTTTGGATTCATCAGTGACGTGGAGAGGGGGGACATGCTGCATGGGTAACATCTTGTCCTCCATGTTTTCCTGCCCAGGCTTGAATCCTACCAATGCCCAACGCTGGAAGGTAGAACATCGGTGCGCATCGGCCTGTTCAGCCACAGGCGGTGCTGTTCCAGCAGAGTAGACGTTTAGGATTCTCTTCCATGGTCATCATAGACCGACGGAGGCCGACGACGATACAATGTGCTACCGATAATACATAAATCATACATAGCTTACCACACAAATGTAGGGGTGTGAGACTTAGTGTTCTGGCATATTTATTTCCATCATGCTAACTACGGTTAGATAGTCAGGATAATTATGAAGGTTAGAAGCTCTCTAGAAGCCTGAATAGAACAAGTATGGATAAGGATGTCTCCTAACTTTGAATGATTTTGTCTGCTACCTACTTACAGTACAACACATAGGTCTCACCATCCAGCTCATTCATCATAAACACACTGCTGAACACGTAGGTCCCATTACCCAACACTAATCACAACACAACCACTGCTTGCAGATTTCATATGGTCAACAATCACATTCAAGGCTACTGGGAGATCATTTACAACAGCACATGGATAACTACAGATGTAGTGAATAAGAATAAAACGGTACAGGCTCCAGCCATTGTGATGGCAACCCCTCAGGCCATTATTGGTCCTGCCCCGGCCGAGCCCTTTGTACTGGCACTGGAGCAAAGGTGTAGGGAGAAGGGTGGTGCAAAAGGACACCAGACCATCACGCCCTAGAAGAAAAATGGACTGGTACTCAAATGCATCCACCGCACCTCCAGCATCCAGGGTGGAACCAGATCAGCCACAAGGAGGAGACGGCATCTTCCAACGCTACCCCTCACAGTGGAAGCTACGGTGGGCACAGGGGCTCGAGCTTCATCAACACCAGCATCTCTCCTTCTGCCCAGCGACAGGGTTGGCATCCCTGGGGCAGCATCATTGAACTGTTCACTGGCTGGACTGGATGTTACCTACCCTCTGCTGCACCCACCAGACTGTCCTATAGACTTCATGAGACAAGATGTGCCTCAGAGCGTGGGCACAGTTGTTTCGCTTCTAATGGTATCGGTGTGTGTCAGCGAGATGGGATTGTGCTCCACAGCTGCGGATACAGGAAGCAGACAGAGGAAGGTCAAATCTCTGTCACAACCGTGTGATGACTGAAGCTGAATGACGTGAGCCCTGGCAAGGGTCAACCAGTGGACAAAAGTTTCGTGGACTTCGTGGATTGACCCTGTTCGACCTTACGACCCCCACATGGTCCACTCCAGACAAAAATGATCAGGAGGAGACCTCGGTGGGGGTACAGGACTTGGTGCTGGACAAGGCCCTCTTAGACATCGCTGCACCGTGCTGGGGTGTCCACAAGGGGGGAGGCAAGGGTAGCAGAACCAATGGTGCAAGCCTCTTGGGTTGACACACAATGTAGGGACCTGCCTTATTCACCATCTGTTAATCGCTAGTGTCTCTCACACCATGCATGTTTCACATGATAAAATCATGTCAAAGGGGGGAGTGAGAGGGTTATGAAAAGTTAGTGCCAAAATAATAATTCTGTAGGTAATCTCTCATTATGCGCTACACATATTTCCCATACATATTCTGTTTGCATTCTTATGAACAAATATGTTGTGTTAAACTCTGATAAACAGGAATTAGGCAGAGCTATAGAGCCCTCTTGCTTTCTCTCTCTCTCTCCTTTGCTTTAGTCAGGTCTAATACAGTTAGTTGCACACCCGGAACCAACACCCCTGCACACACCGTTGATTGCACATTCTAGAAAGAGAGTACCATGAACAGCGGATGGCCTGTTCATGTCAGAGTTAAATTGGCCAATCAGACAGTCACGTACAAGACCATCCTATTGTACGGGGTTGGCCCAACCTACCAACCTGAGAAGATAAGTCAGTAGCACCTGGAAGTCGGGATTAGTCTGACGACGTTCCCTAGGGGGCTGCATCACTGATCCAGCGCTGCTTGCTTTACATGTGATCTCCAAATAAATGTTACATCTTTAAATTGAAGAAATCTCCGGCTTGTTCTTGGATCTTTCAATGAATCTGGTATTTTTCTAACATAACTCTTTGTAATCTTTATGCTCATCGAGAGTTTGTATATTGTATTTTATTCTCTTAAATTTAAAAAAAAAAAAAACTGCTTATGACACTTCCACTTTTTATTGGGTGAATCAGTGTTGAGTGGGCGGTGTGGAGCGTGTAGCTGTCTTACTGGCCACTGCTGAAATTCACCAGCCATTGGCCGGTGTTAATATCAAGCCATCTATAAAATCCATCTATAAAATCAGGTTTTGTTCACTGAAGATTGTATTTCCAGAGTTTTGCCAGCAATGACTACAAATTCTGAAAGCTGTCTATCATTTGACATTACATGGAGGGCGATGTAATTCAAGTCAATTAAAATGATAGATGACAATTTTTACAAGCCTGTCTGAGAAAATTACATAAAAAGTGCAGTGCAACCTGTGATATAGAGTATTGGCTTTTTTCAATTTTTCAACTCAAATGCAGTTCTGACAGACAGCCACCAGATGGCAGTCTTTATTAGATGTGTCATAACACTGTGTGGCTCATGAAGCAGTCGTGTCAAAGTTGCTCATCGTTTCATGAGGCCTCGGTTTTAACATCACAACACAAAATGCAAACTAGCAAGAATAACGTACACAGAGATGCACTCCTGAGCCGTCCAGCTCAGGAGCAGATGAGGGCTTCCAAAACAGTGGAAGAGTACAGAGAAAATCAGTCCAGAGACATTCAGTCTGGCAGCAAAGACAGAGCGGACAGGCAACACTTAAAAGTGATCTGATACCATGAGTAGCAGGTGTGTGGAGCGAAAGCCGACTGGTGACCTAATTACTGATCATTCACAGCTGAGCTGACTAAGAGAGCAGGTAGAGAGTAATTAATCAGCTGGGGATGTCTGGGAGAGGAGAAATAATGACCCTGCCACAGAAGAAGGAAAAACAATCTGAAACTACTTAAATAGACAACATAATCACAGTACTGAAACAAATAAACAGAATGATAATTCCACAGGAATCAAAACACAGAAAGACACCACAAGGCTGGGAGAAAATACAGAGAGAAAACATGAATAAATTGAGAGACTGAGCCCGGTAAAACCCGAGCTCAGTCCTGTGACAACTTGGGTATCGGCAGTCAGCCAAAAGTTCACAATGGCTTTGCATCAGTGCTGTAACCTCAGATTTAGTTTTATTATTATTTATTGTCATTATTGATTACTTTGATTATTTTCTTTATTAATTGATTAGTTTTTTACTCCATAAAATGTATATAAAAAATGTCTATTTCCCAGAGCTTAAAGTGACATCTTCAAATATGTAGTTTTTAGAAATGAAACCACAAACACATTTGAGACACTAGAATGGGGGAAAATGTGGATTTTTCCCTCCTTAAGCCCCTGACAGACTGCTATGATGATGATGATAAATAATGTCTCAAAATGGCTGGTTAACTTATTAATCAACAAATTGTTGAAACACTACATTTTATTTACATTTAAAGTAGTTTTATACTATTAAATTTTTTTTTTTTAATTTTTCTTATTAACATTACAATGTGTTAGAGAGAGGGCAAGAAAATGATCGCTCAGTGGAAGATATTTATGACTAAAAGTCATTTTAAGTCAGTTGTCCTTGATAAGGGAGAAACAATATCATTTCAGAGGAACATGTATATTTCAAAAACCTTCAGTGAGAACTACCACCAAGCAACACTGTGTTTCAGTGCAAGGAGTCAGACTGTGAAACGCTTTTGGACCTGAATTAAAATCATGTACAACGCTTGGACAATTTAAACAAAAACTAAAGGAAGAAATACTCCAAACATATATACAAGATGACATGTAAAATCACATAAGAATTATCATGTTCAGTCTGTGTTGTGCTGTTGCTTAGTTTTTTGGGTTTTTTTTTTTTGTAACATTTTGTCTTAGCTTTGTTCTGAATTGTAATCCTCTTGTTTTGTTTTTCTTCAGAATTCTTGGATGGAATATGGGTGGGCAATAGAAGCCGCGGCTTCAGCCATCACCCATTTCGGATAACTTATGTTAAACTGTATAATCAGAGGAGTTATTGTTTAATTTGACCTTGTTAGATTTTTTCCCTCCTTTTCTTTTAATCTTTACTTAAAGATTCATTCATTCATTCAAGTAATACAGGCAATCACTTCCCTCAATTTTTTAAAAGTTTTGAGTCACCTGCTTTGAGGACGACATCCTGGTGGCCAGCGCGACCGAGGACGAACACATAGCCCACCTCAGGACAGTTTTCCAGAGGTTGGAGGAGCACGGGTTAATAATCAACCCAGTGAAGTGCCAATTCATGGTGATGGGAATCGATTTTTTGGGCCACCGCATCTCACCAGAGGGCGCGATACCTTTACCGGACAAGATGCGCGCAGTGGCAGATTTTCCCTGGCCTCAGACGGTCAGGGCGCTGCAGGAGTTTTTGGGGATGGTTAACTTCTACAATAGTTTTCTCCCCCGTGCAGCCCAGCTCATGCAGCCGTTGTATGCCGCGCTTAAGAAACAGAAACTGGCGGACAGAGTCGACTGGACTCCTGAGCGAGATTAGGCATTTTCCAAGGTTTAAACAGCTCTGGCGAACGCCGCACTACTAGTGCACCTGGACTCGGTGGCTCGGATAGCGCTCACTACCGATGCATTGGACGTGGCCATAGGGGCCGTCATGGAGCAGTGCGTCGCCGGTTCTTGGCAGCCGCTCGCCTTTTTTAGCAAGTCTTTGTGCGACAATGAGCATAAATATAACGCGTTTGACAGGGAGCCATCTGGCCAAATGCCACTTGCAGTTCTGGCTGGAAGGGTGCACCATCACTGCGTTCATGGACCACAAGCCGCTAACGTACGCGATGGCCAAGGTTTCGGAACCATGGTCAGCCCGGCAGCCGAGACAGCTGGCCGCGATCTCGGAGTTTACGACTGACATTCAGCATGTGGCCGGTAAACTCAATGTGGTGGCGGACTGCCTCTCAAGCGCATTAGTGGCCCCAGTCTACGTGGGGATAGATTACATGGCCATGGCCGCTGAGCAGATCGGCGATGTGGACGTTTGCGTGCTCCAGTCTGGACCAACAGGGTTAAGGCTGGAGAGCAGAGTACTGCAAGATGGGGCCCCCCCCCCCCAGTCTGTGATGTCTCCACAGGCCGCCCGTGCCTGGTGGTCCCATGCGCTTGGCGCCACCGTGTTTTTGAGTCGGTTCACTCCCTGGCACACCCAGGAATGCGCACGTCAGTCAAAATGGTGGGAACAAAGTTTGTCTGGCCAAGCCTGCACAAACAGGTTAAAGAGTGGGCTGCAGCCTGCATAGCGTGCCAACGAGCCAAGGTGCACAGGCACACCAAGGCCCCCTTGGAGCCGTTCCATATCTCGGCTAAGAGGTTCAACCACATTCACGTGGAGCTCTTGGGCCCCCTCCCGCCATCGCAGGGGTTCACGCACCTCCTGACAGTGGTGGACTGCACCACGCGCTGGCCCGAGGCAGTCCCGCTAGCTTCCACCACGTCCGCAGAAGTTGCATGCGCTTTTTTGACGACATGGGTGGCACGTTTCAGCGCCCCTTTGGATATCACGTCCAATTGGGGCCTGCAGTTCGTTTCCGACCCCTGGTCCACAATGGCCCGGAGCCTGGGCATCACAATTCATCGCACGACCGTGTACAAACCCCAGGCCAATGGGTTATGCGAGCGTTTCCATAGATCACTTAAAGCAGCGCTCAGGGCTTCGCTTACGGATGCAAATTGGGTGGACCGGTTGCCGTGGGTTCTATTAGGGTTGCGTTCAGCACCAAAGGAGGATTTGGCGGCCTCCCCAGCAGAGCTGGTTTTTTCTCAGCTGCTGCGGCTCACTGGAGAGTTTTGCCAGACAACCCCACGCTGAACACGATCCATCCCCGCTTTCATTGCATAGCACAGAGGCAGGGATGCTACCCAGCCTGGCCCACCACCAATTTCCCTGCGCTTTTGTGCCAAAGACCTTGATTGGATGCATCATTCGGATTTGTCAGGCACGATGCCCACCAGACCCCATTGCGCCCGCCTGATGACGGCCTGTTCAGAGTGCTAGAACCCAGGGCGAAACATTGTGTTAGACTTGGGGGCACCTTTGTTTTAGCAGATGAGCAGGTGGTGTCGGCTCGAGCTCCTTGGTGCGGAGGACCTCCACTGAGACCTCCCCAGGTAAATGACTCATCAGATCAGTCACAATGGCATACTGAAGATGTCCCCCCCAACCCCACAGACGGACGCACCCCCAGGAGCCCCCCACCGGCACAGCAGCGCCTCGGAGCCGCCAACCCCCCATTACAGCTGCTATGGACGTAGGCTGAAGCCCAAAGGACATGAGGGTTAAGGCTCAGTCTGAGTTTCTGGGGGGGGGGGGGCACTCAGTATGTTTCATTCAGACCGAAGGGAAATGGTCATGGGGGGGATTTGTGTGTTGATGCGAACAGTGACAAAGGGAAATGGCAAATGTATTTATGTTAATGCAGCACCCCAGGTCGCAGAGAGAGTGGTATGCTAGAAAAGGAGAGGTGCCTGCGACCTGCTATTTTATGCTTGTGATTGTTGTGAATGTGAGGGAGAGATTAATAAAGTCTGCTCTGCACCACTTCACCCGATTATTTCTCTCTCCACAAGGTGGAAAAGAGGTCCCAGTGTAGAGGTATGAAGTTATTTATGACATTAAAAAAATGCATTTGACTTCATTTGTCCCATTAGCAGCCACTAGAACCGTCTGTGCCAACAGAATTGAGAATCATTGTGATTGACAACACTAATCCCACCTCAGCACCAAAACGACCAGGGCTCGCCCCGCCCCCAGCCACAAGCGTTTGTACATTTTTACCTCTGTTTTGGACTGTGTAAACTTCCACTCTCATGATCCATGATCCATATTCTCAGTGTCAGTTTGATCTTGCTCAGGCACATGACGTCTTTTGCTGAACAGAAACTGATGTGGAAATGGATATGATGGAAAATTTAAAAAAAAAAAAAAAGCTGTTGAACAAAGAAAATCTGTCAGATAATGAAATACTGGAACTAATTAAACTTCAAAATAAAATTGATGATTTATACATTGTAGCAGCCAAAGAGCCGTTCTAGAGCAAAATGGAGAAAAAAATGCTAAATACTTTTTTGCTCTTGAAAAACCAAACTGTAAAAGAAACAATATTGTCAAACTGAAACTAAATAATGATATTAGTACCAATGCTAAAGAAACAGCAGACCACATTAAATCATTTTTTGAAAACTGATACAAATCCGCTTTCAACCCAAACAGCTGAAGAATTCTTAGATAGCATAAAAGAGAACATCCCAAAAATCTGAACAATTTCAAAATGACTGATAGACCCATCTGAAAACATGAAGCCACAGATGCCTTAAAAAATATGAAATGGGGGAAATCCCCTGGTAGTGATGGTTTACCGATGGAAATCTACTTGCAGTTTTGAGATCTCATAGAAAATCCTCTTATAGAAATGTACCAAGAATGTATGAATAAAAACACAATGACAACAATGAAATAGGGTCTAATTAGTTTAATCCCAAAAACAAATAAAGATATCATGTTAATTGAAAACTGGAGGCCAATTACATTGTTAAATGTAGATTATAAACTATTTGCTTTAGTGCTAGCCAGATGCTTAAAACATAATCAGGAAGAAATTATAAATGAACCTCCAACAGGCTTTATGTCCAAAAAGACATAAGCAACAACATACGATTAATCTTGGATTTACTCAATTTTGCAGAGTTCGTTGAGTCACAGGCTGTTCTCCTGTTTCTAGACTTCTACACAGCATTTGATACTGTTGAACATCCATTTCTATATAGAGCTTTGGAGTTCAGTTTCAGACAAAAATTTGTATCCTTAATCAAAATTGTTATGAAGGCAGGACTGTGATTAAAGATATTGCAGGTTTGGTTGCAGTTCTCAGACTGATCACTGGGGGTGCAGCCATTTTTGTGAGGAAGGAACTTATTACACTGTTCATTAGTTTGCCCTGAGTATCGTTGATGGTGTGGAGAATGTGGAAATGACGAGGCTGGGTTTATTTCTCAAGTCAGGTTTATTCCATTCTCCAACATCATCAAAAACAGAAAGAGAAAGAATCCCCCAACATCTGTCCCTTTTATACTCCAGGACATCAAAGCACACAGTCACATTGTCTTTTAATCCCAAATCACAATGCGTCCTCTTCCAGGTCTTCTCACCTCCACCTAAAGTTGCTGGTGGTCAGGAAATCCCTCAAGGTCATCTCTTTGCATAGAAAAGGCCACATTTCACATCCTCCTGTTATCTCCTAGGAGGTTCAGTCCTTTTGTTCCTCTGAGACGTGAAGCATACAATAAGCATACAGCATATGAAACCCACATATGTGTCCCACATGACCCCCCCCCCCCCCAAACGTCTAAGATGGAACAACTTGCATGTCATAATAAAATCACTACACATCAGTCCACATGCTGCTTGGGCCTCAGTCTTCTCCCGTATTTGCTGTAAGCAGGCTTTACCACCTCTGCAGCACCCTCCTGCTGGGGAGCTGCTGTCTGAGGATGAGAACTGTTAGTCAATCTCTGTGGGTGTTCTGGGGAATGCTCTCTAGGGGGTCTACCGCGCCAAGGAGCCTTAGCCAACTGCACACCTTCGTCAGCCACCACGAAAGCGGGTTTGAGCCTGTTTATGCCAATCATTTCTTTTCTGCCCCCCAAATCTAGCAAAAAATGCTTATCCCCTGTTTCCAGCACTCTATATGGTCCATCATAAGGTGGTCGTAATGGTGGGTGATGGGCATCATGTCTGACAAAAACAAACTCCGCATTTTTTAAAGCCTTAGGCACAAAAACGCACGGAAAACTGTGGTGAACGGGGCCAGGTAGTGTGCTCGAGTCTGTGCTACTCTGTAACCGCTGAGCTGGGGAGCACTCTGGCACCGGATTATCTGGGAGAAATTCCCCGGGCAGCCGAAGTGGCTGTGCGAAAACTAGCTCAGCTGGGGAGGCTTCTAAATCCTCTTTAGGCCACGGCCGCGGCAGCGGAGCTCAGTACAACATCCGGAGATGGCAGGGGGCCAGAGGAAGTCTGGTCACCTGGCCCCCCAGAGGCAGGGGGCCAGGTGACCAGACTCACCGACGACGGCGGCGGCAGGGGCCAGGAAACACGGAGCAGACGACGTCCTTTGTTTCTACCATCGCCGCTTCGCAGAGAGGGCACGCAAATGTATACCACCGTGCCATTTCAAGCACTCGGGAAATGCCAAGACCGGGGGTCGGCATGCTCCGAGAGCCTCGATGATCTGCTGCCTCCACCAGATCCAGGTACCATAGTGTGTCCTCTGGAGTGGAGTATGTGCGTGTCGTAGAGATTAACCCGTCTATTTCCATCAGGGCCCGGCAGCACTCACACCCCAGGCACATCGGATAGCTCCGTCCTGCTGTGTCCATGATTAGCTCCAGCAAACAGGTGGGTAGAAAAACAAAGATGAAAAACACATCCACACCACAGCTGGGTTCTCTTATGCCTCATTTCCACTAGCCCAGTTTCTCTCCTCGTTTCTTTTCGTTACTACTCGTTTCTGCCGCGGTTGTGCCTCCATTACAACCGTGTAAAGCCGTGTATAGCTGGGGTGGGCAGGATTTTTTTTACAGCAAGGCGGCGCCACACTCCCATGACGTAAAACACACGACCCAAGCCAAACACAACATGGCGGCTTTACAAGGCGACTCCTCGGTCTGTGGCTTTTTTCACCGTAAATGCCAAAAAGGACCGTCAGACAAGGGTACAGGACGTAAACAAAAATGGCAATTTACATCGTAATAAAGTTTTTTAAAAATATATAAAACTGGGAATGTTTCCCAGTTTTGTCCAAAACACTCTGGAATAGTTCTGCAGCTTCTGGAGAGAGCCGAAGACGTGAGGATACAAACTAGGTCATATGTGACGGTAAGCTAATGGTTGCTAATGCTATTTTGCTATAAGTACGTCGTACTACACTGTAATCTCTGCAAGTTATCACTGTTTAGGTACTAAAATATGTACACTGTGTGTGTTTCAGATGGCTCTGTTGTGGCAAAATTACCACTTCAAACGGTCAGTCTGGCATTCATGTACAGCCTGTCAATTGAGTGACAGGCTGAGTGAGCCTGTCAACTGTCAGCACAGCTTCACAAACGATCAGTGGTTGTAGAGCTTAAGAATGTCTGGTTTATTTCCTGTGCAAAAAATTGCTCTGATCTAAGTAATGTAACCCTACTGTTTCTGTATTTCACCCAGCTGCTTTTGTTGGGTCTGTATCCAGAAAAACATAACTTTAATAAGAGTGAAAGAACATTCATAGACCTCAGTTTGCTTAATGCCAAAAAATGTATTGCATTACTATGGAAAAAATCATAGACCAGCGTGGATGTCCCGATCTCAGGCAAGGGTCACACCATGACGCTTTCTGCAGCCTTCCCGGTTGTGGATGATCTCTGAGGTGTTCGCCTGGTGTTGGATCTGCGTCGAGGTCTCCCGTGTGGCAGAAGGGAGGGCAGTCCACTTGTGTCAGGCAGCTGCGTTCGCTTGTCGTTGGAGTCACCGCCGGGAGTTGCGTTCGTTCGTCGTCAGCGTGTTCGTGTATTCGGGGTCACCAGTGTGGTGGATAAAATAAGTGTACCCCGAGTTGTGGGCATGGCGAAGTGAAGTTTAAAAGGGTGTTTTATTCATCCTCCATCACAGGACTCACTCCAGCGCTGTGTAAGCGCGCTGGAGCGAGCCCTCAGTCTCTAGTCAGCAAACAGGCAATGCGTGTAGTAAGAGAGAGAGAGCAAGTGATATTCAGTTCACTTATATACCCAGCTAGACAGTGCATGCATGGCACATTAGCATCACAGTACAGCAGGAATGCATGGGACATTTACATGAGAGTCATACAATAGCAGGATTACTGGCAGGAAGGAGAGGCTGCCTATTGATATCAGTCCATACATCTCACTGTTCTGCTAATTGCTCCAGCTGAGCACTCTGCTTGACCCGAAGGCTGTGGGGGTCACCCACAACACAATCAAAACAACTAAAAATATGTAGGACACAACTGAAAAGGTGTTGGCTGAAGCTAGTGCTTATATAGCACCTACCCCATTACAATTTTAAAATAAATAACATAAAAATTTAATTCATACCCAAAAATTGAAAAGTGTAGAACAAAGAAAAGGTAAGGCCCCAATTCTGTCTTTGCTTTTGGCCCCAAATGGACTAAGCCTGCCCCTGCCCCCAGTAGGTCTAACTGTTATGTCTGAAATGAACAAGCCTTGAGACATCTTACAGCAAACAATTAAAAGGAACTCCGATTATATTGGCGTGTTAGCTCTATATGCTTTATTTTGATGTTAGTAACATCAAAAACATTCCCAGTTTTATATATTTTTTAAAAACTTTATTACGATGTAAATTGCTATTTTTGTTTACGTTGCAATGCATTCTGGGTAGTGACGTAGAATGGTTGCAGCCGTTTTTTCTGTCTTATACAAGCCAAGAAGCGAAGCTATGAACTACTGCCATTTGTCAGTGAAAATGCCACATTGCGCGGCTTTTGGATGTAATTTCCAATCAAAGGGAAATAAAGAGAGCGGGGTAAGCCTCCATAGCTTTCCTAAAGCGGGAAAATTGAGGAAAAAGTGGGGCAAGCAGGTCGTCTAATAACCCGATGGTTGGCGGTTCGAATCACGCTCTCCCCAGATATCCTGCCGTTGTGTCCCTGGGCAAGACACTTCACCCGCATTGCCTGTTAAATGTTCGGTGGTGGCCGGAGAGGCCGTTGGTGCGGATTGGCCGCCACATTTCCGTCACTCTATGAGTGTCTATGATCAACCGCTATAGCGCACGTTTGATAAAGCTGATATATATATATTTATCGCGCTATATCACTCAAAGCGCATGCTTGAGTGTGCGCTTGAGCGATATAGTGATATAGCAAAGCGCACGCTCAAGCTTGACATGTCGAAGATCTGGCTGGCAGTCATTTGGAACGACTTTGGAGCACTGCTTATGGACGTTCAACCCGCAGTCTGAGAAAGCAACAGAGAAATTGCTTTATGTTGCTGAGAGTGCGCTTTGAGCGATATAGCGTTTTATCATAGAGTGATAAATATATATATCAGCTTTATCAAGCGTGCGCTATAGCGCTTGACCATAGACACTCATAGAGTGACGGAAATGTGGCGGCCAATCCGCGCCAACGGCCTCTCTGGCCACCACCGAGCATTTAAACATTTTTACACATTCATACCCAGTGTTATGGGCACTGGAGGCAATGCGGGTGAAGTGTCTTGCCCAGGGACACAATGGCAGGATATCTGGGGAGAGCGTGATTTGAACCGCCAACCATCGGGTTATTAGACGACCTGCTCTACCTCCTGAGCCGCTGCCACCCCACTTTTTCCTCAACTTTCCCTCTTTAGGAACGCTATGGAGGCTTACCCTGCTCTCTTTATTTCCCTTTGATTGGAAATTACATCCAAAAGCCGCGCAATGTGGCATTTTCACTGACAAATGGCAGTAGTTTGTAGCTTCACTTCTTGGCTTGTATAAGACAGAAAAAAACGGCTGCAACCATTCTACGTCACTACCCAGAATGCATTGCGACATAAATAAAAATGGCGATTTACATCATAAAGTTTTTTAAAAATATATAAAACTGGGAATTATTTTCAAAAAAATTCATTGCCAGTTATCGCAATGACTCATTGACTCATTGCCAGATATGACAATGACTCGTTGACTCATTGCCAGTTATCGCAAATGCTTGATTGCAGTTGTTGCTGCTAAGGGTGGCCCAACCAGTTATTAGGTTTTGGGGGCAAGCACTTTTTCAGACAGGGCCATGTAGGTTTGTTTCCTTTAATAATAAACACTTTCATTTAAAAAACTGCATTTTGTGTATATTTATGTTTCCTTTGTCTAATATTTAAATTTGTTATGATCTGAAACATTTAAGTATGAAAAACAGAGAAAAAATGAGAACTCAGGAATGGGACAAATACTTTTTCACACCACCGTATATATAAGATGGAGGTTCTCAGGTTCAGCGTCAGCAAAGTCCCAACCTGAGTCCGTCATGTCCGTGGTCATCCTGATCCGGGGTCGGTGGTGATTTTTGGAAGCAGCTAGCATGCCACCATGACCCATCAGAGATGCGGAACATGGCTGGATCCAGCTTGTGGTGCTGGATCCAGCATAGTTTCCCTAGTAGTCGTGGGGAATAGTTTCCCCGCCTTATGGGGAATGGTTTCCCCGCCAGCAGAAACCATTCATGTGCAGAGGCCACATGTAGTTCGTCACATATGTCCAGCTGAATATGTTTCCAGGGGGCTGCCAGATACGGTAGTGGCTGCAGTGGTGGTGGTGGGGGGTGCTCTGGATTTTCTGCATTACAGGCATTGTACACAGTCTTTTACCATATTTTCTATGTCTTTGTCAATGTCTGGCCGCCAGACTTAGCTCCCGCACTGCTGTTTCACTCTGACCATGTCCAGGTGACCCTCTGCAACATGGTTAAGATGTGGTCCTTTCGGGGACATTTTGGGGATTAATGCGCAGTGTCCTCACACCTCGCAAATGTCATTACAGCAGCTCAGATCGTCCTTGACTCTATGGAAAGGTGCAAGCTCTCCCAGTACCTTTGCAGGCCATCCCTCACGGATGAACAAACGTAGCTGCAGTAGGGTCGGGTCCTGTTCCGACACTGCCTGGAGCTCCTGGAGAGAGACTGTGTTTTGGAGAGGCTCATGCAACATCTTGACCAGCTCTGTCTCCAGGGGTTCACGGTCACCATTTAGGTTGGTTTTGGGTGTGGTTTGGGATAAAAGGTTCACCACTACGTTCTCTCTGCCTGGCGTAACTGGGTGGTGAAGTTATATGTTCACAGTCTTTCATTCCACCTGCAGAGGGTTGTGTCCTGACCTGGATGATTCCAGCAGTGCTGTGAGGGCTCTGTGGGCTGTTCGTAGCGTGAAGTGTTGTCCATAGAGGTATATGTGCCAGTGTACATATACTGGCACATATACCCAGTACCCAGTGAACGCCCAGATGCACGCCAGTGCTTCTCTCTCTCCCACAATGTACTTCTGTTCAGCTGGTGTGGGGGACCTCGATACAAACACCACTAGGCGTTCCATTCCGTCTTGAAGCCAAGACATGATGGCTTGAGACTGATGGCTTGAGACTGCAGAGCCTGACAAATCACACATCACAAAGGTAGGACTCTGTGGGTTTAAGTGGGCCAGCACAGTCAGAGAAGGGAGCTGCAACCTCAGTTTATTATTGGCAGCTGAGCATGCTGGAGTGCATTCCCATGGCGTGTCCTGTTTCAGGAGGGCACGCAGTGGTTTTATCATTTCAGAATAGTGAGGGATGAAGCGCTCGTAGAAATTCGCCATGCCAAGAAAAGATGAGATTTGCGCAGGGGATGTAGGTTCTGGTAGCTGCAGGACCACGTCCACATTCAAATGCAGGGGGCTAAGGTCCTCAGTGGTCAGTCGGAACCCCACAAACTCGATAGACTCTGCCTCAAAGATGCATTTTTCTTTGTTAAGTGTGATGCCATGGTGTGTTAGTACCTCCGTGACCTTCCCAAGGCGAGCATCGTGGGTGGCCAGTGACGCACCATGCACCACAATGTCATCCAGGTACACCACCACACCCTTGAGGCCTATGAGAATGGTGGCCATAATTTTCTGTAAGCAGATTGGGGCAGAGGTGAGGCCAAAGGGCATGCATGTGTATCTGAAAACCTCCATGTGTGTAACAAAATCTGTCTGGTTGTGGCTGTCGGTGTGGAGTGGTACCTGTAAGTAGCCTTGGCAGAGGTCCAGCTTCAAGAAAATTTTAGAACCGCTGAAGGCCGCTGTGAGTTCTTTCGTCATGGGTAGGGGATGTTTGTCAGGGTCGATTGCCTTATTCACCATCCGGAGGTTGATGCATGGTCGTATGCCGCCGGACTTTTTCATCGCCATGACTACATTAGAAATCCATGGGGATGCATCTATCCTTTCAATGATGCCGGCATCCAGCAGTTTCTAAAGCTCTGTCTTAACGTCGTCTCGTAGAGCAAGGGGCAGTTGGCAGAGAGGTTGAATTTTTGGCGCCACTTCTGGGTTGATGAGTGGTTGGTGGTTAAAATTGGCAATACAACCTATACCCATGAAGAGTGCTGGCCAGCGGCACTGCCAGGGTGATGAGACAGTTAGCATGGCTGAGCCCATTTGGTCTGAGAAGGAAAAACCCAACTCGCCTAATAGGTGATAACCTACTGGGTTAGCCTATTAGGCTAACCCAGTAGGTTAGCCCCTTGGTGTGCTACCTGAAATGTGAATGTGTGTTTTTGGGCCACAAGTCACTGAAAAGTCAATTGGTCCTACCATGCCGATCTTAACATGCCCATATCCAAACAGGTTGTCCGCCTTTGCAGTAATGGTCTTTTTTGTGAAGTGCTTTCTGACCATGGCTACTCTCAGTAGGGACCATGAAGCACCTGAATCCACTAAAAGCAACACATCGATGCCATCCAGCTGCATGACATGTTATTTGAGAGGCCAATTCATAGAACCCGCTATGCATACCGTGGCTAAGCCCAGTGGGTGGGCTTCGTGCTTCGTGGGGACTGTGTGGCAAACCCTGGTCAGGTGGTTAGCTTGTTTGCAGTGGTGGCATCTCTTCCCTCAAACAGGGCAGGTGGGTGAATGTGTTTGGTGTTGAGATGAGCCGCAGCCAGTGCACGGCGACTGCTCCCCTGCCTCTGTCTGCGCCTTGCCCTGCTTCCTTGGGCTGCCCCGTGGATGCATCCATTCAGAGCGGCTAATGGTGTTGTTAATAGCCTGCTCCCGCAGTGTCGTTTGAGGGTTCATTCGGCTAGTTGCAGTTAGCTGTTCTGCTAGCTGTGTGGCTGCCTCCATCTGGCTTGCTATTCTCCTTACTTGGCTTAGCTTGAAATCATCCGTAGTTAGCAATAGCTTTTCTTTTAGCAATTCATTGTTCATGCCAGCTACTCGCTTGTCACGGATTAGCTCCTCTTCTAAAGGCCTGAAGGCACATGTGCTCGTTAAGCTTTGGAGTTCTATGGTGTTATGAAAGGGTTAATAGGCACTGGCGTGATGACCCAAGCCATGCGGTGATGTCATCATGCCGAACCGTCTTGTAGGAATATTTAATAAAATATTGTAATAAGGTACAGGAATTATTTATTTTAATAGTGGGTGTGAAAGGGGCCGGAGTTAAACCGTCACTCCTGCACTCGCTAAATAAAACAAATAAGCACTCGTAAAAGGGGCACCAGTCCTAACGGACACTTACATTAAACTTAGTTTTAATTCATTTTGTACCTTCAATTACTTAATGGATCAGGCTCAAAATTTAAGGGCGTTCTTCTCCTGCCATGATCTAAGAAACAGACATATGCGAAAGGAAAACACTTCCACTTCTCTCATTCACCCTTTTATTAAACTCATTTAGGTTACATGATATGGCATTCAAACGATGGATAAACAGATTCAAATGATAACAGGCGTCTGATATCACATCAACTGTTATTGTTTTCCTGAACATGAAATCTAGCATTAAACCTTTGTAGAACCAAGGAGAAACCAGACTTATGTTTCAACGGTAAATGAAGGCTGAAATGTCTAACAAAACAGAACTCAATTTTATGGGGAAAACTCATAAGCTGATTATTTAAAAATGAACGTCTGAATTAATCTACAAAATTGGAGGGAAGTTACTTAAAAATGACTAAGAGTCTTCCTTCAGTTTATAGCTTTATCCTGTGGCTGAGAGACTAACTGTACCATGAAATACTGGTTATATTCAATTGTAATTTAATTGTTTGGATATCACGTTTTAACCCAGCAGATAGAAATGGAGTTTCACTTACGAACAGCTGTAGGACCACGTTTTCAGCGGATCGGTACCGGCTGAGTTTGAAGTTGGGACATTGGGAGGAAGCGGCTGCTGCTATGCTTCCTCACAGCCATCAGAAGTGCCAACCCAGCCGGGGGCTCATCCAGGACAGGGCAGCAGTCCCTGAGCGTTAATTGCCCCTGAGCAGCGTGACAAGGTCCTTGGCAACAAATCTGAATTTGAGGTCTCTAGCAGGTGGATAGACCAAAAAAACTGAAGGAGAAACTCCTCAGTCAGGTGGGTATGAGGCCGGAAAGAGAGTCCAAAACACAATCTCTGTTCACTTTAAGTTAGGAAAATTAAAGGTCCACTTCAACGGCATGAAAAGTCAGAAAATCTAAGAAAAACATTTACTAGGATAAGAATGGCTTCTGAGGTGAAGAAAAAAATATTTTTGAGAATTTGATTCTCCGAGAAAGCGAGCTCTAAAGAAAAAGGTGGTTTCTCCTCAGTAACCAGAAAAACTAACGCAGGATTTGACAAACTTCACACAGAACAATTTAGATAAAATAAAACTACACGGAACCTTGAAATGGTGGAATAAAATTTTCCTCTGAGATCTAGGTCGCTATTCTGCTTCTTTAATCTTAATTTAGTTCCTAATCTTCCCAGACTTCTACACGTCTTTCAGTCTTTTTTCATCTTACATCTCTGATCTCTGATCTCTGATCTTACACACCTCTCCTGATCTAGCATGCAGGGTGGCTCCTCACTCCCTTTTTACTGAGCGCGCCGTTGGGTCATAAAACATGGGCCGGTCGCAAGACAGACCAATCAACTTCATAAAAAGCAGTTTTAAATGGCCACCATCCAATGTGAAAACATTTCTTTGTTTGGGAGCAGCCAATCAAATGAAGACACCATCCCATGAAAATGCAGAGAAGAATTAATACTCATTCAGTTCTTATAAAATTAGGTGCTCAATATGAGATCTAACTAAATCAAATGACTTGGCTAATATTCAGTGATCATGCATTTATACCATTGCTACTGATATTACATTTGTTTGACTAACACTCATAAACATAACATTTCTTATAGATAATTATGATACATGCACTCATATTTAGATCAAAGATAAATGAAGTACTGCAAGCCATGGTCGGTGATCAAAGAGATGATTTTCAGTGTCCTTAGGATCCGGGGGAGATGATAAGCTGAAAGAAATTTAAGGTTTACTAAGAATTGACAGTCAATTTACACATAATGAAACACATTCCATAGATATCCACTAGGAGGTACTGTTGAGCTGTAGATAATTTCTTTAGGTCCATGATATCTGAACAGGGGATCTGGTAATCATCGGAAGTCCTAAAACTTTCTGGTTAAGCTGTTTATGACCTTTTAACTACTAACTAACTAACCTGCACTTATATAGCGCTTTTCTAGTCAACCTCTCATTTGTCCAATTACACATTTATTCAATCTGTCAGTGAAACATGCTGTCATACCAACTGCTTGGAAGGTAGGAGTAGTAAGACCAATTTTCAAAACGGGGCGCAAAACTGATGTAAACATTTACTGACCAATCAACATCTTACGTGTAATCTCCAAAATAATTGTAAAATGGGTGGCCACACTATTATGTGAACATCTGAATTATGGAAACACCCCCCTACATCATGCACAGTTTGGGTTCCATGCCCACTACGCAACAGAGTCTGCAAGAAGCTTGTTCCAAGAGACAACTAAATCTTTCTTGTGCAATTGTGTAGGTGCTGTGTTTTTAGATGGGAAGAAGGCTGTAGCATCAACTCCCTTTGGCTCGAATCTACAAAATTACTCTTCACCTTAAAGAAATTGTTTCACCCAAAAAGTCTGGTCAAGAATTGTTTCCTTCATCTAAAGAACCAGCTGTAAAACACATTCCATGGTTAAAGGTGTGATAGAGATCCCATCTCGTGCAAGGAACGGATTAGTTTGCCATCATAAATAATTTGAACTTCCTCCCAATCAGACAGTTTTATGCATTAACAACCATTGGAGACATTCCAGATATCCTTTGACTGCATTCCACAAGTTGCTAGGAATTATCCACAGCTCAACATTGCCCCCTTCTGTCATCTCAGTGACATGTTGGATTTAATCAACATTGGAATTTTGACTTTTATCCGCTGAAATAATCCTTTCTCCTCAAGACTTTATTTTTCCAGGAAATACTGCTCAGAACACTGTTGAAGATGACTGCCTCTGTGTTGGACAATGATGGGTTTGAAGCGTTTCATTAATCATTGATTTTAAATGTGTTTCATGTTTGAAAAATTTTAAATGAACCTTATTCTAATGCATTTTAATTATTTATGAAAGTGCATGCTCACTGAAGTTAGTTTAGGTTCAGGTTCAGGTTACTTTATTTGTACCCGTAGGTAGACTTGTTTTGCAGTCTGGTGACATCCATATTTACAAGCCACAAATTACATTCAACATAGACACAAACACAGGCACATATGAAGCTGACTATAAACATGATAAAAATACTCAAGGCTCCATCAATCAGGGTATAAAAAGACAAAGAGATGGGAGAAAAACCAGAAGTAAGAGAGAAGGGTCATATTAAAAGTTAAAAACTAGTGAAAGAGGTTAAAAAAAGGTCTAAAACCCAATAAAATATTTAGAACCCAAGTAACATCCTACAAAAATAAGTAAATATAAAATGGAGTTAATAAATAGGTACCTAAATTATGTGCAATATATTGTTACAGCTTGTTCAACTGTTTGACAGCAGCAGGAACAAAGCTGTTTTTGTAGCGCTGGGTTCTACTTTTTGGGACAGCAAACCTCTGTCTTGAGGGAAGAAGCTGAAAGTTGCAGTGCAAAGGGTGGGAGTCATCATTTAAAATGGAGGTAGCCATCCTCTGTACTTGTCTGGTTTACAGGGATGTCAGGCCCAGCTGTGGCTCACCAAGCAAACGACTTGTATAATATACTTATGTATAAAGCTTAGACTTTATACATAAGTATATTAAGTCAATTTTCATTGTTATTAAGGTGTGTTTCATCTTGTTGGGAAAGCTTACTCAAGTCGTCTCAGCCAATCACCAGCTAGTCTCTGTTGGGCAATGGCCACTTTCATTTTATTGGTCAGTTACACACAAAGGACTGTTTTCTTATTGGACCAGAGTTCATTCGATTCTCCTGCGTTGGGAGACAATTAGTTCCCCTTCATGTCAGTCAAGTTTTTCCCCAGGAAACTTATTCAGTTTTTAAGGGAGAAATGCCCGGAGGGAGGCAGAGAGTGGTCTGTGTGAAAGTTTGTCTGTGTCCTTCTTTTAATCCTTTTTTCTTTAATCATCTGGGAAATACTTTTTCTTCTTTTGAGCTCAAACTTCTCTTTTATGGAGTGAAAGTCCTTGTTCACAGATGTTTTTCTATTTTATTCTGTTAAACTTTTCCTTATTGATTTTGCATAACTTGTCATGTTATAAAGTAGACTGATAGTGAATTTTGAACTTTTCCCTCCAGACGGCATCACCCACGTCCCATGACATCAGAAGAACTTGTATTTCGTGGCTTGAATTTTTTTTTTATTAATCTTGTCTCTCTTAATATAAAATGGAGTTAATAAATAGGTACCTAAATTATGTGCAATATATTGTTACAGCTTGTTCAACTGTTTGACAGCAGCAGGAACAAAGCTGTTTTTGTAGCGCTGGGTTCTACTTTTTGGGACAGCAAACCTCTGTCTTGAGGGAAGAAGCTGAAAGTTGCAGTGCAAAGGGTGGGAGTCATCATTTAAAATGGAGGTAGCCATCCTCTGTACTTGTCTGGTTTACAGGGATGTCAGGCCCAGCTGTGGCTCACCAAGCAAACGACTTGTATAATATACTTATGTATAAAGCTTAGACTTTATACATAAGTATATTAAGTCAATTTTCATTGTTATTAAGGTGTGTTTCATCTTGTTGGGAAAGCTTACTCAAGTCGTCTCAGCCAATCACCAGCTAGTCTCTGTTGGGCAATGGCCACTTTCATTTTATTGGTCAGTTACACACAAAGGACTGTTTTCTTATTGGACCAGAGTTCATTCGATTCTCCTGCGTTGGGAGACAATTAGTTCCCCTTCATGTCAGTCAAGTTTTTCCCCAGGAAACTTATTCAGTTTTTAAGGGAGAAATGCCCGGAGGGAGGCAGAGAGTGGTCTGTGTGAAAGTTTGTCTGTGTCCTTCTTTTAATCCTTTTTTCTTTAATCATCTGGGAAATACTTTTTCTTCTTTTGAGCTCAAACTTCTCTTTTATGGAGTGAAAGTCCTTGTTCACAGATGTTTTTCTATTTTATTCTGTTAAACTTTTCCTTATTGATTTTGCATAACTTGTCATGTTATAAAGTAGACTGATAGTGAATTTTGAACTTTTCCCTCCAGACGGCATCACCCACGTCCCATGACATCAGAAGAACTTGTATTTCGTGGCTTGAATTTTTTTTTTATTAATCTTGTCTCTCCAATTCTGACTCGGATCAGACTTTGAACTATATCCAATTATTTGGACCCAAGAACACCACTGATAGATTCTCGTGTTGTTCCATATGGCATATTACGTGGCCAGTGAAGAAGAAGAAGAAGCCTCACTATTGCCACCAGATCTTAGCTTCTAACTGCTTGACGAGGAAGAAAAATCTGCTAGTACATATTTTCCAGTATCATCAAAGAAAATCTCAGCTCCTGGGTCCAGCTGAAGAAGCCAATGCACCAATGTCACGTGAGCAAGACTCCTTTGTTTCATTTGCTGAATAATGTGATATCCGTCGCCTTAAACGTATACCATAATTTTTCTCAGGTTTAAAACTAGTTCATAATTGTGGGCGGTGCAGTGGCGCAGTGGTTAGCACTGCGTCAGCACAACAACTCACCCTTGGCCATGGGATCCCTTTTTCGATCCCAGCCCCTGACCAACAGTGATCTGTGTGAAGTTTGCATGTTCTCCCCGTGTCTGCGTGGGTTTACTCTGGGATTTCTCCGTTTTCCTCCCACAGGCCAAAAATATGCAGGTTAGGTTAATTGGAGACTCTAAAGTGGTCCTAGGTGTGAATGTGTGTGAATGGTTAAGGGATAGCACCGTACCGTGGCTGCTTCATCCATTCAGGTGGATGCCCTCAATTTCCCCTCTGGGGATCAATAAAGTATACAAAATAAAAAAAAAATAACTCTGATCGGAGCTATAGAATTAAAGAGAAATAATATTCCTCTTTTCATTACATTCCATTTTTATTTTTAGAGTAATTCAGTATTTCTTTTCATTTAATTAGTTTATAATTTTCCCATAGAATTACGTCAAATTTTATGTATATTTTTGTTACAGTTATTCCATAGTCTCCCATTGCATTACAGTCACAAATTCATACAAAGGTTTCCTTGGTTCCACAAATGTGATTACACTCTGTTGTTCAATAATCAGATACAAGCTGAATGTGATGCTTAATACTTGCTCATTTCACTTTACCAACAAATCTGTTGAATGTAATGTCATTTAACCTGAGTCTGATCATTAAAACTGTAAACGGTATATGGAAGTGTCTGTTGTTTTCTTTTCCTGCTTGTTTCTAAAATCACCTGGTAGAATTCACAAATATTTGAGACTGACTGATTGAAGGTATAAAGAATGAGGACTGGTGCCCCAAAACAAGTTTTTCTCCAGGTGTGTGCATAAACCTGTCGTTCTGACTTATTGTTATGATTTGTCTTAGTTTCCTCCTGACAGCTCTGGCACGCCCCCTCCTCCTGTCAAGCACCGTCAGCTGCACTGTCACAGGTGCTCACACACATACACAAACCCACACGCACACACACATGCACATGCTCCATTCACACTCATTCACACGTGCTCTCACACACCGGGTGCCAATCAGTTCTGCCCACACATTCTCACACCTGCAATCCTCATTAGCTTCTGGAGTATTTGTTGGCCGCTCCAGAGGAAAGAGATTGTCGGGGCATTTGCCTCTATGCGTGGCAGCTAGTACTCCCCGTATATTGCATCACTCCCTTTGTTAATCTCCAGCTCGTCACTTCTGACCTGTTTGTCCCGTTGGTGTTTTGGCTGGCTCAGCATCTCAACCTCTTCCTCCAGACTGCACGGTTTGCCCTGGATAGCTCCAGTCCTGTAAGTGTTTTTGCCTTTTCTCCTGTGCTAGCAGCCCTGTAGCACTAGGCTGCTTGCCTTTCCTATTCCGTGCACTACGCAGTCCTGCAGGAGGAGGCTCTGTATTCACCAGGCTGTAGAGCATTTGGATGGTGCCCTGTATGTTTGGTGGCCAACCCTGTCATTGCATCCTTCTGTATTTTTGTGGTGGAACTGAACTGGTGATTTTGTGAAGTTTAATAAACATGACACTCTTTACTCCTGCAGTTGGGTTTTTCATTCTCTCCCTCATGCGCCGTGTAATGGCGCACACGGGTTTATGACAGAACCTCCATTTCCATATACACCTCTGAGTCTAAATTAAATAATCTTTGTACCTTATAATCAAATGTTGCTACAAGACGTTTGACACAATTGACCACAACATCATTACTCAGTTTAACTTTTCAGGACATGCTATCAAATGGATGAAATCCTATTTAACTGACAGACAGCAATGTGTAATGGTCAACAGTGTCAAATCACCATATTTGAAATGTCAAATGGGTGTCCAACAAGGCTTCATACTTGGACCAATACTATTCTCTCTATACATAAATGATTTACCAAATGCATGCAGAAACATTCATATACAAATGTATGCAGATGACATGGTGACATTCACACCTGGAAAAAACACACAAGAAGCCGTCAGTATTCTTACAACAGCGATGACCCAAATCCATGAATGGCTGAATAATTCATGTCTCCTATTAAACACTAAAGAAGCTGTTTGCAGGATGTTCACCAAACAATGATCAAATACTACAAACTCAAACATTTTCTTAAAATGTTTTCATTTTTCATTTTCTTAAAAGCTGCAACTAGTCAAGGAACTTGAGTTGGTGTGATGTTAGACTCCTCATTAACCTCAAACACATCAAAAAAAATCTCTAACATAATCAAATTCAATTGAAGAAATTTCAAACAAATTAGACTATCGCTGACAATTAATGCGGCCAAATTGTTTCTGCATGCAAAGATATGACCACACATCGATTACTGTTTTACAAACTGGTCACTCACTGCTGTAACCATAATCAAACCCTTTGAATCTTTATACAAAAAAAAAAAATCATTGACAAGAAAGAGCCTACATATCATTGCTGTCACATTTACAAGAAATACAATTTTCTGTCTTTTTAAAATTATAAAACTCTCAAATTTGCCTGTTCAGTTTATTAAAGGGCAACACGGTGGCGCAGTGGTGACCACTGTGTCAGCACAGCAAAAACGTCACGGGATCGATTCAAGATTTCTTTATTGTCATTTAGTATGTGCATGCACATAAAAAACGAAATTATGATCCCCCAGCATAACACAGTACCACAATATACACTGAGAATAAGTTTAAATACAACATCCATCCACCCATCCATCTTGTACCACTTTTCTGGAGGTCCAGGTTGCGGAGGCAGCAATTCAAGCAATTCAACATCCGTATCACTGTAGATGCTGCTCCGATCTGTCTGTCATTCTCTCGCTCCATTCTCCCCTCACTCATAAATAAGACCCCAAGATACTTAAATTCCTCCACTTAGGGCAGGAGCTTTTCCTCAACCCGGAGAGGACAATCAACCTTTTTCTGGCTGAGGACCATGGACTCAGACTTGGAGGTACTGATTCTCACCCCAGTCACTTCACACTCAGCGGCAAACAGTCCCAGTAAGACTTGTAGGTCATTGCTGGATGAAGCCATAAAGACAACATCATCTGCAAACAACAGAGATGAGATCCTGTGATCACTGAGCATGACATCCTCCGTTCCCTGGCTGTGCTTAGAAATTATGTCCATAAAAATTATGAACAGGATCGGTGACAAAGGGCAGCCCTGGTGGAGTCCAACTCTCACTGGGAATGAGTCCGACCGAGTATTGGCAATACAAACCAAACTCTCACAACGGTCGTACAGAGACCTAATAGCTCATAACAACAAGCCTGATAGCCCATAATCCTGAAAAACGTCCCACAAAAAACCACAAGGGAGGCCATCGAATGCCTTCTCCAAGTCCATAAAGTCGTGTTAGTTTTTTACTTTCCATGGGTAATCCCTTTGTCTGTCGTGTGTGTTTCTGTTGTTTGGCTGTCAACTGTCATGCTGCTGTTACACTGTAATTTCCCAGTTTGGGATCAATAAAGTACATCTATCTATCTATCTATCTATCTATCTATCTATCTATCTATCTATCTATCTATCTATCTATCTATCTATCTATCTATCTATCTATCTATCTATCTATCTATCTATCTATCTATCTATCTATCTATCTATCGCTATGGAGGGTGAGAATATGTATGGGCACATAATCATACCATGTAGGATAACTAAGTAGACGGTTATGCTGTTTCATTCCATCTAGCAACAATGCTCTGCACTGTGTGTGTTTATATATTTACATATTTATTCCATCTAGCTACAATGCTCAGCACTGGGTGTGTTTATATATTTATATATCTACATATTATTCCATCTAGCTACATTGCTCCGCACTGTGTGTGTTTATATACTTGCATATTTATTCCACCTAGCTGCAATGCTCCGTACTGTGGGTGTTTATATATTTACATATTTATTCCATCTAGCTACAATGCTCTGCACTGTGTGTTCATATATTCATATATTTATTCCATCCAGCTACAATGCTCTGCACTGTGTGTCTGTGTGTGTGTGTATATATATATATTTTATAGTAATACGTACATATGTATATTAGCTGCTCTTGCTTGCTTGTTTTTTTCTTGCCTTCTGATTGTTGCTCTGAGTGTTGCTATCCCTGTGCTGTTGCAATCCTGGAATTTCCCCGTTGTGGGACTAATAAAGGCTTATCTTATCTTATCTTATCTTATCTTATCTATCTATCTATCTATCTATCTATCTATCTATCTATCTATCTAAACACATGTAAACTGATTGGGCAAACTCCTACGAACCCTCGAGGATTCTCGAGAGGGTAAAGAGCTGGTCCGATGTGCCACGGCCAGGACGAAAACCACATTGCTCCTCCTGAATCCGAGGTTCAACCAACGACTGGACTCTCTTCTCCAGTACCTTGGCATAGACCTTCCCAGGGAGGTTGAGGGGTGTGATCCCTCTAAAGTTGGAGCACATCTTCTGGTCTGCTTTTTTGAAGAGAGGAACCACCACCCCAGTTTGCCATGCCAAAGGCACTGCCCCATACCTCCACACAATGTTGCAGAGGCATGTCAACCATGACAGCCCTACAACATCTAGGGCCTTGAGGTACTCAGGATGAATCTCATCCACCCCCGGAGCCCGGCCACCAAAGACATTTTTAACCACCTTGGCAATCTCAGCCCCTATGATAGGCAAGCAATGCCCCTCGTCCACAAGACCTGGTTCCTCTGGGGAAGGCATGTCAGTGGGACCTCAAAGTATTCCTTCCACCGCCCTACGATATCCCCAGTCGAAGTCAGCAGTGCCCAATCCGCACTATACACAGTGTGGACAGGGAGCTACTTCCCCCTCCTGAGCTGCCGGACAGTTTGCCAGGATCTCTTCGAGGCCAACCAAAAGTCTTGTTCCATGGTCTCACCAAACTCTTTCCATACCCGAGTTTTTGCTTCAGCAACCACCCAAGCTGCACTTTGCTTGGCCTGCCGGTACACCTCAACTGCTTCAGGAGTCCCACAAGCCAACCAAGCTTGATAGGACTCCTTCTTCAGCTCCTTCTTCAATGGACCCCCTCGCCACTGGTCTCCACCGCTTGGTTCGGGGGTTGCCACCACAAAATGCATCAATAACCTTGGGGCCACAGCCGCTTAAACAATTGAGGTGGAGAACATGGCTTATTCAGACTCCATGTCTCCAGACTCCCTCGGAATGTGGTTGAAGTTTTTCCAGAGGTGGGAGTTGAAGACCTCCCACACAGGGGCCTCAGCCAGATGTTCCCAGCACACCCTCACTATACGTTTAGGTCTACCGTGTCTGAGTGGCATCACTGCCATCGGATCCAACTCACCACCAGGTGGTGATCAGTTGACAGCTCTGCACCTCTCTTTACTTGAGTGTCCAAGACATGTGGTCGCAAGTCTGATGACACGATACTAAAATCGATCATCGACCAGCGACCTAGGGTGTCCTGGTGCCAGGTGCACATATGGACACCCTTATGCTTGAACAAGGTGTTCCTTATAGACAAACTGCGGTTGGTACAGAAGTTCAATAACTGAACACCACTTGGGTTCAGATCGGGCAGGCCATTCCTCCCAATCACCCCCGTCCAGGTTTTACTGTCATGGCCCACATGCGCTTTGATATCCCCCAGTAGGACAATGGCATCTCCAAGAGGAGCATTCTCCAGCACCCCAGTCAGAGACTCCAAAAACGTTGTGTACTCTGAACCATCATTTGGTGCATAGGCACAAATGATGGTCAGGACCCTTTTCCCAACCCAAAGGCACAGGGAAAACAACCCTTTCAGCCACTGGGGAAAACTCCAATATAGAGGCAGTAAGGTGGGGGGAGTCAAGAATTCCCACCCTTACTCATCGCCTCTTGCCCGGGGCAACTCCAGAGTAGGCCAAGCTCCAGCTGCTCTAGGAGACTGGTTCCAGTACCGGAGCTGTGTGTTGAGGTGAGGCCGACTATATCTAGCCGGTATCTCTCAACCTCATGCATCAGCTCAGGCTACTTCCCCACCAGAGAGGTGACATTCCATGTTCCAAAAGCCAGTTTAGGAAGCTTGGTATCAGACCGCCAAGGTCTCTGCCTTTGACTGCCACCTGATGCACATAGTACCGGACCCCCATGGTCCCTCCTGCAGGTGGTCAGCCCACTGGAGGGTGGACCTATGTAACTCCTTTGGGCTGAGCCCAGCCGGGTCCCATGGGTGGAAACACGGCCACCAGACGCTAGCCATCGAGCCCCTCCCTCAGGCCTGGATCAATTGTGGGGCCCCGGTAATTTAAGTGGAGTGGTGGCTCAGTTTGTAGAGCATCTGCCCCACACCTGGGAGGCTGGGGTTCAAATCCCAGCCGGGTCTTACCAAAGACCAGGTAAAAATAGTACTTTCCACCCTCTAACTTGGTGCTCAGCATAATGCAATGGGGAAAAGTTGGCAGAGAGGAGTGGCGACCCCTGTCCTGTATAAGCCAAGAAAGAAATAATTGTTCCTGAGGAGACTTAAAAACAACAGCATAAAAAATAAAACACAGTAATAAAATATCAGTTAAAACACTATGGTTAGACCAACCTAACAGAATACATATACAAGTTTACCAGAGGTAAGGGGGAGGAAAAGCAATTGGCAGGGGAATAGGGCACAGTCCATTTATAATCCTGACTGCATGTGGAAAAAAACTGTTCAACACTCTGGCTGTCCTGGCCTGAAGACACCTGTATCTCTTCCCTTAGGGCAGAAGAGCAAACAAACTGTGGGAACGATGGTAGCAGACTTTCATGATGTTAACAGCCCTGCTAGCACAGTGTTTATTGTAAATCTCTTCCAAGGAGAGGAGGGGGACACCAATAATCTGCATCATGTTGTTAGCTGATCCACCTCCCTTCTGTACGCAGACTCATTGTTTTCATTAATCAGACTGACTACCGTCATATCATCAGCAAACTTAATGATGTGATTAGTGCTGAATGTGGTAGTACAGTCGTGAATGAGCAGGTTAAACAGCAGGGGGCTCAAGACACAGCCCTGAGGAGATCCTGTACTCACAGTTCTGATGTTTGAGATAGAACTGTCCGCCTTGACTCGCTGCTGCCTCTGCATCAGAAAGCTGACAATCCAGCCACATGTGCTAAGGTCCACCCCCAGCAACCTTAGTTTTTCCACCAACTGCCCTGGAATTATGGTATTAAATGCAGAGGAGAAGTCAATGAAGAGGAGCCTAACATAGGTATTCCTCTCCTCCAGATGTGATAGGGTGAGGTGACATCCGGAGGAGATGGCGTCTTTGGTTGAGCGATTAGCTCTATATGCTAACTGCAGGGGGTCCAACTCTGGAAGGAGCTGGGCCTTAATGTGCTGCAAAACAAGCCGTTCAAAAGATTTCATCACTATTGGTGCTAATGCCACAGGATGAAAATCATTAAGGCAGTCAGGGTTTGGTTTCTTTGGCACAGGGATTATGATGGCACTCTTCAGGCAGGTGGGCACAGCACCCTGAGAGAGGGAGGTGTTAAAGATGTCTGCAAAAGCGTCTTTCAGCTGTTCAGCACACTCCCTCACCACACATCCAGGAATGTTGTCAGGTCCTGCTGCATTGCGTGAATTAACCCTGGCAAAGACTCTTCTAACTTGAGTGGATGTCACCTGAAATGCCTGCTCAGTGGATGATGATGAATAATGTACAGACACCTGTAATAATGTACAGGTGTCTGTACATTATTATTATTATCATTATTGCTACTATTTCTAACTTCAAAACGTGCATAAATGTCATTGAGCCTGTCTGGGAGTGTGACATCCTTGTAGCTGGCCTGTGGGGAGGGAACTTTTTTCAGCAATTGTATTAAAACCTTGCCACAACCGCAGTGAATCTTTATTGTTCATAAAGTGGTTGTTTTGCTTCTGCCCATACAGTCTCTTGGCCTCCTGGATGCCCTGGGACAGATTTTGTCTTGCTAGCCTGTATGTAGCAGTGTCTCCTGACTTAAAAGCTGAATTCTGCACCCTAAGCAAGGAGCCCACTTCTCAATTCAGCCAGGTCTTCTGATTTGCTCGTTTCTTGATGCTTTTGATAACAGTTACATTATCTATGCATTTATTTATGTAACCCATGACAGACTCTGCATATATCTGCAGGTCAGTGACTCCATCCTTTGTTGCAGCTTCTCTAAAGATCTCCCACTGTGTGTTCTCAAAGCAGTCTCGTAATGCTGGAATAGCCTCCTGAGGCCACAATCTCACTTCTCTGAGAACAGGTTTAATTTGTTTCACCATTGGCTTGTATACAGGTACAAGCATAACAGCTAGGCAATCAAAGTTTCCAATCAGGAACAAAGTTTCTAATCAGGAACAGAGCAGCAGTTCCTGATATTTGTATACACATGATCTAGTGTATTATTGCCCCTAGTAGCACAGTTGAAATGCTTATGGAATTTAGGTAAAACAGACTTGAGGCTCGCCTGGTTAAAATCACCTGCAATGATGATAAAAGCATCTGGGTGAGCTGTCTGCAGTGAACTGATGTTGCGATACAAGTCACTTAGAGCATCTCTCACATTAGCATTTGGAGGGACACAGACTGTTACAATCAAGACACCAATGCCACCAAGTCCTGTGGCAGACAAAACGGTCTGCATTTCACAGTCATGTACTCGATGTTAGGTGTACAATGAACAGTGATCACCTTTGCATCCTGGCACCACAAGTTATTAACGTAAAAAGCAAGCCCTCCACCTCATTGCTTACCCAGCACAGCTGTCCTGTCCACTCTGTTGGGAGTTAACCCTTCCAGCTGAACTGCAGTGTCCAAAATGTTATGACAGCCACATCTCCATAAAAACCAACACACAGTAGTTCCTCACGCTACGCTGGGAAGCTCTCCACAGTCTGATGTAATCCATTTTACAATCCAGGGAGTGCACGTTGGCTCAATATGATTATAACAACTGCCGGCCTGTATGGATTAGCCATTGTCCTTGTGCGTAATCCACGTTTACCCCACTTCCTTGTTCTCTCACACCACTTGTGTCTCCTCCTCACCAGTGTATGGAGTGAGGCCACTGAACCTGGATTGTCCTACACAATAATCCCAACTCGTTCAGCTTGCCCAGCCAGTGCTTCAAATTTTCACGACCAGAATGTTTGCATCGTGCATTCAAAAGAGTCTGACGATCATAGACATATTTCATCTTCTTGTCGCTCGATGAATGTGTGCACAATGAATGTGAGTGAATGGTTTTCTGTCTCTCTGTGTTGGCCCTGCGATGGACTGGCAATCTTGTCCAGGGTGTACCCTGCTCCAGCCCCTCTGCGACCAGAAAAGGATTAAGCAGTAGAAGATGGCTTGCTGGATGGCTGGCAATTTATAAAATATTAAATGACTATGCACCCCCCCCCCCCCCAGGAGAATACGATAAACTGAGGACTGTCACCGGTACAACCACCAGAACAATCACTAGAGGAGACTGTGTGGTCCCCCACAGATGCACCTCATTTGCTCAGTCTGTGCTATCAGTGAGGGGCACCAAGATCTGGAATAACATAACACCTGCAATCAGAGAATGTACCACACTAAACACTTTTAAGACGCAATGTAAAAATTAGTTTTTAAGATAAGGTTTTTAAGGTTTTTAAGATTTAAGATAAGCCTTTATTAGTCCCACAATGGGGAAATTCCAGACTTATTAGATTTAAACAATCAAAACAGTACCCATAATTAGTGGTTGCTCGGCGGCAACCGGCACTAACAGACAGATACTGACAAACATACATACATTTTGCCTCTCATGGCAAAATTCGATCGAGATTAAAAGATGATTTCGCTCTTTGCTGTTCATGTCAATGGAGATGGGTTCCGATTTAAGGTCCTACAGTCATGTGAAAAAATTTGGACACCAAACATGGGCCTTGCATGATTAATCGAGATAGCTGAAGCCGACGTCTCCAACTGGTAAAAAACATTAGAGCTTTGCTGCATGAAGTGATTACACTGTTAAAAAACTGCAGCAGACTTTGATGCTCAGTCAGGACAAACTTTGTCACTTCACTGTGTGAAGTCGATCATATCCTTGAGCTTGTGCTAAACTTTTAAAATAGCAGTGGTAAAAAGTAAACATATTCAGTAACTACACTTTGATTTCTCACCTCAGTCATTTTCAGAAATATTTTCAGAAATATCTGAAAAAACCCGTTGACACGGGTTGGATTTGCTGAGCTCAGATTTGTCAAAATCACCTCTTTATTTTCATTTAAGTCAATTCTGCAGTGCTCCTTGGAAACTTGAGGAAGCTGAATACGAATGTCACAGTCCGCCTTCCTTCCAAATAAACATGTGGTTGTAAGAGGAAACTCTGTCCCATCTCCACCACTCCTCTTGATCACAACTATCTTTCCATGCAATGGCATTTCTTCTAAGTTGCTATTACCTGTGGCAGTTTAAGACTTGTGTAATCCATAAACCGGGATGCAGCGTCGATGATTTTTACACTACTTTAATCGATACAGACTAAAAGCAGATACATTACATACAGACGACTAACTAACGTTTTTTTTTCTCTGAGAGATGTTGTGCTGTTTATTTTTGAAGATATGGGAGAAAGTTTAATGTCCCGATGTGTCAGGAACAGACTAGAACAGCCTACCTACCAAGAGTCATGCTGACCAATGATGTACAGACTGTGCAGATTGGGTATGGCGGAAGAAGATCATTAATCTGCACTTTTGTATTAGAAAATACTGCTTGAACACCAGCTCATTGAACCAAAGTTCTCTGACCAGATGATGATACTTTGTGGCTCTGGAGTATTGATTAATGAGACTCTCACCTGGTTAGCCCCCATTCATGCTCCTGACAGATCCCTGATGCAGAAGACGCACAGGGACCCTGCCGAGGTGGAAACTCTAGTTTCTATTTCTATTGCTCTTTCAGTATATCCATTTGTTTTTGTCTACATCATTTTTAGCTCAGCATGGTTCTGTGTCTGTTCACCTGTCCATAGTTTGTCAGATTGCTTCTCCATGGCAATTGTCTTGATGATCACCAAACTTGCACATGGTGTTCCTCATCATGAGTAATGCAAAATATGGAATGTTACATATTATGCCAATGTACTTTTGATCAGGAAAAAGGAGGTCTGTTGTCAGAAGCACATTGTTTAATGCTTTTTCAGCAGCGTGTTTTGTAATGATGAACCTCTGGAGCTCAGGAGTTCATGTGGAAACAGCATGTGGTGGGATTTTCTATTGTTTTAATGGAGAGAGTTTTAATCGAAAATTTAATCACCCATCATTTTAATATGATACACTTCACACATCATTTAATATGAACACTTAAAACTGCCTCTCACCAAAAGATGCTTAATCTTTGGGTCCTTTTCGTGATCTGAAGCTCCTAAGTGTCACAATCAGGGCACGCCAAGAGACCGTGCCCATGCTTTATGTTCATTGTAGTCTTTGCCTTTTTCACAGTATCATTATTATTCTTGTCATGATTATCATTATTATTATTTAGTACCCCATGTTCCCTGATCATTGTCTGTCATGTTATGTCATCCCCTGCTGTCTGTCTTTTGGTTATCTTTTGTCAATACCGGTTCCCAACGCAGTTGTAGTGCCAGCTCCACATCATCCTACATCCGCAGTGCCGACTCTCTCATCTGCTGCGGGGGTGCCCACGCCTGCTGCCCCATCAGCAGTCACCGCCTTGACTCTGTTCCAGCTGAGCAGCAGAACAGCCAACTACATACTCATTTTTCTTCACCACCTAAAAAAATGTCTTGTTTCGGGTGAAGGTTCTCAGCAGCAGCCCTCTTCTACTGCTGAGCCTCCGCCTTCTGCTTCTGCTGTCGCCCCTGTGATAGTGCTGTCACCATCCCTGGTCTCTCTGCTTTTCCACTAGGTGAATGAGCCTGCTCAAGCTGTCCCCGAGGTGTACACCAAAGCTCAAGCTTAGCCCGAGGTGCACGTCCCCGTTCCAACTGAGCTCGACGTGCATGTTCCTTTTCCTGCTCAGCCCAAAGTACATGTTCCTGTTCCTGCTCAGCCCGAGGTGTACGTTACAGCTCCAGCAGTCTTCGAGGTGCACGAGCCTGCCCCAGCTGTCCCCGAGGTACACACCCCTGCTCCAGTTTTCCCCGAGGTGCACACCACTGCTCCAGCAGTCCCCAAGGTGCACACAGCTGCTTCAGAAGTCCCCAAGGTACACGCCGTTGCTCCAGCAGTCCCCGAGGTGCACGCCGCTGCTCCAGCAGTCCCCAAGGTGCATGTTGCTGCTCCAGCAGTCTCCAAGGTGCATGCCAGTGCTTCAGCAGTGCCCAAGGTCCACGCCACTGCTCCAGCAGTCCCCGAGGTGCACATCACTGCTCCAGTACTCTCCATTGTCGATGTTCCCCAGCAGCACCTTCTCAGTGTTGTCAGCGCTCACCAGTCACTGTTGGCTCCTGCACCGAAGGTCTCTCAGGTACTGTCTCTAGGGCAAAGACTTCTTTGTTGCGATCTCTAGAGCGAGAGACTTCCATGTAATAAGAGCTCCACTGTTACCATCTGCTGAGCACTCAGATTCTATGTTATTGTCCCCCAAGAAAACAATTTCTTTGAGGTCTCCAGGGCAAAGGGCTCCTCTGTGACCTCTAGAGCAAAAAGCCTCAATATCATCTCCTGAGATTAAAACCCCCATGTTTTATTTTGAACAAGAGGCTTTGTGGTCTGACTCCCAGCTTTTGAAACTGGCTTTTGGGATGTGAAACGTCACCTCTCTGGTGGGGAAAGACCTGGAGCTGGTGCACGGGATTGATAGATACCAGCTAAATATAGTTGGGCTTACCTCAATGCACAGCTCCGGTTCTGGAACCAGTCTCTTGAAGAGGAGCTAGAGCTTGGTCAATTCTGGAGTTGCCTTGGGTGAAAGGCAACAGACAGGGGTGGGTATTCTTATATCCCCCTGCCTTGCTGCCTCGACATTGGAGTTCTACCTGGTGGATGAAAGTTGCCCTGCATCTTTGGGTTGGGAAATGGGTCCTGACCATCATTTGTGCCTATGCACCAAATGATGGTTCAGAGTACCCACCCTGTTTGGGGTCCTGGAGACCGCTCCTTTTGGAGACTCCACTGTTCTAAAGGGACAGTGGGGACTTCAATGCACACTTGAACAATGACCGTGAAACCCAGTGCGGCGTGAGTGGAAGGAGCAGCCTACCCGATCTGAACCCGAGTGGTGTTCAGTTATTGGACTTCTGTACCAACCGCAGTTTGTCTATAAGGAACACCTTGTTCAAGCATAAGGGTGTCCATATGTGCACCTGGCACCAGGACACCCTAGGTCACTGGTCGATGATCGATTTTGGTATCGTGTCATCAGACTTGCGACCACATGTCTTGGACACTCAGGTAAAGAGAGGTGTAGAGCTGTCAACTGATCACCACCTGGTGGCAGAGGCTGATACCACTCAGACACGGTAGACCTAAACGCATAGTGAGGGTGTGCTGGGAACATCTGGCTGAGGCCCCTGTCCGGGCAGTCTTCAACTCCCACCTCTGGAAGAACTTCAACCACATTCCGAGGGAGTCTGGGACATGGAATCTGAATGGGCAATGTTCTCCACCTCTGTTGTTGATGAAGCTATCCAGAGCTGTGGCTTCAAGGTTGTTGGTAGATCTCATGGTGGCAACCCCCAAACCAAGTGGCGGAGACCAGTGGTGAGGGGATCCATTAAGCTGAAGAAGGAGTCCTATCAAGCTTGGTTGGCTTGTGGGACTCCTTAATCAGCTGAGGGTTACTGGCAGGCCAAGCAGAGGGTGGTTGCTGAAGCAAAAATGCGGGGGTGGGAGGAGTTTGGTGAGGCTATGGAACAAGACTTTCGGTCAGCCTCAAAGAGATTCTGGCAAACTGTCCGGCGACTCAGGAGGGGGAAGCAGCTCCCTTTCCACACTGTGTATGGTGCGGATGGGGCACTGCTGACTTTGACTCAGAACATCATCGAGCTTTGGAAGGAATACTTTGAGGATCTCCTCAATTCTACTGACACACCTCCCACAGAGGAAGCAGACCTTGAGGATGAGTGGGACAACTCACCCATCACAGCAATTGAGGTTGCCCAAGTGTTTAAAAACACTTTGGAGGCCGGGCCCATGGGGTGGACGGGATTCACCCTCAGTACCTCAAGGCCCTGGATGTTGTAGGGCTGTCATGGTTGACACGCCTCTGCAATGTTGTGTGGAAGTTGGAGAAAATGCCTTTGGCATTGCAAACCAGGGTGGTGATTCCTCTTTTTAAAAGGGGGACCGGAGGGTGTGTTCCAGCTTTAGGAGGATCATACTTCTCAGCCTTCCTAGAAAGGTCTATGCCAAGGTACTGGAGAGGAGAATCTGACCGCTGGTCAAACCTCGGATTCAGGAGGAGCAATGTGGTTTTTGTCCTGGCACATTGGACAAGCTTTTTACCCTCTCGAGAATCCTCGAGGGTTCGTAGGAGCTTTCCCAACCAGTTTACATTTGTATTGTGGACTTGGAGAAGACATTCAACTGTGTCCCTTGGGGTTTTTTATGGTGGGTGCTTCAGAAATATGGGGTATTGGGCTTGTTGTTATGAGCTATCTGGTCCCTATACGACCATTGTGAGAGTTTGGTTCATATTGCCAACACTCAGACGGACTCATTCCCATTGAGAGTTGGACTCCACCAGGGCTGCCCTTTGTCACCGATCCTGTTCATAATTTTTATGGACAGGATTTCTAGGTGCAGCCAAGGATGGAAGGGTGTCATGCTTGGTGACCACAGGATCTCATCTCTGTTGTTTGCAGATGATGTCTTCCTGTTGGCTTCATCCAGCAATGACGTACAGGCCTTACTGGGATGGTTTGCTGCTGAGTGTGAAGCAGCTGGGATGAGAATCAGCACCTCCAAGTCCGAGTCCATGGTCGTCAGTTGGAAAAAGGTGGATTGTTCTCTCCGGGTTGGGGAATAGCTCCTGCCCCAAGTGGAGGAGTTCAAGTATCTCAGGGTCTTATTCACGAGTGAGGGGGCAATGGAGCGAGAGATTGACAGATGGAATGGAGCAGCATCTGCAATGATGCAGATATTGCACAAGTCTGTTGTGGTGAAGAGCGAGCAAAGCTTTAAGGCAGAGCAGTCGATTTACCGGTGAATCTATTTTCCTATCTTCACCTATCGTCACAACCTTTGGGTAATGACCGAAAGAAGGTCGGGGGCAGACCCAGGACATGCTGGAGAGACTATGTGTCCCACCTGTCCTGGGAACATGTTGATATCCTCTCTGAAGAACTGAAGCTGGTGGCCGGGGATAGATAATGAGGATCAAGAACAAAACATAAGAGACAATGCAATAAGAACTTAAGGCGAGGATGAGGGCTGGACCCATGTCCCGGTGACAAGGAAAAATATAAATTATGAAAAAACGCGGGGATTTGGACCCAACCCACATTCTGACACTATGATAGGTACAGTGGATATAAAAAGTCTGCACACCCCTGTTCAAATGCCAGGTTTTTGTGATGTAAAAAAATGAGACCAAGATAAACCATTTCAAAATTTTTCCACCACTAATATGACCTATAACCTGCACAACCCAATTGAAAAAAACAAAAACAAAAAAAAACAAAACTGAAATCTTTTAAAGGAAAAAATAAAAAATAAAAAAGGTTGCAATAACCTGGTTGCATGAATATGCACACCCTGTTATAACAGGGTGTGCATATTCATATATATTGAATGTGGCTGTGTTCAGAATTGACTAATCACATTCAAAGGGGATTCAGCGCACACGTGCCACCATTTAAAATGCCTCTGATTAACCCCAAATCAAGTTCAGCTTTTCTAGTAGGCTTTTCCTGACATTTTTGTAGTAACATCTTACAGTATAAGCCATGGTCCACAGAGAACTTCCAAAGAATCAGAGGGATTTCATTGCTCAAAGGTATCAATCATGAGAAACGTACAAAAGAATTTCCAAGGCATTAACTATACCATGGAACACGGTGAAGACAGTCATCATCAAGTGAAGAAAATATGACACAACAGTGACATTACCAAGAACTGAATGTCCCTTCAAAATTGATGAAAAGACGAGAAGAAAACTGGTCAAGGAGGCTGCCAAGAGGCCAACATCTTCTTATGAAGATGGCGGTGCGCTTGGACGCTGTGGCCCATCTAGGCATCAGTGATTGTAAGAGTTTTGAGTGTTTTGATCATCCCAGACGTACATTCTGTAAAACTTACAACTGTGAGACCTTATTAAACATCAAGGTACTGCACGCTGCAAGAATTGCGGCGCTTGGTTGTGACTTGGACATTCTACGCCAGCATGGAATACTGTCGGAGATTCCGCTGGCAGCTACCCGGGAAATGAGGAGGCGTAAGCGGAGCGAACGCAAGCAAAAGCGAGGAAAAAGGGCCGGGATTCATGCTAGGCTAAAGGCTAACCCCTCCAGACCAGCAGTACCGTTGCTCCTTCTTTCCAATGTCCGCTCCCTCGACAACAAGCTGGATGAGCTGCATCTGCTGAGAGAAACCCGAAGAGAGTGGAGGGACTGCTGTGTGTTTGTATTTGCAGAGACATGGCTCCACGACAACATCCCTGACGCGGCCATTCAGCTGGAAGGGATGACGTCGTTCCGGGTGGAAAGAGAGGCTGCTAGCTCCGGTAAGAGCCGAGGGGGTGGGGGGGTGGGCTATGCATCTATATTAACAAGAACTGGTGGGTTAACGCCACGTTAGTATCTAAACACTGCTCTCCCTTAGCGGAGTTCCTTATTGTAAATTGTTGGCCATTTTATCTGCCGAGGGAATTCACCGTGTTTGTAGCTGCTGTTTACAAAGCTCCTAGCGCTAATGCTAAAGCTAATGTTAACGAGGCACTCGGAGAGCTGCACAATGCTATTAATGAATTTCAAACTTCACACCCGGACAGTTTTGTGGTGGTTGCAGGAGATTTTAATCACACCAATTTAAAGACTGTGCTCCCCAAGTTTAAACAATGCGTAGACTTTAAGACCAGAGGAGAGAATATGTTGGACTTGGTGTACACAAACTTTCCAGATGCTAATAAGGCAACACCTCGCCCCCACCTTGGCCATTCTGACCACCTATCCGTGATGCTGGTGCCTGCCTACAAACCTTTACTGAAGCGCAGCAGGCCAGTAGTGAAACAAATCAGGATTTGGCCAGAGGGTGCAACCTCTGAACCTCTAAAGACTGTTTTCTGCACACAGACTTCAAAATAGCAGCCTCCCAGGGAGACAGGACAGATTTTTTTTTTTGATTTTGTATACTTTATTGATCCCCAGAGGGGAAATTGAGGGCATCCACCTGGATGGATGAAGCAGCCACAATACGGCGCTATCCCTTAACCATTCACACACACATTCCCACCTAGGGCCACTTTAGAGTCTCCAATTAACCTAACCTGCATGTTTTTGGCCTGTGGGAGGAAACTGAAGAAATCCCGGAGTAAACCCACGCAGACACGGGGAGAACATGCAAACTCGACACAGATCACTGTTGGTCAGTGGCTGGGATCGAACCAGGGATCCCATGGCCAAGGGTGAGTTGCTGTGTTGCCGCAGTGCTAACCACTGCGCCACCGCACCGCAGATGTGGTGGAGTATGCTGAAACGGTCACCAGCTACATCGCGAAGTGCACAGAGGATGTCACTATAGTGAAGACTATCACTGCATGGGGCAACTATAGCCTGTTTTCCACTAGCCCAGCACACCTCGGTATGGCTCGGTTCACTTCAGTACGGCTCGGAATGCTTCTGTCTCCATTAACACGGTGTTGTGCTTGTGCTGTGATGGTTTGTGTTAGGAGGTTTTAGAAGCGGGGCAGCAGCAGATTCTCAGCGAGGCGGGGCCACACTCCCGTGACGTTACGCACCCGACTGAGTCCTTATTTACACGAGACAAAAAATGGAGGATCCAGGGATTATTGCCTTGCTCGCTCTGTGGTTTTATCTCACAATTAATTTTATCTCATAATTAAGCTGCAACAACACAAGTCACTTTTGTTTTGAATTAACTGCCAAATGACCTAGAAATAATGAGCTGAAACTTGTTTTTATTCGTATTAAATAATGAGACGGTGGCACACTGGACTACACCACATCCTAGGGCATTTTGGATGTACTGAATTAAAAAAAATCATGTTTTTCACCTTCAGGTCAACGTTTGGAACAACAGTATTATTATTTTCCGTTTAGATGATGCTACACTCCTTCTAAAGTATTGTAAATCTCTGAATTTAGAATGCCGATAGAACATTCAATTTACATATACTTGTACCTTTGACTTGGTGCTAATTTTTTATGATATTTCAATAAAAAGAACAGAAAGCTTACAAAAAGATTTCTTTTTTGGTCTAGTTAAAAATTACATGACCTTTACAATGGTTGACCCTCAGCATCATTTTGATCAGACTAGGCAATGGAATTTCTATGTAATTATACTGTTTTATAATTCAGTGTTATAACAGGCAAACCACACTTTCCAAAACAATTCCATTTTATTATATACAAAATATTAAAATAAAAAAAAACTTTGCAACACAACATGAAGGTTAATCGACATTTTATACACGCCGACCACTGAGTGCTGAGGCTCGGTAGAATGAAGCCGTCTCTGCCAGCTCTGGTTCAGGAAGGCTCGGTTGAATTAATCCGGACGGGTTGTCGCGGCGGACGCGTGGGATGATTCTACAAGGAAAATGCACACAATAAAATACAGCACTTAAGTGCAATATATACAGAAAAGACAATAGTTTTTAACAAGAATACATAAGCTTATTTCAGCGTATTGTTCACATGAATAATTACAATAAAAGGTTTAGTCCGCAGTGTGCTGCAATAAAGCAGCGATCCATCCACAAATGAACAGCTTTTTTATTGCATAAATAAACTGATCGTCTTACCGAATATATTTGCGAAAAAACGCACAATAAAAAAAAATTAAAACTCACCGTTAAAGGACTCCGATGTCGAGACCTCCCGGTATATTTTTTCATTCCTGGCGGCTCCGTCTAACTCGCGCTGAATACGTTCGTCTGTCAATGCAGTGAGCAGACACTGCAGCTCCTTGTTGGTCCATGGAACACCCTTATTACGCGAAGCCATTTTTGATAGAGAATAAATGAAAATAGCACAGCAATACACTGAAAAGGAACCGCCAACAGTGGTTGCGTGCAGAGTAAAGGCGGTCATGAAGATTCTTTTTTTTTTTTTTTTCAAAAACTTTATTGAGAAGGTCATGAAGATTTGGTAGATGAGGAGGAGGAGAGGGGCTGTTACAACCTGACCAATCAGCGCCGGTTACGACCTGACCAATCAGCGGCGACCAGTCTGTTAACGTCACAACACGGCACAGCTCAGCACTGCTGTACCCTGCCCTGCAGCGGGGCTGAGAATCGCGGCTGTTAAACCGTGTTGGGGCTTGTGGAAAAGCGTACAAAGCGTGCTGAGCCGTCCCGTGTCGCGCTAAAGCGTGCTAGTGGAAAAGGCCCTTATAAGCCCTGGATGACTGCAGAGGTGCGCTCGTTGCTCACAGCCAGAGATGCAGCCTTCAGAGCGAAGGACAGGATCGCCCTCCGCTCAGCCAGGTCTGCGCTCTCAAAGGGAATTAAGACGGCGAAGCGCGCCTATGCGGAGAAGATCCAGGGACACCTCTGTGACACAAGGAACACCAAACGAATGTGGCAGGGAGTTTGAGCGCTGACGGATTATAAGTCTAGGCAAGGGTCGATGATGACGACGCTTCGCTTCCAGACAGGCTCAACAACTTCTTTGCACATTTTGAAGCATCAAACCCGACAGTCAGAGGGAGGGCTGGCCCATCTCCACCATCGGTTGGGCCAGCTATCACCATCAACGCAGCGGACACACGGAGGACCCTAATCAGGGTCAACCCACGTAAAGCTGCAGGTCCGGACAACATCCCGGGATGTGTGCTCTGAGACTGCGCGAGCGAGTTGGCGGATGTCCTGACTGACATTTATAACATCTCCCTGAGTCAGGCTATCGTTCCCAGATGCTTTAAGACCTCTACCATAGTACCGGTGGCAAAGAAACCAGTTGTGTCCTGTCTGAATGACTATCGTCCTGTTGCACTGTCACCAATTGTGATGAAGTGTTTTGAACGGCTTGTCAAAGCACACATCACAGCCTGCCTCCCTGCATCACATGACTCGCTCCAATTTGCATATCGTTCAAACCGCTCCACGGCGGATGCTATAGTCACCACCTTGCACTCTGTCATCACCCACCTGGATCAGAAAGACACCTACGCCAGACTCCTGTACATTGATTTCAGTTCAGCATTCAACACCATTATTCCCCAGGGACAGATGGAGAAATTACTCCTTCTCAGTCTGAACACCGCCACATGTCTCTGAATCCTGGATTTCCTGACTGAGAGACCTCAGTTGGGGATCAGGAAGTGGGCCCAGCAGAGACTGCACTTCTTGAGGAAACTCAAACAGGCTTCTCTCCCCATCTGCATCCTCAGGACCTTCTACAAAGGTGTGGTGGAGAGTGTTCTGAAGTACTGCATTGCAACATGGTACTCCAGCTGCAGTATGTCAGCCCTGCAGAGGATAGTTAAGGGAGCTGAGAGGGTAATTGGAGTTTCCATCCCCTCTGTCCAAGAACTTTTTCAGAACCGTTGTAGGAGCAGGGCACTGAACATTGTCAAGGACCACTCTCACCCTCTGCATAAACACTTTGAACTTCTGCCAACTGGCAAACGATTCCGGAGCATCAGAGGCAGAACCACCAGACTGATTAACAGCTTCCTTCCACAAGCTGTTAGGATGCTGAACAGTTGATCCGGAATCTCTCATACATACCTATGGACATTATGTATATTATTTGTATATTATAGTTCTGGTTAGTTTTCAAGTATGTCTCAGGGATGTGTGAATGGCTGTGTTGGGGTGGGGGGTGAAGGTGTGTGTGAGTGTGTCTTAAATTGTTGTTTTTACTTATATGGATGCCGAGAGAAACACAATTTCATCTTGCCTGCACTGCAGTTGTATGTACAGCAATATGACAATAAAGGTTGATTTGATTTGATTTGATTTTGATTTGATTTTGATTTGAACAGCAACATTGAAGAAGCTGCAGGAATTTCTGGCAAGTACTGGTTGTTTCGAACATGTGACAACAATCTCCTGTCTAGGTTGGTAAGACAGAAGCCTTATCTTATGAAGAAAAATATCCAACATTTTGCAAAAACACATTTGAAATCTCCCAAACGCAAGTGGGAAAATGTGTTATGGTCCAATGAAACCAAGGTTGAACTTTCTGGCCATAAATCCAAAAGGTATATTTGGCACAAACACAACACTGCTCCTCACCAAATGAACACCATACCTACAGTAATGCATGGTGGTGGTACAATCATGCTTTGTGGCTGGTTGTCTTCAGCTGGAATTGGAGCCTTAGTCAAGGTGGAGGGAATTATGAACAGTTTCAAATTCCATTCAGTGTTGGCACAAAACCTTCAGGCTTCTTCCAGAAAGCTGAAGATGAAGAGGAACGCCATCTTTCAGCATGACAATGACACAAAGCACAAGTCCAAATCAACAAAAGAATGGCTTCACCAGAAGAAGATTAAGGTTTAGGAATGGCCCAGTCAGAGTCCAGACCTTAATCCGATCGAACATCTGTGGGGTGATCTGAAGAGGAAAGGAGAGATGCCCCCGCAATCTAACAGATTTGGAGCATTTTTGCCAAGAAGAGTGGTCAAATTGTGATGATTCGGTGAGTGTGCTCCCCCTTCCTTTCTGTGGGAGGCTCCGTGTCTGTTTCCTGGCTCGGCAGGTCATCAATGCACCTGCGTGAGTGGACACACCTTCTGCCTCTTTGCTACCAGTGCATAAAAGGATCAGTCTGTGAATGCTTCAGCGCTGGACCGTTGGGTATAGCTGCCATTATGTGTTTAGCTTCCTTATTCTGAAACCCAAACCTAATCTTCCTTCTCCTCCTCTTTCCCCAGGTTGCTGCTGTCTCAGCGGTGTGTCTCCAGGATTGCAATGTGCTCACCTGCCCTCGTCATTTCATCATACACTCTCCAACTCCACCAGGTCAGTCCTCTCCTCAGCTCCATTCCTTCACCTCTCCCTTCTTCAGTTCCTCCCGCCAGCTCAGCCAGGCTGGCTCCTCCACCTGTCCTCGTTGGGTTTCACTGACGGGTCCTCTGCTCATCTTCAGTAAGAATTCCCCCACACACACACCTTCATTCCTAGTATTTCAACAGCCTCTAATCAGTTCTCTTTCTCGCCCTCTCTCTAGGCTGTATATTCCTCGGCGTGTGTGGCTTTCTTTGCTTTTGTGTGTTTTCAATAAATTTTACGTTTAACATTTTTCCCATTTCTGAGTGTTCCCTCTGCTGTTCATCACCTTGCACTTGAGCCTCTAGCTAACTAATTATGACAGAACAGTCCAGCCACGATCGAGGCTCAGCAGGTGCTACATCAGAGGAGCAATCCACACTCTTCCAATTCGATGCCACAGAGCGTCAGGTGGCCATGATCACTGAACAATTACAAACCATTATGCAACAGTTAGCTGCTGCTTCCGAACAACTCTGCCATTTGTCTCGTCCGGGACCTTCCCCTCTTCCTGCTGCCCCGGTGGTGTCTGCCACCCGCCGGACCGTCACTGTTCTGTCACCTGCACTGTATGCGGGGGAGGTGGAGGGATGTAAGGAGTTTTACTCCACATTCGTCTCTATCTGCAGCAGGTGGGAGAGGAATATCCCGGATGACATGTCCAAAATTCATTTTATGACCCATCTGCTCCAGGACGGAGTGCTCAATTAAGCTCAGTCTGTCCTTTGCAGTCCTGAGGGTCCCAATTATGCGTTCAAACATTTTGTTTAGGAGTTCTCCAGGGCCTTCAGCCATTCAAAGTCTGAGGGGAACATCATGAACCAACTTACGCTGCTCCAGCAGGGAAATCAGTCTGTGGTCAATTTCTCGGTTGAATTCTAGGTCGTCGCAGTGGACTCCGGGTGGAAAGACATTTTTTTTTTTTTTTTTTTTTTTTTTTTGTTACTTATTTGTACCTGTAGGTAGATTTGTTTTGCAGTCTGGTGACAAGCCACCAGCTGCCGGTCGCTGCGTGCGCAAGCGCCCCTTAACTCCCTAACCTGCATATTTTTGGCGTGTGGGAGGAAACCGGAGAAATCCCGGAGTAAACCCACGCAACACGGGGAGAACATGCAAACTCCACACAGATCACTGTTGGTCGGGGGCTGGGATCGAACTCACGATCCCTGCGCTCCCCCGGCCGAGGGTAAAACTGTGCTGCCACAGTGCTAACCACAGCGCCACCGTGCAGCCACCACAGCGGCACCGTGCAGCCAAGACATTGTTCTACGCAACGCCTTCCTCCGGAGCCTAAATCCACAACGACTTGGCGGTTCATGCCATCCCCTCCTCTCTGGATGAGCTGATCGAACAGGCCGTGAGCTTGGACAACCAATACCACAAACGCGCAAAGGAGCAGAAGGCCTTCTTCATCCCGTCCTCCATGCGATCATTCCACCCGGCTACGTGCTCCGCTAAACCAGATCCATCCTCCGAACCAATGATCCTGGGCTGGACCCGCTTGACTCCGGAGGAGTACCAATGCCGAAGAACGATCGGCACCTGCATGTATTGTGCCTCCATGGAGCACAAATTACCTAACTGCCTGATCAAAACCAAAAAATTTGGCCTGTCAGTAGCCATGGGGGGCCTGGCAGGCGAAGTTCCCATCAATTCCCCTGCTAACTTTTTGCTGTTGGCCCTCATTCGGCTACAGGGGGCCGAGAAGAAGATCTTGGCGTTAATTGATTCAGGGGCCAAACAAAATTTCATTTTGCAGTGGCTCATGCAGGAGATAGGTAGTCCTATTAAAAAAACTACCTCCTCCGTTGAATGTTGCAGCCCTTTCTGGCTGTAGCTTAGCCTTCATGACTGCCCAAACCAAACCGGTATCCATCCATCCTTCTGGGAACCATCGGGAGGCTCTCACTTTTTTCGTTCTCCCCAGCTCCTTGTGGCTGGTGGTCCTAGGCTATCCCTTGCTCCAAAAATATAACCCTATCATTAATTGGGCACAGAACTCCATTTCATCTTGGAGCCCTTTTTGTTTATCTTCGTGCCTCCGCTCAGCCACTTGTTCCCTTAAGCTCCCCATCTCCTCTCCTCTGGCCGAGCCGCCGGACTAGTGCCCGAGGTCTATCATGACCTTGGGGAGGTCTTTAGCAAGTCTAGGGCCCTCTTTTTACCACTTCATCCATCCTATGACTGTGCTATTGACCTCCTCCTGGGTGCGCTGTTGCTGTCCAGCCGGCTCTACAGCCTATCCGGGCCAGAGAGGGAGGCAATGGAAAGCTACATTAGGGACTCCCTGAACGCCAGTCTCATTCGGCCCTCTTCGGCTCCTCTTAGAGAGGGGTTTTTCTTTGTGGGAAACAAGGACAGATCCCTGTGGCCCTGCATCGATTACTGCAAGCTTAATGTGATAAATGTAAAAGACAAATATCCGCTGCCCCTGATCAATTCTGTGTTCAAGCTCCTTCAGCGTGCGCAGGTATTCACAAAACTTTATCTGCGCAATGCGTATCATTTGATTTGCATTCACGAGGGGGCCGAATGGAAGACGGTGTTTAAGACTCACTTGGGCCATTTGAAATATCTCGTGATGCCCTTTGGGCTTACCAATGCACCCATAATCTTCCAACGCATGATTAATGATGTCCTCCGCGATATGGTGAACCAATTTGTTTTCGTGTACTTGGATGACATTTAAATTTTTTCCCGCACACCAGAGGAACACACAGTCCACATCTGGGCTGTGTTACAACAGCTCCTGGAAAATCAGCTGTTTGTGAAGGCCGAAAAGTGTGAGTTTTCCACCCACTCCCCCTCCTTCCTGGGCTTTATTGTAGCTAAAGGTCAGCTGAGGGCTGATCAGGCCAAGGATAAGGTGGTGTTAGATTGGCCAACCCCTCAATCCAGGAAACAACTTCAGTGTTTTTTGGGCTTTGCAAATTTCTATCACAGGTTTATTAGAAGCTACAGCAAGGTGGCTCAGCCCCTGACTCAGCTGATCTCGACCAAAGCTCCCTTTAAATGATCTGAGGCAGCGAAGCAAGCCTTCGCGGAAATGAAGGCCCTATTCTCCGACATGCCTATCCTGGTGCAGGTCGACCCTCAGCTCCAGTTCGTAGTGGAGGTGGATGCTTGTGATTCAGGGGTGGGCGCTGTTCTCTTGAAGCTCTCAGCCTCTGATCAGAAGCTCCACCCATGCACATATTTCTCTCGGCAGTTGACCCCGGCTGAGAGGAACTATGACGTAGGATATCGAGAGCTGCTAGCCATTAAATTGGCCTTCGAGGAATGGAGGCATTGGCTAGAGGGCGCCGTTCACCCCGTCATTGTGTGGACTGATCACAAAAATTTAGAGTATTTAAGATCAGCCCGCGGGCTTAATTCCATGCAGGCCCATTGGGCCTTTTTCTTTCTCAGGTTTAATCTCATTATCACCTACCAGCCTGGATCCTGTAATATTAATCCCGATGCTCTCTCTCGTCAGTTTGCCTCCGACCAGTCATTTTCCTCTACCCCTCTTGAGTCCATTTTGCCCTCGTCCTGCATTGTTGGCACCCTCTCTTGGGAGATTAAGCAGTGGGTCCGACAGGCCCAGTCCACAGAATCCAAGCCCGAGGGAGGCCCTAGTGATCACCTGTTCGTCCCCTCCACTCTTTGTAGTGACGTCATCTGGTGTGGGCACACCAGTCACTTTTCCTGTCACCCTGGCATATCCCGTACTATTGATCTAGTGCAGTGGGTGTTCTGGTGGCCTACACTGCATACAGACATGCAAGACTATGTCAAAGCCTTCCAAGTGTGTGTCACGAATAAATCAGACTCTTCGCCTCCAGCCAGTCTCCTGCATCCCCTGCTGGTCCCAGTCGCCCCTGGTCTCACATTGCCATGGACTTTGTTACAGGCCTCCCTCCTTCACAGGGCAACACTGTCATCCTTACAGACTGCTTCTCTAAAGATATTCATTTGGTGCCCCTTCCCAAGCTGCCCTCTGCTTCCGACACAGCTAACCTGCATACCATTCATGTCATCTGCCTTCATGGAATACCCTTGGACACTTGTGTCTGACTGGGGTCTCCAATTCACATCACAAGTTTGGAAATCTTTTTGTCACTCCCTTGGCACCACGGTCAGTTTCACCTCAGGTTACCACCCTCAGAGCAACGGGCAGGCTGAGGAATGCTAAGCAATTCCCGGAGGCCGCTCTGAGATGTGTGGCTTCCTGCAACCCGACCACCTGGAGCTCCCATCTGACCTGGGTGGAGTACGCCCATAATTCAGCTGTCTCGTCGGCCACCGGAGTAACACTGTTTAAGACTTGTATGGGCTACACCTCCCCCACCACCACCACTGCCCATGGCAGAGAGAGAGGTCGCCGTTCCATCTGTGGGGGCCCATGCTCGCCGCTGCCGTCGGTTATGGAGGTCTACCTGGGCAGCCCTTCTTTGCTCAGCAAAGTGGAACCGCCAGTACGGTGACAGCAGGCAGGCACTGGAGCCCAAATACTCAGTCAACCAGAGTGTGTCGGCGGATCAGATTCCATTGAAAACAGTCTAGGAAACTGTTACCTCACTTCCTGGGTCCGTTTACCATCTCGAGGATCATCAACGACGTGACGGTTTGTCTAAAACTGCTGCTGACACTCCGCATCCATCCCACCTTCCGTGTTTCCAAGATGAAGCCCCTCTCAGCAAGCCCTCTTTGCCCCCCCCCCCACTGATCCTTGATTTGATCGACATGATCGACATGATGACTCACTTCATTTATTAGACAGCAAGATGGTCGTGCCGTCTGTGTTTCTGGCTGCTGGTTGTCTCCGCTTGTTGCCGTGCTTGTTTGTCCTGTTTTTGATTGTGTTATTGTGTCTGGATTATGTGCAATCAGCCATTGTTTGTTTATGATCGCCAAGTGCAGCTGGATATTCGATCTTCCATGATGGGGTTTGGCTGTCATAATCAGGAGGGAAGATTCTTCCATCGGTCTCTGCGTTTGCAACTTCCTGTTGGTACCTGGGATCCCCGCTGTGGTTATACCGGCAGAAAGCGATCCAAACCTCAGGGAAGACGTGCAGGTGCCACGGTGAAATCCAGAAGGCTTGCTCGGCTTCGCCGTCTTGCTCACTCCACCTCATCTTCTCCTAATGCTGCAGCTGGCCTCTTTCCTGGATCCTGGCCCTCGGGTGTGCCCGGAGTGAGGCCATCATTTCTCCGGCCTGTTTTCCCTTTTCTACCGTGTCAACCGGCCTTCTCCCTGCTCCGAGCCAGCAAATCCCCTGCAGGCAGTGGGTGCCTACGCCAACTTTCACCGGCCCCCATTCCTGGCGAGACTGCTGCTGTTACAGAGTCCATCCAGCTGCCGTTGCTTAACACATGTTCCATCTCAAATAAATCATTTTTTTTGAACGATTTATTCATTACTGCAGGGCTGGACTTTTTATTTCTTGTTGAGACTTGGCAGAGAAGTGAGGAATTCACCTCCTTAATTGAACTTTGTCCACCGGATTGTACCTTCTCCTGTGCTCTGAGATTGACAGGTTGCAGCGGTGGTCTGGCCATTGTGAACCGGCGCCGCTTCGTTACACGGATGGTGAGACATGGAACTTTTTCATCATTTGAACTGATGATTTTAAAAATTGGCTCCTCAAACCCATTTTATTGTGTTTTAATTTACCACCCTCCAGGAGTTTATGCCTCTTTTTTATCTGAGTTTAGTGATTTTTTAACTTCTATTATTAAATTTGAGCAGATTTTATTGCTTGGAGATTTTAATTTGCATATTAATGATCCCAATGACAGTTTTGCAGTTAATTTCTTGGGTATGATTGAATCATTTAATTTTGTTTTGTGTCTATCTGGCCCTACGCATATAAAAGGAAATACACTTGATCTTGTTTTTACACTTGAACTTAATGTGAATAATGTTCAGACTAAGGAGCTTCATGTGTCAGACCATTTTTGTGTTCTTTTTAATTTATCAGTTAAATCAGTCTGTTACACTGGCAAGCGTGTAAAATGCTCTCGTGTCATTGACCAGTTTTCAGCTATGAAATTTTCTGCTGCCTTTGATAGCAGTGTGGTTTTATCCTCTGATGACGACACTGAGAGCTTGGTCTGCTCTTTTAACTCACACTGTTCAAGCATCTTAGATGTAGTTGCTCCCTTTAAAACCAGGACTGTCCGTGCTGTTTATTTATCCCCCTGGTTAAATGATGATCTCTGTTGTTTTAGACGTAAATGTCGGAGAGTGGAAAGACTGTGGAAGTCCACTAAACTTGAGGTACATCGATTGTACCTTAAGGAACTGTTAATTGAATTTAACAATATGATTAAAATGGCAAGAACTTCTTATTTTTCCAACATCATCGCCTCCAATAGTAACAATCCAAAGATCCTCTTCAGCACAATAGACAGTATAGATAATCCTGTCAGTTGTGCTCCCCCTGTTTATTCAATTAATGACTGTAACAAATTTCTTTCCTTCTTTGTTGACAAGGTCACTGCTGTCAGGGCTGGTTTTACTCATTCCTTTCCCTTAATCCTTGATTGTCCTAACAGACAGGCCTTTTTAAGTGATTTTACCCCAATTTCTTTCGAGGATTTGTTAGTGTTGGTGAGCTCCTTGAAATCCTCCTCCTGCGCTTTAGATATTTTGCCTTCCTCAGTGTTAAAAGAAGTAATTGGCTCAGGTTCAGGTTCAGGTTCAGGTTACTTTATTTGTACCCGTAGGTAGATTTGTTTTGCAGTCAGGTGACATCCACAATTACATTGAAAACCACAATTACATTCAACATGAACACAAACACAGGCACACATGAGGCTGACTATTAACATGATAAAAGTACTCAAGGCTCCACCAATCAGGACATAAGACAAAGAGATAAGAGAAAAAACAAAGAGATAAGAGAGAAGAGTCATTAAAAAGTTAAAGACTAGTCAAAGAGGTTAAAAACTCAAAAGTCTAAAACCCAATAAAAGATTTAGAGCCCAAATAAAAAACCTACAAAGATAAGTAAATATAAAATGAAATTAATAAATAGGTAACTAAATTATGTGCAATATATTGTAACAACTTATTCAACTCTTTGACAGCAGCAGGAACAAAGCTGTTTTTGTAGCTCTGGGTTTTACTTTTTGGGACAGCAAACCTCCGTCTGGAGGGAAGAAGCTGAAAGTGGCAGTGCAAAGGGTGGGAGTCATCATTTAAAATGGAGGTATCAATCCTCTGTACCTGTCTGGTGTACAGGAATGTCATGCTCGGCAAGCTCACTCACCAAGCAAACGACTGGATCAGTTTTATCTGACCAACCCATGACACTAAAGAAAAGGATAAAACAGATTCAATAAAAGCCCGATAAAACATTGTCATTATGGTTCGGTCAATTTGGAAGTGTGCAAGTTTCCTTAAACAATGCAAATGTTGCTGACCCTTTTTGCACACCCTTTCACAGTTCTCTTCAAAGTTTAAATTACTATCAATAATCGTCCCAAGACATTTGTAGGATTGTAGGATTGCTCTCTGGCCTTTGCTAAAAGGCCAGACCACATTCAGTGGTCTGGCTTTTTAGTACAGTGACTTCGTGCCTGGGAGTTTTCCTCTTAAAGTCAATAATCATATCTTTAGTTTTTGTCGTATTCAGCTGCAGGTAGGAATCCTCACACCAGTGAACAAAATCATCAACTACTGGGCCGTGGCCACTCTCACCATCCTGGAGGAGACTAACAACTGAATCATCAGCATACTTTATAATGTGTCTGTTGTCATGTCTGCTCCAACACATGTTTGTGTACAGGATGAAGAGTAGTGGTGACAACACACACCCCTGCAGAGAGCCAGTAGAAGAACACTTTTGATCAGACAATGTACCACTGACCCTTACTCTCTGTGTCCTGTTGGTTAAAAAATCCAGAATCCAACCCACCAGATTATTACTCAAATCAAATTGTTGCAGGAACCTTTTAACTAAAATATGAGGTTGGATTGTATTAAAGCCAGAAGAAAAGTTCACAATGCCTGGCGTGTGTCCCATTAAAATCCAGATGTTTAAAAAGCATGTTAAACAGAGTGACAGTGGCATCCTCCACTCCTCTGTGAGGCCTATAGGCAAACTGCAGAGGATCCAATGCATGCTCAGTCTGCTTTAGGACCTCAAATCTGACCAGTTTTTCAAAAATTTTCATTAAAATTGAAGTCAAAGCAACTGGTCTAAAATCATTTACCGTTTTAGGACAGCTGGATTTTGGAACAGGGACAACCACAGCATCTTTCCAGATCTTAGGCACATGTGTCTGTAAGGACTTATTGAAAATGTAGTGAAATACAGGACTCAATTCATGTGCACAGAACTTTACCAAGTGCCCACATAGGCCCTGACTTTTGTTCACTTTTACAGCCCTTTTAATATCCTGCACCTCAATATTAAAGTGCTGATTGTCTTTGAGTTTCTGTTTCAAATCTTGGGTTTCTGTGCTAAAATCAAAGGAATCAAAACAACCATAAAAAAATTATTAAAGCATAAACATTATCATTATTATTATTTTTATTATTGACGGACAGACCGCCTACACCGTGCAGAGGATTCTGGACGTCCGTCGTCGGGGCCGGGGTTAACAGTATCTGGCCCACCGAAAAGGCTACAGACCAGAAGAGAGATCATGGATCCCTGGTTCCAACTTTGATGACAAGAGGATGGTCTTAGCCTTTCACTGGGCTCATCCCAACAAGCCCGGTGGGTCGCCAGGAGGTGCCCCTTGAAGGGGGGGGGGAGCGCGCTCCCCCTCCCTTTCTGGGGGAGGCTTCTTGTCTATTACCCGGCTCCACAGGTAATGGACATGCGTGAGTGGACACACCTGCTGCCTCTTCGCTGCCAGTACAAAAAACAATCAGTCTGTGAATGCTTCAGCACTGAACCGATGGGTATAGCTGCTGTTATTGTGGTTAGCTTCCTTAATCTGAAACCCAAACCTAATCTTCCTTCTCCTCCTCTTTCCCCAGGTTGCTGCCGTCTCAGCGGTGTGTCTCCGGGATTGCAGCGCGCTCATCCTCTCTTGTCATTTCATCAGACACTCTCCAACTTCACCCTATCAGTCCTCTCCTCAGCTCAATTCCTTCACCTCTCCCTTCTCAAGCTCCTCCCATCAGCTCAGCCAGGCTGGTTCCTCCACCTGTCCTCATTGGGTTTCACTGACGGGTCCTCTGCTCATCTTCAGTAAGAATTCCCCAACACACACACCTTCATTCCTAGTATTATCAACAGCCTCTAATCAGCTCTTGTTCTTTCCCTCTCTTTAGGCTGTGTGTTCCTCGGCGTGTGTGGCTTCTTTACTTTTATTTTCAATAAATTTTACATTTAACGTTTTTCCCGTGTTCCGAGTGTTCCCTCTGGTGTTCATTGCCTTGCACTTGAGCCTCTAGCTAACTAATTATGACACAAATATTGTCACATCAAGATGTACCATGCTGTAGTCATTTCATCAGCATGGTACATCAAGATGTACCATGCAGCTCATTATCATCAATAATGAGCTGAAGAGACTGGGAGTGGATATCGCCACTCTCCAGGAAACACGGTTAGCTGATGCAGGCACACTGAGAGAGAAGGACTACACGTTCTACTGGCAGGGAAAGGGCAGTGACGAACACAGGGAACACGGAGTGGGCTTCGCAGTGAAGAACACTTTGCTGAAGATGGTGGAACCGGGCAGCACTGGCTGTGCACGACTCCTCACCCTCCGCCTGAACACCACTGAAGGCCCAGTCACCCTCGTCAGTGTGTATGCCCCAACACAGACAGCCACACCAGAGGCAAAAGACGAGTTCTACGAGAATCTCGCAACAACTGTCAGGATCATCCCCAACTCTGAACAACTCATTCTCCTTGGAGACTTCAATGCCAGAGTGGGTGCTGACCACGACTCCTGGCCTTCCTGTCTTGGACCTTTTGGCGTGGGCAGAATGAACGACAACGGACAGCGGCTGCTCGAGTTCTGCACATATCACGATCTGTGCATCACAAACTCGTTCTTCAAGACCAAGCCCCAACACAAGGTTTCCTGGCAACATCCGAGCTCAAAGCACTGGCACCAGCTAGACTTGATCCTGACCAGGCGCACCTCACTGAAGAACGTGCTAATCACCCGTTCGTTCCAGAGTGCAGATTGCGACACAGACCATTCATTGGTGTGTTGCAAGGTCAAGCTGCAGCTGAAGAAATTCCATCGTGCTAGACAACCTGGAAAGGCACGGATTGACACCAGCAAGATGGCCCAACCAGAACTTGTTGAGCAGTTTGCCTCCACCTTTGAGAAGGAACTTGGTGTACCACAAGGAGGAGAATCAGCAAAGCAGAAGTGGGAAGAGCTGCGAAACACCATCTACCACACAGCCTTGGCTACCTTTGGGAGGAAGACCTCGAAGTCACAGGACTGGTTTGATGCCAAGTTGACCGAGATGACCCCCGTCATTGAAGCCAAGCGCTCAGCACTTGCTGAGTACAAGAAGTACCCAAACGAGAAGAATCTCCAGATTCTCAGGGCTGCGAGAAGCAAAGTTCAGCAGACTGCTCGGCGCTGTGCCAACGAGTACTGGACTCAGCTCAGCCAAGACATTCAAACCGCTGCCATAACAGGGAACATCCGTGGTATGTACGATGGCATCAAGAAAGCACTTGGTCCGGCTCAGAGCAAGACAGCCCCCCTCAAATCTTCCACTGGGGAGATGATCACAGGGAAGAACAAGCAGATGGAGAGATGGGTGGAACACTACTCCGACCTCTACTCTAGACAGAACACCGTGACACCGTCAGCCCTTGATGCCATCGACTGCCTGCCATCCATGGACGAACTTGACGCCGAGCCAACCATCGATGAACTCAGTAAGGCCATTGATAGCTTGGCCGCTGGCAAGGCACCCGGCAACGACGGCATACCCCCTGACCTGATCAAGCACTGCAAGACCGCCCTACTGCTGCCATTGCATGACGTCCTCTGCCAGTGCTGGAAGGAAGGTGCCGTACCACAGGACATGAGGGACGCCAAGATCATCACCCTCTACAAAAACAAAGGGGAGAGAAGCGACTGCAACAACTACAGGGGCATTTCCCTCCTCAGCGTTGTTGGCAAAGTCTACGCACGAGTTGTTCTCGTTCGTTTACAGAAGCTTGCCGAACGTGTCTACCCCGAGTCTCAGTGTGGCTTCCGCGCTGAGCGATCGACGGTAGACATGATATTCTCCATCCGCCAACTCCAGGAGAAATGCAGAGAACAGAACATGCCTCTGTACGTCGCCTTCATCGACCTCACCAAAGCGTTCGATTTGGTCAGCAGAGAGGGCCTTTTCAAGATCCTGCCAAAGATAGGATGCCCACCAAAGTTGCAAAGCCTCATTGAATCGTTTCACACCAACATGCAGGGGATAGTGCAGCACGATGGCAATGTCTCAGAGCCATTCAACATACACAGCGGAGTGAAACAGGGCTGTGTACTTGCGCCAACCCTCTTTGGGATTTTCTTTGCTATGCTCCTGAGGCATGCCTTCAGCACAGCAACAGAGGGAATCTACCTGCACACAAGATCTGACGGCAGGCTTTTCAACCTCGCCCGCCTGAAAGCCAGAACCAAAGTACGCGAGGCTCTAATCAGAGACATGCTGTTCGCAGACGACGCTGCAGTCGCAACCCACACACAGCAGGAGCTTCAGACCCTGATGGACCGCTTCTCCCAGGCATGCAAGGACTTCGGGCTTACCATCAGCCTGAAGAAGACTAACGTCTTGGCGCAAGGCACGGAAGCACCACCAACCATCACCATTGATGGTTGGTGAAGATGGCGCCCACAGCGGTCGACATGGTGCTTCGCTGCGCTCTTTGTTTGTTTTTGTTTGTCAATTGTGTGTCTGCTTGCACTTATACCCGTGAAGAACTTTTAAATATCAGGACTTTCACCCCCACGGACCTCCTCCCAGTTTTTCTAGCCCCTGCCGCCGATCTGGTTTATTGTTTGGCTCGGAAAGTGAGACGGCGGAAGAGAGGAAGACGAGCGGGCGCTCTCGTGCGACTTCGCAGGAGAGGCTCGCGAACGGCGCTGCCTGGCATATTTCTGTCCAATACCAACTCTCTCTCTAACAAGGTGGATGAACTGAGACTGCTGATGCGTTTTAAGGACCTCGCCTCCTCAGCTGTCCTCTGCTTTACTGAGACCTGGCTCCGGGAAAATATACCGGACAGCGCGCTGCGCCTCGACGGCTTCCAGCTCTTCCGTGCTGATCGTGACACAGAGCTTTCCGGCAAGACCACAGGAGGCGGAGTCTGCTTCTACATCAACTGCATCTGGTGCTCTGATGTAACGGTAATTTCCAAACACTGTTCTCCTGCCTTGGAATTTCTTGTTATCAATTGCAAGCCCTTCTATTCCCCGCGGGAGTTTGCTTCTTTTATAATGATCGCTGTGTACGCCCCTCCCGACGCGGACACGCGCGAAGCTCAGCGCGTGCTCGCGGATCACATTCAACACACAGAGCGGAGTTTTCCAGACTCGCTGATTATTGTGGCTGGCGACTTTAATCAGTGCAATCTGAGCCACGATCTCCCCCGCTACAAACAGTTTATTAAATGCCCCACCAGAGGATTAAACACACTGGATCACTGTTACACCACAGTGAAAGACGCATATCGCGCTGTCCCTCGAGCTGCGCTGGGATTATCTGATCACGTGATGGTTCACCTCATTCCCACATACAGACAGAGATTGAAGCTCACTAAACCTGTTGTGAGCACTACGAAGATAGAAGTTTCCAGCTTCTGAGGAGAAGCTGGAAACGTGCATGGAAATATCTGACTGGGGCATGCTTAAAGGAGCCACGCATGATCTGGATGAGTACACGGACACTGTGAACTCATATATCCACTTTTGTGAAGAGAACATTCTTCCATCACGCACCAGGGTGAGTTACTCTAATGACAAACCCTGGTTCACAGCTAAGCTCAGACAGATCAGGAAGGAGAAGGAAGCAGCGCTGAAAAGTGGAGACAGGGACTGCTACAGGGAGGTTAAATACCGGTTTAACAGAGAGCTGAAGAGGGCTAAATCTGTGTACTCAGAGAGACTCCAGCAGCAGTTCACTGCTAATGATTCGGCTTCCGTGTGGAGAGGACTGAGGCAGATCACCAACTATCGGCCTCAGGCTCCTAAAGGTCAGGATGACAAAGCCCTTTGTCAGAGACTGTCCCAACACTATGCCCGTTTTGACACCTCGTCATCTGTGTCCAACTCCCCCCCTCCCTCCAGCTCCACAGCCTCCACATTCCCTACTTCATTTAAGGCACCCCCCCTCCTCCCCCCCTCCCCTTATCATCAGTGAGCAGGATGTGCTCAAACAGTTCTCCAGACTGAACCCGCGCAAGGCCCCCGGCCCAGACGGCGTGTCTCCCTCCACCCTGAGACTCTGTGCGAAACAGCTGGCTCCTGTATTCACAGACATTTTTAACACCTCCCTTAAGTTATGCCACGTGCCATCCTGCCTCAAATCCTCCACCATCATCCCTGTCCCCAAGAAGCCACGGATCACTGGACTTAATGACTACAGACCTGTAGCGCTCACCTCTGTAGTCATGAAGTCCTTTGAGCGCCTGGTCCTGTCCCACCTCAAGTCCATCACCACCCCTCTCCTGGACCCGCTGCAGTTTGCCTACCGAGCCAACAGGTCTGTAGACGATGCAGTCAACCTGGCCCTCCACTCCATCCTGCAGCACCTGGACTCCCCGGGAACCTACGCCAGGATCCTGTTTGTGGACTTCAGCTCCGCATTCAACACCATCCGCCCCGCTCTGCTCCGGGACAAGCTGTCCCTGCTCAACGTGCCTGACTCCCTCTGCAGGTGGATCATCGACTTCCTGACGGACCGGAGGCAGCATGTGCGGCTGGGAAAGACTGTCTCAGACTATACTAGCATCAGCACCGGATCACCCCAGGGCTGTGTACTTTCCCCCCTACTCTTCTCCCTTTACACCAACTCCTGCACCTCCAGCCACCAGTCTGTCAAGTTGATCAAGTTTGCGGACGACACCACCCTCATCGGGCTCATCTCCAACGGCGACGAGTCCGCCTACAGGAGAGAGGTGGCCCAGCTGGCGTCCTGGTGCAGCAATAACAACCTGCAGCTGAACGCTCTGAAGACAGTGGAGATGATTGTAGACTTCAGGAAAGTCACTACTCCTCTGCCCCCCCTCACCCTCTCAGGCTCTCCCATCACCACTGCTGATTCCTTCCGCTTCCTAGGCACTACCATCACCAGGGACCTCAAATGGGAGCTGACCATCAGCTCACTCATCAAAAAAGCCCAGCAGAGGATGTTCTTCCTGCGGCAGCTGAGGAAGCTCAAGCTACCCACCAAGATGTTAGTGCAGTTCTACACAGCCATCATCGAGTCCATCCTCACCACCTCCATAACCGTGTGGTACGCAGGAGCCACTGCCAGGGACAGACTAAGGCTGCAGCGCGTCGTGCGCACTGCTGAGAAGGTGATCGGCTGCAAGCTCCCATCTCTCCAGGATCTGTACATCTCCAGGACCCGGAGGCGTGCTGGCCGGATCATAGCCGATCCCTCACACCCTGGTCACGTACTGTTTGCCCCCCTCCCCTCTGGTAGAAGACTTCGGTCCATCCAGACTAAAACCTCCCGTCACATGAACAGCTTCTTCCCCTCTGCCATTAGACTGCTGAACACTAAGTGACTCTCGTGCACCATGTACAGCAGCTCAACCAGACTCATGTCAATCATCACTGTTTTCTTCCTGCATTACCGACTGCACTATATAGTTCTCCACAGTATCTGCTGCTGGCTAATATATATTTTAACTGTTGACCAGTATCACTTAATCTTATCCTACACTTTATTACATGTATAGTTTATTTCTCTTATCTTATCATGTTTAATGTTGCAGCATTGTACCGAGACAAATTCCTAGTTTGTGTACTACATGAACAATGGCAATAAACCTGATTCTGATTCTGATTCTGATTCTGATGACTACAAGCTGGAGGTCGTGAATCAGTTCACGTACCTGGGGTCCATGATCAGCAACAACCTCTCCCTTGATACAGAGATCAACAAGAGGATTGGAAAATCAGCCTTCACACTCGCTCGCCTCACCACACGAATGTGGGAGAATCCCAAACTCTCTGTCAAGACGAAGATGGCAGTGTACAACGCCTGCGTCATCAGCACACTGCTCTATGGGAGTGAGACGTGGACAACATACGCCCGGCAGGAAAAGAGACTGAACTCCTTCCACTTGCGCTGCATTCGCCACATCCTGGACATATCCTGGCAGGTCAAAGTGCCCAACACAGAAGTTCTGTCCCGCGCCGGCCTCCCCTCCATGTTCACTCTACTCAGGCAGCGCAGGCTCCGCTGGCTAGGCCACGTTCACCGTATGGAGGATGGCAGAATCCCCAAAGACGTCCTCTATGGAGAACTGGCGACTGGCAGAAGAGACGTTGGCCGCCCACAGCTGCGCTTTAGAGATGTCTGCAAGAGAGACATGAAGGCCCTGGATATCAACACAGAGCGCTGGGAGGACTTTGCAACGGACCGCTCCAAATGGAGAGGCACCCTGACCAGACAGCTCAAGGCGGGTGAAGAGAGACTGACTGCTGCAGCAGATGAAAAAAGGACCCGCAGGAAGAACCGCCACAGACCCAGCAGCACGGAGACCACCCACAAGTGTGACCTGTGTGACAGGGACTGTCATTCGCGCATCGGCCTGTTCAGCCACAGGCGGTGCTGTTCCAGCAGAGTAGACATTTAGGATTCTCTTCCATGGTCATCATAGACCGACGGAGGCCGACAATTGTCACATCAAGATGTACCATGCTGATAGACTTCTACGCAAAAAGACTGAGTGCTGTAATAAAAACCAAAGGTGCTGCAACAAATTATTAGTTTAAGGGTGTGCACATTTATGCAAATTGCCTATTCTAAGTTGTTTATTTTTTATTTTTCAACTTAAAAGTTTTCAGTTTGTTTTCAATTGGGTTTTCCAGGTTATGTGATATGGTGAAGTGTTTCCCCCTTCCCGATTTCTCATTTTTTTGTAAGTTTGTCACACTTAAATGTTTCAGATCATCAAACAAATTTAAATATTAGACAAACATAACACAAGTAAACATAAAATGCAGTTTATAAATGGAGGTATTTATTTAAGGGGAAAAAAAATCCAAACCTAGATGGCCCTGTGTGAAAAAGTGATTGCCCCCTAAACCTAATAACTGGTTGGGCCACCCTTACAAACAGCAACTGCATTCAAGCATTTGCGATAACTGGCAGTGAGTCTTTTACAGTGCTGTGGAGAAATTTGGCCCACTCGTCTTTGAAGAATTGTTGTAATTCAGCCACATTGGAGGATTTTCGAGCATGAACCACCTTTTTAAGGTCATGCCACAGCATCTCAATCGGATTCAGGTCAGGACTTTTACTAGGCCACTCCAAAGTCTTCATTTTGTTTTTCTTAAACCATTCAGAGGTGGACTTGCTGGTGTGTTTTGGATCATTGTCCTGCTGCAGAACCCAAGTGCGCTTGAGGTCACAAACAGATGGCGGGACATTCTTTTTCAGGATTTTTTGGTAGACAGCAGAATTCATGGTTCCATTTACCACAGCAAGTCTTCCAGGTCCTGAAGCAGCAAAACAGCCCCAGACCATCACACTACCACTACCATATTTTACTGTTGGTATGAGGTTCCTTTTCTGAAAAGCTGTGTTACTTTTACGCTGGATGTAATGGGACACACACCTTCCAAAAAGTTCAACTTTTGTCTCGTCAGTCAACAGAATATTTTTTCAAAAGTCTTGGGGATCATCGAGGTGTTTTCTGGCAGAACTGAGACTTTATGTTCTTTTTGCTCAGCAGTGGTTTTTGTCTTGGAACTCTGCCATGCAGAATGCATGAACTCTGCATTTTTGTCAAGTCTCTTTCATTTGGTGGAGTCTGGAGTGAGGCCTGCAGTTCTTTGGATGTTGTTGTGGGGTCTTTGTGTGACCTCTTGGATGAGTCGCCGCTGCACTCTTGGGGTAATTTTGGTTGGCCCGCCACTCCTTGGGAAGGTTCGCAACTGTTTCAGGTTTTTGCCATTTGATGATAATGGCTCTCACTGTGGTTTGCTGGAGTCCCAAAGCTTTAGAAATTGCTTTAAAACCATCTCCAGACTGACAGCTCTCAATTACTTTGTTTCTCATTTGTTCCTGAATTTCAATTCAATTCAATTTCAATTCAACTTTATTTATATAGCACTATCAACTGTAGGGGGAACCCCCACAGCTGCAGAAAGACCCCAGCAATCAGGCGATCCCCTCTCCACCGTCGCCAAGTAAGCACTTGGCGACGGTGGAGAGGAAAAACTCCCTTTTAACGGGAAGAAACCTCCAGCAGAACCAGGCTCAGGGAGGGGCAGTCATCTGCTGCGACTGGCTGAGGGGTGAGGGGACAGAGAAGATGAAAAGAACATGTAGAGAGCAAACAGCATGATGGGGACTCAATCTATGGGAGAAAACAAACAGATGTTAATGACCAGCAAAAAAAATATTTCATTGAGAGTGAAGAAAGGAGTGAGGCCCCAGTGCATTATTGGAGGTCCCCCGGCTGACTAAACCTATTAGCAGCATAACTAAGGGAGGGTTCAGAAACACATGATCCCTCCCTAATTGTAGGCTATGTGGCGTAACCCCCACAACAGACTGGGACATGCAGAGCGCGCATCTGGAGCGATAGAACAATAGGCAGCCTTCCTGTGTCTAGCTCCTTCTGCTGGTATCATGCTGTTTTGTCTGAATCAAATGCAAACATTCAGGCTTCCTGCTCTTACTGTGATACAAATGTCCCATGTCTTTCATGTATTGTCTGTAACTGAGTATAAATACTGCACATGTTCTGTAACTCATTCTCTCATTCCTTCAACTGATGCTGACACACACACTCTGTGTCTCTTTGCTGGAGAGCCTGAGGACACACACCAGCCCGCCTGCACAAGGGCTGGTGTGGAGTTCCTATGATGGCGGTATGATTTAATAATCCTGCTTAAAACCTCTCATTGCTGCCTTTATTTTATCATCTGCCATATTGGTGACCCCGAAGACGCACACGCTTCGTGCGACGCAACCTTCTGGCTTGGACAGCCACGCTGCCGGTGAACGCAGCACCCGGCGGTGATGCTCCGACGACAAGCAAACGCAGCAGCTCCCTTCTGCTTCAGGGAACTCTCCGGACATCACCCACAACCGGGAAAGCCGCAGCAAACTTCATGGTGGGATCTGCACGCCTAGATCGGCACATCCACACTGGACCGGCAGCGCTCACAGCTCCTCCACACGAGAGCACATGCACCTCGTTCCCTCTCCACGACGGCGACCTCCATGGCCGATGGAGAATGCAGCGCATGGACCTGAACGCACCATGGCCGAGCGAGTGACAAAGATCGTCTCCTCCCTCTCACCACTCCAACGCATCTGCACAAGCATGAGGGACAAAGATCGTCTACTTCCTTTCACCGCTCCAAAACATCAAACAGGGATGATTACGCTCCCTGACCCTGTCTCCTCTCCAGCTGGCCCAACAACGCACGGAGCCCCGGCACACGCACCGGGGAGTTACGAGGACGGCGCACCACGCACGGGACACATACAGCTCCACTGACCGCCTTCCTTCTGCTGCACACTGGCCCTTCAGGCTTGCTCGTACACCTGAGGCACGCAGCTTGCTCACTGGATTTTATGGTCTTAGCCATGGCGCTCAACGGGAATTCAGCAGTCTGCGGTCCCCGAAGGCTTTAAGGTTGTGCCCGCACCTAAAGTCAACACGCCAAGTCCCTTTGCTTTTGTTTTGTTTTTTTTTTATTACAGCCGCCCCTGTTTTCTTCATGGCCGCTGTTAATCCTGCCGCTTCCTTTTTTCTTCACAGCCGCTATTAATCCTTGCTGGACTTAATCGCGAGAGGAGCCAGTGACTAATTTTTCTTCTTGTGGATTTCCGCACGTTCAACGGGACAGCCCCTCGACATCGCGGATCAACAAGCAATTTTTGCGCGGCTCAGACGATTTCACCGTCCAGGGCTGGCACTTACTACCCCCCACCCCCTCCACCTTTGCCTGCACAGAGCTTTCCCTGCTTGCTGCCAAAGCTGGACTATCGAGGCCTCGGCCCCCTGCCGAGCCCTCTGGGGGGGAGCGTGTGGCGTAACCCCCACAACAGACTGGGACATGCAGAGCGCGCATCTGGAGCGATTAACAGAACAATAGGCAGCCTTCCTGTGTCTAGCTCCTTCCGCTGGTATCATGCTGTTTTGTATGAATCAAATGCAAACATTCAGGCTTCCTGCTCTTACTGTGATGCAAATGTCTCATGTCTTTCATGTATTGTCTGTAACTGGGTATAAATACTGCACATGTTCTGTAACTCATTCTCTCATTCCTTCAACTGCTGCTGACACACACACTCTGTGTCTCTTTGCTGGAGAGCCTGAGGACACACACCAGCCCGCCTGCACAAGGGCTGGTGTGGAGTTCCTATGATGGCGGTATGATTTAATAAACCTGCTTAAAACCTCTCATCGCTGCCTTTATTTCATCAGCCGCCATAGGCTATATCAAAAAGGTAGGTTTTAGCCCTATTTTTAAAAACAGAGATCGAGTCTGACTCCCGAATCCAGATTGGCACCTGGTTCCACAGGAGAGGAGCTTGATAACTGAAGGCTCTGCCTCCCATTGTACTTTTGGAGATTCTAGGTATTACAAGTAATCCTGCATTTTGGGAGCGTAGTGCTCTGTTAGGATAATACGGTAGTATCAGATCTTTTAAATAAAAAGGAGCCTGATTGTTTAGAGCTTTGTAAGTAAGAAGAAGGATTTTAAACTTAATTCTAAACTCTATGGGAAGCCAAATGAAGGGAGGCCAGAACCGGAGAGATATGATCTCTCTTTCTAGTACCTGTTAAAACTCTTGCTGCAGCATTTTGGATCAGCTGAAGACTTTTAAAAGATGTTTTAGGACAGCCTGATAATAAAGAATTACAATAATCTAATCTCGAGCTAACAAAAGCGTGGATCAGTCTCTCAACATCACTCTGAGACAAGATGCTCCTAATCTTGGCAATATTACGCAAATGATAGAAGGCAGTCTTAGAAACAAATTTAATATGTGAATTGAAGGACAGATCTTGATCAAAAATAATTCCTTTGGATCACATCATGATGTTGAGCTTTTGAGGATATTTTGTTCTACTTCAATTTGTTAGGCAGGTCCTTTTTAAGTGATTTCTTGACTGAGGACAGGTGTGGCAGTAATCAGGCCTGGGTGTGGCTAGAGAAATTAAATTCAGCTTTCCAAAGATGTGATAAACCACAGTTAATTTATGTTTTAACATTGGGGGGGGGGCAATCACTTTTTCATACAGGGCCATATAGGTTTAGATTTTTTTTTTACCCTTAATAAACACCATTTAAAAACTGCATTTCTTGTTTACTTGTATCTTTGTCTAATATTTACATTTGTTTGATGTTCTAAAACATTTAACCTCTTGCACTCACATTTAACCTCTTGCACTCAGGCGGGCACGTCTCTGCGTCCTAGAGCGCACGAGGGTGCACGAGGGCGCTGCGTCCTAGAGCGCACTGAAAAAAAAAGCTGCATTTCCGTTCTTCCACTACAGACACAGCCGCGAACAGATAAGATATGATTGACCTCTCATTCGACTAATAAGAGCCTTGATTTGGGTTTCTGAAACCTTGAAGAACCAATGACTGAAACCTAGCAAGAAGCTGCATTTGCAGCCATTGGTAGGCGTACCAACGGCTGCAAATGCAGCCAGCCAATTGAAGCACAGAAGTTCGAAAGCTGTTTTGTGTAAGGCTGGGTGAAGAGAGACTGACTGCTGCAGCAGATGAAAAAAGGACCCGCAGGAAGAACCGCCACAGACCCAGCAGCACGGAGACCACCCACAAGTGCGACGTGTGTGACAGGGACTGCCATTCGCGCATCGGCCTGTTCAGCCACAGGCGGTGCTGTCCCAGCAGAGTACACGTTTAGGATTCCCTTCCATGGTCATCATAGACCGTCCACATGCTGTTGTGAACAGGTAAGTGTTATAAGCTAAATTATACTTTATCCCTGAAAATTGTAATCAAAAATGACTTTTGAGCGATTGGTAAATTACAACTGTGCGGCGCACGAAGTCCGAAGTCCGTGCGCCGCGGTACACGGTTCGTGCGCCGCGTCCGGACCGTGAACGCCACCCCCCCGCTACTCTTCTGTAGCAAGGGTGGGGGGCGGGGACCGCGGGGACTGTGTGCCGCGGTATACGGTTCGTGCGCCGCGTCCGGACCGTGAACGCCCACCCCCCGCTACTCTTCTGTAGCGTGAGGGGGGGGCGGGGACTGCGGGGACTGTGTGCTGCGGTCGCCACATGACTATTCCATAATGTAGCGATGGCCGATGTCCGTCCTCTGTAGCGGGGGGGTGGGGGGGAGTTGTTATCTTCTACATTACAAATATTTTAGAATAATTTTTAGTGCACTGTAGGTTATTTTTTCTTGTAAAAAAAAAAGCCACAATTTTTTTACGTGGCATGCTTCTTTGTGTGTGGGGGATTGTTTGTTCATTCATTCATGAATGAATGAATAAACAACCCCCCCCCCCCCCACACACACACTCAGAGCCCTGAGTGTCACCTTTCATTAGAGCCCAAGATGAAGCTTCTATATTGAATCATTCAAAAGTTACAGACGTTCTTCCAAACTGTGCCATTTGGCACAGTTCAAAAACGCCTGGAAACTACCTGAGAACAAAGCTGTGTAATATATTCACTTTTTGTGGTATTGTTACAAAATTTTGACCTCAGCTGGATAACACTTGGTTACATTTACATACAACATTTCTGTTGCATTTCCCAGCCCGGATCTGAAGCTGTGTGTTATTTGCAAGCATTTGTATCCAAAAAAACACCCAGGCGAAATTTATTTTCTTCAAGTTCACTATGTTTAGATGACTGTTACTCAGTGGCCGGAGCACTTAGAGAGATTATGACTGTTTTGTCAAAAAATTCAAAGTGTTTTCTTTTAAATGAGACCAACCCCATGAAGATGCTGCAAAGGGTTGAAGAACAGCTTTTGATTTACTTTGGGCACGTTATTTTTTGGCGTTTTTAGGGAAATTGACCAGAGTGCAAGGGGTTAAGTGTGAAAAACATACACAAAAATGAGAAATCAGGAAGGGGGCAAACACTTTTTCACACCACTGTGGGTCACATTAATTGATGAAAAAGTTTTTGACTCATTTTTTTACATCACAAAATCCTAGCCTTTGAACAGGGTTGTGTAGACGTTTTATATCCACTGTACAATGTTAATCACATGTAGAATCAGAGGGATCGCTGCCATGCAAGGCGCCGCCACAAACAACTTCTCCTTCTCCCATTCTCTTGCCCTGAGCACCAAGCTAGAAGGTGGGACGTATCATTTTTATATGGTCTTTGGTATGACCCAGCCGGGACTTGAACCCCCAACCTCACGGTTGTGGGGCGGATGCTCTATTAAACTGGTCTCATAGTTGCACTGAATTGTCTGTTGTATTTAACTGTCCTTTCAATCACTGTTACATATTTTCCCAAGTCAAAAACATTTCCAGATTTTTTTTCCAATTGGCTTTCATGATACATGTGGAAACTAGGGGTTGGTTCAAAACATTGATTAATCATTAGTGAATTACTGATCTGATATCGACTAACAAAATCCTAAGATTGATCTTTTTAATATACTGTATTATCTGTATCTTACATACTGTGTCATGGATCGTCACCTTATCGGGGTGTGGGAGGGGGTGTGGGGGGGTTTGTGTGCCCTAGTGATCCTAGGAGCTATGCTGTCCGAGGCAATTTGCCTCTGGTAGGGTCACCCAAGATAAACTAGAAAGGCCAGACTAAGAATGATCCAACAGACTCTCATGATGAATGTTCAAACAAGGATTCAGTGTACCCCGCCAGGTATGGGGTTACCGGTGCCCCACCCTGGAGCCAGGCCTAGGGGAGGGGTTTGATGGATAGCACCTGGTGGCTGGCTTTCTGCCCATGCTACCTGGCCGGACTCAGTCCGAAGGAGTTACATGGGTCCACCCTCCAGTGGGCTCACCACCTGGAAAAGGGACCATGGGGGTCCGGTGCTATGTAGATCAGGTGGCGGTCGAAGGCAGAGACTTTGGCAGTCTGATCCTAGGCTTGCTAAACTGGCTTTTGGGATGTGGAATGTCACCTCTCTGGTGGGGAAGGAGCCTGGGCTGGTGTATGAGGTTGAGGGATACTGGCTAGTTATAGTCGGCCTCACCTCAACACACAGCTCTGGTTCTGGAACCAGTGTCCTGGAGAGGGGCTGGAGCTTGGCCTTCTCTGGAGTTGCCCCGGGAGAGAGGCAGTGAGCAGGGTTGGGTATTCTTGTATCCCCCACCTTGCTGCCTCTATATTGGAGTTTTCCCCCATGGATGAAAGGGTTGTTTCCCTGCTCCTTTGGGTTGGGAAACGGGTCCTGACCATCAATTGTGCCTATGCACCAAATGATGGTTCAGAGGACCCACCCTTTTTGGAATCTTTGATTGGGGTGCTGAAGAGTGCTCCTCTTGGAGACTCCATTGCCCTACTGGGGGATTTCATTGCACACGTGGGCAGCAACAGTGAAACCTGGAGGGGCGTGATTGGGGGGAATGGCCTGCCCGATATGAACCCGAGTGGTGTTCAGTTATTGAACTTCTGTGCTAACCGCAGTTTGTCCATAACGAACACCATGTTCAAGCATAAGGGTGTCCATATGTGCACCTAGCACCAGGACACCCTAGGTCGCCGGTTGATGATTGATTTTTTTTAGCGTGTCATGCATATGCCATGTCTTGGAGACTCGGGTAAAGGGATGTGCAGAGCTGTCAACATATGACCACCTGGTGGTGAGTTGGATCCGATGGCAGGGGAGGATGCCATTCAGACCTGGTAGACCCAAATGTATAGTGAGGGTGTGCTAGGAACGTCTGGCTGAGGCCTCTGTCAGGGAAGTCTTCAACTCCCAACTCCGGAAGAACTTCAACCACATTCTGAGGGAGCCTGGACACATGGAATCTGAATGGGCCATGTTCTCCACCTCAACTGTTGAAGCGGCTGCTCAGAGCTCAAGGTTGTAGGTGCATATGACTGTTGCAAAAGCTTGGTTCATATTGCCAAAACCCAGTCAAACTCATTTACTCTGAGAGTTGGACTCCGCCAGGGCTGCCCTCTGTCACTGACCCTGTTCATAATTTTTATGGACAGGATATCTAGGTGCAGCCGAGGATTGGAGGGTGTCATGCTCGGTGACCAAAGGATCTCATCTCTGCTATTTGTGGATGATGTGATGTTGTCTCGTTGGTTTCATCAAGCAATGACCTACAGGCCTTGCTGAAGCAGTCTGCTACTGAGTGTGAAGTGGCTGGGATGAGAATCAGCACCCCCAAGTCTGAATCCATGGTCCTCGAACCAGAAAAAGGTGGATTGTCTTGTCCGGGTTGGAGACAAACTCCTGCCCCAAGGGGAGGAGTTTAAGTATCTCGGGGTCTCATTCACAAGTGAGGGGAGAATGGAGTGAGAGATTGACGGATGGATTGGAGCAGCTTCTGCAGTGATGTGGACATTGTACCAGTCTGTTGTGATGAAGAGGGAGCTGAGCTCTAGAGCAAAGCTATCAATTTACCGGTCAATCTACATTCCTACCCTATCCTATCATATCGAAAGGAGCCAGTTGAGGTGGTTTGGGTATCTCATCAGGATGCCTCCTGGATGCCTCCCACTTGAGGTGTTTTGGGCACGTATAAATGGGAGGAGACCCCGGGGCAGACCCAGGACATGCTGGAGAGACTACGTCTCCCAATTGGTCTGGGAATGTCTTGGTATCCTCACTGAAGAGCTGGAGCTCTTCAGAGAGGATACCAAGACATCCTCTTGAAAATGGCTGGGGAGAGGGAAGTCTGGGCTTCTCTGCTTCAACTGCTGCCTCTATGACCCTGATCTCTGGAAAAGCGGTAGAAGATGGATGGATTGATGGATGGATATACTGTAATGCTCTTTCATGTGTGAAACTTGTAAGAAGTTTACCGGAGGTTCATCCTATAATAGGTTTGCTAATCAAACACCTGCACAGGGAAGTTGTGCTGGACTGGCTTAAAAGTTATTTGACAGTCAGGTAACAATTTGTGAAGATGGGGGAGTTTCAATCAGAATGTTTGGACATTATATATGGTGTACCACAGGGGTCATTGTTGGCACCAAAATTATTCATCTTATATATCAATGATATACGTATGCACACTGTCAGACTCCCTGAAATTCATTGTATTTGCAGATGACGTAAATATTTTATGTGCTGGGGAAAATGGGCAGCATCTTTTGAACCGTATCACTACAGAAATGAGCAAAATAATTTAAAAAAATGGTTTGATACTAATAAACTCACTGAATAAAACAAAATTCACATTTGGTAAATGCAAAATGAAAAATGAAATTCACATACAAATTGATGATACAACTATTGAAAGAATGAATGAAATACAATTTTTACGAGTGATCAATGATAAAATTCAGTGGTGTGAAAAAGTGTTTGTCCCCTTCTTGATTTCTCTTTTTTTTGTATGTTTGTTACCTGAAAATGTTGTTTCAAGCCTCCAAAAGTTCACAAGATGAGGGGTGTTTACGTTGCTAGCTTGCTAGCTTGTCCGTGACAGGAAACCATGGGTAAATAACAACATCCCGATTCAGCTGAAGGGATCCCAGTCCTTCTGAATCTCAAGGTGAGTGAATCAAATTTTCAAACTAGTTTACTCTACAATGGTGATACCATTACTCCAGTGACAACAGAATCTCAAAGCTAGCAGCTAGCTAGCTAGCTAGCCTGGGACACGAATGCGCGTCTGCACAAATTTGCATGTACTCATGTCTTCCCATTCACTTTGTATGGATTTACACTGCCCGTTTGCATTTGGTGTGAATGCACATTAAGACTATTGGGGAAAATACCCTGTGGACTGACAAGACAAAAGTTGAACTTTGTGGAAGGTGTGTGTCCCATTACAGTATATCTGGTGTAAAATAACACCGCATTTCAGAAAAGGAACATCATACCAACAGTAAAATATGGTGTTGGTAGTGTGATGGTCTGAGGCTATTTTGCTTCTTCAGGACCTGGAAGACTTACTGTGGTAAATGGAACCATGAATTCTGCTGTCTACCAAAAAATCCTGAAGGAGAATGTCCGGCCATCTGTTCATGACCTCAAGCTGAAGCGCACTTGGATTCTGCAGCAGGACAATGATCCAGAACACACCAGCAAGTAGAATGGCCAGTAGAATGGCAAGTAGACCAGCAAGTAGAATGGCTTAAAAAAAAAAAAAAAAAAAAAAAAAAAAAAGAAGACTTTGGAGTGGCCTCGTCAAAGTCCTAACCTGAATCTTAAAAGGCGATTCATGCTCGAAAACTCTCCATTGTGGCTGAATTACAACAATTCTGCAAAGTTGAGTGGGCCAAAATTCTTCCACAGCGCTGTAAAAAGACTCATTGCAAGTTTTTGCAAATGCTTGCTTGCAGTTGTTGCTGGGTGGCCCAACCAGTTATTAGGTTTAGGGGGCAATCACTTTTTCACACAGGGCCATGTAGGTTTGGATTTTTTTCTTTTAATAATAAACAGCATTTATAAACTGCATTTTATGTTGACTTGTGTTATGTTTGTCTAATATTTAAATTTGTTTGATGACAAACATTTAAATGTGACATATAAAAAAGTGAGAAATCATTAATGGGGAAAACACTTTTTCACACTACTGTACGTCTGTATCAGTGTCAGTCTGGTGTAATGTCAAATCAGACGTCACATTACGTTGTAATGTTAACACTGTATTAAATTAAATAAAATAATTAAATTAAAATTAAATTAAATCACCCTTATTGTCATTCAACTGTACAACCAATCATGTACAGTAGAACGAGATTGTGTTTTACCTATCTACTGTGTTAATCACACACACCCCAAGTGCAGAATCAGAGGGCCACTGCCATGCAAGGTGCCGCCACAAATTTCCCTCCTCCATTCGATTATTGCTGAGCACCAAGCTGGACGGCAGGAAGTTCCACTTTTATATGGTCTTCGGCATGACCTGGCCAGGATTTGAACCCCTGCCTCCAGGGTGTGGGGCGGATGCTCTACCTATTGTTGCTCTATTGTTGCTCCCTTCCGGTATCTCTAAGTTTATTCATCAATCGTCTCCTAAGTGGTTTTCCGCCCATGTGCTGTTATTTTGTTTCTTTAAGTTTTTCTGTTAAATAAATCACGTTACAGTGGAGTTCTGCCTGTGCTGTGAATCCTCACCTGCCCACTGGAAGTGAATAAGACATTAATAAGTCACAAATTTGAAAGAAACCCTGCCATTTTAAGAGTAAACACAATGAAAAGAAAAACCTTAAACTGTCCAGTGCAAAGGCAGTAATCAAATAACCTTTAACAGACATTTTCTTTCTCTTAAGTAATTTTTTTGAGTCGCTACTTACAATGTATTGTTACTTTTATTTAAGCATAATCTGTGGCTACTCTAACCACCTCTGACAACTCCATATATCAGCAGTGGGCTGTCAGAGCCAGCAAATCTTTCTCTGCTGGCCTAAACACATCAAAATCACTGGTCTACATATTTGTTCCATGAGGATGTATTAAATTATTCCCAACAGTATATTCTCTTCATTTCATAGCTTTTCTCTTGGTTCCACTACTTCCAGTAGTGTAATGTACGTTAGAGTTTTTGTCCAATTATATTTCAACCGTCATGTGTTGCGGGGTTCAAACAAAGGTCCTTGAGGAGTGAAGAGTGAAGGCATCTGTACCTTGGAAATGAATGACCTTGAGATTCTTGCTTCAGCAAATCAGATTTCAAGTTTACCAAGCATTTTTATTTTTGGATTTAATGAAGCTTTTTCAGTCATTTCCACATCATTTCCACAATCTGTTTCATACTGACATTCCCCTGTACCACCCTCATCAATGTCTTCATCAGTGGTAGGAGACTCAGACTCCTCTGGAGCCATGTCAGTGGAAGATTTAAAACTCAAGATTTTTTTCCTCATCTCAGCTATGCATGATAGCATTGGAATTTTCATGTCCTTTGATCAGATTGGCATAGTACATGTTTAAAAATAAAAAAACATAACCAGCACCATTTAGATGGAGTGACAGAAAATGATTGACATAGTGTACAACCAATAGTCAAATAGCTCTGTAATAGGGGAACAACAAAGGCTGCATCTGATTAGTCAACACATACTGCCGTGGGTGCTCTTTCTTCAGATTTTAGTTCTGTGACAACAGGGTGGATTACGAGTAAACTCTATCCAATATCTTTATAACAAACCTGTGAAAGGTGTTCTAATAACATTTGAGATGAAAGATATAGGTGCAGTTATGGTTGTTGATGTCAAATACAGTAATCTGTTGTTATTTGACATCAACAACCATTGGTTTTAACTGTCAGATTTCACGCGCCCCCAGTAGCACAGTGCAGCAACTGCACCTGTCAACTGACTCTGACGTCCCCAGCTGTACTGAGATTCTGATCTGCCAGTTCAGAAGGTGGCAGACATGCGTTGGAGGAATCATGGCTGACACGGAATACACCAAAGAAGAAGAATTCCTTATAATTCTTCCTTTTTCCTTCTCTGAGCTTACAAGACCAATATGGCCACAATGGATGCATCGTCACATAAACGGCTTCATACACGAAAAATTGCTGTGGGATACAAACGAAATTGACATGGGATAATAATAACACTTTGTAGATGTGAGAGAGAGCACAAATGACCGACAGAATGCAAACTAATGACCACGATAGACAAAAACGGAGCGACCACACCAGCCAGCGAGCCCCCCTTCGCCAACAGTAAGTGATGAATTTCTTTGTTTCTTTACATTGTACTGATTTTGTGGTTCATATACTTTGAAGATAAGGTAACAAAATGCCCCTATAGAAAAAAAAAACCATGTCAAAAAACCAAAGCACTCTTTGTGTAAATATGTCCAAAGTCCACTTTTGACTGAGTTATGTAATTTATATAGCTGCCGTGACATTATGAAAATTAGATGCTTAAATTTATTCCCAACTGAAACTTTGGATCATATTCTACATCTTTCTAGATGATCTAGATCTAGATTTCTACATCTTTCTCTTGCAACTTTCAAGTTATAGCCTTGAAAATCTGAACTATTTTCTTGACAAAAAATCTTTACCACTCTTCACCACCAGGGGTTATGGTGTCAAATGGCACCTGGCTGGGACAGTTAGAGAGTTTTAAATGTTCAGAACCACAACCCGAGTGGATTGGTAAGTGTCTGTGTAGGTGTGTGTTTTTCCACTTGCAATTCATTGTTTGTGTAGGATGCCTCGCAATAACTTCTTAAGGCATACAGTATGGAGGCAATCTCTTCAAGGACCTTGTGCTGAACTTTAAAAATAGTGGTTGTTAATAAAAAAATAAACACACATTCAGCAACTATGCTATTTATTTCTTGCCTTGATTTTTCAGGACCCGAAAAGGATTAAGTGGAAGAAGATGAATGACTGAATGAATTTTGCTGTTTACTTTTGAAGAGAACTTTACCATCCCGGTGCCATCTTTGAGGCCAGGTAAGCAACCTGTTGACTTTGAGCCCACCGGAGGACATGTCAACCAGTGAGGTACAGCTTGTGTGTTTTATCAGTCTCGTTCCCTTTGGCCTCCAGATTAAAAAAATGTATTGAAGAAAAAAAGTAAAAATATTACTGTGGCAGCATGAAGCCATCAACAATCAATTAAAATTATGTGGCTGCTGGATTGCTGAAGCAGAGGCTGCATGGAGATCTAGTGTCAGATGACACCTAGGTGGACATTGATGCGTTATAAACACCAACCAAACCAATTAGGTACAGTATATTGGATCTTTATGGGTATGACATTGATTGCCCAGACTGGACTGCATAGTAATTGGTCTTCAGTTTCATTTTAAGTGGATTTTCATGGTCTATCATGGTATAGCTGTACACAGTAACTAAAACATCGAACAACACAACAAGAAGACATCCCAAACACACAACTTTAAGATACAACATTTTATTATTGTCAGTCTTAAATATGAGCACACACTTTTCATCAAGAAAATACATATGAACCAACAATCCTTTACAATGCAGGGAGTCAAATAGCATAGTGTCCCCCTCCCCTTTCCACTTTGGAAACCATTCTGAAGAAGAGCCCTGTGAACTTGCAGCCAGGCAAAAAAACAGCAGAATTCTAATCATGTGGCTCATCCAAAAATAAATCCTAACAGATTGTGAGAGTATGTCATGCATCTGCTAAGATATTACCCTGGCAGCTGTGTCCAACCAAAGTTCACACGCAAAAAGTGATCTCTTCCAGACTCCAATGCAAATCACACAAATGTCATGAAAACACCTAAAAAATTAATGGTACTATCTGCCAGGCTCGCTCGTAATTTTTTTTTCTTAAATTGTCTTATCTTCAAAGTTTGTTCTCTTGCCTTGTACATATGGAGAAAAAAAAGAAAGAAATATATTAATATCTACCCCCAACTTATTCCAACCGGATCCTTGTTTGCTTAGGCTGAGAGAGAGAGAATGAATCCTGCAATCCCTGCACAGTCTTCAAACAATGGGATTGTTCATCTCAACATAAATATGCAATGGTCCTGCCAAAAATTAAGCCTTCATGGGCTGTGATTCAGAAGTCTCGCTGAAACAGGGAAAGTTATGTGGATCCATGCCTTCTGAATACAGTTTATCAATTAACTTTGGCGGGAGGATAAGACTTTCTTCTCCGTCTTTCTAAGATTTCCTTCCCGCTTTGCTAGATTTCGTCATTAAAAGTTGGCACGTATGGGACATATAAGTTTTCAAATTCATGCTTGGTGGGAGATGGGAGCATTTTTGCTCTAACAAGATGGAACAAAGGGGATTTTAAAATATGCAATGCAGATTGAACCTAATAAAGAACTGCTTTCTCTATGAGATGTGGTAAATTATTTTTCAGTTATGTGAGTTGCTTATTTCCTTTTGAAATCAGCATGTCAGCTCCTGCTGGCTTCAGTTCACCTGGCCATGATACTTATTATATGCAGCTGCTGGAAGTGTACAGCATAGGGAGAAACAATCAATTTCCTTTAACTTCTGTAGCAACTGATTTCATAAACAAAATTCCACTGTTGTTATTACAACAACTGAATGAGACTTGCATCCTCCTAAAATTGAATTTTCTGTTATGCCAACCTGTTGTGTTTTTCTTTAATAAGCCCATCATTTTATGCTAAATTCACCCCCTTCATCTCCTGAGAAACCAGCTCACCAATCACAAATAATCAGCTCTCAAAATCTGATGGTAATTTCTTGACACAATTACATTTCTGTAAAGTATGTTTTCTTATTGAAGAGTTAGTAGCAAATTAAAGTAAACAGTTTATGTTACTTTTTGTGATGTAAAAAGTGTGATATCAACAGTAAAAAACACAATTTATAGGAATGCCAAAGTCCATTTTGCTATTATAGTGGTGGGAAAAAACAGATTTTTTTTAACCTTTTTGTACTGTATGTGCAAAAAGGTTATCATAAATCTCAATTATTCAGAGGTGTGCTTTGGGCACAATAAATTTTCCGGCCCTTCCATTTACGACCTGGGCCTACAACCAAATCACCGCAGTGTTCATGATACCGTGCAACCTTGAGTGTAATATTGCTTTTAAACAGCAGTTCCATAAACACAGTTTATTAAATGTCAGCAATACAGGACAAAATATTATGATTTAGTTCATTTCAGTGGTTATTTTTGCTCCACTGAGAAAAACAGTCCCTTCCAAATATACCCAGTTAACTCTGTTAACTAAGAATTTATATGAACATTATATAGAAAAGAATAATACTATTGACATTTCACATGTAACCATTTTAAATATTGTCCAGTGCATAAGTCAATTTACTGTTTACATACAGTAACCTGAGTTTATTGGTCATGTGACTTGTGCCAGTGGCTAGTGTTAATTTCTGTGCAATTTGCTTATTATTTTGTCACAAACAAAATAACAAATTAATAAAATAATTGTTCTACACAGAGATGAAAAATCTTGCCAGATGTTCACAAGAGCAGGACTTCTGGGTCATGGAGGTGTAATTTTTTTTTTAGGACAGTCTCTTTTCAGTCAGCAGGTATCAAAAACAGTCTTACAATTCTCATATTGTAAGAAGCCACTGATTTAAAGATTACTAGAAGAAGCATACATATTTGGCAAAAAGTTGTGTGTCTGTTAGGGAATCTAGTAACTCCTGGAATCCCTATTGTCCAATCAGATTGCTCGATTAGAACTAATTTTTGTATAACATGCAATAAATCAATCAGAATGGCTCATCACTCCACATTTAACAGGCAGGTGTGTGTGATCGGCTCTAATGGCAACATTATCTGGGAAGGCAGGCCAGTTTTACACAGACGAAATGGACATATACTGTATGTACATTTGAGTAATATTTCCTTCCACTGTTTTGCAGATGATGTCCAAATCTACCTACCTCTTTAAACTAGCACTTGCGCATCCATTCAAGTTTTATTGGACTGTCTCTAGCCCTTACCTCGCATCCAGTCTTGGATGGAAGATGAACTAAACCATAATATTTTGTCCTGTATTGCTGACATTTAATAGGATGGACGCTAATTTCTGGAGCCTAAATTCCTAGTGTTAAATTCTAACATAATTCTAGTGTTAAAACAGTGAGCTATTTGATGACATGCGCAGTGAATGTATTATTTAGTGTGTTATTTAGATAGATACTGTAGATAGATGTACTTTATTGATTCCAAACTGGGAAATTACAGAATTGTACTATTATGGGTGAGATAGGGTTGGAAAATACATGAGAACACCATTTACTTTTCCCCATCAAAGCTGGGTTAGGCACCCAAATGGTATGATTAGGAAAATGAATTACTGAATGATCCTTCATTAAAATTAAGCAGTTAAGGGGAAACAGCACATTTGAAAATCAAATACCTGTCATGACCCGAGCACTATGCCTTGGTGCTCGGGTTATTCTTGTCAGGGTTTGACAGCGGCGTTATGATTCTAGCTCTCCGAGCTCTTATTGTGATAGTGCTCGGGGAGGCTTCCGCCCAGCTGTCAAATCCTCAACAGCTGTGCTGCATTTGTGGTCGTTAGCGCTCAAGCTACTTTTACCCGCGCTGGCGGCCGCATCGGCGCAGCAGTGTCTGTTAACTCTCCGTCACGCTACGGATGCTTAGGATTTATTCCTACCACGTCTGCTTGGTTAGACCGTCGTGCCCCTGGACTAGTAAGTGTGCTGTTCAGCCTTACCCCTCCCGGTGTGTATCGATCTCTGTCTCTGCCTTAGCAGCTGGTGTAATTATTATTTTCACCAACCTTGCCTGCCTAGTGTATGACTGTCTCCTGCTATGGACCTGTAGAGCTGTTTAGCCTATGCCTCCTGTTGCGAGTAGACTCAAGAGTCATTGTCTCTGCAGCTTGTGTTGTCACTTTTCTCACCGTAAATAAAACTCACTGAACTCACTGGTGACTGTGTGGCGTCTTATGGTGGCTCGCGAGAGCCACCCATGACAGTACACTGCTGCCAAAACGGCGTTTACGGTGGCGCCAACCCGAGACGCAATTCACCTGTGAGTTTTGAGTTTTTGGACAGTTGCTGTTTCCGTCTGGGTACTGAGTGTGTGGGGAGAATGCCGTCGCGGAGGGGCCGCGCTGGGAGCCCGAGCCTCGAGCTGACAGGCTTCCTGGAAGTCGTGGATGAGATGCTCATCTCTGCTTCCCTGCTGGACTACCATCACAGTATACACTGGTACCTAGACGCTGCTGAAGACATCCTTTGTCATCTCCCTTCCTGCTGGGCCGACCACCCGGAGGTCGACGCGAGGAGGGAAGATATCGCCGCACAACGCGAGATTTTCCTGATGCTGGACGAGGAACGCTGCCTGAAGCAGGAGAAGAGGCACTCCTGCTCGTGGCCTACGGATCCTGATCCCGTCCTCGATCCAGTCCTGGAGTTCGCACCATCTGGGGGCCGGCGGAGGCGTCGGCGCCGCAGCAAAAGCATGTCTTCAGCAAGCTCCTGTTCCGGATCCAGTTCCGGCCCGCCGGGATGACCCCCTCAATCAGCCAGCTGCTGTGAGTGAGCTGAGTCCTGTGCCGGTGAGCTCTGTCTATGTTACCATCCAGCGAGCGAGGGAAGGAGCAACGTCCTCTTCAGCTGGCTCCATCTTGCCTTTGGGAGGCAGGCAAGTTCAATTTCACTTTTCTAGTCATTATAGTGATTTGTCTTGTCTGACTCCTGGGGGTGAAGCTCGGGGTTTGCAGCTCCCCGAGTTTCCTTCTCCAGCTGAAGCCAGTTATACTGAACCTGCTGCCTCTGTGTTTCCTCCTGCGGAGCGGTCCTCGGCGTCAGTCCCACGGCGTTGAACGAGGGGGAGGCCTGCGGCTCTGGGAGATATCCCGGCCCTGCAGCCTAGTGTTGGACAGAGGAGGAGAACGGACTGCGGTGAGGAGCCAGAGCCGACGAGAGAGCGTCCCCAGGGTTCCTCAGAGATGCAGCCCGAGTCAGCAGGTCGAGGGTCCTCTGCCCCCACGCCATACGGGTTATTGGCGTGGACGCCAGCGCGAGAGGATCCAGCTGCAGAGACCATCAGGCCGGCTGTGGAACCTGACGCAGCCGAGTGGGAGCCCGATGACGAGCGTCTGTCTGAACCTGGATCGACGAAGTCCCGGACGGCTCCAGAGCCCGAGTGCAGGCAAGTGCTCTTTCTTGTTTTCCTTTATGGTGTGTTAGAGCATTTTTGCCTGCCTCATGGGGAGGCGAGCGAGGGGCAGCCATCTGCTGCACCCGAGCTCGTCTCGCTGGGCTCTGGCGCTGCCGGTGGAACTGATCCCGGTCCTCTCTTGTTCTCTGAGCCTCTCCACAGCGTTACTAGTCTGGAATCTGTCAAGGTCACGGGACTGGAGGTTCCAGGTTCGGGGATGGAGGTCTTCGCCGAGGTGACCCAGTCGGGGTCCGACGCGTGGGCCGAGGTGACCCAGTCGGGGTCTGACTCAGGTGTGGCTGCGACCCAATCGGGGTCCGACGAGGTCCAGTGGGGGTCCAGCTCAGGTGTGGCTGTGACCCAATCAGGGTCTGACGTGGGTGCAGCGGTGACCCAATCGGGGTCCGACGAGGTCCAGTGGGGGTCCAGCGCAGGTGCGGCTGCGACCCAATCAGGATTCGAGGAGGTTCAATTTTTTGATTGTTCCCCTCTCAGGAGCCACCAGCTGGGGGCCGTTGGAGGTTTTTGTCTGGCAGACTTGCGCTCTCATGTATTGTCGTCATTAGGCGGGCGGCTGCATGCAGTTTCTCCACGGTCCTGGTGGTTGTGGGATGCGGGTCGGCCACCCGAGGAACTGCTTTGTGCGTTCAGCGTCTTGGGTTGGTCGCCCGATAAACTGTGGTTGCTACTGGGTGACCTGGTTCGGCCACCAGAGGACTTGTTTCTGTGGGACTATCCGTGGGCCATCAGAGGCAGGGAGGTCGCCGAAGCTCTGCCTGGGGGGGCGTTGGATCTCCGCCGATCATCTTTTTTGTTTTGGCCCATACGGTATCAGGGTTATGTCAAGTTACGTTTAGCAATTTTTATTGCCTCATGTATCCATAGTCAAGTTATGTAAAGCAATTTTTATTGCCTCATGTATCCATAGTCAAGTCATGTCAGGTTATGTTAAGCAATTTTGATTGCCTCATGTGTTTTGAAATCCATTGTCTAGTCATGTCAAGTTATGTAAAGTTATTTTCATTGCCTCATGTGTTTTGAAAGCCATAGTCAAGTCTTGTCAAGTTATGTAAAGCAATTTTAGATTGCCTCATGTGTTCTGAAAGCCATAGTCAAGTCATGTCTAGTTATGTTAAGCAATTTTTTTTTTTGCCTCATGTGTGTTTACAGTCCTTAGTTATGTCAAGTTATGTTTAGCAATTTAGATTGCCTCATGTGTGTGTTTATAGCCCATAGTCTGGGTTTTGTTTTTTTTGTTTTGTCCTCCCCTCTTCCTTTTGAGGGGCTATGGTCAAGTTTTGTTTTGTTCTCCCCTCTTTCTTTTGAGGGGCTATAGTTTGGTGTTCTCGTTTCTTAGTTTCCAGGTGTGTGCATTTATTTCTTGTTTCTCTTTCATAGTTACCATGTGTTAGTGTGCATTTTTTTTTCTTGGTCATAGTCATGTGTTTGCATTTACGTCTTGTTTTTTTTCCATAGTTATCATGTTTGCATTTATTTCTTGTTTCGGTTTCCAGGGTCATTGTGTGTTTTGGCTAGGTTATGTACACTGGGGTTAGATGGGTTGTCTGTGGCCTCTGTGGGTCAAGTTTTTTTTGCTTTGTTTGTTTTTCCCTTGTATTGTAGTCATGTCTTGTTTTGTTTTTCTCTGTTTTTTTTTCCTCTCGTCATTGTTCTGGGGAAAATGGGATGGATATGTCAGGTGATGTATTCTTTTCCTTTTCTGTTTAGGGTTTTGTTAGGTTTTGTTTGGCTCCTTCTTTGCCTGTTCCTCAATCCACTCGCCCTGTGGTTGGGGGGAGGGGGGGCAGGTGTTACTAGACGTTCAGAGCCCGTCAAGTGAGGGGGGCCTACTGTCATGACCCGAGCACTATGCCTTGGTGCTCGGGTTATTCTTGTCAGGGTTTGACAGTGGCGTTATGATTCTAGCTCTCCGAGCTCTTATTGTGATAGTGCTCGGGGAGGCTTCTGCCCAGCTGTCAAATCCTCAACAGCTGTGCTGCATTTGTGGTAGCGCTCAAGCTACTTTTACCCGCGCTGGCGGCCGCATCGGCGCAGCAGTGTCTGTTAACTCTCCGTCACGCTACGGATGCTTAGGATTTATTCCTACCACATCTGCTTGGTTAGACCGTCATGCCCCTGGACTAGTAAGTGTGCTGTTCAGCCTTACCCCTCCCGATGTGTATCGATCTCTGTGTGTCTCTGCCTTAGCAGCTGGTGTAATTATTATTTTCACCAACCTTGCCTGCCTAGTGTATGACTGTCTCCTGCTATGGACCTGTAGAGCTGTTTAGCCTATGCCTCCTGTTGCGAGTAGACTCAAGAGTCATTGTCTCTGCAGCTTGTGTTGTCACTTTTCTCACCATAAATAAAACTCACTGAACTCACTGGTGACTGTGTGGCGTCTTATGGTGGCTCGCGAGAGCCACCCATGACAATACCAATACAACCAAATACCAAAATATCTGGATATTTTGGGTAGAGCTCAATTTTTTTTTCTTAGGAATTCATGACATTTCCTGTAAATTATTACAGCTTTATTTCACCAATTTCTCCAATGAGGCCTTAATATGGTGTCAGTTCAATTAGCTAATGGTAATATGCTGTCAGTTATTAGATCTCGAATATTTCTCCTTGTTGGCACTGTTCATATTGCATATATTGCACATCCTTTGTTGCCTTTAGACAGCTTGAACAATTCCTCATATTTTCCAAGTCTGCTACTGGATTCAGCTATACAACATATAGCTGCACATCAAGCCAACATACCCAAATACCATCCCTATGATGTTCCATAAGCAGTCAAAAAGCTACTGCATTTGGAGCACCAGGATGCATGTCTTCACCTCCTGAATCTCGATGAGGAAGGTGAAAAGTGCAAACTGTGTGTAACACTTCACATCCACAAAAGCCACATGAAAGTGGAATGCACCAAGTTGAAAATAAAACCCATTTCTCGTTTAACTTTAAAATAGAGTGTGAGTCCAGTTAACAGCAAGACTATACTGGAAGCAGTTTATTAGTTTTTTCAGCTAAATGAGCCGTAACATGGCAAATAGCTGTGTTGTGCTCTACAAAGCATCACAGTTCCTCACTGAATGTAATGGGATTGTGTTTATTTAACCACTGTGGGAGCCAGCTTCTCTAGCCCGGAGGCCACCAGTGCCCATAATGCATCCAGAACACTAGCGCTAAGTAATACGGACCTCAGGTCAGAAAACAATCCAAACTGAGCCTTTGAAGAAGCAGACGGGAAAGGTTTTCACCACATGCTTCTTCTTTTTACATGTTTTGAACAGCAGGGATTTGACAGCAAGGGGATGGTGATGATGCTTCTCTTTTAGCTGTTTACAGCTCACGCCAGGGCCAAAACTTTTGTGAATTTGATGTCACAAGACTTGCTGCAGAGCCCGTGGAGGTGCTGACTGCTTTCTACCTATAGTTGACTATAGGTTCACGCCACCTTCACCACCTTCACCACCAACTGAGATCCTGTCTCAGTTTTGTCATTTTACCCATCAAAATTATCTCAGCACTGTTGGGTTTTAATGTTAACAGTTAATTAGCAATAATAGCAACAATAACAATTAATTAGCAATAAAATCTGATGGTTAATGTCCATAGTTTTGGTTTAAAATCAGCATAGTCTCAGAGCAACCATACTTTAAAATACCTTGTCCTGACTGTCATCAAAAAGATGATTTATTTCAGTAATTCCAGACGGATATATTTCAAGTGTTTATTTCTTTTAACTTTAATCGTCATGGCTTAAAGCTCATGAAAATCCCAAATTCAGTTTCTCAAAAAATTGGAATATTACATAAAATTGATTTAAAAAAAAAGATTTTTAATAGAAATGTTGCCCAAGTGAAAAGTATGTCAATGTACACATTCAATACTTGGTCAGGGCTCCTTTTAGTTGTAATGGTTGTGTGTGCAAATGCTTGTAACACATTTGCACACGGTTGTAAAGTGCGCTCAAAAAATGAACTAGGGTTATTATTTGTGATTCTATTTAATTTGACCTGAAATATACATGTTTTCTGACTTACAATGTATTTTTTCTAATAGAGTTAATACAGTCATGTTAACTGTACATAATGGTAGTATATTATTTTTATCACAAATCGTTTCCTTTAGAAAGACTAAAGATACCAGTCAATCCAGACGGTGGTAGTAATGAAACTCAAGCCACCATAAAGATCAAAGAGGAAGAGAAACCAGTTGCAGACTGAGCATGTGCAGAACCAACAGTCCAGCAGCCCATCTTTACCTCTTTTGAGTGTTTGGCTTCATGTTGGCAGATAAGCAGTTTGTGCTTTGCTGGCTGTTTTTCTTTTGGGTCGGAAGAGGTTAGTTTCTGTTTCACCCTAAACTACAACACTGGGATGGGAAACCTATTCTGTGATTGTCATTCAAGGCATAGAGTCTTTGAAGATATAATGTAGTTTAGTGTATAGGTCTCAGACATGTTAGCTAGGTAACAGACTATTTACAGGAAGAATAAAAAGTAAATAGAGTTTAAAGAGGTGTATTTAGATTTGCTGCTTGTGGCCACCAATGGGCACAAGCAGAAAATCCAAAATACCCCAACTACTGGAGGGTTGGGGCTCAGAAAAAAAAAAATCATATGAAGCTCGTCAGAATAAATTAACACCAATAATATGCTACTTAACCCCTTGACGCCTGTCGTCGCGAATTCGCATCAAACTGCTTCCGCTCCAAATGCAACTAAATGTATTCATGTATTCATGTAATGCCCCAAATGTATTCCTCCACTTCCGGTTGGAGCACTTCCAACACATACCTAGGAACCTTTTGCAAGCATTAGTTTCTCGTAGGAACGGTCAGAGACAGAGCACCATCCATTTCCTGATTGCTAGGGTTAGGGTTAGGGTTATAGTTTGGCAGCCATGAGAGTTGAAAATACTGAAAATAACTTTGTTGCATAAATAAAAGACTCTTCATACTTGAGACAGGAACAGGTGCTTTTTTACCTTTTTTTACCATAGATGCCTGTTGTCGCTAATTTGCATCATACCTAAAATTATATCTATTTTATGTGCTATAGTCAAATTAACTTTCTCAACTTAATTTAGCATCTACTTGAAAGCAAGTGAAAGCAAGTGAAATTTTTTTTTTCATAATTGGAAATAAATTCAGGCGTTAAAGGGTTAAACAATATTACACGAGAGGGAGTATGATATGAATGAATGTATCAGTGAGTAACTGTGGGTGGATTCATTGCTTAGACAAAATATTAGGATTTATTTGTTTGCTACACCGAGGAAAAATAGTTCCTTCCACCACCCAGTAACTGATGCTAAGCACTGCAATCAGCATAATAAAGAAAAGATGTCTATTTTCATTTCACACACATATAAACGAAATATTGTCAAGTGCAAAAGTCAGTGATTATATGACATACTGATCATCTGTTGACTTGGGTTTGAGGTCACCTGTACCATCTTGTTAGTGGCTAGTTAGCATGCTAGCGATTTGCCTTTGGCACACTTCGCTCACTTTTTCTTGGCATTTTCAGATGAAACAGAGTCCATCACCACAAAATGTATTGTGGTTTGTTAATCAAGACAATAAATCCAACTCTAGCACTGCCTAGCACTGCCTGTTTTTTAAACAGACATGACAGACATTATTTTTACTCAGTTTACAAAAGACTTAGTAAATTAACAAGTTTACAAAAGACTTTGTAAACTGAATAAAGTTTTTTTTCAAAAGGGTAGGACTTGTGGGTCACGGACGTATCATTTCTTTTCAAACAGCACCTCTCTAGAAAAATTAAGGTATCCAACACAGTACTGTAATTCTTACTAAAGGTGTGTTCACACCAAACGCAAATGGGCGGCACGAATCCATACAAAGTGAATGGGAAGATGAGAGTATGCGCAAATTTGCGTGGTCGCGTGTTTGCATCCGCTAACTAGGTAGCTGCTAGCTAGCTTTGAGATTCTGCTGTCACTGGAGTAAAATTATCTCGATTGCAGAGTAAACTAGTTAGAAAATGAAACTCACTCATCAGAAGACAGGAGGACTGGGAACTCTTCAGCTGAATCGGGATTTTGGAGTTATTTACCCACGATTTCTGGCCACTGACATGTTAGCAAGCTAGTAAGCTAGCAATGTAAACACTCATCATCTGCAAAGTTTTGGAGGCTTGAGACGACATTTTCAGGTGAGCCCCCGGTCGGATAATGTAAACCTAAGCATGACGTTATTTTGGGAATTTCCACAGCAGGTTGAACACAGCTGCAGAAGTTTTAAAGACAACTTCGCCTGTCTGCATCTCACTATTCATGTCTGTTGGTGTGTTTAAATTTAATCATGCTGGGTGAAAAATTTGCCTGTTCGTGTTTGGTGTGAATGCACCTTAAGAGTTGACAGATGTGACAGTAAATTAATGTTATGAATCAGCAGTCATCATCAATTTGCATCAAATTCAGCTTCACCCCTGGCCTGGGCACTGGAGTGTACAGAAAGTTGGTTCTGATCTTATTTGTTCCTGTCAGACTTATCATGCACTTTGTTTCTAGCGCTATGCCAAAGCAGTCCCTAGTTTGATTGGAGTCACTGTAGTAACTCCAATCAAAGTGCTCGGTCAGATCTAACTGCTGTATAATTTTGCAATATTCATGAGGATTACTCCCTGCACAAGCTTTCCACAACTTATTTTTAAAGGAGAATCAAAGGGAAGAAAAATCAGACCAACACTGGCCCCAGTCACGCAGGTACGTTTGTCTACTGATTTGGGAATTACGGACAACTGTTAATGCCTCATTTTTACCACTAAAATTTTTTTTAATTTGCCTATTGTAAAGCTACAACTTTCTTGTCATAAATTTGTTTCTTTTGTCACACAAGTGTTAATCTTTTTTCTTGTGCATTTGAAACGTTATTTGTGTAAATTTGTGGCTTCTTTCCTATGAATTTGTAAGATTTTTCTTTTAAATTGGTTGTGCTTTGTTCAACAAAAATTGATTCTGGCATGCTGTGGTGTAGGTGGATAGTGTTGTTGACCTCTGATCGGGTGTTGGTGGTTTGTGTTCTGCTCTCGCTGTCATGCCCACACCATTTTAATTGACATGGAATGAAATTTAGAATTAAAATTTAAAGGTTAGCTTTAGGATTTGGGAGAGGGAAAAGTTAAAAATATAATAAATAGATATTAATTAAAAAATGAAACAAATAAATGCCTCAGATTTCTGTACCTTTAGCCTGCTGCCTTTAAGATAAGTCATTAATAGAACTTTCTAGCCAATCTGATTTGAGCTGTATCTGTGGCACTGCCCTGTAAATTTGGTAAAGATCTTTTGTTTTACATCAAACAAAGCAATTTGGATGTGTGATTCTGTACTGATGATAGAATCTGGACTGTGAATTTCGTGAGCTGTCATAACCATAGCCATCATCATGTTAAAATTAAGTTTTGCTAATACTTTAGATTATGTTTGATGTGAGTTTTCTAACTTCCTTGTGACTTAAAAGTTCTCAATCCCTATCCAAAATGTCCTGTGTAAATTATTCAGATGGAGCCGCTGTTCAGAGGGAGCTTGACGAGACCACCTGTACTATTAATGGTGATATCACCAGTCCTCCAGCTGAAGGTGCTTCATGATCTGTGAGACATCACTTCTGCATATGGACTGGACCTCAGAGACCCTCAGAGACTGAAAACATCAGAAGTGCTTCAAAAGTTCTTCCTCTACCTGGATTCATGCCGACCCTCAACCAAGATAAGGAGCAAACTTCAGTAATGAACACTAGTTTGATTTAAAACCTGTTAGGACTTAAAGTGATACTGCCAAAAATGAAGTCTTTTTCTTGTTAAAATGTTTTTTTTTTAATGACTTACAAGACCTATCAAGAGTGAAATCACTCGTCATGTTTTTTTTTTCTGTGAAAGTTCAGTTCAGCTCCTTCCCTTGGAAAAAGGAAAATCTATGGATGATGGCGTGTTGATGTAACTGCACCAGGTGAATCAGTCAGGAGCCTCTTGAACCCCCGATTGGACCTGGGCAGCTGGGCTTCACTGCCCATCCCCCTTGGTTGGACTGGTTGTTCAAATTTCACAACCAACCGTAGGAGAATGAAAGATTTTTTTTTTTTTTTTTGTGGAAAAAGGGGCATACGATACAATTTCTATGAGTAAGTAATCCATATGAGTCAACTTCATGCTGCTCGAAAGATACAATTTCAGATTTTTCCCCCTTCAGTTCTTATCTTTAGGAGTTACAGAAGCTCCACCAACTTGCTTTTTATAGAATATACATAATTGTAAGAAAGTTGTCTTTAAGGGTGGAAGAGGAAGTGAATTAGCTAATTTTAAATTGGATCAAATAAATAATCTGAATAACATTTCAATAAATTTTTGCTGTGACTCGTGCACAGCTACTTGGGTAGAGCCACTCATTACAAACAAGGAGCTGGACATGGACAGAACAGGTGATCTAATTCACTAGGAAGCTAATCAAACTTGTAGACTATCCCAGCAGGCGGGTGTGTGACTGTGCATTTTGACAGTAACTTTGCATGGGCTCATTTGAACGCAGAACTTCCCAGAGAAGGTGATCGGACTTCAGTTCATCTTAATTGCGGTTAATCTTGTGGCAAAATGACTGTGCAGGACAGAACATGAGATCAGTGGTGTCATCCTTCAAGTCAGGATGGAATAATTAGCATGTCATTTCCAAACATTACTGTGCTGGAGATGAATAATTGTCTGCAGTTTCTCTCTCTCTCTCGCTCTTTCTCTGTCTCATGTGTGAAAACAAAACCATGATTAGCCTGTCAGACTCAGCAGATGATTACTCTGATCATTTTCAATAATAGCCCTATCTGTTCCATGCCTCTCTGATTTGGATATTTGCTCTTTTTTTTCACATCAAGTAGCAAAAACCTTGTTATCCCAGAGAGCCTCATACGGGCTGAGCTGGGAGAGAAAAATGGAGGTGCAAGCTGGGGGAAAAGATCCGAATAAAAGTTGAACAGAACTGAGATTGCTGCTTTCGTCACGCTCTTCTTCCTCTTGGGCCTGGTTTTAAAAATAACCACATGTGAAAACACGCTCAAGCAGAGCTGCAAGATGACAACAAGCACATCACTGCCCCACTGCCGAACATACAAACACACTTGTTTATTTTAACTCCTCATTTCCTGTTTGATGCCGACTTAATGGAAGCGTACAAATGCAAAAATGATTTGGAGTGTGGCTCGCCAAAAGAACAAACTGACAGCATTGACAGAAACTACAAAACAGCATTTCACAAGAGATGGTTTAAACGCTCTTGTCATCATTACAAAAACAGAAGCCCGCAACTGAACAAAGCTTGTTTCATTCTCATTGCTCAGCTCATTTCAGCTGCATGGGCCAGAGGGGGGCTGTCTTTAGTGTGGCAGTGGACACACATCACTCGCCAACACAATACATGTAGAAAAAAAGGATTTACCAATTTTAATTCTTGCTGCTGTGTCATGAGAGGTCACTTGATTGTTGCATAAAATCCTCCTGCTCGCACCAGAATGGGGTGAAGGAGTTCCGTCACTCATTGGCTACTGCCCATAAATGGCCGTCGCTTTCTGTCTGTACGGATCTCTGTCCATAATGAAACAGATCGATTTTTTTTCCCTTGTATGTTCTCTTTTCCAATAATGTCAGCTATGATTGACAGGTAAGAACAGCTTTGATCAGAGCAATGTTGAAGACTGCAAACCTTAGCCTTTCAATAAAAGTTTGAAACGTCAAGTTCAGATGGAAAGTTGACTTTGTGTGAATTATACTCTGTACATTTTGGTTTAAAAATATCAAGAATTTTAGATATGCTGTATTTTTTTTAACCCTACCCATTAACAAAAAATTCTAGAGGTCTTCACAGGTGCACCCAAACTCTGGACATAGCACACCGCCACCCAAAACAGCTGGGCTTGAAATAGACAGTGTATATTTACAATACATGTAGATGTAGCTTCAGTGAAATTTAAGCCATAGTCTTGCATTCTTTTTTTTATCTCTCTTGTCCAGAAACCTCTGCTCCCCCAAAAAACTACAACTCTTCATTCAGATTACACGCCACGTTGTCAAATTCTGATTTATTTATTTGTCAGACCAGATTTGTTTGCCAAGACAGATTACAAGTAACTATTATTGTTATCAGTCACAAACTTAGGAGAAAAATAACGTAATTATTAGCCTGCAAATTTAAAAGAAAAAATCACAAGTTCATGAGAAAAATACATGGCACTTTGACCTTGACCTGTGATTGGGGTGGGTTCAAAAGTTCGATTCACCCATTCAAATCGATTCACATTTGACTGAGCTGATATTGATTCACGAAATCCACAGATCGATCTTTTAATATAATGCTTTTACGTCTGTGAAACAAAAAACCCAAACGGACGGATGATGGCACGAGAGTTCCCTGCGCCACATGCTCACATCTTTACGTCTGTGTTTACATGAGCAGAGCTGCCGATGTGTGTGATAACGTGTCTTAACTTATCAACAAATGTCATCGAAAAAGACTGTGCTCAACTGTTTCCCAATATTTTTCATAAAGCGGGGATAAACTCTTTTGTACTACATGCTGCGCTGTGCTGGAACATAAAAGTCAACCATTGATGAACTCTTTTCAAATGGAAAACACACGGAGAACAACAACAGACCAGAGGGGGAGACTGTTGCAGCTGCTGGGGGTGAGTAAAATATTGATGTTGGTTTTTTAAACATTTGTGTCATCAATTAATTATTCAACCAGCATGATGGTGTTTTCTTTTATAAACTATGGATACAGTAGTTAACTGTTGGTTCAGAGCTGTAAATAAATGCAGAATAAAGGTATATTTTATGAGATTAGATTCTAATGAAAATGTTGGCGGTGTTTTTAGTCAGGACTTCATGACAGAGACAGCTGTATTCATGCAACATCTGTACTGGATGACAGTTAAATTTGGACTTCTAGAACTTGAGACATTTGGAGATATAATAATAATAATAATAATAATAATAATAATAATAATAATAAAATGAAAATGGCAGAATTAATAAAGGCTGCAGTACAATGAGTTGTTTTTATTCAATAGAACTAAACTGGAATGAACAAATCTTCCCAAGAAATGAATTGAAACCTTTTTCAAAAATTGAAATTTAATTTGTAATTAATTGTTAATTGTTAACAATTAATTACAAATTAACTTTCAATTTTTTAAAATTGAAATTAAATTAAATTTAATTGAAATTAAAATATAAACAACAAAAAATAAAAGAAACTAGGTTATTAAACCCTACTGTGTTGTGGAGATTTAAAAATATGATGATTAATTTTACTTTGAAATCTATTCTCCTTTTCATATCATGAATGCAGCAACTTTCTCACTTTTGTGGTGCCGCGAGACGGCTTCTGTTGTGATGTGGCGCTGTATAAATAAATAAAGCTGAACTGAATCGAACTTTCGGCACCAGCTAACGGAACATTAGTGCATGTAACTGACCTGGTGATGAGTGCACACACACATGGCCAACGAGCGTGCTCTTTGAGCTTCGCTGGCAGCTGATGGTGAGCACAGGTGTCGCTCACTGGGCGTACACAACGCTGATTCAGTCACACACAGGCAGTGCAGCGACATGGGTAAGCACAGAGTAGCGCATATATTAAATGAAGGTGAGATAAAATGAAGAAAAAGACTTCTAATAAAAACTAGAAACAAGCCTACCACTGTGTGGCTCCATGGATTTGGTTTTTGCATCATGTTTAGATCACTGGTCCATGGAGTGTGATGGCGTGGCACGCCGTGGTGTGGGGCAGACAGGGACCCTGATGATTAAAGGCCTCTTTTACACGTGAAAACACAGAATGTGTTACAACCGTAGGAGCCCTTTCCAGGTTGTGGTCCTCCGTTCACCAGCGGTGGTTGTGGCCGTTTTCTTCCCTCTTTGCCCTGGTTTGACGGACTGTCAAAGACCTCACTCCAGGGCTGTCCTTACACCATAAACTATCTGACTGGTACCCATTACAACATCTGAGTTCTGCTTTTTTTTTTTTTTCATTCTTTCAAAACGAAAAAGGTGTTTTTGTGTTTTTAAAATTGTCACAAAAGGCTTTGGGGTCCAGACGGAAGACCCTAGCGGTCTGGAACCTGATCAGGGTCCAACATTTGAGGAGCGCCAGTCTAAGCCATCCAAGACTTGTCTTAGGCATGACAACATCGATTTGAAAAGAAAACATTTTTTTGTACAGTTTTCTATAGTTATTGTTTTAGAAGATTTAGGGAAAGTTGACCTGAGGTCAGAGGTCACCCAAATTTAAACTACTGAGATTTTTCATCAATGCATCCATGGTATGAATTAGAAAAGGCCACGTCTGCCCAGCAGGGTGTTATCAAAAGTCAGATTTACTACAGAAAAGTTATTCTGAGAAAAAAAAATGTGTAAATTTACAAGTTAAAAAAAACAAATAGAAAATTCATGGGAAGAAAGTAACAAATTTACAAGAAAAAAAATTGTAACTACAAAAAAGTTAAAAATTTATGAGAAAAAACTTTGAACTTTAAGCTGCAAAAAGTAATTCATTTACTTGAAAAAAGTTGTAAATTTTCAAATAAATGGAGCAAATTAATGAGAAAAAGTTACATATTTATGAGTAAATATGTAACTATAACTGTAACTGTAACTATGTAACTGTAAATATGTATTTATGAGAGTATTTTCAAGAAACAAAAACACTGTTTATTTATACTTTTGTTTTGTTTATTTGTTTTATTTATTTGTTTTTCATTCAGTTATGTTACATGATATAGGAAGGTTTTTGATATATAAATTTTTTTTTGTTGGGGGTGGGCAATTCTCTTTTTCTGATCCCCTTGACCTTGATTGGTGTAATATTTGGGATAAACAATTAAAATAAGACTATTTTTTTTCTAAAAAAGAGCTTTAATTGCCTAATTTTTGAATCTGTGAAAGATGGAATTATCATTTCAACAGATACACTGTTGAGTTTGTTACCAAATCTACAAATAGAAACACACTCTGGCCATTTATGTTAGAATGTGAACTTCATGCCCACCAGTTTGGATTTCATTGGGGAGCATGGTAGAGCAGTGGTTAGCACTGTTGCCTCGCAACTGGAAGGTTGCAGGTTTGAATCCCCAGGCTGGCAGGGGTGTGGAGTTTGCATGTCCTCCCTGTGCTGTGCGGCACTACTCCAGACGTTGCAGTTTGCTCCCGCAGACGTGTGTGTTAGATTAAATAAAAACTGATGGGCCCTTAGAATTGAGAGTTAGCATAGCTGCTAGTTAACCACTTTGAGTGGTCTCTGAGACTAGAAAAGTGCTCTACTGTTCTAGTCTTATCCTTATCACTTTTCGATGTCATATAAGCAGGGTGTGATGGCGACTGACTGGAGCTGCAGTTGAGCAGTGCTGCCTACAGGATGTCACTGTTATATAAATACGTGTAAGAGCTAAATGCCAGGCTCCGCTTCCTGATCAATATTATGCAGATTCTAGCTGCCAAAGCACAAAATGAAAGGAAGTAGAGTTTCACATTTGTACAGTGAATTTAAGTCCTGCCTCACTGTCCGTCTGAATTTTCCAGGCTATGGTAATACTAGCAATTAAACAGTCCTCCTCAGGAGCATTTTGGGATACTTTAATGCACAATATTTTTTTCTCTTATTTAAAGTGCTGTGCATTCTGACAGTGTCGAAGTAAGTTGTACCCATTATATTCTGAATAGAGAGTTGTGATGGGCGTCATTTCTTTCTTTTTTTGGATTTGGGCACCACTTTTGTAAACCTGTGAAGACCCGTAGTTTTTTTTTTAGTGTACTGGTGAGAAAACGTATTGAGGAAAGTGTGTATTGTGTCCATACTATAAAAGTGATATTCTGTGTTGCATGGTGCTCTATGAATGCTAAGTCTTTGGGATATTTGTTTCTAAGTACATGCAAAAAGTGGTTTTCTGCTAAAAATGACCTTACGGAGTCTCCAGTGCTGGTTTGAGACATGAACAGGGACAGTGGTTTTTTTCAACCCACTGTGTTGTGTATAAATGGGATGATGCTCATACAGACAGCAATGGCACTGAATTTGCATGACTTTAGTCAGACATCCACTCCACACACAGTAAAGGAAACCCTCCCTCTGTTCTAACTACTTAATTCTAACATCATTATCTGGACAGATTTTTTTGTTTGTTTTTTGTGTACAGTTGGTAAAGAAGAAAATAAAAGACAAACAAGGATATTTGTCCTAAATAATTACAAATTTGTCTTCTTAAAAATATTTAAAACTAAACATAATTGACAAAGTTAAAATTTAAAAGATTAGCATAACACAACTGCAAGTAATATCACTACAATGCTGAGAACAAAAATACGTGAAGGTCAAAAACAATTTTGCTTTGAACAACCGACTGAATGATAATTATTATACATTAAAATATGATAATTCTAGGCTTTCAGCCTCAGGGTAACCTAAATTCCTACTGCGTCACCGTCTCCATTTGACTTTGAGGTATTTAACATTCACCTCGCATACTTGCTTTAAATTTGCCTTTTTCTTCCCGGAGTTGAGATGACTACGCAATATGGTTGAAATTATTTCACTAAGAGACACCACATTAAAACAAAAATATGATTTTTTTTCCTTTTTTTAGATAAAAGAAAATAATTTAGGATTGTATAATTTAGATAATTTAGAAAGAAAAATCCAATAAAATTCAATTGTCGTTCTAAAAAACAAACAGGAAAAAAACAGAATGTGTTACATACTTATTTAGAGGGTCAACATCAATACAGTGCAAGATACTTCATGCACTCACTGTGCATCAGTTCATGTTCTGATGTTTCCGGGAAAAGAAAAAAGAAAAACAAAAAACGCCTTCAGTCACACATACACCCACACACACATGCGCGCACACATACACACACACGTGCACACCCACACACATTTGCACAAAACACTTGTGTTCAAATCCATTGCTCTTCAAAATCTGATCAGGAAGGGCAGAAAGACCATGAAGAGGAGATAGGCATGTAAGTGCACCCCCATCGCTCCACCGCTGCCGTCCTGGACTGCTCTCGGGCCTGATACAAGGGACAAAAGGTGGAGGGGAAAAGAAAACACATCATGTTATGGTAAGATTTCCTACTGTTGACTGGTTCACCTGCTGCACATAGATGGCAGGAGCTACTTAAATGTATGTATATATATATATATATATATATATATATATATTTTAAGTGGGGTTATTCAAAAAACTTCTGAGTAGTCACTGTAACACCGTTAGTAGTCGATGGTCTAGCTTTTCTTCTTTTAGAGAATGAGGAAGATAGCAAGGGCTGTAGAGGAGTGTAACATACAATTTTCAGGCCAAATTTATCTAAAAACACTGACGTTTCAAAAACTTATCTATAGTTTGTATTGATCGATAGCTTGATAGATAGCTTGATAGATAACTGTGTACCAGGTAATGCTACGAAAGGTAATGCAATATGTGAACAGTTCATACTGTACAATGTAACTGTGACCTGGCAAGGGACTGCAGATGTAAATTAGCTTAAAGCTAACTGGTACAATGCATCGAATAGTCCCTTTTCAAATAAAAAGTGAGTAAAGTAGTAAAACACATTCAAAGTAATTGAAAATTTGTCAAATACTTGATATGTTCAATTTCTTGTTGACTATGCCTGTGGTCTAACTTAGGGCCCGATTACACAGCAGAGAGATTGTTAGGTGACGACTCAGACATTAAAAATTGGCCTGATCTCAACAATCTTCTAAAGCCTCACAAAGCCATTTCTGTGTAAATGTTTGGGAGATCCATGTGTGTTTTGGGGCTGAGTCCAACTTTGAGGAGAGTGTGGAGCTCTCCTTCAGAGAAATTGGCAGGGCATTCACTGAATAATCATTGAGAAATCTGGCCATTTTTTCATCACTCAGTGATCTCTCAATGGTCTCCATCCCTGTGTGAAGAGTATTAAAAAAAACTAAAACTAGCATAGCCAACCTCAGCAGACAAGCTGATATTGGAAGTAGAACCAATGGCTATACTTTTGGGGCTGTAAGATCAAAGTGACATTGTCAACAGTGGCAATAGCTAATTACCAGATCTGAGCTAGGTCCAAACTGGAACATGTTGGAACTAAAAATGCCACAATTCCTGCATGTCATAACTTTTACCAATAAGCTTTGACATTGAAGATTAATACTGGCTAAAGTTATAAAATATGTGACCAGTGCTGTCAAAATGAGGAAATTTTCAAAACTGAGGGATTGTTATTTTCATATTCTGTATTGAAAGACCTTCAAAATGATATTTAATTTGTAGGAATTTGGGCAAAAACTGACCAGCAACAAGCCGATTTTGTTTATATCTTGGCTGGTTTGAAAACTCACATTCCATCGGTCCTGAGTTATGTCTTCTGGAAAAATGTGTATTTTTTGAAAGTAAAAGTTCCAAGCTTTACAATGATACCAGGAAGTGACAGGTTTTCCCAGGACTTCCCGCCAGCAATCAAAGAAAAAAATCATGATTTTTGACTTCTAGTGCCTTTAGCTCGTAATTACCCGATGTGCATTCCGACTCATTTTGCCAGCAAGGGTCACATATGGTAACTGTCTACTGCATATTCAAAAAATTTATTTGTGGCTCATAAGAATTTCCATTAAATTTTTTCATTAATAAACCCAGCCACAAGGAGTTGCACAAGCTAGTATACTCCTAGTGCCAAGCTTGGGTAAGCTTGGCACTAGGCTTAGGTAAGCTTGGGTAAATGGGGATGGTTGTATAAGGAAGGGCAGCCGACGTAAAACCTTTGCCAAATTAAACATGCAGATCATGACAAATGAGACTTTCATACTGGATAGGTTGAGGCCCGGGTTAACAATGACCGCCACTGGTGCTGTTAACCAGCAGGGTGCCAGTGGAAATTGGGCTACTGTTGGTTGAAGATCGAGGAGAAGGAGAGGGGGAAGGTGTGTTAGGCGCGACAGAGAGAAAAGGAAAAGGAGAAGTGTGGAGGTGAGAGTAGGGATATTAAATATAGGGACTATGACTGGTAAAGGCACAGAGTTGGCTGTTATGATGGACAGAAGAAAGGTAGATATACTGTGTGCTCAAGAAACCAGATGGAAGACAAGCAAGGCTAGGAGTACTAGAGGTGGATTTAAACTGTTCTACCATGGTTTAGATAGGAAGAGAAATGGAGCAGGAGTAATCTTGAAGGAAGAGTATGTGAAGAGTGTTCAGGAGGTAAAGAGGGAGTCAGACAGATTCCTGAGTTTGAAGCTAGAAGTCAAAGGTGTGAAGTTGAATGTTGTCAGTGCGTATGCCCCACAAGTTGGATGTCAGGTAGAAGAGAAAGAGGAATTCTGGAGTAAGATAGATGAAGTGATAGTGAGTGTTCCCAGGGGGAAGAGAGTGGTGATTGGAGCAGACTTTAATGGACATATAGGTGAAGGGAACAGAGATGATGATGAGGTTCTGGGTAGGTATGGTCTTAAGAAGAGAAATGTGGAAGGATGAATAGTTGTGGATTTTGCTAAAAGGATGGATATGGCTGTGGTGAACACATACTTCAAGAAGAGAGAGGAACACAGGGTGACTTACAAGAGTGGAGGAAGGTGCACACAGGTGGATTACATCGTATGCAGGAGAAATCTAAAAGAGATAGGAGACTGCAAGGTGGTGGCAGGGTAGAACGTAGCTAGACAGCATTGGATGGTAGTATGTAGGATGACTTTGGAGAGCAAAAACAGGAAAACAGTGAAGGTGGAGCCAAAGATTAAGTGGGGGAAGTTACAGAAGTGAACACAGAGTTCAGGATAGTTGATACAGGTTCTGGGTGGTAGCAAGAATTACCAGATGACTGGGAAAGTACAGCAAAAGTATTTAGGGAAACGGGCAGAAAGGTATGTGGTGTATCCAGTGGACAGAGGAAGGAAGACAAGGAGACTTGGTGGTGGAATGAGGAGGTACAGGAAAGTATTCAAAGGAAGAAGTAAGCAAAGAAAAGTGGGGTAGTCAGGGAGATGAAGAAAGTAGACAGGAGTATTTAGAATCTAGGCGCATTGCAAAGAGAGAAGTGGCAAAGGCAAAGGAAAAGGCATATCGTGAGTTGTATGAGAGGCTGGACAATAAGGAAGGAGAAAAGGACTCATATCAACTGTCTAGACAGCGACATCGAGCTGGAAAGGATGTACAGCAGGTTAGGTTGAATAAGGAAAGAAATGATGAGAGTGTGTTGAAAAGGTGGAATGAGTACTTTGAAGAGCTGATGAATAAAGAAGAGCTGATGAATAAAGAAAGAGCTGATGAAAGAGCTGATGAATAAAGAAAATTAGAGGGAAAGAAAGATGGATGAAGGAAAGGTGATGAACAAGGAAGTCTCAAGGAATAGCAAGGCAGAAGTGAGGGCAGCTTTGAAGAGGATGGAGAATGGAAAGGCAGTCGGTCCAGATGACATACCTGTGGAGGTATGGAAATGTTTAGGAGAGATGGCAGTGGACTTTTTAACCAGATTGTTGAAGACAATCTTGGAGAGTGAGAGGATTCCTGAGGAGTGGAGAAGTGTTTTGGTTCCAATTTTCAAGAACAAAGGTGATGCTCAGAGCTGTAGAAACTACAGAGGCATAAAGTTGATCAGCCACACTATGAAAATATGGGAAAGAGTTGTTGAAGCCAGGTTAAGAGGAGAGGTGAAAATCAGTGAGCAGCAGTACAGTTTCATTCCAAGAAAGAGTACTACAGATGCAATGTGTGCTCTAAGGCTGCTGATGGAGAAGTATCGAGAAGGTCAGAAGGAGTTGCACTGTGTCTTCGTGGATCTAGAGAAAGCATATGATAGTGTGCCAAAAAGGACGTGTGGTACTGTATGAGAAAGTCAGGAGTGGCAGAGAAGTATGTGAGGGTGGTGCAGGACATGCAGGAGGACAGTAAGACAGTGGTGAAGTGTGCCGTTGGAGTGACAGATGGGTTCAAGGTGGGGGTGGGATTACATCAGGGATCAGCTCTGAGCCCCTTCTTGTTTGTCATGGTGATGGACAGGCTGACAGACAAGGTCAGGAAGGAGTCTCCGGGGACCATGATGTTTGCAGACAACATTGTGATCTGCAGTAAGAGTCGGGAGCAGGTGGAAGACTACCTGGAGAAGTGGAGTTATGCTCTGGAGAGAAGAGGAATGAAAGTCAGTAGAAGCAAAACAGAATACATGAGTGTGAATGAGACGGAGGCAGGTGCAACAGTGAAGATGGAAGGAGTAGAGGTAGTAAAAGTAGATGAGTTTAAATACTTGGGGTCAACCATCCAAAGCAATGGAAAATGCACAACAGAGGTGAAGAAGAGAGTTGAGGCAAGGTGGAGTGGGTGGAGACGAGTGTCAGGGTGATCCGTGACAGAAGGATAGCAGCAAGAGTGAAAGGGAAGATTTACAAGACTGTAGTGAGACCTGCTATGATGTATGGTTTGGAGATGGTGCTGCTGACAAAAAGGAGGTGGAGCTGGAGGTGGCAGAGTTGAAGATGCCAAGATTTTCATTGGGAGTGACTAGGAGGGACAAGATTAGAAATAAGTATATCAGAGGGACAGCGCAGGTTGAGCAGTTTGGAGACAAAGTAAGAGAGGCAAGGCTGAGATGGTTTGGACATGTGCAGAGGAAGGATAGTGGATATACTGGACAAAGGATGTTGAAGATGGAGCTGGCAGGCAGGAGGAAAAGAGGAAGACCACAGAGAAGATTAATGGATGTAGTGAAGGAGGACATGAAAGGGTTTGTGTTACAGAGGAAGATGAGGGGATAGGGTGAGATGGAGGCAGATAATCTGCTGTGGCAACCCCTAAAGAGCAGCCGAAAGAAGAAGAAGAGAATTTTTAATTAATACTTAAAAATTTAGGGTAGAATTATTTTTTACGCCCGAATAAAGCATTAGGCTGTGTGTCCACCAAATGTGTTTTTTCCGGTCTGGGCTGCTATTTTCCATTCATTCTCTACATAGTTCAGTGTTAACAGCCCTGAGTGCTGAGGTTAGCTAAAGCAGTAAATAAAAATATACATATGTACAGTTACAGTGGTGTGAAAAAGTGTTTGCCCCCTTCCTGATTTCTCATTATTTTGTATGTTTGTCACACTTAAATGTTTCAGATCATCAAACAAATATAAATATTAGACAAAGATAAGACAAGTAAACACAAAATGCAGTTTTTAAATGAAGATGTTTGGGGAAAACAATCCAGAGCTGCATGTCCCTGTGTGAAAAAGTGATTGCGCCCTAAACCTAATAACTGGTTGGGCCACCCTTAGCAGCAACAGCTTCAATCAAGCGTTTATAATAACTGGCACTGAGTCTTTTACAGTGCTGTGTAAATTGTGAATTGTTGTAATTCAGCCATATTGGAGGGTTTTTGAGCATGAACCGCCTTTTTAAGGTCATGCCACAGCGTCTCAGTCAGATTCAGGTCAGGACTTTGACTAGGCCACTCCAAAGTCTTTTTCTTAAGCCATTCAGAGGTGGACTTGCTGGTGTGTTTTGGATCACTGTTCTGCTGCAGAACCCAAGTGTGCTTCAAGTTGAGGTCACAAACAGTTGGCCGGATATTCTCCTTCAGGATTTTTTTGGTAGACAGCAGAGTTCATGGTTCCATTTACCACAGCAAGACTTCCAGGTCCTGAAGCAGCAAAACAGCCCCAGACCATCACACTACCACCACCATATTTTACTGTTGGTATGATGTTCCTTTTCTGAAATGATGTTACTTTTACGCCGGATTTACGCCGGATGTGTGTGAGACACACACCTTCCAAAAAGTTCAACTTTTGTCTCATCAGTCCACAGAATATTTTACCAAAAGTCTTGGTGATCATCAAGATGTTTTCTGGCAAAAGTGAGACAGGCCTTTATGTTCTTTTTGCTCAGCAATGATTTTCGTCTTGGAACTCTGCCATGTAGGCCAATTTTTCCCAGTTGCTTTCTTATAGTGGAGTCATGAACACTGACCTTAGCTGAGGTAAGTGAGGCCTGCAGTTCTGAATGAATGAATTGAATGAATGAATGAATTTATTTATTTCGGATAGTACATTACAGGTTAAAAGAAACTGTATAATATAACAAGGTCAAATTAGACAAAGACTCCTTCTACTATACAATTCCACGTGAGTTATCCGAAATGGGTGATGGCTGAAGCCGCAGCTTATATTGCCCACCCATATTCCATCCAAGAATTCAAAGGAGAAAAAAGAGAAAACAAGACAAGAGCGATTACAATTTAAAACAAGGCTAAGACAAAATATGACTGAGAGAAAAAGAAAACTGAGCTAGTCTAAGTTAAGCGGTTACTATTCAAAAACAAATCTAAGACATAGTGTCACAGAGAAAAAAGAAAAACTAAGCTATAACACAACACAGGCTGGAAATGTCAATCCTTATGTGAGTTTACATGTCGTCTTGTAAATATGTTTGGAGTATTTCTTCCTTTAGTTTTTGTTTAAATTGTCCAAGCTTTGTACATGATTTTAATTCAGGTCCAAAATCGTTCCATAATCTGACACCTTGCACTGAAATACAGTGTTGCTTGGTGGTTGTTCTCACTGTAGGCTTTTGAAATATACATGTTCCTCTGAAGTGATATCGTTTCTCCCTTGTTTGGAACAACTTTTGGATATTTGCGGGCAGTGATAGATTCATCACTTTGAACATTATTATTGCGGTTTTAAAGTCGATCAGATCTTTCAACTTGAGAGTTTTTTGTTTAAGAAAAAGTGGGTTTGTTGGTTCCCTGTAAGCTGCTTTGTTGATTATTCTAATAGCTCTCTTTTGAAGCATAAAGAGTGGATATATGTTTGTTTTATATGTATTTCCCCATACTTCATTACAATATGTCATGTATGGGAGTATTAATGAATGATACAAGGTGTATAGTGTGGGTTGATTCAGCAAATTTTTCACTCTGTGTAATATTGCAATTGATTTGGATACTTTACCTTTTATATAATTAATATGTGGCTTCCAACACAGTTTGTTATCAATTATTACTCCAAGGAATTTAGTTTCGGATACCCTTTCAATCTCTACACCATTTACACTGAGTTTGGGTACTGGGTAGTTGTGATGGTTGTTAAAGACTATAAATTTTGTCTTGCTTAAATTGAGCGTTAATTTGTTTGAATCAAACCACAGTTTCAGCTTTCCTAATTCCTTTCCGAGTGTATCCAGAAGTTGTTCCAAGTTGTTTCCACTGCATAGCAGGTTAGTGTCATCAGCAAACAATATTAAGTCCATTTTTTCTGAAACTTTACATATATCATTTATATACATATTGAATAATAATGGTCCCAAAACTGAACCCTGTGGGACTCCACAGGTGACCTTCAGTAGCTCTGAGTTTTTGTTGTTAACACATACAAACTGATATCTATTCTTTAAGTAACTTCTTAACCAGGACTGTGCTACCCCTCTGATACCACAATTTTGTAGTTTCTTTAATAATAGATTGTGATCTACTGTATCAAATGCTTTTTTAAGATCCAGGAATACTCCAACTGAATACTCTTTATTTTCAATGGCTGTTGATATTTTTTCTGTAAATTCCATTAAGGCATATGCTGTTGTCCTTTTGTGTCTGAACCCATATTGCTGCTCACACAATAAATCATTCTTCAGTATGAAGTTGTCAATTCTCTCATAGAATATTTTTTCAAGTATCTTGGAAAATTGCGGTAATAGTGAAATTGGTCTGTAGTTGGAGAGTTCCCCTCTGTCGCCTGTCTTGTAAATCGGAATTACTTTAGCTATTTTCATTGCATTGGGAAATATACCTGATTGGAGAGACAGGTTACAGATATACGTCAGTGGTTTCACTATGCATTCGATAACAGTTTTGACTAGTAGCATATCAATACCATCGCAGTCAGTAGATGTTTTACTTTTGAACGATTTAACAATTTCAATGACCTCTCTTTCGTCTGTGTTCTTTATGAAGATGGTGTCTTTTACAGCAGTGTTATTGCATATTGAATCACCTGTTGGCACCGTAGTGGGTATTTCTCGGGCCAGTTTAGGTCCAATGTTAACAAAAAAATTATTAAATTCATCTGCAGGTGAAGCTATATTCACATTCGGAGTCGATTTATTATTTTTTGGAGTGTTAGTTGGGTAGCTGGTATTTCTGCTTTTATTTCCAAGGATACTGTTGATTATTGTCCATGTATTTTTAATATTGTCTTTGTTTTTTTCCAGTTCTTTACTGTAATAGTCTCTTTTACTACATCTTATTATATATGTTAACTTATTTTTGTATGTTTTATACCGCTGCTCTGCTTCTTTTGTCCTTTTCTTTATGAAAGCTTTATATAATAAATTTTTCTTTTTACACGCCTTTTGTAGTCCTTTGGTTAGCCATGGTTTGTCAGTAAATTTGTGTTTAAGCTTTTTTTTAACTAATGGGCAGTTTTTTTCATAAAGAGTGGTTACAATGTTTGTAAATGTGTCATAGGCTTCATTTACATCTGATACATAGACTTCTGTCCAGTCTTGCTTCAGCAAGTCCTCTTTAAAAGAACTGATTGCGTTTGGTGATTTGTGTCTGAACGATTTTGAGATTTTTTCTGGGTTGGGCCCCGTGTGGCCATGGATAAGTGCAAAGATTGGCAAGTGGTCGCTTATATCATTTATCAATAATCCACTTTCTATTTTCTTGTCGAGAACATTGACAAACAGGTTGTCAATAAGTGTAGCAGAGTGAGCATTCAACATTCTTTGAATGTTGTTGTGGGCAAAACTTTTGTGACCTCTTGGATGAGTCATCGCTGTGCTCTTGGGGTAATTTTGGTCGGCCGGCCACTTCTGGGAAGGTTCACCACTGTTCCATGTTTTTGCCATTTGTGGATAATGGCTGGCTCTGTGGTTTGCTGGAGTCTCAAAGAAATGGCTTTATAACCTTTTCCAGAAGGATAGATCTCAATTACTTTGTTTCTCATTTGTTCCTGAATTTCTTTGGATCTCAGCATGATGTCTAGCTTTTGGGGTTCTTTTGGTCTACTTCACTTTGTCAGGCAGGTCCTATTTAAGTGATTTCTTGATTGAGACCGGGTGTGGCAGTAATAGGACCTGGGTGTGGATAGAAAAATTGAACTCAGCTTTTCAAAGATGTGATAAACCACAGTTAATTTATGTTTTAACGGGGGGGGGGGGGTGTCACTTTTTCACACAGGACCATGTAGGTTTGTTTGTTTTTCTCCCCTTAATAATAAACACCTTCATTTAAAAACTGCATTTTGTGTTTACGTGTGTTATCTTTAATATTTTATATTTATTTTATATTTTATATTATATTTATATATTTTATTTGTTTGATGATCTGAAACATTTAAGTGTGACAAACATACAAAAGAATGAGAAATCAGAAAGGGGGCAAACACTTTTTCACACCACTGTATATACACAGTGCAGGAGCATTGCAGCTACGTAGATGGTATCAACAGCATTACAGTTACTTAAATTACCCAGTAAAATATAACTATAGATGTATGTTTTCGGTGATTACTCTCAAATCCAAATGGCAGTATCCCCTGCCTTCGTTTTGTTTGAAGATCCCAACGGAAAGCAGTTTTCAACATTTCCATATAATTATTGGGGCAGAACCAAATTATGATAAGCTTTTGGCTTTAATACTGTTCCTTTTTGGACTGCACTGGATTATTTGTTTTTATTCTTGTTTTTGTTGTTTCGCTCAAAATAAAGAGTATCAAATCAAATCAAATGATAAGTCTATCATCTGTGAATATACAACAAAAATAGTTATATACAATCCATTGCTGTTGGTCAGGATCCAAAGATGAACCTGTGTAGCAAGTTTGGTGACCCTAGAGAGCTTTACACATTCTATAGTAACAGATCATAGGGATTGCCAACCTTGACCTTTGATCTTCTGACACCAAACCCATAGGTCATTGTCTCAGGGTGAAACAGTGTACCAAGTTTAGTGAGCAGAGCTTTACTCATTCTATAGTAATAGTGCAAAGGGAATGTTAACATTGACGTTGGACCTTTTGTCCACAAATCCATACAAAGAGGTCAGGATCCCAAGGTGAACCTATGTACCAGGTTTGGTGACCCTAGCTTTCTTAGTTGTTGAGATATAGTTTATAAGCCATTTTGTATGTGGACCTTTGATCTTGCAATCCCAAAACCATTGTCACACTTCAGGGTCACAGGGTACTTGACTGTACTGTTTACCAAGTTTGGTGACCTGAGATTTACTCGTTGTACAGTAATAAGGCATAGGGAATGTTAACCTTGACCTTCTAACCCCAAACCCATAGTCAGAGGTCAGGATCCCAAGGTGAACCTGTGTACCAGGTTTGGTAGCCCTAGCTTTACTTATTTTATAGTAATAGTAAATTTACCATTTGCCATTTACCATAGTGCAAATGGAATGTTAACTCTGACCTTTGACCCAAGGTATAAGGGTGTGTCTTAGATACAACTACTGTATCGATTTGAAAAGCCTACATCATTTCTTTCAGTATTTATGGTGTTTGCAAGATTTAGGGAAAATATGACCTCTGACCTTGACCTCAACGTCATCTGTTCAGAGCTGAATTGCAATATGCGCATCATCAGTATATACAAATCATGGTACCAAATTTCAAAACATTTGGACCAAAACTGTAGGAGGACTTAGTTTTACAAGACAGTTACTGTCTGTTAACTGAGGTGAAACAGGAGTTCATAAGTCAGGGGCTCTCACTCCTGCAAAAATTCTCTGATCGGAGCCAAATTACAATATGAGCATCATCAGTATATATCAAACCCTGGTACCAAGTTTCAAAACAATCAGAACAAAACTGTAGGAGGAGTTGATTTCACAAATGTGGGATGGATGGACAGATGGACTGCCCCATAACATAATAATCCAAAAAGCACTTTATGTATTTTCATTGCAAAAAATTTTTATCCCCCACAGGCTGAAGACCAAATTGGTCTTTGACCCCTTTGGGCAAAGAATGGCAGGGGATAAAAATTGTTTGCAATGAAAATACATAAAGTGCCTTTCTTGTTTTAGTGTAGAAGCCTGGAGAATGTGCCTGAAAAGACAAATAGCAAGGGTTGGATTTGGCATAGTATGCATCTCTGATGAATGCATTAAAGTGACCTTTTCATTTTTCTTTCTTTTTTCCATAATTATTTAAGAGCCTCAGTATAAAAAGAAACTTACTCCCAACACTTCTTCAGTTTTTTTTCTTTTAAAGCCTCAGTCTCATAAATTCCAAAGGAATTTATGTGGTGTATTAACAGTTTCTACAGGTGAAATCCACCTTTACTCCTTACTTAAGTTTCCATATTACTTTATGTTTTGGTAGCAAAAACTTGTAATATTTTCATCATGCTGCTTGCAGGGATGAGGCAAGATGAATGCATTGTATAAGAAGTGAGGACCCTTTTTAACTTTGAAACGTGGAACACAATGACTACTCTTGGATTTCCATGAATTCACAGCAGTTTCCTTTTGGGGCATCTATCCAATTACCCCGCCACTATGGATTATCCCTAATCCTGCATATGGTTAATTAGAATAATGGTGATAACTCATAGTCAAAATCAAAGCCATTAAAATAATTCTGCTCTGTTAATGAAGTGGAGTCAGCTTACACGATGCTGCAACCAGTAGTAATGTAATGCAATTTTTAATGCTTACATATTCTAGTAAATATGTAAAAAAAGCATCTGTGAGTACAAAAGAATCACACAATCACTAATGATGACATTTAAAGACAAGATGATGGATACTTACATTGGAAAAGGTGCATGCACAAATGAAAAGGAAGCCAACGTCACACAGAGAGGCAGTTAGGTTTGCAAAAGAGAAATGAAACAGCATTGATGACGGTTGACTGCACTGCCTATATTCACATAACATTCATATGGCAGCCTGTTTGCCACTGCTGTTACAGTGCTCGCCACATAACATCTCTGACATGTCAATTCATAAAAAGAACAAAGAGTTACAAAGCAATTTTGACAGGATCAACCAGCCAGGAAAAATGATACATCTCCCTTTGTCAGATGCTGGGGAAATGCCCCCCTACAACTCTGGCGACAGTGCGGCCTTACTTCCAGTTTGTGAAAATGGCAATGCTCGACATGTTCCCGCATGCGGTTAATACTTTCAATCCATGTCAGTAGGAGTGCATGCTGGTGCAGAATACTAACCTTGCAATAGCGTTGAGCTAGTGGGTTCAATTACCACTACACCAGGGAGAACAAATGGAACAGAGCAACATGTCGGAAACAAAACAGCAACACATCATTGACAGCACTTGTGAAAAGCATGAAAAGTAGGCTGCTGAATGGGTTTTCCACATTGCTCCTGCATAGGTACATACTATAAAGTTCTCACTGACTTTGTGGTGCCCACAGCATTTTCCAAAAGTGCAGCTGTTGTCTTAAAGCTGGAATAACAAGATATCACATTTCACAACAACCCAGTGATGATAAAGGGATTTCAAGGACAGCTCTGGAGATGTGAGCTCATTTCATAAAGTGCACAATCTTGTGCCCTGGTCCAGCAGAGCCTCTTGTCAAAAATGATTTAACAAAAAATATTTTAAAAAAAATATTGACACCCCTGCAATTTCGCAATAATGCAGCAGTTTTTCCAGAAATGTTTTTAATTGCTTTAGTATCCTCATGTATGTCTTTATTTTACATTGGGGAAAAAAGCCAAGTCAGCATATTCCATGGAGAACCCCAAAAAAGGACTGGAAAAAAATATTAGCTCTCACAGCTTAATATTTGGTAGCACACCCTTTTGGAAGACATATATGAAGCCTCCTGTTACAGTCGCTGAGTTTCAGCCGTTCTGAACCATTCTTCTTTTGCCAACTGCTCCAAGACTGTGTGTATTCTGATTGGCCAACAGTGCCCTTTGAAGAGGACTGCGCAGGGTATTCAACCATATCAAGTGAGATTTCAAACTGTAGGGAGCAAAAGATGCTCTTTTCAAAGGGAACTGAGTAGGGAAGAATTGAACAATCATACATCACTTAACTAGAAGCTGACAAGAAGATTACTCATAAGTCATTACACCTGAAATATAAGTAAAACAAACTACTGTTGCTAATGTTAATAACAAGCTAAACAACTTAAATTTTGGTCATTGTTTATTGATAGCAATGATATATATATATATATATATATATATATATATATATATATATATATAATATTATATATATATATATATATATGGGTGTTTTTATTTATTAGGGGTCCAATGTGTGACATTGGTGGCAAAATTTAAAATTGATCAAATCTGCACATGAAATTGACTAATCACTATCCAATTGTGTCAGATTTATGAAACTATTAACTATTTTCGTAACGGCATTTGCGTTCAGGAACTCTTGAGGATGAGCGCTCACTTTCAACTACTTGTAAATGGAGACGTAAACGGGACACTCGGGCTTTTGTTTCCCCGTGTGCCAATGCACTTTGCAATGGCACACGTTTTACACGAAACAACTTCAACACTTCCAGTATTTTTCACGCATCAAAACTCATCAACAGCTACATTTTCATGACATATTAAGATGTGATAACGTGTATACATACCTTCAAATTCTCCCTGTTTGTTGGATAAGACGTAAAATCACAAAAGGCGTAAATGCGGGACACAGAAGTTTGGACCTTCGATAACTTCAATATAAAGTGACCACGGTTAAGCCTCTCCACATGGGTTGAGCACATCCGGGGTAGAGAAAATAAAAGTGCTTTCCCAGGGCGCTCACCTCACCAGACGGGGCTGCGCGCGGCCGACCAAGACCGAAGACGTAAATTTTTTAAAGGACACCATATTCGATGTGTCATAAATGTTTGAGATTTTATTGAAATATTCTACATCTGAGCTTCACAAAGACTGATCTCCTTTTTACGTGTATGGTTTGGGATTTGAAAGGTGCAAAGTGAAAAGCATCAGCACTTCCTGTTTTCTCGTTACTTTACCAAATAACTTGTATGTTGCTACGTAAATTTGGGGACACGGAAATTTACGTCGTACGAGTAAATTTGCAGGGGTCGCCGTACAAAAACCATAGATCCGATCACATTGGGGAATGTTTTATTTTGAATTTGCATTACAACTCTGTTATCTCTTGCATTTTGAGTAGAAAGAGTTACTCAGAGATCACGTTACAGTACTTTGAAATTGATCCGATTTTCATGTCACACAAAAACTGGGAAAAATGAGGGGACACGACCAATAGTTTCGATTCTAACAGCAAAATCAATGATTTTTTTAAAAAATTGCAATGCAAGTCTGAAACTCTTTTATGTTCCCTTGCATATTATAAAAACGAAACCGACATCTGCAAATTACAGAAAAAGAGAGAGCGCTTGAAAGTCGGATACCCCTGATATAGTGCACTGGACCCCCCCCCCAAAAAAAACACCCATATGTGTGTATATATATATATATATATATATATATATATAGATACATATATATATGTATCAATATTTTATTTAAGAATTATAAAATGTCCACAGTAGTCCCATCCATCTTCTATCATTTATCTAGGGGTCCGGGTCGTGGGGGCAACAGTACAAGCAAAGAAGCCCGGACTGCTGCCTGGTTCACATAGCATTATGACATAGCCATAGTTACCATGGTATTAGTTACCGTGGAGGGAGCTGACATTGCTGAGGGAGTTGACGAAATTTTGTGCTATTCTCTAAAAGAAGTAGGGAATACCACTGAAGTATTCTGTAGATTGGAATGCAGCTACTCTCAGATTTGAAGGGATTTTGAAATCTCTTCACAGGTTGGCAATGGGATTCAGATCTGGACTTATTACCGGCCACTTCAGAGTTCTCCAACAACATACTTTAACCCTTGTTTGGTCTTAGAATTTTGCATGCTTCCTTGTTCTAAGGGTCAAAAATTACCTGCCTTTGCTGAGCCCCTAACATAAAGCAGCTACAGTCATTGTCAATCCTTAGATTTATTTTGCATGAAGAACATCCATATCATTCATCATAAGCTCTGTGAATATCCGTTTTCCCTCATCACAGTGTAGTAATTGATCAGTATTTAGACTACAACACTTTTTTTTGTTTTTTTACTGAAGTAGATGTTTATTAGCTACTAAAGGTACTTGCATAAGTGTATTTATAAACCAGACATACAGTATATACAGTACTTATAAAACTTAAAGCAGCAGACAAGTGCAAAAAATAGTTCTAAATACATATTTTTGCTCTACAAAAAGTGAAATATAAGATGAAATATCTTAAATAAGATGAGATGCGATTAGATAAACCTTTTTTAGCCCTACAGTGGGGAAATTACAGAAGGTTATATGTTATTTTTGCTTTGTTTTTTTCTGTGATTAAAATGGTCACTAGTCATTTTTGACCCTTGAGAAAACAACACATTCAGGGTGCTTTCTGAAGGTCATTGTCCTGCTGTAAGACCTGTGACCAACTTTCTGACACTAAACCTTAAGGTGGATTCACACTGCAAACTTTGGACCAACTTTTAGTGACATTTTGGCAAACGTCTGACTCTGCTGGCAAAAATTAATGATAGTTGGTGTTTGGCAATTGCTGGCGAAAATTGTTCAGCCTGCTGAAAATTTACAGATGTTTGGGAATACACGTTGGTGAAAGTTGTGCTCAGTTTGTAAAAGTTCCTGAGCACTGGGGTAAGTTATGCAGAGTTCACCTAAGTCAGCCTAAGTTAAAGTTGGGTTCGCACTATAGTGTTTGGACCGACTTTTTTAAATTAAATCACCCTTTATTGTCATTCAACCAATCATGTACAGTAGAACGAAAATGTGTTTCTCCTATCTACAGTATCCTATCTACACACACCCCATATATAGAATCAGAGGGGCCGCTGCCATGCAAGGCACCGCCACAGATTTCCCTACTCCATTCCATTATTGCTGAGCACCAAGCTGGACGGCAGGAAGTTCCGCTTTTTATATGGTCCTCAGCATGACTCGGCCGGGATTTGAAACCCTGCCTCCCGGGTGTGGGGTGGATGCTCTACCAACTGAGCCACCCCTCCAGTTTTACAGACGTTTTGAAAAATCAGAGAAATAGTCAGCGCAGGTCAGCTGACATCAGCGTTAGTCGATGCTCATATGCATTTGTGGAGACTTCCTACCATTCTGGACCTGCTTTTGGAGTGAACACATCACCTTTGGGAATACGTTTCAGTATTTATTTTCTTTTTATATTCCTATGTAGTTACTTCTGCATACCATTTTCCCCTGTTCATTCGCTCATTCATTCGCTTGTTCATTAGCTCGTTCATTCATTCATTCATTCATATAACAAAATAATGCATAGAATCCAACACTAAGTCTGCAATTAAAATGTGAATGTGGATGGAATAAAAAACTAGAGAATCATCATATAAATAAAATGACAGGTGTAACGTGAAAATGGATATTAATAAATAATAAATATGATCAGGTATGAATTATTTAATTTATATTGATGTATTGGAATCTGAGCTCAAATCTCATTTCATATACATCAGAAAAGTTAATAACACTCGTAAGGGGCACCAGCTTCTATCTTTAAGAAGCAATTTGATCTTTAATTTCATTTTATACCTGTTTGATCACTCAATAAATTAATCAATAATCAGTCTCAAAAATTTTCCGTGAATTCGATACCTGGGCTTGAAACAGACTCAGAATGAAATAAATTCCCAACAACTTCTCATTTTTAAATATTTATTAAACGAAATGATTAATAGACATCGAAATAATTTCATTAATCATAAAATCAATCTTGTAAATGATAGATTAACAATGTCAATATTTTCGGAACCAGGGTTAAACTGAGAAACGAATTTCTATCAGTTTGAGTTAACAGATTATCAAAAACAACGCAAATTTATGGAGAAAGTTTGCTAATTATGAAAAAGTCCTAAATTAATCTTAAGAAAATAAAAACGGAATTTTAATGAAAAGGAGAGTTATGTTAAGGGCTTCTTAATTTGCATCTGATTAGATATATAAATTAGTACCGAACCTCAAGTTTAATTCAGCAGATGAATTAAAGTTTTTTCAGCTCACGTGATCCTCAGTGATGGCAGTTCTGTCGTCCTTTTTCAGCCCAAGACTTTGTGGATGTGAGGGAAATATCTGCCAGCAGATACTTCAAGGGTTCACAGCTCGACCTTTAGATTCAAGCGGTCGAAGGAGGCTGGATTCTGGGCTGCATGACCCACAGTTGAAACGGGTCTTAGCCAGATGGTGCCGACGTCTCTTCAGAGTGATGTGGGACAGCTGTGTGTTGATCCTACAGCTGCACGTTATGTGGGAGCTGCGTCTTTCTTCAAGAGGTCTTCGGTAATAATTAAGAGATATCTAATCCGATTTCAAATTAGAAAAGAAACTTTCGGACTTTAGACAAAAATAGTTTTTGGGAGGTGCTTGGTCAAGAAAAATATTATAAAAATAAAGTCAAGATTAAAGTTTACCTTAAAATTAAACAAACGGCGGTTTTACAGAAAGTTTAACAAAAAGTGATAAATTAAGAATTGGAGTTTGACTCCGATTAAGAATTGAGCTCAAAGAAAAAGGAATTCCTAGGCATTTAAGAGAAGAAGAAAATACAAAGTTACATAAACAAATTATCTGCTGTGTTCAGAAAAGCGCCATGTGGTCCTTTGTTCTCCCTTGCTGTGTGTAGACAATGGAGGAGATCAGAAAAAAAACGAGCAGCCGGGAAGAAATCCGGGGAGGAAAAGAGGGTCCGGAGCAGAAGAGGCTGGAAAAAGAGTCTCTCCTTTTTATAAGCTCTGTTGAGTTTCGCGGGATTCTGGCCTGACCGGAGTCTCAGCCAATGAGCGTCCTTCGTGGGCGGGCTCGATGAACTTTTAGTCCAATGAACAAACAGTCTATTGTTCGGAGTCCTTTGGAGTGACGAGTTGTCGTGCAGAGATTGGCTGTGGGAGTCACATGGTTTTAGAGGCAGACTCATACATACTGGAAGTTAAAATTTCCCTTTATGTATTAAACTAAGATAACTTTAGTGATTAGTATAAATTATAAGCAGTGCTTCTAAATCAACATGCAGGAATAAACATTCATATAAACATTAGCATGCCTATATATATATATATATATATATATATATATATATATATATATATATAAAATCAGATTAATGCATTTCACACATATTTTCCACATCAAAAACATCAGAGTCCATCTGCATTTTCATAGTCCTGAAAAGAATGAAGGTTTAGATTTGAGTTTGTAATAATGTACTTTAAAGTTGTTTACTGTTTAAATCCAGCATGTCCACAGTTTAAGGAAATTAGCTGAGTCGTGGATCTGTAGGTTTTATGGGGGCAATAAAAGTGAAGCCGGACATTGGGGGAAATTCCTTAGGCTGGTTTTAACAAAAGAAGATTTCAGCTGTGGCCTGGGGGAAGAAAATCCATTTCTTTGCGTTATTCCTGGATGAAACAAAAATGTCGTTAAGCAGGAGAATAATTATTGCTGAGCCAAAGTGAGATGATGCTACACAGGTGATTATATTTTGACTGTTGCACCTCTCTCCATTAAAATAACATGAAATCCTGTTAAATGTCATTTACTTTCATTCATTTACTGTCAGCGCTGTTTGATTCCCCACAATGGAAGCTGAACCAATAAATCCTTTAGAATGATTAGGCACGGAGCAGAAAATTAAGAACAGTGAATTTCACAATGAGATTTTTTTTTTCTTTTGGGCTGTCACATTTTGGGGAGATTGTATATGTATATGTATTGTACATATTGTATATGTATATGTATTGTACATATTGTATACAGTATGTATTGTATTGTATATTGTACATATTGTATATGTATCCATTGTATATGTAGCAGGCAGAGAGTAGAAAGACTCTGACTGAAAGTTTCACGAAAAAACTTTATTCCACGTACCAAAAAAATATTTTTTTCAGACAGCAAAAAAAAAAAAGAAAAAAAGATTGGTCTCCATGGCTGTTGTTTCCAAGGCAAACAGTAATCCGTAATGGCAAAAGACAAGTTTGTGAAACAGCGCAGCCCAGTGGTAGAAAAATAGCACTGCAAAGATACAAAACGCCTAACCACTCACCAGACCACACCAATCACACCATCGAATGCCCGTTATATAAAATCCCGTACATAAAAATTTTTTTAAAAAATGTCATACACACCATGTTATCACCAAACAAATACTGTACATTGTCCTCTTTTTAAATTCCCCCTTCTCTCTATTTCTCTTTCCTTCGTGCATGTCATCTGTTTTTACCAGCATTTCAGTCTGCATTTGCCAAGGGAGCTTAACTTATGCTGACTTAGGCAAACTCTGCATAACTTAGCCCAGTGCTCAGGAACTTTAACAAACTGACCACAACTTTCACCAATGTTTATTTCCAAATGTTGGCAAATTTTCAACATGCAGAAAATTCTCAACAAATACAACTTTCGCCAGTGTTTGCCAACAAACACCAACTATCATGAACTTTTATCAACTTTTGTCAGCTGAGCCAAATGTTTGCCAAAATGTCAGTAAAATTTGGTCCAAACATTATAGTGTGAATCCACCCAAAAAAGCAGGTCCGGGATGGAAGGAAGCCTCCACCAATACTGATCTTTATATGAGTGTTGCCTGACACTGATGTCAGCTGAACTGCGCTGAGTATTCTTAGCTTAAGTTAGCCTAAGTTGGCATCATTATCATAGAAGTCTGTTGTGGGCGACAATGACTGTTTCATTTAGGTCTCATCAGAATCCACCACACAGCTCTGTCCTTAGCCTTCCGCTGACAGGAACTCCTGTCTATATCCAACTTCTTCAGGTTTTGTTTTACAGTGTTTTTAAAACTGAGCCTTGGTTTACCCTGATTGCATTTGCCCTCGCATAACTGTGAGTGGAGTAACTGCCGAGGGAGACGCTGGTAGTCCATCCTCTCAACATGTCCGAGCCATCTCAGGTTCATCTGTATTAGCATGTCCTCCATTGATGGTAGACACAGGGCAGCACGGTGCTGCAGTGGTTAGCACTGTTGCCTTACAGCTAGAAGGTTCCTGGTTCGAATCCCCAGGCTGGCAGGGGTTGGAACCTTTCTGTGTGGAGTTTGCATGTTCTCCCTGTGCTGCGTGGGTTTACTCTGGGGGCTCCGGTTTCCTCCCACAATCCAAAGACATGCATGTTAGGTTAATTGGTTGTTTTAAATTGTCCCTAGATATCTGTTTCCTACAGGCCCTTAGAATAGAGGGTTAGTACTAGTGAAAGTGCTTTGAGTGGTCTTTGTGACTAGAAAAGCGCTATATAAGTGCAGGTTAGTTAGACCAGCTCGTTTCATGTTGGTTATCTTGTCTTTCCATGAGATGCTCATTATGACTCGGTTTCTCATCATGTACGTGTGGAGTTTCTTTACCTGCACTCTGTAGTCAGTCCAGGTTTCAGCACCGTACAATAACTCTATTGTACTATTGTACTAACTCTATTGTAGCCAGTACTGTCGCTCTGTACACTTTGCATTTCACACGGATAGACACATGTCGATTGTTCCACAGTCTCTCCCTCAAGTTTCCAAACACAGCGCTCGCTCTTCCCATTCTAAGAGCTAGTTCATCCTCCAGCCTAGCATTCTCTGAAACAGTACTCCCTAGATACTTGGAAGTCTTGCACTTGACAAGTACCAGTGCTGATCTCTTCTTGTACTGATGTTGATAACTGGAACTTTGGTGGTTGATAAAGGCACTCTGTCTTCTTGATGTTGATTTTGAGGCTGGATTGGCTAGCTGCTCTTGCAAATTTCTCCACTAAAGACTGCATATCTTCTGCATTATGTGCAACTAGAGCACTGTCGTCGGCAAAGAGCATTTCTCTTACTACCTTTATTGATGTCTTAATCTTGGCTTTCAACTGTGCCACATTGAACAAGTCTGCTTCTTTCCTTGTTTCAATGTACAGCCGTGGACAAAATTGTTGGTACCCCTTTGTTAATGAAAGAAAAACCCACAATGGTCACAGAAATAACTTGAATCTGACAAAAGTGGTAATAAATAAAAATTCTATGAAAATTAACCAGTGGAAATCAGACAATGCTTTTGAATTGTGGTTCAACAGAATTACTTTAAAAAACAAACTCATGAAACAGGCCTGGACAAAAATGATGTTACCCCTAGAAAAGATTGAAAATAATGTGACTATAGGGACATGTTCAACCAAGATGTGTCCTCTACCTGCCTTCTCTACTTCTCTACTTCCTCTTCGTTTTGTCTTTGTGTGTCTGGACCTGCAACAAGAAGGATTTTCCGACAAACTCAACCAAAGGTGAAGTTAAAAAGTTTTATCTGTATGGATTTGGGCTTGGACATCTCACCCTACTGTTGGCTGCAGATGTACTGTCTACAAGTATGGTTGATGTCCAAGAGTGGCTCCTCAAGAACCATCTATTGCTGAACCTTCAGAAAACAGTCTCAATGTGCTTTTCAATCAAAAAATGTAACCTGCAACATTTTAAAGTTAATATACATGATCATGACATCAGTTTAGCTACAGAATTCAAATACCTTGGCATTGTACTAGATCCTCAACTCAAATTTAATCTTCATATAAAGAAAATTTCAAAAACAGTAAAAAAAAATCTGAACTGCTTTAAATTAATTAGATATTACATACCTTACGAAGCAGCTGCACTGTATATGCATTCTATGGTTTTTTCTCATATATCATACTGTTTGACAGTCTGGGCTCAAGCAGCCCCTTCCACAATAAGACATATAGGTTCATTATATAATCAAACCCTAAAAATCTTGGACAAAAAGCCCATTAGGTGGCATCACTGTAATGTTTTAAAAAAATACAACCTATTGAGTTTTGAGAGCTTCATTGACCTCTGTCTTCTGAAATTAACGTTCAAATGTTTCCATAAATCAGCACCCGAGCCACTTGCTGGTTTCGTCCAAAGACAGGACAGCAGCAGAGCCACCAGGAGTTCTGTTAACAATAACTGTAAAATATTCCACCGCAGAACCACATTTGGGACAAACAGCTTTCTCTATAAAGGGCAGTCACATCTGGAACACAATGCCAAATGAAATTAAAATAATAACGGACTTTAAAACATTCACTAAAAATGTTAAAAACTGGCTGAAAAATAAACAAGAATGTACTCATGTATGAATTATTTGTCTGCTAAGTGAGAGTGAATGAAGGGAAGGAATAAATGTGTTTGTTTATAGTGAGTGACGGAGGGAGGAAGGCCTGAAATAGGCAAATGTGAGTTATGTTATATGTGTTAAATGTGAGTCAGGCTGTTATATTTGTGTATTTATAATATTTATGTTAAAGGTGAGTCAGGCTGTTATATTTGTGTATTTATAATATTTATAATATTTATAATTGTGTATTTATAATTTTTCTGCATTGATGTATGTGGTTATTGTGTATATTTTTATCTTGATTCTTTTTTCTAAAGCCCATCCAGGGACAAGAGTTGCAAATTAGCTAATAGCTATACACTCTATGTGCAGCACATCAGATTGATTGTCTTTGATTAATTGTCTATGTTTATTGCACTGTCCCTGTCAAATAAACTAATCTACTACTACTACTAATTAACATCACAGGTGTCTACAAACTTGTAATCAGTCAGTTGGCCTATTTAAAGGGTAACAAGTAGTCACTGTGCTGTTTGGTGACATGGTGTGTACCACACTAAACATGGACCAGAGGAAGCAAAGGAGAGAGTTGTCTCAGGAGATTAGAAAGAAAATTATAGACAAGCATGTTAAAGGTAAAGGCTATAAGACCATCTCCAAGCAGCTTGATGTTCCTGTGACTACAGTTATTATTATTATCAGTTGTTATTATTCAGAAATTTAAGATCCACAGGACTGTAGCCAACCCTGGATGTGGCCGCAGGAGGAGACAGATAATACGAATGGTAACAAAAGAGCCCAGAACAACCTCTAACCACATTCATGGTGAACTCCAAGGTCAAGGTGCATCAGTGTCAGATCGCACCATCCGTCGTTGTTTGAGCCAAAGTGGACTTCATGAGAGACAACCAAGGAGGACACCACTGTTGAAAACAAATCATAAAAAAGCCAGACTGGAATTTGCCAAACTGCATGTTGACAAGCCACAAAGCTTCTGGGAGAATGTCCTATGGACAGACCAGACAAAACTGGAACTATTTGGCAAGGCACATCAGCTCTATGTTCACAGACGCAAAAATGAAGCATAACAAGAAAAGAACACTGTCCCTACTGTGAAACATGGAGGAGGTTCTGTTATGTTCTGGGGCTGCTTTGCTGCATCTGGCACAGGGTGTCTTGAATCTGTGCAGGGTACAATGAAATCTCAAGACTATCAAGGTATTCTAGAGGGAAATATGCTGCCCAGTGTCAGACAGCTTGGTCTCAGTCACAGGTCATGGGTCTTGCAACAGGATAATGAGCCAAAACACACAGCTAAAAACACCCAAGAATGGCCAAGAGCGAAACATTGGACTATTCTAAAGTGGCCTTCTATGAGCCCTGATCTAAATCCTATTGAATATCTGTGGAAGGAGCTGAAACATGCCATCTGGAGAAGGCACCCTAACCTGAGACAACTGGAGCAGTTTGCTCATGAGGAGTGGGACAAAATACCTGCTGAGAGGTGCACAATTGCAATCAAAAATTGTTTGATTGCAGTGATTGCCTCAAAAGGTTGTGCAACAAAATATTAAGTTAAAGGTACCATCATTTTTGTCTAGGTCTGTTTCATGAGTTTGTTTTTTAAAATAATTCTGTTGAACCACAATTCAAAAGCATTGTCTGATTTTGATTGGTTGATTTTCATAGAATTTTTAACAGAGTGGTACCAACAATTTTGTCCACGTGTGTATACTCCTTCTGAAGTATCTTTGAAGGCCACCTCAAGCATGGCTGCCAGATTTAGCGAGAAGAGTGTAGGCACTAGCACACACCCTTGTTTCACACCGTTGCCTACTGAAAAGTCTTTAGACACTGAACCACTCATTGCCAAGTTTGCTTGCATACCTGTATGGAGTGCCTTGATCAGGTTGACAAACTTCTCTGTACAGCCATATTTCTTGAGTACCTGCCAAAGTCCTTGTCGTGAAACAGTACTGAAGGCTTTACTGAAGTCTATGAAGACTACATAAAGCGGCATGTTCTGTTTGATACACTTTTCTTGAACCTGTTTCACGCAAAAAATTATGTCCATTGTGCTCTGTCCACTTCTAAAGCTGCACTGGGTTTCCGGTAGTACATTCTGCGACATGTGTTCATTGAGTCTGTTCAGTAATGCACGTGAGAGAATCTTACCAACAGTGGCTAGCAGTGATCTACCTCGGTAATTTCCACAATCTGTCCTGTCACCTTTCTTGAACAAAGGCACAATACTTCTAATCTTGAGGTACTTTCTGGGCATCCCATATCTCTTGGATGAGCTTGTGCAGGCAGTTGGTCAGCTGAACACCACCAAATTTCCACACTTCTGCTGAAATTCCATCCCTTCCTGGAGCTTTACCATCCTGTGTTGTCATGAACCATTAGTTCATCAAGATTTGGTGGTTCATCCAGGCTTGATACAGCTGGTTGCTGCACTAAAGCTTCTTTAGCCTCTTCAGTGAGATCTCCAGGGTTGCTTAGTAGTTGGTCAAAGTGATCTGCAAATTTGTCAAGGATCTTGTCTTTCTCCTGAAAAACTGTTTCACCATCCATTGCCTTTAGTTGGGTCAGTCCTCTTGGTTTAGGGCCGTAGATTTCTCTCAAACCTCTGAAGAGGTTTGGGAGTCTCATAGTCATTATCCTGTTGTTGATTGGCACCTGTTCCTCATCAAGCATTGCTGCTATCTCCTTTCTAACTGCAAAGCCCACTCCTGCTTCTCTCCTTTCTTGAGTTGATTTCCCACTCCAAAAGAAGATGTACGCATGGTCTTCCAAGCTATCATATCCAGACAATCTTGTTTCACTAAGTGCAGCTATGGCCACCTTGTACCTGTTCATTTCCAGGGCCACAAGCGCGATCTGTCTTTCTGGACGTTGTGATATTGATCTGTCCAACAGAGTACATACATTCCATTCTGCTACACACAAGGCTGCTGTTTTCTTCTTCTTTTGTCTTACTGCTCCTAACTTACTTTTCGCTGCCTGTCAGAGTGTGATCAGATAAGTGCAGACCTTGTTAGGCCCGGGCGACATCCGAGCCGGATGACTGACCATTTCATGAAACTGCTTGCAAAGTATTTGCGTACCGCTAGCTTTTGCTGGACTAGCAGCACATTCTTGGCAGATAAAGGTATTAGCACAGTTTTACCCTCGGCCGGGGGATCGCGGGGATCATGAGATCGTGGGTTCGATCCCCAGCCCCCCGACCAACAGTGAGCTGTGTGGAGTTTGCATGTTCTCTCCCGTGTTGCGTGGGTTTACTCCGGGATTTTCTCCGGTTTCCTCCCACATACCAAAAAAAACATGTAGGTTTAGGGCGCTCACGCACGCCAGCGACCAGCAGCCGGTGGCTTGTCACCAGACTGCAAACCAAATCTACCTACGGGTACAAAAAAAAAAAACTTTAGCAAAAAGACAAAAAAAGGTGTACATTTCCAACTGTTTACAACCTAAAATGCTGCAATATTTACCAGCAAAAATGCTACAAATAGAGATACAAATTTGAGAGTAAAATGCTGGCAAATTTAAGCAATTTTTTTAAACATGCCAAATTAAAGAGTCAGAAAAAGTTCTAAATTCAGGAGGAAAAAGCTGCAAAATTATGAATAATAAAAAGCTGGCAAATTTTCAAGTAAGAAGCTGCACATTTCCGAGTAAATGGCTTTAACGCTGCAGGAAAATCCTGCAAATTTATGAGAAAAATCCTCACATTTACAACAGTATGTACACATTTTCACATTTACAACAGTATGTTTCTAATTTACATGAAAAAGGATGTGATAAATTGGCGTGTGTTGGCCATTTTAATTGACAAAGCCATGAGGAGGGACTAAATGGTGGTGTTTGGTGGTGTTAAATCCTGCATATCTGCACTAATCAGCAGGGAAAAGGAGAAGAAGAAGAAGAGGAGGAGGTGATCCACAGCAGCAGAAATAATCTAGTTAACCCAGGAGGAGTAAACACATGACACCCAACAGATTACCCCCCCATGACATCAGTGGGAACAGCTGGGACAGATTTCACACCTCTGTCCATTTACATGTTCCCTTCTGAGGACAATTCAAATAGAGCTGCTGCTGAGATGGAAACCAAAGGGTTAAAGGGTGACATGGCAGCACTGATAACCCCCCCCCCCCCCCCCCGCCCGCCAACTGACCTGCTGGACAGGAACTAACAACTCCTCAGACCTGATAACATAATTTTAACAGCAAAAGAACATGCAAAAAACCCAAGATTCTTCAAGGTCTTTCTGCAATTGTGGGGGTTTCCCCTACAGTTGAAAGTGCTGTGAGATGACTGTTGTGTGAAATGGCACTATAGAAATAAAGTTGAATTGAACTGAATTGAAGATTCCCTTTGATTTAACAAGATAACAGCGTGAATTTTATGCTCTGTGAATGAACAGAGCAACTATGAGTGTTTCACAGAGTCACACTGAATTATAATGGTTAATCTAAGTCACAGTTTTAGTAAATATAAACTTCAGGGGACACTTAAACCTATGACACATTGTTTTAAATTTTGCTGATTTTTTTTTTTTTTTCGCTTCTCTTCCAGGCCTTATGGCCACTTTCTGATTGCTTTGACTTTTAAAACATCATTTTAAGAATAATGTTAACTGACAAAGTACATTTCTAACTACAGTATATCATACACATACCATTTAACAAAAATTTCCTTTGATCACGTTTAGATCTTCAAACAAGCAGAGTATTTGCTACCAACTTAATTAAGAATTGAACTAAAAACAATCAATCTGAATACAACTGGGAGCGTTTAAGAATAAAAATCTTTGGATTCCTTAACGAAGTTCTGCCTGCGAGATCACCTGTATTCAAACAATCCAAGTACCATTCATGGGACGGACCAGATTCCATACAAAAATGTTAAAATTTTTCTTTGGCTTCATCTTTAAGAGGTTGTTGTTCCAGGTAAAAGTCTCAAGTGTTGAAGAGTCCACCTTTTTATAAAATGGCAAAGTCAGTATACTACAAAAGGCTCAAAGTTGCTAAAATAATCCAAAGGTTAAACCGGCTGTTGGTGTCATTTAAACCCTGCATGGCTTCCACAACGTGGAACTGGCATTTCACAAGTTAAATATAAAGATGTATATAAAGAGTATTGCAAAAAGAAAAATAGTTTAATAGAAGTTGACAACTGCTACACATACACTAGCCTAAGTTGGCAAACATTTGACAACGCTGAATGCAACGCTGGGAAATGCTAGCAAAAGTTCGTAAAACTTTGTAAAAGTAATTTCACCAACGATTGGATTGATTCTCTGATTTTTCAAAACGTTAGTAAAAGTTGGTCCAAATATTATAGTGTGAACCCAGCTTTACATCACACACACCAAAAATCTTTGGTATTCTCGAGATTTCATAATGCAAACAGTCCAGACATCCAATTCCTGAAGCACCAAAGCAATCCAAAACATCTGTGAACCTCCACAATGTTTGACTGCAGGGACCATGTGAAAAGAGATTACAAGATTCGAGCCAACCAAAATTTACCAGAGGATGTCAAAATCCGGTTTGGACAGATGGACTAAAAAATAGAGCTTTTTGATAAAGGGTATCATTGTACTCCCCCCGTGGATTGCCACCTTACCATGGTGAAGGGTTTGTGTGTCCTACTGATCCCAGGACCTACATTGTCAGGGGTAATTTTCAGTGGTAGGGTCACCCAAGGCAAACTGTTCCTTGGTAAAGAACCAGATTTAGAGAGATCCAACAGAGTCCCATGATGGATTCTGTATCAAGGATTCAGTGTAACCCATCTGGTATGGGGGTTACTGGGGTCCAAACCTGGAGCCAGGCCTGGGTGAGGTGCTTGAGGCCAAGTATCGGACTAGGTCAGGCTCAGCCTGAATGAACTACATGGGCCCACCCTCCAGTGGACTCATCACCTGATGGTCCAGTGCTATGTGGATCATGTGGTGATCCAATCCCTGCTTCCTAAACTGGCTTTTTGCTACGTGGAACATCACCAAGTGATGGTTCAGAGTACTCACCCTTTTTGGAGTTTCTGAGTAGTGTGTTGAAAAGTGCTCCTCATGGAGACTCCCCTTGTGCTACATGCACATGGGCAGTGACAGTGGAACCTGAAGGGGTGTAATTGGGAGGCTGACCATTTTAAACCTGAGTGGTATTCATTTGTTGGACCTCTGTGCTAACCACAATTGGTCTATAACAAACTCCATGTTCAAGGAAAAGGGTGTCCTTATGTACACTTGGCACCAGGACATCCTAGGTCACAGGCTGATGATCAATTTTGCTATTGTGTTATCAGACCTGTGATCATATACACTCAAGTGAAGAGAGGAGCAAAGCTGCCAACGGATCACCACCTAGTGGTGAGGTGGTTCAGGTGGCAGGGGAAGGTGCCATTCAGACCAGCAGACCCAAACATTCCCAGCACATCCAAACCTGGGTGTGCTCCACCTCCAATGTTGTTTCTTGTTTGGGAGTGCAATATCAGTAAGGGACACCCCTGGCAACATCAAGCCCAGGGGGCTTGCAAATTTGGTTCATATTGTCAACAGTCAGTCAACTTAATTCCCTGTGAGTGTCGGACTCAGCCAGAGCTGCCCTTTGTACAGTAACTGATCCTATTCATGACTTTAATGGACAGGATTTTCAGTCGGAGCCAAGGTACAGCGGATGTCATGTTTGGTATCCACAAGATCTCGTCTCTGTTGTTTGCAGATGTTTTGGTCCTGCTGGGTTCATCAAGGAGTGACCTACAGGCTTTGCTGGGGTGGTTTGCCACTGAGTGTGAAGTGGCCAGGAAGAGAACCGGCATTTCAAACTTACGTACTTTTCAGTAGGCTCATCATCATCATCATCATCATCATCATCATCATCATAGCAGTCTGTCAGGGGCAACAATGACTGTTCCATTTAGGTCTGATCAGATTCCTCCACGCAGCTCTGTCCTTCGCCTTCCGCTGCCAGGAACTCCTGACCTTGTTAACCCGGGCGACGTCCGAGCCGGTATGAGTTGCTTTCTGACTGACCATTTCATGAAACTGCTTGCAAAGTATTTGAGTACCGCTAGCTTTTGCTGGACTAGTGGCACAGTCTTGGCAGATAGAGATATTATCAGTGGCAAGGACAGGCCAAGACAAATTGACTCCAGTATCTGTTGCAGTGACTGACCAGATGATAGGTTTGTTAATCTCTGCTCTTTGTGTAGTGCATGTCACGATGCACCGACTGGCAAAAGTCCACCACAGACCTTGTGACAGATGTGCTTATCTGCCAGGATGTCCAGTCTCACCCTGTGTAATTGGGAGTGGTCCACCACAGACCTGTGACAGATTGTTTTTAGTTTTGCCAGGATGCCCAGTTTCACCCCCCATTACATCCAGCATAAAAGTAACAGCATTTCAGAAAAGGAACATAAGGTAACGGTACTTTTACTTGAGTACAATCTCGCTACTCTGATCACCTCTGGTGATGGGACACTAAAGTAAACATGAGCTTTTAACCTTATTCAAATGGCCACAAGCATGCCACACAAATCTCCATTGAAAAATACAGAAACTTATTGGGGTTGTTTTGAATCCTGGGAAAGACAGACATTGGATTGGTAAGATTTTTATACTTGCGCAAAACACGCAAGGTCCATTCTTTAATTTGGAATGCAAATGTTATCCATAACCCTTTCCCTTAAAAAATAACTTAGTTTTAGAAATTAATGTAAGAGCTGTCCAGCTGACAACTACTGAAGCTAAACATCTCTCCCACACACAGCTGTATAAATCAAAGCTCTTACCATCGATGATAAACTTATGTGTGTATCTTTTGAGGTTCTTCTTCCGTAAAGGGTTCACGGTCTGAGGAAAATGGCCTTTGGCCACAAACGTATAATTGTCTCCCAGTTTGTTGGCGCTGGACTCCACCACCTCCTCTTTAGCCACCGGCAACAACTCCACGTTCAACATTTCACAAGTTTACCGATGGTGACCGTTAACAAAATGCGACAAAAATGGACTGCTAGCCGGCAGCATAATTAGAAAACAAGATTAGCTCATAGCTGTGGCTGTTAATAAACACAATGTAGCTGCTAATGAACACAAAAACACAACAGTTGATCAGCTTCTCCTTCTACGTTCAGTAGGCTAACATTCCTATTAACTAGAGCACTCTAAGGTGAGTGCAATATCCCACGCCTCCATTTTCTTTGACCATCCCAATACTTACTGACGGAGAGCAGTTTTCAACCTTTCATTATAATTACTATGGCAGAAACAATTAGGATAAACTCACCCTGTTGATATACAAAACTCACCTTTGTTGATATACAACAAAGCATACAACCCATGGTTGTAGGGCCCATGGTGAACCTGTGTAGCAAGTTTGGTGGCCCTAAAGAGCTTTACACATTCTATAGTAAGAGATTATAGGGCGTGGCGTGCCAACCTTGACCTTTGACCATGTGTACCAAGTTTGGTGACCCTAGCTTTCTTTGTTGTTGAGATAGAGTTTATAAGCCATTTTGATGTTGACCTTTGACCTTGCGATCTTAAAACCATAGTCACACTTCAGGGCCACAGGGTGAAACACTGTACCAAGTTTGGTTTTACTCATTGTACAGTAAAAAGGCATAGGGAATGTTAACATTGACCTTTGACCTTTTGACCCCAAACCCATAGTCAGAGGTCAGGATCCAAAGGTGAACCAGTGTACCAGGTTTGGTGACCCTAGCTTTACTCGTTTTATAGTAAGAGTAAATGTAGCATTTACTATTTACCATAGTGAAAATGGAATGTTAACTATTACCTTTGACCCCACACTCATAGCAAAGTCAGGGTGTAAATCATCCAAGATGTATCTTAGATACAAGTACTGTATTGATTTGAAAAGCCTACATATTTTTTTTCAGTAGTTATTGCATTTACAAGATTTAGGGAAAATCTGATCTCCGACCTTTGACATCAAGGTCATCCAATCAGAGTCAAACTGCAATATGCACATAATCAATGCACGTCAAATCATGGTACCAAGTTTCAAAACATTTGGAACAAAACTGTAGGAGGAGCTGATTTCACAAGACAGTTACTGTCTAAGAAGTGAGGTGAAACAGATCATAGGTCAGGGACTACAACTGCTGCAAAAATCATCCAATAAGAACAAAACTGCAATATGCACATCATCAGTCTATATCAAACCCGGTATCAAGATTCAAAGCAATCAGAACAAAACTGTAGGAGGAGCTGATTTCACAAAAGTTGGACAGACGGATGGACGGATGGACTGACCCATAACACAATCCCTGGGCGGTCTTTGCCCAAAGTGCTCTTCGAACCCTTTGAGCCGTGGCGGGAGTTAAAAAAAAATAAAATAAATCCTTATGTAATATTGTAATTTTCTGAGCAACTGAATTTTGGGTTTTCATTAGCTGTGAGTCATAATCATTAACATTAAATGAAATAAATGCTTGAAATACTGTATATCCCTCTGTGTGTAATGAATCTATATGAGTTTCATTTTTTGAACTTAATCACTGAACTAAACCAGCTTTTTAATGATATTCTAATTCAATGAGAAGCACTTGCATAGCTGCATCCCTCCCTATCCCTCCCCTGCACATGCTGGGGGAGTCCTTAGCACGTCTCTAATCTGAAAACATTTTCCGGTAACACTTTATAATACAGGCTGAAACCACAGGACTTTCTGTGTACTTCAGTCAAAGTTCAGGTGTAAATCAGTAAGAACGGTGAAATATTGTGGTAATAAGCTATGCTTTTTTTCCCTAGTACAGTGGGTAAAAAAAGTATTTAGTCAGCCACCAATTGTGGAAGTTCTCCCACTTGAAAGATGAGAGAGGTCTCCAATTTTCATCATAGGTATACCTCAACTATGAGAGACAAAATGAGAAAAAAAAAATCCAGAAAATCACATTGAAGGATTTTTAATGAATTAATTGGTAAATTCCTCAGTAAAGTAAGTATTTGGTCAATAACAAAAGTTCATCTCAATACTTTGTTATATACCCTTTGTTGGCAATGACAGAGGTCAAACGTTTTCTATAAGTCTTCACAAGGTTTTCACACACTGTTGCTGGTATTTTGGCCCATTCCTCCATGCAGATCTCTAGAGCAGTGATGTTTTGGGGCTGTCACTGGGCAACACAGACTTTCAACTCCCTCCAAAGATTTTCTATGGGGTTGAGATCTGGAGACTGGCTAGGCCACTCCAGGACCTAGAAATGCTTCTTACGAAGCCACTCCTTTGTTGCCCGGGCGGTGTGTTTGGGATCATTGTCATGCTGAAAGACCCAGCCACGTTTCATCTTCAATGCCCTTGCTGATGGAAGGAGGTTTTCACTCAAAATCTCACGATACATGGCCCCATTCATTTTTTCCTTTACACGGATCAGTTGTCCTGGTCCCTTTGCAGAAAAACAGCCCCAAAGCATGATGTTTCCACCCCCATCCTTCACAGTAGGTATGGTGTTCTTTCTCCTCCAAACACGACAAGTTGAGTTTTTACCAAAAAGTTCTATTTTGGTTTCATCTGACCATATGACATTCTCCCAATCCTCTTCTGGATCATCCAAATGCTCTCAAGCAAACTTCAGATGGGACTGGACGTGTACTGGCTTAAGCAGGGGGACACGTTTGGCACTGCAGGATTTGAGTCCCTGGCAGTGTAGTGTGTTACTGATGGTAGCCTTTGTTACTTTGGTCCCAGCTCTCTGCAGGTCATTCACTAGGTCCCCCCGTGTGGTTCTGGGATTTTTGCTCACCGTTCTCGTGATCATTTTGACCCTACAGGTTGAGATCTTGCGTGGAGCCCCAGATCGAGGGAGATTATCAGTGGTCTTGTATGTCTTCCATTTTCTAATAATTGCTCCCACAGTTGATTTCTTCACACCAAGCTGCTTACCAGCCTGGTGCAGGTCTACAATTTTGTTTCTGGTGTCCTTTGACAGCTCTTTGGTTTTGGCCATAGTGGAGTTTGGAGTCTGACTGTTTGAGGTTGTGGACAGGTGTCTTTTAATGAGTTCAAACAAGTGCCATTAATACAGGTAACGAGTGGAGGACAGAGGAGCCTCTTAAAGAAGAAGTTACAGGTCTGTGAGAGCCAGAAATCTTGCTTGTTTGTAGGTGACCAAATACTTATTTTACTGAGGAATTTACCAATTAATTCATTAAAAATCCTTCAATGTGATTTTCTGGATTTTTTTTTTCATTTTGTCTCTCATAGTTGAGGTATACCTATGATGAAAATTGGAGACCTCTCTCATCTTTTAAGTGGGAGAACTTGCACAATTGGTGGCTGACTAAATACTTTTTTGCCCCACTGTAACTGCAGGTGGCTTTCCATATACTTTCACTGACAGTACACAGAAAGTACCCTGTAACTTTGGGCTGTACTTTAAAGTGTTACTCATTATCCCAACCCAAACCAACCTATAATGTTTAAGTAGGCCATTCTCATTCATTGTTTCAAGAACATTTCTTCTTTGTCTTCATCTTTCCTCCATTTCCTCCTCCTCTTAAGAAACTCCTAAGCCACTTAAAAGTGCTCTTCACTCCTCCTAGCATGTTCTTGGCTTAGGAGCACTTTTAATGGCTAAGATGCTTTTTAAATAATTTATTTTTTTGAATTTTTATAAATTCAGAGGGAAATCTTAGAAAATGTCATAATTCTTAGAATTTTCTAAGAATTACATCACTAGCAGTACTTCTTAGCACTAGGACACGTTTATGAATACAGGCCCACATCAAGCTCCTGTAAAGTACCTGTTGAGAGATCTCAAAATGGGCAGTTGGAAGAAGGAACTTTTCAAATCTGAGGGACCTGAAGCAGTTGGCAAAAAAAAGAGTGGTCCAAACTAATAAATGATAATAATGGATTGCAATAATATAGCAAATTTCAAGATACTCAATGTGCTTTACAATAGATTATTCATCCACTCCACAGACAGACAATGGTTGTAGTAAGCTACTGCTGTAGCCACAGCTGCCCTGGGGCAGACTGACAGAAACGTGGCTGCCAATCCACGCCAGCGGCCTCTCCGACCACTACCAAACATTTATACACATTCATACCCAGTGTCATGGACACTGGGGGCAAGGTGGGTAAAGTGTCTTGTCCAGGGGCACAACGGCAGGATGGCTGGGGAGAGTGGAATTCAAACCACCAGCCCTCTGGTTATTTGACCCGTTCTATCTCCTGAGCCACTGCCACCCACATTTCCCTCCTCCGTTCCATTTTGCTGAGCACCAAGCTGGATGGCAGGAAGTTCCCCTTTTATATGGTCTTTGGGATGACTTGGCAGGGACTTGAACCCTGACCTCTCGGTCTGAAGCGGATGCTCTACCTCTAGGCCACCACTCTTTAGTAATCTCAGTAGAAATTTACTGAATTGTACAGGAAGCAATTAATTTTAGTTATTTATTCCAAAGGTTGTGATACTGAAAATTACAGGAAGAGCAGCAATAATTTTGCCCAGCCTCTTTTGTTTTTTTTTTTAGTTCTGTATAGAATATGTCAGATTTGTCTTTTTTTTAATCTCGGCTTTTTATGTTGTTCATATGGAAACAAAATAAATAAAGATTAAAATCAACGATGGAGTACCCCATTCCAGCCTAACAAAATCCCCCCTAGAGTGCTCTGGCCTCCTGACCTTTGACCCTGAACTTAACCTTGAGGACAACCTAGATAGAGACCAACCTGAGGACCTTTGTATATCAGTATAGTGAGCGCTGGGACCATTGCTCTGGAGGAGTAGTGATTTTTGTGAAGTCATAAGTGCCGTGGACAGACCCATCTGAGGATCAAAGAGTTTGGTGAGCACCAGGGATACTGCCGAGAAGGAGTCGTGATTTTTGTTAAATTATTTTTCAGAAATAAGAGACAAGATCTCCTGACCATTGTCTCAGTTTGGGTCTAGCAGGTTACCCTTGAAGTTGGTCAGGACTTCCAGCAGAGGCTGCTAACATTAGCAACCAAATCTACCTGGCATGCTAACAATCCCAGTATCCATGTCATGCTGGGGGAAAAATAGGCCAAAATGATGTGAGATGCATTATTTGCAGTGGATTAATAAATTGGCTGGGACCATGGATGTCTAGTGGGGTAACTAGAATATACAGAAGAGAGTTTAAAAAATACAGTTGGGCCACTAGCTAGCCTGCTAACAAAGCTAGCTAAGCTAGCTGCACTGCAGTTATGTGAGTAGGAAACTTCCTCTTATCCTTCGAAGAGAGCTATGCATCATGTCTGTATAAGGTACTATACTAATAGGTATACTAAAAGGTAGTATACTAATACTCCGGTCATGTCAAGGTAGAGAACAGCAAATCCTAAGTTTTTGTGGGAGACGAGAACTCCTGTGGAGGTGGATTTGGGGCTTTTTAGCTTTGCACACATTGGCCCCCATTTATCAAACGTGCATAAGACATAAAACTGGTCGTACAGTCATTTCAATGTGCTGATTGGTATTTATCAATCTGAACATGATCATATGGTGTGCTCAAATCCCACATCAGCTCTGAGTTTGGGTACCAAATGTTCAAGCTACCGTGGACTCCTGTGCAGCAGAGAAACCTGTTGTGTGGGAGAATTATTTCATCATATCAAGTTAAAATGAGCAGGACAACCTTTCAGGCGATATTTGCCTTGTGTTATATTGTATTTAGATGAAAGATTTGACGATTTACCTTAAAGACTAAAGAGGCTGAGGTTAATAATTATAAATGTTGCATTCATATTTATGTGGGTTTACTCCGGGATTTCTCTGGTTTTCTCCCACATGCCAAAAACATGCAAGTTAGGTTAATTGGCATCAAACTGGGGATTCTAAATTGTCCTTAGGTATGACTGTGAGAGTGAATGGTTGTCTGTCTCTCTGTGTTGGCCCTGCGATGGACTGGCGATCTGTCCAGGGTGGACCCTGCCTCTCGCCCAAAGATGCTGGGATAGGCTCCAGCCCCCCCGCAACCCAAAAAGGATTACGCGGAAGAAGATGAATGAATGAATGTCATTGCAGCCAATATTAAAATAGATTTAAGCAGAATTTTTTAAAAAAAATGTTGTTTGATGGAATGTGTAAAACTGAATTTAGTCTCTGAAATATTTTTACCGTTACAGTTGAGCTGCAGGGTTTTTCAGCTGTCGTTTTATTCCTGTATTTATATATCTGTACTGTCAGGTGTTTCCTTTGTGAGTACTGTGTTAAAATAATATTCTAAAAAGTATTTCTTTGACTGTTTTCTTTTATATAGTACAGTGTCTCATAATAGTTATCCCTTATAAATTTTCCATTAACTAAACCACAGCACAGCTTTACGCACAGAAGAGCCTGGCTGAGGTGATGCACTGCTGCCAATGTGCACAGCTGCTCTGGATATGGGGCATATTTCTGCTCTTCTAAATAGTAATAAATTCTCATGTTTGACAAGTATGCTTTAAAATGACAAAATAGACAACAAAGAGTCATCTAAGTCAAACAACATAATCCTCAGATGGAGATCAACTGATTCCACCAACGGTTTTCCACAGCATCAGTCTCCTCCCATAACGTGGTTCTTTTGCATTCAAAGTGAGTTTTGAGGTTAACACTATATAATTATTTTTCACTTTTCATATATAATATAGTCAATTTCTACTTTGGAAAAGTTTCTCTTTTTGCCGTCTCATGCCATTCCCCTGTATCATAAATTCTGGGTTCATGGAATTTAAATGACACTCAGATCCATCCATCAGATTCATTAATGAGTGAACAATCGTATGATGAGACTGACCACATACACACAGTTTCTTAATTACCACAATGACCTTTACTGATATTTACACCCAAATGTGGGTGATATTTACACCCAAATGTGCAGCGATTTCTATCCACATTTGATAAAATGTGCGTAAGACCAAAAAGTGGTTGTATGATCATGTCAACGCATAGATCAGTATTTATCAATCTGAATGTGATTGTACGGTGCGCTCAAATATTACGTTAGCTCTGAGTTTGGGTGCGCAAATTTTCAAAGGCATGGACTCCCATGCAGCAGAGAAACCTGCTGTGTGGGAGAATTATTTGATCATTTCCAATTATAATGAGGAGTTCAACCTTTCAGGTGATATGTTTGCCTGTATTGTTTGACTTAGATGATTGCTGGATTAAATGTTGTCCATTTTGTCATTTTAAAGCATACTTGTCACATAAGAATTACTTAACTCACTTTTTGGAAGTGCAAAAAGAGTCCCCTTGCCAGAACAGCTGTCTGCTGTTGTACACATCAGAGATTAGCAATTAGAGTTTTGATGATTTACTTTAATGACTAAAAGGACTGCTTTTAGCAATTATAAATGTTTTATCCATTTATGTCACTGCAGCAAATATTAAAACGCATGTACAGTATCTCGCGAAAGTAAGTACAGTACACCCCTCACATTTTTGTAAATATTCTATTATATCTTTTCATGGGACAACACTGAAGATATGATACTTTGATACAATGTAAAGTAGTCAGTGTACAGCTTGTAAAACAGTGTAAATTTGCTGTCCCCTCAAAATAACTAATGTCTAAACCACTGGCAACAAAAGTCAGTACACCTCTAAGTAAAAATGTCCAAATTGTGCCCAATTTGCCATTTTCCCTCCCTGGTGTCATGTGACTGGTTAGTGTTACAAGGTCTCAGGTGTGAATGGGGACCAGTTGTGTTAAATTTGGTGTTATCGCTCTCAATCTCTCTCATACTTGTCACTGGAAGTTCAACATGGCACCTCATGGCAAAGAACTCTGAGGACCTGAAAAAAAGAATTGTTGCTCTACACAAAGATGGTCTAGGCTATAAGAAGATTGCCAACACCCTGAAACTGAGCTGCAGCACGATGGCCAAGACCATACAGCAGTTTAGCAGGACAGGTTCCACTCAGAACAGGCCTCGCCATGATCGACCAAAGAAGTTGAGTGCATGTGCTCAGCGTTATATCCAGAGGTTGCTTTTTGAAAACAGACGTATAAGTGCCGCCAGCATTTCTGCAGAGGATGAAGGGGTGGGGGGGTCAGCCTGTCAGTGCTCAGACCATACGCTACACACTAAATCAAATTGGTCTGCATGGCCATTGTCCCAGAAGGAAGCCCCTTTTAAAGATGATGCACAAGAAAGCCTGCAAACAGTTTGCTGAAGACAAGCAGACTAAGGACATGGATTACTGGAACCATGTCCTGTGGTCTGATGAGACCAAGATAAACATATTTGTGTGTCAAGCGTCCGCCAAGGTCTCCGCCTTTGACCGCCACCTAACCCACATAGCACCGGACCCCCATGACCCCATGGACGCCTCCCACTTGAGGTGTTTCAGGCACGTCCCACTGGGTGGAGACCCCGGGGCAGACCCAGGACTCGGTGGAGAGACTATGTCTCCCAGCTGGTCTGGGAACGCCTTGGTATCCTCTCTGAAGAGCTGGAGCAGGTGGCTGGGGAGAGGGAAGTCTGCGCTTCTCTGCTTTGAACTGCTGCCTCCGCGACCCGGACCTCCAGAAAAGTGGTAGAAGATGGATGGATGGATGGATGATGTCAAGCATATGTGGCGGCAACCAGGTGAGGAGTACAAAGACAAGTGTGTCTTGCCTACAGTCAAGCATGGTGGTGGAAGTGTCATGGTTTGGGGCTGCATGAGTGCTGCTGGCACTGGGGAGCTACAGTTCATTGAGGGAACCATGAATGCCAACCTGTACTGTGACTGTACTGTCTCTTGGAAACTGGGCCGCAGGGCAGCATTCCAACATGATAACGACCCCAAACACATCTACAAGACGACCACTGCCTTGCTAAAGAAACTGAGGGTAAAGGTGATGGACTGGCCAAGCATGTTTCCAGACGTAAATCCTATTGAGTATCTGTGGGGCATCCTCAAATGGAAAGCAAAGGAGCGCAAGGTCTCTTAAATCCACCAGCTCCGTGATGTCATCATGGAGAAGTGGAAGAGGATTCCAGTGGCAACCTGTGAAGCTCTAGTGAACTCCGTGCCCAAGAGGGTTAAGGCAGTGCTGGAAAATAATGGTGGCCACACAAAATATTGACACTATAGGCACAATTTGGACATTTTCACTTAGGGGCGTACTCACTTTTGCTGCCAGCGGTTTAGACATTAATGGCTGTGTGTTGAGTTATTTTGAGGGGACAGCAAATTTACACTGTTATACAAGTTGTACACTGACTACTTTACATTGTATCAAAGTCTCATATCGTGAGTGTTGTCCCATGAAAATATATAATAAAATACTTACAAAAATGTGAGGGTGTACTCACTTTTGTGAGATATTGTAAGCAGAATTAAAAAAAAAAACTGTAGCTATTTGATAGAATGTAGAAAATAACTAAATTGTTTTTTTTGTTTTTTTTTTTTAGTTTCTGAAACATTTTTAACCATTGCAGTTGAGCTGCAGGTTTTACTTTCAATTGTCCTTTTACTTTATTTATACATTTGTACTGTAAGGAGTCATGAGTACTGTTTTAAAATAATATTCTAAAAAGTAATTCTTTGACTCACTTTTCTGTTATGTAGTCTCATTTGTAAGGGATAAGTAGTATGATCATACTAGTTATCCCTCTACAAATCATCTGTTAACTCGCTGGTAAACTACTCTGCTGCATTGGGGTTAAAAAAAATGCTCAGGATTAGCAAGATAAATTCTGTTTCACACACTAGAGTGCAACAGTGTGGGGCAATTATTTTATTTTGCCCTGTGCATTTCTGCAATATATTACCGGGTGTCAGGAAGAACACCAATGCAGACAACAGCAGATAGCTGTTCTAACAAGGGGACTCTTTCTGTAATTCCATACACTAAGTAAGGAATTCTCATGTTTACAACTATGCTTTGAAATGACAAAATGGACAACACTTAAGCAATCATCTAAGTCAAACAATACAGATACAGTTTATATTATAATATAATATATTATAATGGAGATCAGCTGATCACACCAATGGTGTTGCACAGCACCAGTCTCCTCCATAACAGGTTATTTTGCATTTAAAGCAACTTTTCAGGTTAACAGACAGTCCTACTTTATTATTTTTCACTTCTCTTGTAACAATGTCAATTTCTGTGACAGAGAAGTCTCTTTTTTTTTTTATGTTTTTCGTCTGGGGGCGAGATGTGGGCGCGAAATTCAAATGACGCTCAGATCCATCCGTCAGATTTATCAATGAGCGAACGATCATACGATGAGATTGACCAGATACGCATGGTTTCATAAATACCACGTAGGCCTTTTCGTACGATCATAGTTACACCTGAATGTGCGCTGATTTCTATGCACTTTTGATAAATGATTGCTAATATGTCACAAAAATCCTGTTTAATGTACTAAAATAAAGGGCAAACCCAAATAAGCTTAATATGAGCTCTTTACTGAAAGGGCTTAAACAAGGCTATATTTAATTCCCTGCCTGAAGGTTAACACCTTCATTGGCTTAGTCACATTGTCTTACATATTAGCCAGCCTTACATTCAAACAGGGCTAAAGGTAAGGATTTCTAAGTAAAACATTAAAAGACTTCTGAGATCATCAGTTAGACCCCACAAAGAGTCTCCACATCAAAATGTTGGAGTACAATAACAGTAGGCCTTGTTTTACTCTTGAGCTTTTCTGAGCTTGACATAGTTCTTGGTGAACCAAATACAACACCCTGAAAACATCTCGGCTGACAGTCGATCTCCCAGAGACAACAATGGCGGAGTTGGGGCAAAGACTCAGTGGAGCAGAAACTGAATGATGACCAGGATTTTCACTGTAGTGGCTTGGCCAGCCATGACAAAGGCCTAGCCAAACGTGGGATAAATTCAAATCACTACATTTCCAAAATGAAATGGCATCATACAGCAACATTTAGGTATCTACTAAAGCAGAATCACACACAGTGTTTTACGTACTCACCATACAGAAGGAAACTGGTGTCTGAGCTCCCGAGTTTGTTGATTGCGACACAGGTATAGTTACCATAATCTCCGTCAGAAACATTAAAGAATGTCAGCTTTGAAAGTGACCCTGTATTAATGATCTCCATGCCATCACCATTGAAGATCCTACAAAAAATGGAGAGGGGGGATGACAGTAGCAATCATGTTTTATTTTAAAATACATAAACAATTTACATTGGGCATATTATGCCCTTTTTCCACATGTTGGCAAAATTCTTAATGTCTATGACATGATTTGGTCACAATGTCTAAACCTGTCTTTGTCATTTGAGAGAACAGATGCAATACACCAGGGGTGTCCAATCATGTGCCATGGAGGGCCAAGACCCTGCAGGCTTTACCTATAACCAGTGTCTTCAACAGCAGTTTCCACTGAATTTCTTCCCACTGATTGCTGATATGTTAAAACACCTGCTGAAGAGACTGGGTAGAAGAGGAAACCTGCAGGGTCTTGGCCCTCCATGGCACATGATTGGACACCCCTGCAATATACTCTTAAGCCTTATTCATGATGCATTTCCCCTCTAGTCCGCTTCGGTCCGCATGTGCTTTGGTGAGCCCGGCGTGCACGTGACGCTATACATGCTCATTTTTTTCATCTACCCAGGCCAAGCGGTTGACGCATGCGCACAACCATCATTTGTAGTTTCACTCCCGAACTATAGGTAGCACCAATGCGCTGACGCACCAGGATTTTCACTAATGAAGAAACACGAGAGCAATGCACATCAACAACAATGGCGTCATTTTACCATCACAGAGAGGAAGAGGAGCTGCTGTTACTATATTCTGCGGCAGAATTACAAAAAGTATGTTTATTCTCGTCTTTCGCTTCTTCAATTGTCTTCTTCGTCTACTTTGTCTTGGTATGCTGTGTCGATATCGCCACTTCGTGAATGGGACGTTCAGTCTTGCGCATGGCATGCACTGTCAACGCGTTCAGCCGTGGGCAGGCGGTGCAGTCACAAAATTTGGGCTGTACACGGTCGTCCACGGTTGAGCACTCCAGACACTAGCGAACTGGAGGCAATGACATAAATTTCATCACACAACGTTTCCGGTTGCACGTACGAGGACAGCAGAGGTGCAGCATGAATACAGCTTTCGTCCATGTGACAAAGTGGGTGAGGACCTTTTATCTACTTACCACATGTCCCATTATCATAGGAATTAAGCCATAAGTTTTACACTGATGAAAGTTTCTTTGTGTGTGTGTTTGTGTCTATGTGTATGTGTGTGGGGGAGGGGGGTAAATTGTGTTTTATTTCAATGTGTGAAGCACTTTGCGTTGCATCTTTTAGTATGAAAAGTGCTAAATAAATAAATTAATAATAATAATAGTAATAATAATAATAATAATAATAAATAAATAAATAAAGCTTTGATTGATTGGACCAGGCATTTCTTTTGTGCTTGTTTACTTTCATTTGCCAGTGTTTATGTAACATTCTATCACTACTATTCAGGGTTTGCTTGTGTTATTCTTATGTTACAGGTTACATCAAAGTATTGCAAACACAGCTTTAAGTTACTTTAAATCACTTTATTAAGTTGTAGACTGAAAATGTTTGTTTTTTTCTTTAAACTCACCTTTACCTTTTTTCATCCATCATGCATGAACTGTTTGGGGAGGGGCCCGCTCTGAGTTTCCTGGTTTAAATAGGTTTGAGTGAGGTCACATGATATTATTGGTTCAAACCATGAGAAGGTGTTTCTTTTGTTTGATGGGAATCTTTCTTTGGTTTACTTTTGGGAATTTATTATATTTTGTTAGTATTATACATTTCTAATAATTTAATTTAGTTACATAAATTAGTTTGTTACTAAGTTATTTAGATTATAGTTTGGATTCCAATGGTATATGAAGGTCCACCCATTGTAATCAATGGTATATTTAGGTCAAGATAGTGTCATTTGGGAAACCTATACATATCCATTTGGAATGTCTCTCTGAAGAGAGAGGTGAGGTTGTGCTGCCATTAATATGGCTAGTTTGATTTAGTTTTTCTCAAGTCACATTTTCCTTTTTTTAAGGGTTTTTTTTAACGGAGAGCATTGTAAATAAAGCTACACCTCTTGGGTTAAAGAAATGCTGTCTGAGTCTGCTTGGCTACTGTTATGTCCACAAACCTGGCATGAAATGAGACGGACAAAGAGGTTGCACTGGAACTGAGCTTTAATTCAGTTCAATTCAATTCAATTCAACTTTATTTATACAGCGCCATTTCACAACAACAGTCATCTCATAGCACTATCAACTGTAGGGGGAACCCCCACAGTTGCAGAAAGACCCCAGCAATCAGGCAATCCCCTGTGAGCAAGCACTTGGCGACGGTGGAGAGGAAAAACTCCCTTTTAACAGGAAGAAACCTCCAGCAGAACCAGGCTCAGGGAGGGGCAGTCATCTGCTGCGACTGGCTGGGGGGTGAGGGGATAGAGAAGAAGAAAAGAACAGACATGTAAAGAGCAAACAGCACGATGGGGACTCAATCTATGGGAGAGAACAAACAAATGTTAATGACCAGCAAAAAAAATATTTCATTGAGAGTGAGAAAAGGAGTGAGGCCCAGTGCATTACTGGAGTATCCAGTTCTTTACTAAAGAACTGGATACAATACAGCTTAAACTACAGTATGCGGAGTTGTCCGGGCAAGAGAGGGCCCTAATGGCGGCCGCTCAGCACCCTCTGTCTTGCTGGATGTGGCCCGGTCGTTCGTCATCCTGGTCTCCCGTCGGCACGAACCCGAACCCAGTCTATGACATGGAGCACCACCTTACTTGTTTTCATGCACTGTCATTGTGCTCTCAGTGGCTCTGCGTGCTCGTTTGGCCTGGTAGCTCCACCGTGCTGCAGCGGTTCCATAGTCACTGTGTTCATTGTAGATTCTTCACTCATGGTCTCTGTTGTCGGTTGAGGTTTGTCGCGGGTACCGATGGTGTCCGGTGTCACTCGCTGAAACGGACTCCTCACCTGTCCGCTTGGTCATAACCGCCGTAGCTTGTTGGGTGAGGGTACGGGAGCAGTCCAGTTCCTCCTTTTTGCCATCTGGAGTGTTCCGCTGTGCCGCACTGTGCGTTGTGTCAGTGCCCAGCCACTACTGCCGTTCTTCGGGGATCTCTGCATGCTCAGGCTCCATCTCAATGCGGCTCTCCTCCTGAGAGTGTGGAGTGTGTGCTTTGGTGTTGACGCCGTTCATAATTACCTCGTCGGTGTCGTTCCCGATGGGCACGGGCTACCTCTCCTCCTGAGTGCACGGGGTGGATGGAACGTTGCCGGTGCCATTCTGCATCCCACACCGTGACATCGTCATCCAGGTCTGCCGTGCCCCAACTGCTGCACCCAGACCATTCGAACTCACTGCTGTCTCTGATAGCGAAACCCAGTCTATAGAAAAGGTCACATCCCCTAATGTTGTCAACGCGCACAGTCACATGGAATGTGAAGTCGTACACAATTTTGGTTTTGCAGCAAACAGTCATTTTCACTGTTCCGACATTGCACAATCTGTGACCACCATAACCATACAGTGGCGTTGGGTTCTTCTTGATTACGTGGTTGGGGAAAAACTTTTTCACTGTGGCCATTTAACATCGACTGCACCACCGCCGTGTCAAGCAGAAGTGGTCCAGCTACTCCGTCTAATTCAACCATGCTGTACGAATAACCACTGCTACTGGGGCTTACTGAATGAATGGTCATTGTTGGCGGGCGGGCGGGCTCTCCTGGCGGGCCCCACAGTGCTGACGACTGGCATACTCTGGCGAAATGGTTCAGGTGCCCACATTTGTTACACCATTTTCCTCTTGCCGGGCAAACTCGTGCTCCTTCCCGGTGTGTCAGGGAGCCACAACCCTCGCAGATGGGACCTCTCGGAGCAGGTCTTTGGCTCACTGCATTCACCACACACTCCTCTGCTGTGTCCTCGGTGTCCACTGCGTTAGCTAGCGTTGACTGTCCGGGTAGCCTCTGTGTTTGGTGCCTATTTAGCTCTGTGGCTAACTCTTCTGTCATTTCTAGCTGGGATGTTAGCTCCACCATGCTAGCTAGTGTTGTGTCGTTTGGCGCCATTAGCCTCCTAGCTCACAGCCTCCTGTCATGTGTGTGATTGACAAAGTAACTAGCAAGAAATTCGACAGCATCTGTATATGACTCCGTCGTTCCTAATGTGTGGAATATTCTCTGACCATCTACGCCAAGTTTTGTGAACAAGAAGTGCTTGTTTCCTTACTTCGTCGAGTTTGCCCAGGCCCAACGCTGCAATGGGTGGTGGGGTGGCGGAGTGGTTAGCACTGCGGCAGCACAGCAACTCACCCTTGGCCATGCGATCCCTGATTCGATCCCAGCCCCTGACCAACAGTGATCTGTGTGGAGTTTGCATGTTCTCCCCGTGTCTGCGTGGGTTTACTCCGGGATTTCTCCGGTTTCCTCCCACAGGCCAAAAACATGCAGGTTAGGTTAATTGAAGACTCTAAAGTGGCCTTAGGTGTGAATGTGTGTGTAAATGGTAACGGGATAGCGCCATAACGTGGCTGCTTCATCCATCCAGGATGCCCTCAATTTCCCCTCTGGGGATCAATAAAGTACACAAAGTCAAAAAAAAAAATCAATGTACGTGTCAAACGCATCCAGCCAATGTGGCCACATGACTGCTGGCTCCCCTGGGTACTCAAGAAATGGCCGTAGTGGTGTTCCGCATGCTTCCATGAATCAGTCCTCAGTCGCCAAATGTTATGTCCACAAACCTGGCATGAAATGAGACGGACAAGGAGGTTGCACTGAAACTGAGCTTTACTAAAGAACTGGGTACAATACAGCTTATACTACAGTATGTGGGGTCGTCCGGGCAAGAGAGGCCCCTAATGGCGGTGTGATGACGCAATTGGAAGATGGCGTTATCACACCGCACTTCACAGTAAAATCCCAATACTACAGCTACCACCTTCCTTGACATTTGAACCTGACCACGCTACAGTGCAGCAGGAGGCACTGTATGCTTTGAAAGCATAGAGAATGCAGTTCTCATTAGTGAGAAAAGCCCCAGAAACAAAGCATGGTAAAGAGTTACGTTGAGAGGACATTTTGAACTTAACGAGGATAAACGTGGTTGGAAAACTATACAAAATGGTTTTAAAGTCATAGTTCTTTTAGATATTTGATGCTAATGCGTTTTTTTTTTGTTTGTTTGTTTGTTTTTTGATTAGGGGTCGAACTGTGAATAAAGGGAACACTGTTGAGTTTTTTCTTGAAAAAGAACTCCGGTGAGTTAAAAGCACATGTTGCTTATTAGCCATAAAGCTAATAGCTGCACATAATTTAATAGATTTAATTTAGATGCCTTTTATAAAACCAGTCGGAGGAATATATGAAGGTTGTCTTTTGTGTTTGTGTGTGTTTTTGTCTTTGTGTGCATTTTAGTGCTGTTTTAATATCGAACATTAATCTGCTGAGGTTATAAATGCAGATAGCTGCTAGCCACCATGCTAATCATTAGCTTGTCTGACAGGATGGATGCAAGCTGTGTTGAGACCTTGCACTCATTTTAGTCACTTTGAAGCCATTTATGTCTCAGATTGCAGTTGTGAGGTGACTAAAAAGCATGATCGGGAAAGACAAACTTAAATTTAAATTAACAGAAAATATATGTTCAGAGTTTGTTATAACTGGTTAAAATAGAAGTAAAAAAATATTGTCAACACTGTTTACACAGATGCTCATGAGTTAATGGAAATGTTCTGTTTGGTTAAGTGTGGATTAGTGAGATAGCTGGGAATACGGACATCTAATGGAGTGAGTATGGAGTGAGTATTCCTGTATGGAATAGTCATAAAAACTATGGTTGCTAAACTAAGCTAATGACATAATTACAGGGCCATCCTGGCCAAAATGGCAAAAGAAGCCAGAATAAAACTTGAAAGTAAGTTTCACTGCCTGGCCAAAAAAAAGTCACCACCATCAGAAAAAAGGTTTCAGTTTGCTAGGGTGCATAAAGATTGGACTCTGGAGCAATGGAAGAAGGTCATGTGGTCTGATGAGTTCAGATTTAGCTTGTTCCAGAGTGATGGGTGCATCAGGGTAAGAAGAGAGGCGGATGAAGTGACGCCCCCGTCATGCCTAGTGCCTACTGTACAAACCTGTGGGGGCAGTGCTATGATCTGGGGTTGCTGCACTTGGTCAGGTTTAGGTTCAGCAACATTATGTGCCCTAAGAATGAGGTCAGCTGACTACCTGAATATACACTGTCTGGCCAAAAAAAGTTGCACAATAATATTTTGTTGGACCACCTTTACCTTTGATTACGGCACACAATCGCTGTGGCATCATTTCTGTAAGCATCTGCAATGTCACAACATTTATTTCCACCAGGAGTTGCATTAATTTTTCACCAATATTTTGTATTAGTGATGAGAGCGTCAGACCACTGCACAAGGCCTTCTTCAGCACATCCCAAAGATTAACTGAAATAATACGAACTAGTAAAAAATTATATTACAGGAAAATGTTAAATGAAAATAAAAATAATATAATAGGAGTCTGGGATATATTAAATAAATTAAGGAAAAATGGAACTAAGAAAATGATATATCCAGAGTATTTTACTGATAATTGTGATGATAATTATAAGAATGATAAGAAATAAAATGATTAATTTTTTTGTAAATGTTGGACCAGAGTTGGCAGCAAAAATTTCAAACCAAGGAAGAGACACCGTGAGTGAAACATTGATTGGAAATAACCCTCGGTCAATCTTTCTTACAGCGGTGGATGAACTAGAGGTAAAATCTGTTATTGAAAAGTGTAAAAATAAATTATCTACTGATTGTGATGGTATGGATATGGCACTAGTAAAAAGAACTGTTGATGGCATATTAAAACCATTCATATATATTTGTAATCTATCATTTCAAACTGACTCATTCCAGCAGAAAATGAAAATAGCAAAAGTAAAATCATTATTCAAGCAAGGAAATAAACACCACGACACAAACTACAGACCAGTGTCGCTTCTCCCACAATTTTCAAAGATTCTGGAAAAACTTTTCAACAACAGATTAGAAAACTTTTTAAATAAACATGATGTGCTTAATCAGAACCAATATGGATTTAGAGCCAAGAGTACAACATCGTTGGCGATAATAGAAGCAACAGCAAATGCATTAGGTCAAGGAAAATATGCAATTGCTGTATTTATAGATTTTAGAAAAGCATTTGATACAATAAATCATTCAATACTTCTTAATAAACTGCAAATGTATGGTATTAGGGGAATGGCTCTGAATTGGGTTACAAGTTATTTATCTGAGAGACAGCAGTTTGTGAAGATGGGAGAATATCTGTCTGGGTGTATGGGAATTGCCTGTGGGGTCCCCCAGGGGTCAGTATTGGGCCCCAAATTATTTAACATACTGTATATATAAATGATATATTCCAAGTTTCTAAATTATTAAAAATAATATTATTTGCTGATGATACTAATATATTTTATTCTGGAAATAATTAGAATCAACTAATCCATACTCTAAATAATGAATTAAATAAGCTTAAAAAATGGATGGATTGTAATAAATTATCACTAAATATAGATAAAACTAAGGTAATGATATTTGGTAATTGTAAAAATAAAGAAGATATACATATTCATACAGATAATGTGATTATTGAAAAAGTTAAGGAGATCAAGTTTTTGGGTGTAATACTAGACGATAAAATTAGTTGGAAACCACACGTCAGATACATACAAAACAAAGTTGCAAAAAATATTGCAATTATAAATAAAATTAAGCAGGTCCTAGATTACAAATCACTTCATATCTTGTATTGCTCATTAGTACTTCCATACTTGACCTATTGTATAGAGGTCTGGGGTAACAATTATAAAAGTACACTCAATTCATTGCTAATATTACAAAAAAGGGCAGTCCGTGTTATACACAAAGTCGGGTACCTTGAACATACTAATTTATTGTATTTACATTCAAAGTTATTGATCTGGTTCATTATTATACAGTACAATTAATGTTTAAAGTCAATAAAAACCTTTTGCCACACAGTACACAAAATCTTTTCAGTGAGAGAGAAGGGAAATATAATTTACGGGAGAACACAAAATTTAAAATGCACTTAGTAAGATCTACTAGGAAGGGTTTTTGTGTGTCTGTGTGTGGGGTAAAATTGCGGAATGGGTTGGGGGAGAAACACAGGCAATGTCCAAACATCCATATATTTAAATCAACATATAAAGACATGATTTTTGAGCAATATAAAAATAAAGGACAGTAATATTACAATGTGTCTTCAATGAAAAAAGGTTGTTATTGTGTGTGTTATTGTGTTATGGTGATGGTGATGGTGTTGTCTGTGTTTGTGTTGAACATACCAGAAGTATTTATTTATTATTGTTACAATTATTGTTGGATGTTGGTATTGTTGTCATTATGGACTGTAGTTGTTGTGTTATTTCTGTTGCATAATTTGACTATGGGGTGTATTATGGTGAATGTGGTTGTGGGATGAATGATGACTAAGAGTGATGTTGTAATTTGTTGGGTATGGAAAAGGGGTGGGACTATATAAGTGCTGGTTTCTTCCCACTCCTTTTGAACATTTTATTTTTGGCTTGATTTTTGTTTTGTTTGAAATTATTTTTTTTCTTTTGTCAGAATGTTCAAATAAATAAAATCAATCAATCAATCATTCAAATTCTCAGTGAGGTTAAGGTCTGGACTCTGTGGTGGCCAATCTATGTGTGAAAATGATGTCTCATGCTCCCTGAGCCACTCTTTCACAATTCGAGCCCAATGAATCCTGGCATTGTCATCTTGGAATATGCCCGTGCCATCAGGGAAGAAAAATCCTGGTTATTCAGTATATTCAGGTAGTCAGCTGACCTCATTTTTTGGGCAAAACCTAAACTTGACCAATGGGAGGCTCTTACCTAATGTTTGCTTAGTTAAATCCAGGTGGTGACTTTTTTTTTTGGCCAGGAATATGACCAAGTTTAGAATAATGAACCAGCTGAGAACACAAATATGTATATGAATAAAGTGAATATGTAGGGAGTAGTTATAAAAGGCTAGCTGTGCTATCATTGTGTGATGAGGGTGGGAATCACATATTGTGATACTTGGGTCATGATGCAATACCATTATGATACTATGATTCCTTAGGTATCACATTTCCATATATTGTACATATATACAGTATATATATAATTAATGAATGATTCAAGATTCAAAGGCTTTATTATCATGTGCACAGTTAAGAAATGCAACATTTCCTGAGCAATGAAATTCTTACTCTGCTCTCCGAATGAATGCTAAGGTAATAAATACACATCAATACTAATAAAGGTAATAAACACACCTTAATACTAAATACTAATACTAATAAATACACATTAAAAGCAATTAGGACAGTTAAAGCAGATAAAACTAGAGAAAACAAGAAGAATCAAAATTGAAAATTCACTGGCTGACTCCAACATGACCCTGAGTAAGTAAAAATTCACTGAGTGAGGATGACTCACCTCTGATGATACCCAATAGACTGTACAATGGTAATTTTAATATCAGAGATGATATGAACCTGAGATGGCATGAGACTATGTACAGTGTGGAAATAAGCAATGCACAAATTAGCACCCAGTGTGAGAGTTTCTCTGTGTAAAGCCGTGTGCCCTGATAATATCCAGTAGACAGTTTAGCAGCAGAGATGATATGGACATGAAATGGGGTGAGACTATGTACAATGCGCAAATGAGCAATGTGCAAATTTAGCATCCAGTGTGTGAATTTCTATTTGCAAAGCTGTGTCCGGAGTTTTGTTATTTATTCAGGAGTCTGATGGCAGTGGGAAAGAAGGAGTTTTTTAGTCTGGATGTCCTGCATTTCACACGTCTGTACCTCCGGCCTGAGGGTAGAAGTGTGAACATTCTGTGCTGGGGGTGAGTGGGGTCCTGGAGGATGGAGGCAGCTCTCCTTTGGACTCTGCGGTGATAGATGCTCTGCAGAAAGAGGAGTGGAGTTCTGAATCTTCTCCGCTGTCTTCATCACTTTCTGCAAACATTTGCGGTCCAAAGCAGTAGTGTTGCTGTACCACGCAGTGATGCAGTTGGTCAAGATACTCTTGATGATGCAGCTGTAGAAGTTGCTGAGGATCTTGGGGGACATGCCAAACTTCTTCAGCATCCTCAGAAAGTACAGCCGTTGTTGAGCTCTCTTAACCAGCTCTGTGATGTTAAGTGCGCACATAAGGTCCTCGCTGGTGTGGATGCCCAGGTATTTAAAGCTGCTCACCCTGTCCACCTCAAGCTCCCGGAAGAACAGTGTCTGATGAGGTCTCCTCCCTTTCTTCATGTCCACTATCATCTCCTTCATCTTGTCCGTGTTGAGGCTGAGGTTGTTGTCCTCACACCATGACACCAGGCTGGCTACCTCCCTCCTGTAGGTTACTTCATCACCACCAGTGATGCGTCCTATCACTGCTGTGTCATCCTTGAACTTTAAGATGATACTGTCCTTGTGGGAGGCAACACAGCCATGGGTGAAGAGGCTGTAGAGGATGGGGCTGAGAACACAACCCTGTGGGACACCTGTGTTCATGATGATGCTGGCTGAGGTCCTGTTATCAATCCTAACAGACTGAGGCCTACCAGTCAGAAAGTCCAGTAGCCAGTCACAGAGGGTGGGGTGCAGGCCAAGTAAAGACAGTTTTTAGGTGAGTTTGTGGGGGTTGACAGTGTTGAAGGCGGGGCTGTAGTCAACAAAGAGCATCTTGATGTAGGAGTCTTTATCTTCCAGGTGGAAGAGAGAATAATGGAGAGCAGCAGCAATGGCATCTGAGGTAGACCTGTTGGTCCGGTAGGCGTACTGCAGGAGGGCCAGCACCACTCATTTGAAGCACTTCATGATGATTGGAGTGAGTGCTACTGGCCTGTAATCATTCAGACAGGTCAGCGGGCTCTTTTTGGGGAGGGGGACGATGGTTGTGGTTTTGAAGCAGAAGGGGACAATGTTCTGGTTGAGGGAGAAGTTAAAGATGGATGTGAGAACATCAGTCAGCTCGGCAGCGCATGCTCTGAGAGCCTGCCCAGGGATGTTGTCTGGTCCTGCTGCCTTGCGGGGGTTGATATTCCTCAGTGTTTTGTTTACCTGGCCTGATGAGACTTTTAGTGGAGGGAGAGGGTGCGTGTGGGTGTCTCCTCTCTGCACTGTTGCTGGAGGTCTCAAAGTGGGTGTAAAAGATGTTAAGATCATCTGGCAGGTTGTCAGTGGAGCTAGTGGTGTTGCTGGTGGTCTCTTGTAGTCTGTGATGTGCTAGAGGCCTTGCCATATGCGTCCAGGATCAGGAGTGGAGTAGAGGCTGTCCAGCTTTTCTCTGTACTGACTTTTGGCTGTTGTTAAAGCCTTCCTCAGTCCATACTTCGCAGCTTTGTACTCAACCTCATTGCCTAATTTAAATGCAAGAGAGCGAGCACACAGCATCTGACGTACCTGACCGTTTGTCTGGTTGGGGATCTTCCGGACTTGTATGGTGGGTACAATGGTATCAACACAAGTACTAATGTACCCAGTCACATGCTCAACATACTGTATTTCTCTATGTTTACAGAAGAGTCCTTTAGAGACTTTAAACACATCCCACTAGTATGAAAACTGTATGTCCCATTTAATTAAATATCAAGAAGCATATAAAGAAGAGTGAATCCCCTTTAAGTGTTTTCAAGTTAAAAGCACTCCATAAACTCTCACACATACATGTAATTTTCAGTCTTAAAATGCAAAAAAAGACCCTTCACCTTGTGTCATCTTTATACCACTCAAAGTCTGCTTCAGGCATGGCATCGGCCTCGCACTCCAGCACTCCTCTCTGGCCCAGAGTCACTCCAATGTCTCTGCCCTCTAACACAGTTGGAGCATCTACAAGCAGGCAGAAAGACATAAGAGCACTAAAATCAGTAGGCATTACAGGTCATCAGGGGAAGGACAGATCATGTGACTTTGCCCTCTTTGGCCAGTATTTTTATCCACACAGTGAAGACAACTGGAATTATTAGCTCAAATAAAATGCAGCATTTATTACACTAGTAAAATGGCACAGTGTCTGCAAAGATTTGAAGACAGATTTTAGTTCAACATTCCCTTTAGTTTCCCCTGTAACAAAAAAATCTGCATTAGAGTTTAGCTGTCAAGTAAAAAAATTATTGCAGACATTGATGAGTAAGTGGCTTCAAAGTCTAGACTCTCCATTTAAAGGGTCCATGGCATCCTTTTCCATGTTTTCACACTTTTCAACAATGTTACAATGAATTTTCATGTAAAATTTCAAAAACTGAAATATACATCTTCTGTAGTAATTCAATTCAATTGAACTGAATTCCACTTTAATCACAACAAAAGTTGTCTCAAGGTGCTAGAACAGGGAGGGGCAACTGGTAGCTTGTGGGCTGCACGTCACCCTCACTCAGTGCAGCCCGCCATTCCTTTTCCAATAATAAATAATTTATTATTATATCATGGTTGACCGAATTTGGAACTGCACTCTTAAATGCAATTATAGTGTCTGTCAGCAGAGGGAGCTATAACTGAAACCTAGGTGCAAGTTGTGACTTGAGAGAGTGAGAGTGAGGGAGTGTTGTGAAGCGGAGTCCTAGGACCACCCCTAAGGGTGAGAAGTTTTTTCAGTGTGTCTACACATTGGACTACATTAATTGAAAAAATGTTATTAGGTTATTATTATTTCCAGCCTCCATCCGTGGATCGCTACCTTATCATGGGGGAGGTGTTTACATGCCCTAAAGATTCCAGGAGCTATGTTGTCTGGGGCAACTTGCCCCTGAGAGGGTTTCCCAAGACAAACCGGTCCTTGGGGAGGGGCCACACCAAGAGTGGTCCACCTTCCAGCGGCCTCACCTCCTGCACGAAGGAGCATGGTGCTGGAATTGGGCTGCAGTCGGGGCTACTCTACTGTGACTGTGGTGAAAAATGCCTTCAACAACAAAGGGGTACATGAATAAAAGACACAATTATCTGTAGGTCTAAATGGGAATTCTGGTTTTGGGGCGCATGTGTTAGGCTTTATTACTGATGGGAGGGTTGATATGTAATAGCTTTTTTTCATTCCCTTTTCCCCCCAGTCTTTTTCTGTTTGACAGTCATTAGAATCTGAACTATCAGCAGTGGACTCACAGTTGACAGTTATGTCTACGGTCTGCACATCTGTGTCGATGTCGTTGACAGCTGTGCACTCATACGTCCCCGCTCTCTGTCTGGAGATAGATGGAATTTCCAGGTACTCATCATCTGATGCCAGGTCCCCTGTGAAGGATCACACACACGCACGCACGCACGCACGCACGCACGCACGCACACACACACACACACACACACACACACACACAGGGAGAAGAAGAGAGGAGAGGGTCATTCAGAGTTAAAGTGACAAGCCAGCAGCTGTGGCCCCGTTCGGTATATTCACACTCTGTGCCCTGGCATGACCGCTCCACACATGGCTGCATGAGGAGGAAAGGATGAAAGTGATGATTAGGAGTGTTGATGGAGTCTTGCAGCAATCTCACTCTCAACTAGTTCTGTGGAGTTGTGCTTGGTTTTGAAGCATGATGCACAGCAGTAGAAAATGAGGGGAGGAAAAACAATATATTTTTATCAAAGAAAGCAGCTCTTGCTATGAGGCACAAATCAAAAACTTGTGTTCGGCGGGAGTAGCAGGAGCGGAGACGGAGCCCGCTACTGCTTGTAGAAGCCTCATGTGACATGACAGGCCAAATTCATGCAGCTGCGCTAGTGTGTCAGAACTTATGGTAAATATCATGACATGCCCAATTCTCATGCGTTTGTGTCACTTCTTTTACGCATGTACAAAGGCTGGTCCTTGAGCTTTACTGACATTTTTTGCTGGATGTTACAATGTTTGGTAATTAGTCCTTTATTCTTTTCCCCACTAGTTATCTCCTGTCTGTCAGAACTCATATTCTATTGTTTTATGTGCATTCCCCGAGCCTGCAAGCACACAGAGAATACCACTGAGATATGAGAATATAAATGTTCTCTTGTATCAATTTGACTCGCTTGACAGAGACAATACAGCACTCAACCTACAGAACGAAAGACATAATTGACTTCAAGCCTCCTCCAAGATGTTGGGAGGTGACACATGGAATCACTTTGCTGGATTTTCAGGGAAATTACTGGACTGCACCTTCGGAAGGTTGCTACGGTGAGGAGTTCTTGCCGTCATGCTGATCACCTGATGAGCGGTGTCAGGAGGGGCCGTCGAGTACGTGTGCCAGTTCTGCTCCATTCTGTTTGCACTCACTCCCTTTCCCTTCACAGCTTGGCTTTCCCCTCAAAAAAGGATAATAGAATGTGCCAATAGAGACCACAGTGTCAGTTAAAGACACGCCGCAAATCCTCCGAGGTGAGTTAATCAAGACGAGGACTGCTGGCTGACACGCAATCTCACAGCGCTCACATCAAGCATCAGTTTTCTGGCAGGTGGTTTTATATCCTCAGCAGAAGCAGCTGTCCTCCATGCTGACATGTGAAGGCCATGTTTCCCCATGGTTAATGGCCTAAAAAATATAAAAATTTATGACTCATGTTGCCCCAGCTATTAGCAGTAATTTTGCGTCTAATGGGTGTGCATGAATTTCTTGTTTTGAAATTTTCCAGTATGCTACATATTCACATTTCTGTTATGTAACTGTGGGCCATTACAAACTGTCATTTCTGTTCCACATGAAATGAGTTTGTGATGCCATGTGATACTTCTCTTGGACATGGCAGTCAAGTGTCAGCTATCCATCCATCCATCGTCTTCCGCTTAATCCTTTTCGGGTCGCGGGTGGGCTGGAGCCTATCCCAGCATCTTTGGGTGAGAGACAGGGTACACCCTGGACAGATCGTCAGTCCTTCGCAGGGCCAACACAGAGAGACAGACAACCATTCACTCTCACAGTCATACCTAAGGACAATTTAGAATCCCCAGTTGATGCCAATTAACCTAACTTGCATGTTTTGGGGATGTGGGAGGAAACCGGAGAAATCCCGGAGTAAACCCACACAGACACGGGGAGAACATGCAAACTCCACACAGATCACTGTTGGTCAGGGGCTGGGATCGAACCCAGGATCCCCTGGCCAAGGGTGAGTTGCTGTGCTGCCGCAGTGCTAACCACTCCACCACCGCGCTGCCCAGTGTCAGCTATATCAGTCAAAAATTATCAGAAGAAACAGGCAAGTTAGGAAAATAAATGTAATAATGAAAATAAATATTATGATTATATCTATTATCTGCATTTCATCAATTAGAGCTCCTTTACACTGACAGAGATTGCTGGTGCGATCTATCAGTGTGTCACTGATAGATCAAAAATTGGCCTGCTGATCACTGAGGGATCATTGAAAGGCTCATTGGGAGATTGAAGAGATCATTGAGTGCTCCTTAAGTGTTCCTTTAGAAATTGCTGAAAGATTCCTTGATCACTGAAAGATTGTTTAGGACTGAGTCAAACTTTCAGGCCATAGAAATCACTGGAAGATAATTGAGAGAGATCACTGAGAGATCTAGGTGATTGCAGCTGCAGGAGCTATGAAGGCTGCCCCGACCCTCTCCCACTCGCTGAACTGTGAATTTGTGTCTATTTTTGTCTTTAAATTGACTTTACATGTAATTACACGGTACAAAAAATGTGTGCTTTGCGTTTAGTCGGATAGTGGTCAAATTTGACCAAATGTGGTTTATTTTTCAACATGGTCTCCCCTTCAGTCCACACACTTCTTCCATCAGTGTTGCAGTGCTTGGATAACTGTGGTTGAAAAATAAACCACAGTTGGTCAAATTTGACCACTATGAACTTTTCAGCCCCCCCATCCCCCCCGTATGCACTCTTTGATCACCTCCAAATTTAATGGGATCATCTGTAGCCCAACGTCCACCTCTCGTAAAAATTCTATCAAAATCCATCCAGTAGTTTTTGTGTCATCCTGCTGCACACAAACAAGCAAACAGACAAACCATCCACCCCAGTCACATGATCTCCTTGGTGGAGGTCATGATCAGAGTCCACCAACAGCTCCAAGGCTTCTATAACCATATATTTTTTTCACTTGTGCAGGCTCCTTGCTTACTATGTATAACTGCTGCTTCTGGTTACTGATGGAGCTTCTTCTTCACTTGATTTTGATCCCTGACAAGGTGCACTAGTCCGTCACTCGACTGGTCAAAATAGCCCATCACAGATTGATCACATATTCTGTCAAGAAAGCATTGGATTATAAATGATGAAACTTCCGTGTTTGTTTCTAATTCTGCAGTAATGTCTCCCTACAACAGTCACCAAGCCTGTAAGGAAAACCACTAAAAATGACGCGTATCTTTGGCAGAAGAATGACTTTCCTACTTCTGTGGACAAAATAAAGAACAAATGTTGCCTCAGTAGAAACAAAGAGTTCAGGGGACACTTGACTATCCACTCCGCAGCACTACAGTAGCTTTGCTCAGAGGAACACCCTGACAACTCATTATAGCATTTCTTTATTTTAATGGGAAAGCGTTTCCCAAAGAACAGCAAAATGTATGACAGCACAAGCACTTATTTTTTGTCCAAGTCACCACCAAGGGTAAAGTCTATCTTTCTTCCCTGTACAACTTCCTCGTCTAATTATTGAGCCTTTGTTAAAGAGGACTGCTGGGTTTCTGACCGAGTCATTAGTGAGGAGCACTGTGTCCTGCACCGCCATCAAAGTGACATGGCAGGGCACCGGGGAGACCACACCAGAGACGGCAGCCGGAAGAAGAAAGTGAAGAGAGAGGCAGGAACCCTCGAGAGAGGCCAGCCAGAAGATAATGTACCTTTTTCAGTGTCCCTGAAATGCCATGCTCAAACTCAAGGGCAGAGAAGAAATAAGGGGTAGAAAATGGAAAGGAAGAAATATATTTGCGCGCTGGGCAGGGGGAGCAACTTTGGAAGAAGCAGAAAAAAGGGAGGAGAGCAGATGCTTGAGGGATATAGGCATTCAAGGAGAGGGAGCAAGGGGGATGCGGTGGGGTTGGATTTAAATTGATGAATCCAGGCAAAGGAAGGGAAGGAAATGGAAGCAGGGTGGCAGACAGGAGCTGTTAACACGCTTGAACAGAACATATAACCAAAGAGAGCAGAAGCAGACGTGCCGTTACCGGCGCTGTCATGAGGGTAAGGTTAGCAAGAGTGAAATGTGCTAAAGAAGATGCGACAAAGCTGTTGTTATTCAGATAAACAGATAGGTAGAATGATGAATCAAAAGAAGACAGTGAAAGAGACAAAGCGACAATCATGGTAATGCAGTTTGACTCTTAACCGGATCCTCAGTTGATGCTGCTGCTGATGTGCGAGGAAAAAGAAACAAAATATAGATAGTTATTTCCCCCTCTGATTATCAGTCTTCATTCATCACATGTAATTTTTTAATGTGCCAGTTCTCTTTTGATGCATCATCCTCTTTGGAGGAAACAAACATCAAAGTGTAAGGGAGAGTGTGGGGAGAAGGAAGAATCATAGAAATACGCAGCTCGATGTTCTGCATATTACTGGGAAGCTTCACCTCGACTGAAACGCTTCACTGGTAGTTTGGTTTAGAAGTGATCCACGAATAGTATGCATATAGTTGAGCTACAAAGAAAACGGAAAACCACGGCTGCTACTAATCTCTTAGGACAAAAGCTCCTTTTGTATCGCAGTTGTGCTATAGGAGATGTAAATGCGTAACAGAGTGATATATTATGTGAATGAAAACTGCAAAGACTGTACTGTGCTGTAAGGCGCGCGCGCGCGCGCGCACACACACACACACACACACACACACACACACACACACACACACACCTTGAATGTGAGAGTTTAATTCCACTCCAATGCTGCGCGGTGGCGCAGTGGTTAGCACTGCGGCAGCACAGTTTACCCTTGGCCGGGGGATTGTGGGGATCGTGGGATCGTGGGTTCGATCCCAGCCCCCGACCAACAGTGATCTGTGTGGAGTTTGCATGTTCTCCCCGTGTTGCGTGGGTTTACTCCGGGATTTCTCCGGTTTCCTCCCACATGCCAAAAAAAACATGCATGTTAGGTTAATTGGCTGTTCTAAATTGTCCCTAGATATCTGTTTCCTATAGGCCCTTAGAATAGAGGGTTAGTATTAATGAAAGCGCTTTGAGTGGTCTTTGTGACTAGAAAAGCGCTATATAAGTGCAGGTTAGTCAATGAAAAGAATAGTTGACAAGCAAATCCCATTAGCCGACACAGTGCATAAGAACAAGATTAGCCAATAAATCACTTTGGAATCTTTTGTTACAGCTTTTGTGAGATTTGTCAGATATGTGGGAGCCAAAAAAAGAGATCACAAATACAAAGTCAAAGTGGTGACCTTATGAGGGTGGGGGAATTTATATTATACAGATGCAACTCTATGAATTAGAACGTTATTGAAAAGTTGATAGATTTCAGTAATTCAATTAAAAAAATGAAACTCATATATAGACTGACTGTTGATTTCTTTTAATTTTGATGATTATGGCTTATGAAAACCCCAAAGTCAGTTTGTCAAAAAATTAGAATATTACATAAAATTAATTTTAAAAAATTGATTAACAATAGAAATGCTCGTCACCTGAAATGTACAGCGCAGAAATAAGTATTGAACATGTTAACATTTTTTTCTCAACATATTTCTTAAACATATTTCTGATGGAGCCATTGACTTGAGATTTTCACCAGATATCAGTAACAACCCAAGTAACCCATACATACAAAGAAATCAAGTCAACTGTGTTCACAAACATTGTACTTAATAAAGTGGAATGATACAGGGAATAAGTATTGAACACACCTGGTGAAATTCATTTAATATTTAGTAGAAAAGCCTTTGTTGGTAATATCAGCTTCCAGACACCTCCTGTATGGAGAAACTAGGTGCAGGCATTGCTCAGGAGTGATTTTAGCCCATTCTTCCACACAAACTGTCTTCAAATCTTGAAGGTTCATGGGTATCTTCTATGAGCTCTGATCTTCAGTTCATTCCATAGATTTTCAATTGGATTCAGGTCAGGTGGCTGACTGGGCCAATCTAGCAGCTTTATTTTCCTTCTCTGGAGCCAGTTGAGCCAGAGAGGCTGTGTGTTTGGGATCACTGTCTTGCTTAAATATCCACCCTCATTTCATGAGCATCTTGACAGATGGCAACAAATTCTTATCAAGGATGTCTCTGTATATTTGTCCATTCATCTTTCCTCAATTATATGAAGTCTGCTTGTACCATGTGCTGAAAAACACCCCAACACCGTGATGCTCCCACCTCCAAACTTCACTGCTGGTATGGAGTTTTGGGGCTGATGTGCAGTACCATTTCTCCTCCACACATGCTGGGTGTTGTGGCATCCAAAACATTCAATTTTGGTCTCATCTGACCAGACTATATTCTCCCAGTAATTTACTGACTTGCCCAAATGTTGTACAGCAAACTTTAAACAAGCTTCAACATGCTTTTTCTTCAGCAGTGGAGTCCTGTAAGGTGAGGATTTGGTGACCAACATGTGAGCCCATGTTGGTTGAGTGCATTACTTATTGTTTTCTTTGAAACAGCAGTACCTGTTAATTCCAGGTCTTTCTGGAGCTCTACATGAGTGGTCTTTGGCTCTTGGATAACTCTTTTGACTCCTCTGTCAGAAATCTTGTGAGCAGCTTCTGGTCGTGGACGGTTTATGGTAAAATGATGTTCTTTCCACTTCCAAATGATGACTCCAACAGTGCTCACTGGATCATTCAGCAGTTTAGAAATGCACCTGTAACCAATGACATCATTATGTTTTGCAACAATAAGGTAGCAAAGGTCTAGAGAGAGCTCTTTGCTTTTACCCATCATGAGTTCTTTGTGGTGTGACAATCTGGTATTCACAGACCTTTTTAAAGACTATCAGTCAGGACTTAATCAGCTGAAATGAATTGGCACTGATGGGGGAATGGGATGATTTACTAAATGCTAGCATATTTCAGCTGGTTTCTTAGCTTTCTGTGCCTATGTTTTTCTTCATGTGTTCAATACTTATTCCCTGTGTCATTCCACCTTTTTAAATATAACTTGTTTTGTGAGCACAGTTATCTTGATTTCTTTGTATGTATGGATTACTTGGGTTGTTACTGATATCTGGTAAAAATCTCAGGTAAGTGGTTCCATCAGAAATATTTGATGAGAAAAATGTTGATGTGTTCAATAGTTTTTTCCCCCTCTGTGTGTCCATGTACACACTCAATACTTGGTCGCAGCTTTTGCATGAATTACTGCATCAATGTTTCGTGTCATGGAGGTGATCAGCCTGTGGCACTGCTGAGGTGTTATGGCTCCCCAAATCAGTTGCCAAGTCCTGTTGTTTGGAAACCAAGGTCCCAGAGTCTGGAGGAAGAATGGAGAGACACAGAATCCAAGTTGCTTAAGGTCCAGTGTCAAGTTTCCTCAGTCAGTGATGATTTGGGGAGCCAGGTCATCTGCTGGCTTTGGCCTGCTGTGTTTTATCAAGTCCAAAGTCAGTGCAGTCATCCACCAGGAAACTTTAAAGCCCTTCTCTGCTGACAAGCTTTATGGTAATGCTGATTTCATTTTCCTGCAGGACTTGGTGGGCTTTTGGCCCACACTGTGAACAGCCATAATATCTGGTTTAATGGGTGTGTGCAGGCAAGCACGGTGGTGCAGTGGCTAGCACTGTGACAGTACAGCAAGAAGGTCACGGGATCGATTCCACCCCTGACCATCGGTGAGCCTTCTGTGTGGAGAGTGCATGTTCTTCACATGTCTGTGTGGCTTTACTCCAGGTACTCCAGTTTCCTTCCACAGGCCAAAAACATGCCGGTTAGGTTAAATGGCATCAACTGGGGATTCTAAATTGTCCTTAGGTATGGATGTGAGAGTGAATGGTTGTCTGTCTCTCTGTGTTGGCCCTGTGATGGACTGGTGATCTGTCCAGGGTGTAACCTGCCTCTCGCTCAAAGATGCTGGGATAGGCTCCAGCCCCCCGCGACCCAAAAAGGATTAAGCGGTAGAAGATGGGTGGATGATGGATGGATGCACTTGATTGGCCAATAAACTGGCCTGACCTAAACCCCATAGAGATTCTATGGAGTATTGTCAAGAGGAATGTGAAAGATACAAGACCTAGACACCAGACGAATATAGACAAGCTGAAGGCCGCTCTCAAAGCAACCTGGGCTTCCATAACACCTCAGCAGAACCACAGGCTGATCGACCTTCATGCCACACTGCACTGATGCAGTTATTCATGCAAAAAGAACATGAATATACTTTTCAGTTGGCCAATATTTCTATTAAAAATCAGTTTTTAAAAATTAATTTTATGTAATATTCTGATTTTTGGAGAATCTGAATTTGGGGTTTCTTTTGCTGTAAGCCATAATCATCAAAATTAAAAGAAATAAACAGTTGAAATATATATCACTCTGTGTTTAATGAATCTATATAATATGAGTTTAATTTTTTTTTAATTGAATTGCTGAAATAAATCTACTTTTTAATGACATTCTATTTTATTGAGATGCACCTGCACTGTAGTGACTAAACCAACAGGACTGATCTTGGAAGAAATTTTTTATGGAATATTTGGAAAACTATCATTGAAATGGTAAAAAGAATTGTCATTAAAATGTTTGGGCCATTCCAGAATTGTGGGACATTTTCTGTCTCACCCACTAAATTGAAAATAATTCATGCAAAAAATGCAAAATCATACTGTAATCATCATTCATCATTCTGTAAATTATACTTATACTGAGATAATTATAATCACAGGTTACAATCTAACCAGCGCTCCTCATAGAGGTCATATTAAACATCACAACTTTGCACATTAGACATTGTCCCCTCCAAAACACAACTTACACAATTACAATTATTACTGAGGGTGGCAACAACATAGTTCATTCAAATGTGAAATATGCTGTCAAGGTCTATTTTTATATTTTGCCTGTAATGTAAATAGCTGCAATGCTCCTGCAGTGTGTATAGAACTGTGTACATATTCATTTACTGCTTTGGATAACCAGTTCTTTTCTTATTAACTATTGCTCAGTGTTCCTATCCTTTGCTGCTGTAATCCTGTAATTTCCCCATTATGGGAATAAAAAAGGCTTACTCTATCTTATAAACTGTAAACAAAGTTGCTGAAAAAATAGTCCCAAAATATTATTGAAGATCTAAAATGTTTAAATAAATATTAAGCACCCCCAGGTCCTTGCTAACTAAACTGCATATCAAATAAATTAACTTTTTTGTTCTGTGTTGTTAATACACGCTTCTTGTAATTGTTAAAACCATTTATTTAAATCACTGTGCTGTGACAGCTGACGACTAGCTGGAGATGAAAAAAAAAACTGTATGCACATTATTGACAGGTTTCACTTGGAATCACACCAAATTGCCACATTTGCATATTTTGCATGAATATTTCAATGCCACATGCACTCAGGTGAATTTCAGTCCAAAATTTGCAAAGAGTTTGCATACATTGCCTGCGTGTGTTGCAGGACATTTGGCCAGCAAAATTGTGCAGTTTTTTGCACTTATGACTGTCCTGCGGTAGCTATGCATATCCTGTGCAACACTTGTATGACAGTTGCCTGTGACAATTGCTAAATTGGGACCATATCCCCCATTCCTGCAGTCATTTTAACATCTGACCTCCAGTAAGATCGACCACAGTCTGTGGCATTTCTTGCCTTTTTTGCCCTTGGGCAGCATGGTGACACTGCTGGTCACAACTATGTCAGCATGTGCTAGAAAATGACTGGGCTGTTTGCACCCGTCTAGTTCATAGAATGTCTTGTCATTTTTGTTTTCAATCTATTACTGTACAATTTAGTTTCATAGGTCCTCAACCCCATGCAAAGTTGTCTAATTTATCTCGCACTTTCTAACTTATGAAAATTACATTACATCGTGTCATCAGACCTGCGACCGTATGTCTTGGACACCCGGGTAAAGAGAGGTGCAGAGCTGTCAACTGATCACCACCTGGTGGTGAGTTGGATCCAGCGGCAGGGGAGAAAGCCATTCAGACCTGGTAGACCCAAACGTAGAGTGAGGGTGTGCTGGGAACGTCTGGCTGAGGCCCCTGTCGTCCGGGAGGTCTTCAACTCCCACCTCCGGAAGAACTTCAACCACATTCCAAGGGAGTCTGGAGACATGGAGTCTGAATGGGCCATGTTCTCCACCTCTGTTGTTGAAGCGGCGGCCCAGAGCTGCGGCCGCAAGGTGGTTGGTGCATCTCATGGTGGCAACCCCCGAACCAAGTGGTGGACACCAGTGGTGAGGGGGGCCATTAAGCTGAAGAAGGAGTCCTATCAAGCTTGGTTGGCTTGTGGGACTCCCGAAGTAGCTGAGTTGTACTGGCAGGCCAAGCGGAGTGCAGCTCAGGTGGTTGCTGAAGCAAAAACCCGGGTATGGGAGGAGTTTGGTGAGGCCATGGAACAAGACTTTCAGTTGGCCTTGAAGAGATTCTGGCAAACTGTCCGGCAGCTCAGGAGGGGAAAGCAGCTCCCTGTCCACACTGTGTATGGTGCGGATGGGGCGCTGCTGACTTCGACTGGGGATATCGTCGGGCGGTGGAAGGAATACGTCAAGGATCTCCTCAATCCCACTGATATGCCTTCCACAGAGGAAGCAGGGTTTGGGGATGAGGGGGATGACTCGCCTATCACAGGGGCTGAGGTCGCCAAGGTGGTTAAAAATCTCCTTGGTGGCCGGGCCCCGGGGGTGGACGAGATACGCCCTGAGTACCTCAAGGCCCTGGATGTTGTTGGGCTGTCATGGTTGACACGCCTCTGCAACATTGCGTGGAGGTCGGGGACAGTGCCTTTGGTATGGCAAACCGGGGTGGTGGTTCCTCTCTTCAAAAAAGGGGACCGGAGGGTGTGCTCCAACTTTAGAGGGATCACACTCCTCAGCCTCCCTGGGAAGGTCTATGTCAAGGTACTGGAGAGGAGAGTCCGGCCGTTGGTCGAACCTCTGATTCAGGGGGAACAATGTGGTTTTCGTCCTGGCCATGGCACATCGGACCAGCTCTTTACGCTCTCGAGAATTCTCGAGGGTTCGTGGGAGTTTGCCCAACCACAAAACACTTCTCATAGTGTTTTGTGGACTTGGAGAAGGCATTTGACCGCGTCCCTCGTGGTTTTTTGTGGGGGGTGCTTCGGGAGTATGGGGTATCGGGCTTGTTGTTATGAGCTATTCGGTCTCTGTACGACCGTTGTGAGAGTTTGGTTCGTATTGCCAACACTCGGTCGGAGTCATTCCCAGTGAGAGTTGGACTCCGCCAGGGCTGCCCTTTGTCACCGATCCTTTTCATAATTTTTATGGACAGGATTTCTAGGTGCAGCCAGGGAATGGAGGGTGTCATGCTTGGTGACCACAGGATCTCATCTCTGTTGTTTGCAGATGATGTTGTCCTGTTGGCTTCATCCAGCAATGACCTACAGCTCTTGCTGGGATGGTTTACCGCTGAGTGTGAAGCGGCTGGGATGAGAATCAGCACCTCCAAGTCCGAGTCCATGGTCCTCAGCCGGAAAAAGGTGGATTGTCCTCTCTGGGTTGGGGACAGGCTCCTACCCCAAGTGGAAGAGTTTAAGTATCTTGGGGTCTTGTTCACGAGTGAGGGGAAAATGGAGCGATAGATTGACAGACGGATTGGAGCAGCATCTGCAGTCATGCGGACGTTGTACCGGTCTGTTGTGGTGAAGAGGGAGCTTAGTTCTAAGGCAAAGCTGTCGATTTACCAGTCAATCTACGTTCCTACTCTCACCTATGGTCACGAGCTTTGGGTAATGACCGAAAGAACAAGATCGTGGATACAAGTGGCTGAAATGAGCTTTCTCCGTAGGACTGCTGGACTCACCCTCAGAGATAGGGTGAGGAGCTCAGTCATCCAGGAGAGGCTCAGAGTAGAACCGCTGCTCATAACATAAAAATTTAAGTCATACCCAAAATCAAATAGAACAAGTAGACAAAAAAACAAACAAAAACCTTTAAGTTATTACAAGTTTATCTCCTAGCATTTACAGTGAGATACTGGGAGAGTTTCTCATCTTTGTACAATTTTTTGAAGTGCTTCAGAGTTGAACATGTTTTAATATTTTCAGAGCAACAGTTCCACAGTTTAACTCCAGTGACAGACATGCAATGATACTTTGTATTTGTTCTAACCTTTGACTTATTAAAAACAGAGTTACCTCTTAGCTCATATTTGCTTTCCCTTTTTTAAAAGTCTAAATTAACAGGTAATTGGTTATCATTTGCTTTGCACATGATTTGAATAATGTCGGGGCGGGGCACAGGTGTAGTGTGACCGACTACTGATCGGAGGGTCATGGGTTTGATTCCCGCTCTGTCTGCTTTCCGCTTGTCGAAGTGTTCTTGAGCAAGACACTGAACCCCCAGTTGCTCCTGGTGGCCTAGTTAGCGCCTGTGTGTATGGCGGCTCTGCTGCCATCAGTGTGTGAATGTGTGTTTGAATGGGTGGATTGCAAGATCTGTAAAGCACTTTGGTCATCCTAGACGAGAATAAAAGCACTATATAAGTGAACGCCATTTACCATTTAGATCTCTAAATTTAAGAGTATGTAATTGAATGAATATTGGATTTTCTGGTTCATGGTAATGAAAGGGTTAATGTAAAGTTAGTGCCAGAATAATAATTCTGTAGGTAATCTCCCATTATGCTCTACACATATTCCATACAAATTCTGTTTGCATGCTTATGAACAATTATGTTATGGTAAACTGACAAAACAGGAATGAGACAAAGCTATAGAGCTCTCTCTTTTCTCTCTCTCTCTCTTTTAAGTCAGGTCTTTCTCATTAGATACACACCCAGACTCAACACCCACGCACACTGTTGATAGCACATTCTGGAATGAATCGGTGCGTTCAGTGGATGGCCTGTTGAACATGAACATGAACATGTGAAGGTAAATCGAGTACAAATTTGAAAGATGGATGTGCAAAATAGGATAAAATGCTGATTTACAATCACAGCTTAAGACAAAGGTTGAAAATTTATGCAAAAAGGGATAAGGGTAAAACTGCAAGGTTTGGAGGAAATTGCACAATTGAGAAAATTTGCCAAATATTAGAAAATGTCACAAATTCCTGAAAAAAGGAACTTGCAAATTTACAAGGATAAAAATCCAAAATTTGTTAGGAGAAAAATAACTATTAAGCGAAAAAGGTTGCAAAGTTACAAGGGAAGTGTTTAAATTTGAGAAAAGCTGTAAGCTTACATGAAAGCCACATTAAGATAAGGTAAGCCTTTATTGGTCCCACACTGGGGAAATTCTAGGATTGCAATGGCACAGGAATAGCAACACAGAGCAATAATTTAGAAGATAAGAAAATAGGAGCAGTGAACATGGGTGTTTTTATTTATTAGGGGTCCAATGTGTGACATTGGTGGCAAAATTTAAAATTGATCAAATCTGCACATGAAATTGACTAATCACTATCCAATTGTGTCAGGTTTATGAAACTATTAACTATTTTCGTAACGGCATTCATGTTCAGGAACCCTTGAGGATGAGCGCTCACTTCAACTACTTGTAAATGGAGACATAAACGGGACACTCGGGGTTTTGTTTCCCCGTGTGCCAGTGCACTTTGCACACGTTTTACACGAAACAACTTCAACACTTCCAGTATTTTTCACGCATCAAAACTCATCAACAGCTACATTTTCATGACATATTAAGATGTGATAACGTGTATACATACCTTCAAATTCTCCCTGTTTGTTGGATAAGACGTAAAATCACAAAAGGCGTAAATGCGGGACACGGAAGTTTGGACCTTCGATAACTTCAATATAAAGTGACCACGGTTAATCCTCTCCACATGGGTTGAGCACATCCGGGGTAGAGAAAATAAAAGTGCTTTCCCAGGGTGGTCACCTCCCCAGACGGGGCTGCGCGCGGCCGACCAAGACCGAAGACGTAAATTTTTTAAAGGACACCATATTCGATGTGTCATAAATGTTTGAGATTTTATTGAAATATTCTACATCTGAGCTTCACAAAGACTGATCTCCTTTTTACGTGTATGGTTTGGAATTTGAAAGGTGCAAAGTGAAAAGCATCAGCACTTCCTGTTTTCTGGTTACTTTACCAAATAACTTGCATGTTGCTGCGTAAATTCGGGGACACGGAAATTTACGTCGTACGAGTAAATTTGCAGGGGTCGCCGTACAAAAACCATAGATCCGATCACATTGGGGAATGTTTTATTTTGAATTTGCATTACAACTCTGTTATCTCTTGCATAAATGAGTAGAAAGAGTTACTCAGACATCACTTTACAGTACTTTGAAATTGATGCGATTTTCATGTCACAAAAACTGGGAAAAATGAGGGGACACGACCAATAGTTTCGATTCTAACGGCAAAATCAATGATTTTTTTAAAAAATTGCAATGCAAGTCTGAAACTCTATGTTCCCTTGCATATTATAAAAACGAAACCGACATCTGCAAATTACAGAAAAAGAGAGAGCGCTTGAAAGTCGGATACCCCTGATATAGTGCACTGGACCCCCCCCAAAAAACAACACCCATATACATAAATATATGAATATATATACACAGTGTGGAGCATTACACATTTCCTTACACTTTGTATGGAGATGGGGGATGGCAGCGTAACAAAGGTTATGGTTTTTGATCATCCAGAGATGAGTAAAAAGCACTATAGAAGATGATGAATTAAAACAAACACAACTAGAGTAGACTAGAGAAACAAGAAGATAATTTGGGGTAAAAACAGCAAACACTCAGCCAAGTAGACTCAAGAACGAAGCATATACATACATATAGCTGTGTGCACACCAGCCTTATCCAAGGGGTACAAGCATCAGAGCCGCACACACAGAGCGGAGGTGGAGCATAAACAAGGCCTTAATGTCCTGTGCACATAGATCTGCATCTCTGACACACACAAGACAACCAGTGTAGCTTGATAAACAAACCAGCGGTTCACACCCGCATGGTCCGTGTGTCACATGGTTAAGTCTTGATTTAAATATCATTTTTTAGAATTGTTTTTGGGTGCTTATGAAAGTTTTATGTTTTTGTATCTAAAATTGTTATATTTTTGTAGGCATAGTGTTAGCTCGTCTGGAGTTACATGTTCAGCAGAAAAAGACAAGACTCCACAACACCAAGATACAGATGACTCTGTTACACTTAAGTTTTCATAGTAATCAGCAGACGTCTTAGATTAATACATTCCTTGAAAGGCAGATGTTCAGACCCAGAGGCATTATTTAATTCCAAAACAAATTCAAAAGGTCAGTAATGGAAAAGCATCCAATGCCAGGGTAGAAATCAAGAGATGAGTTTTGTCACAAAACAGAATTTTGAAAGGAGCCACGTTGGTTTATTATAAAGCTGACTTTTCAGAATGAAACCGATCACTTTTATGGGCAGGATCTTGCATGGAGCATTAGCTGTGGACAGTAGTCAGTAGAATGAACGACGGGACAGTGAATCATGAATAAGACAAGCAGGTGGTAACAGAAAGTTGATGAAGGCTGAAGAGAACGGAGACCAGATGGACGGAAGGAAGTTTTAATACTGAAAGAGATTATACATGTGAGATGTTTCATCAGCTAGTCCAGGGAAAGGTGAAGTCTTGTACACAGATGGATAGTGGATGGAAAGGAATGAGTGAGTGTTTCTGATGGAAAAAGTACGTAGTGGAAGAAGAACAGTGGATTTAGCAAGTGTAGAAAATGGAAAAAGAAATGAAAGCAGACTATGTGTAACCAAAGAAAAATAAGGATCCACGTAAGATTTGAAGCTGTAGCTTTAAAAACCAAACAAACAACCTCAGGGATCAACCCTGAGATAAAAACACTTCTGAGAGAGAAGAAGAGGATCTTCAGGTCGGGGAACAGGGAGATGCTGAAGTCCGTACAGAGGGAGCTGAGGAGAAAGATCAGAGAAGGCAAGGACAGCTTCAGGAAGAAGATGGAGGACAAGCTGCAACAGAGCGACATCAGCGGGGTCTGGAGAAACCTCAAAACCATCTCTGGGCTCCAGAATACCTCCCCCCAGGCCACGGGGGGCAGGGAGTGGGCGAACAACCTGAATCTGTTTTTCAATAGATTTGACCAACCGCCCTCCCCCCTGTCTGCACAACAACCACTGCTGCCTCTAAAGAAATCAAGTCCTGCTGCCCACTCCCCACTCCACCAACACCCCCCCACTCCCAACACACAGCCCCCCATCCTGGCCCTGACCAAGACCCAGGTGAGGACGGAGCTGAGGAAGATCAAAGCGAGGAAGGCGCCGGGACCGGACGGCATCAGCGCAAAGCTCCTCAAGTCCTGTGCAGACCAGCTGTGTGGGATTGTGACGTATATCTTCAACATGACCCTGAAACTAGGGAGGGTACCACAGCTGTGGAAAACATCTTGTGTGGTACCTGTACCAAAAACTTCCCACCCCAAAGACCTGAACAGCTACAGACCGGTGGCCTTGACGTCCCACTTGATGAAGACCCTGGAGAGACTGCTCCTTGCTCACCTCCGCCCCCTGGTGGAACCAGCGATGGATCCACTCCAGTTCGCCTACCAGCATGGCATTGGGGTGGAGGATGCGGTGATCTTCCTCCTTCACCGTTCTCTGTCCCACCTGGAGAAGCCCGGGAATATGGTGAGGATCATGTTCTTTGACTTCTCCAGTGCTTTCAACACCATCCAACCGATGATCCTGAAGGACAAGCTGCTGCGCGCAGGGGTGGACCAGCAGCTGTCATCATGGATCCTGGACTACCTCACGAACCGGCCTCAGTTTGTGAGAACCCGGGACTGTGTGTCCGACACGATCATCAGTAGCACGGGGGCCCCCCAGGGAACGGTGCTGGCTCCCTTCCTGTTCACTCTTTATACTGCGGACTTCTCACACAACACAACACACTGCCATCTACAGAAGTTCTCTGATGACTCTGCGATCGTTGGCCTCATCTCCAATGGAGATGAAGCTGAGTACAGAGGGCTTATCCAGGACTTCGTGGACTGGTGCCATCGGAACTGCCTCCAGATCAACGCGAGGAAAACTAAGGAGCTGGTGGTGGACTGCCGCAGGCATGGGCAGCCCCTCACAGTACCAGTAAATATACAGGGAACAGACATCGAGATGGTGACATCCTATAAGTACCTGGGTGTTCATCTGAACAATAAACTAGACTGGTCACACAATACTGACGCACTCTACAAGAAGGGACAGCGCAGGCTGTTCCTGCTGAGGAGACTCAGGTCTTTTGGTGTACAAGGGGCGCTGCTGAAGTCATTCTATGACACGATGGTGGCATCAGCCATCACTTTTGGAGTGGTCTGCTGGGGCAGTGGCATTACTGCAGCCGATAGGAAGAGACTGAACAAACTGATTAAGAAAGCTAGCTCTGTCCTGGGGCAGCGCCTTGATCCGATGGAGGAGATAGGAGAGAGAAGGACGGTGGCTAAACTGTCATCTCTGCTGGAGTCCGAGTTCCACCCTATGCAGGACATACTGGATGCACTGAGGAGCTCATTTAGCAGCAGACTACATCATCCCAGGTGCACAACCGAGAGGTTTCGTAGGTCCTTCCTACCAACGGCTGTCAGACTGTACAACCTAAGCAGGGCTGCTCGCAGAGATAGCAAAAAGACGTAACAAACTAATAGTTTTTTGAATGCAATAGATGCAATAGACTTACACAATGGTCCCCTCCGGCATACAACTAGGAACATACCGGTCGCTATGGAGGGTGAGAATATGTATGGGCACATAATCATACCATGTAGGATAACTAAGTAGACGGTTATGCTGTTTCATCCCATCTAGCAACAATGCTCTGCACTGTGTGTGTTTATATATTTACATATTTATTCCATCTAGCTACAATGCTCAGCACTGGGTGTGTTTATATTTATATATCTATATATTTATTCCATCTAGCTACAATGCTCCGCACTGTGTTTTTATATATCTACATATTATTCCATCTAGCTACATTGCTCCGCACTGTGTGTGTTTATATACTTGCATATTTATTCCACCTAGCTGCAATGCTCCGTACTGTGGGTGTTTATATATTTACATATTTATTCCATCTAGCTACAATGCTCTGCACTGTGTGTTCATATATTCATATATTTATTCCATCCAGCTACAATGCTCTGCACTGTGTGTCTGTGTGTGTGTGTATATATATGTATTATAGTAATATGTACATATGTATATTAGCTGCTCTTGCTTGCTTGTTTTTTTCTTGCCTTCTGATTGTTGCTCTGAGTGTTGCTATCCCTGTGCTGTTGCAATCCTGGAATTTCCCCGTTGTGGGACTAATAAAGGCTTATCTTATCTTATCTTATCTTATCTTAAACAGAAAACCAACAATAAATAAATTAAATTTTTGCTTAAGAGTGTCAGGAAGAAGGCACAAATGCAGGCAGCCGTCTTAAATGTTTCCAAGTACTTAAAGCAGCAATGAGGCATTAGGTGTCCATTCTTTCAGTGCATTTCCTTAATTGTGAATATTAACATCAATGAGCAAACACTCACAGCAAAGATTATAGCCTTATTCACAGTCATTTAAAGTCAATCTAACAGCCTAGTTATGTTCCTCCCCAATAGAGGGTATGCATAGGATGTCATTGAACAGAACTCTTGGAAGACAAACACTGAGTGGAAGGAATTGGTGGCAGCATGGATGTGTATGCCAGTGCAACACAAAGGTCCACACAGCGTTCAATTACAGTTGTACAAATAATAACTGTTGGCATGGTGGGGAGTTAATCTCATTACCCCATCTTATATTAATTAGGAAAATTAAATGAAGACTTTGAAGCAGTTCCTTTCTTGACTCAAGGTTGGAAATCTAGATAAGAAGGGAAAAGAAAATTTGGAGAAAAACTGAACTTATTTATGGAATGGCTGACACAAGGGGAGCCTGAGGCTCCCTGTGAATCTGTTTCTCTTATAAAAGGAGACCAAGAGGACAAGGGGGGAGGACAGCGGAGGAGGAGGAGGAGGAGGAAGAGGGAGCACGCCCCAAAATGGCCTCTGCTGGCAGGAGAGGCGCCCACATCCACCACTGAAAACTGGATTGCATACTTAAAGACTAGAACAGATAAGTGGACTCACTTCTACACGTATGCAGAAAATTAGCAAAAATTATTGCATGTAAAGTAAGAACTCCGGGTAATGACATACAGGACTTTTCAAGGTCAGAAAAGTAACGATCAAATTCTGCAAATGGCAAGCTACCAGTAGAACACCTATCAACATCTGTAAAGGTAGCATTGTACCCAATGTACTATAGGCAACTGAATGGATCTGATCCAAATTATGAACTACCATTATATGCAAATCCATCCTCCAAATTGGTCATAAAAGTAGACTGATAAACAAAGAAATGTGTGGAAGCATCCATTGTCCTAATAGAAGAGGATAAGAGACATTTCAACCTATGGGGAGTTCCACACATCCCACTTGTCAGACCCAAACACATGGATTGGAAAATGTTGGACATCTTGTCATCTCTAGTGCAGAATAGAGCCATCCATGGAAAACCAGTACCTGACCTTAACATAGAATATTCTCCCAAAATAAACCCATAAGCATTGTCTCTTAACTGGGTAACCACAGCACAAAAGGCGGCACACATTGATGCCATAAATCTCCTATATGACCAATCTTAACATTAACAGGCCGATGCGCGATCATTCGCGCATCGGCCTGTTCAGCCACAGGCGGTGCTGTTCCAGCAGAGTAGACGTTTAGGATTCTCTTCCATGGTCATCATAGACCGACGGAGGCCGACGACGAACATTAACAAATGAGGGGATGAGGAAAATTTGTAGCAAATTCCAAATTAGTTATGGTAAAAGGATAACTAGATGTAGATCTAATAAAAGGAGCAGAGTACGACACTATAGGCCATGTATTCAGAAGCCCAGAAGGGCGTTAACAAATGCAATTTTCCACAGTGGGAGTCATCAGCAAGTCTTAGACCAATTGCTGGGTCAAGAGGAAGAGCTGAGGACCCCAAGACGAAGGATGATAACGAGGGAGACCATTCTGCCATCACAGATTATTTGTAAACACAGTGTGCTAATGATAATACATAAATCATACATAGCTCACCACACGGATGTAGGGGTGTGAGACTTATAGGGTTTTTGCGTTATTTATCTCCATCATGCTAATTACGGTTAGGTAATCCGAATAAGGGTGAAGGTTAGAAGCTCTGAATGCCTGAATACAACAATGCAAGGATAAGGATGTCTCCTAACGTTGAACAATATTGTTTACTACCTACCCACTGCTGAACATATAGGTCCCATCACCCAACACACACATCACAACACAATCACTACTTGCAGATTTCATATAGTCAACAATCACACACTCAAGGCTGCTGGGAGATAACTTACAACAACACATAGATAACTACAGATGTAGTGAATAAGGATAAAATTTTACAGGCTCCATACATTGTGATGGCAACCCCTCAGACCATTATTGGTCCTGCCCTGGCTGAGCCTTTTGTATTGGCGCTTGATTAAAGGTGTAGGGTACAGGGAAGATGCATGCCGGAGAGCACCAGACCATCACGACGTGTGCCTGTGACATAGAAAAGGTGGTAGGGTGAGTGACTGTATGACTTCAGTCCCCAGAAGAAGAATGGACTGGTACCTGAGCGCATCCACCGCACCTTCAGCATCCAGGGTGGAGCCAGGAGCTCGAGCCTTACCAACACCAGCATGTCGACCTCTGTCCAGCAACAGGGGGGTGGCATCCCTGGGACAGCATCACTGAACTGTTCACTGGCTGGACTGGATGTTACATACCCTCTGCTGCACCCACCAGACTGTCCTGTAGACCTCATGGGATGAGGTGTGCCTCTGAGAGCGGGGGGACACAGTTGTTTCGCTTCTGTGTCAACAAGATGGAACTGTGCTCCACAGCTGCAGATACGGGAAGCAGACACAGAGGAAGGTCAAACCTCTGTCGCAACCGTGTGATGAATGTAGCCGAATGATGTGAGCCCTGGCAAGGGTCAACCGGTGGACAAAGGTTTTGTGGGCTTTGTGGACTGACCCTATTCGACCCTATGACCCCCACATGGTCCACTTCACTGGACAAAGAACTATGATCAGGAGGAGACCTCGATGGGGGTACAGGACCTGGTGACAGTTCACCTCTTAGACATCACTGCACCGCGCTAAGGTGTCCACAAGGGGGGAGGCAAGGGTAGAGGAACCAATGGTGCAAGCCTCTTGGGTTGACACACAATGCAGGGACCTGCCTTATTCACCATCTGTTAATTGCTAGAGTCTCTCACACCATACATGGTTGACATGATAAAATCATGTCAAAGGGGGGAGTGAAAGGGTTAATGTAAAGTTAGTGCCAGAATAATAATTCTGTAGGTAATCTCCCATTATGCTCTACACATATTCCATACAAATTCTGTTTGCATGCTTATGAACAATTATGTTATGGTAAACTGATAAAACAGGAATGAGACAAAGCTATAGAGCTCTCTCTTTTCTCTCTCTCTCTCTTTTAAATCAGGTCTTTCTCATTAGATACACACCCAGACTCAACACCCACGCACACTGTTGATAGCACATTCTAGAATGAATTGGCGCGTTCAGTGGATGGCCTGTTCCCGCCATAGGTAGATTAGCCAGTCAGATAGTCGCATATAAGCCCATCCTATTGTACTGGGTCGCCCCCACCCGAGAGGATAACTGTAACGTGCACCCGGAAGTCTGGGTCAGTGTGGCGACGCTCCAGAGGGAGCTGCGTCACGCTGCACCCAGCGCTGCTTGCTTTACATGTGACTTCTAAATAAATGTACCATCCTTTAAATTGAAGAAATCTCCGGCTTGTTCTTGGATCTTTCAATCAAAGAATCGGGTATTTTTCTAACAGTAAGGTGAGGAGGGTTTGAGATGGGGTGAGTGAAATAATTTTTTTGATGCATCTCAGTTCAGATGTGAACAATTCTGAATTGATGCACAGATGTCAAGATTCCAATATTTAAATATTATTTTATAACATAATTAATTTTGACGAACGAAAAAAGCAAAACCCGGAAATGCAAAACTGTAGCATTGAACAGTTTGTGATGTAACACAAGTAGTGAAGTCAAGTCAGATTGAACTTTGAATTCATGAATTTTTATTAAGATTGTCTAACTTTGTACAAGAATCCAAGAAGAATTCCCTTGGATTCCCTCACAGAATCCAAGCAGTGTTACTGGGTTCCATTCAGTGATCCCCTCTACTTAGCAACACTGAAGTCACACCTTAGAGTGAAAAGGAGCAAATGAGTGGGGCAAAGGGACCCCTGCTAGGAACAAAAGGATATCTCACATTCCAGCTGTTTTATTACTGCTTCTACCAAGAGAGATTCCTGAGACCCACATTGTTCTGTTTGCATTGCGTAGTTGTCATAAAATATACAGTATGTGCATGTTGTTCTCATTATGAATTCTCATAGATTAGACAAAATTTACCTAGAAAAGTAGAGATGGCTTTCAACTTTACCAGTCACAGAAATTCAGTGTTGTTTGTGTCATGTGATCGCACATCCCATTTGGGCAAGCTGGCTCACACATAGGGTAGAGAGTTTCTCATACACTCCGTGATTGGTGGGTTCGCAGGCTCTGCATGTGGATCTGCTCCCCTCATCACACACTGAGAGCTGAGGATGTTACTCTTTCCCTCCTGGCTATTAGCCAGGTCACAACCTCACAGCTCTCCTGTTAGAATTCCTTCTGGACCTAAACTTTTACGCTTATAATTTTTTCCCTAAAGTTTTGCCATTTTTTCTTGAAAGACAGTACCAGTTGAACTGATTTTTAATTTTCCTCATTTTCTTTAAAACAGCCTTCTTTATTTCTTTTTTAAATCAATTTTTATAATATTTTTCTCGAAAACTCAAGCGACCAGCAGGATCACCATGGATTGTTGTCGGTCCTGGGAAGCAACACAGACGGAGGAGGGAGAGAAAGAAAAAGCGGGGATGCCGGTCGGGCCTGCTAGCGAGGCTAAAGAGACAGCCGCATAGACCTCCGCTACCCAGCATTTTTCTCTCCAATGCCAGAAGCATCGTCCACAAGATGGATGATTTAGAGCTACAGCTGACAACTAGTAAAGCTGTGAGAGACTGCTGTGTGCTGTTGTTAACGGAAAGCTGGCTCCACTCACTGATCACCGATGCTGCAGTGCAGCTGCCAGGGCGCACACTTCACCGTATGGACCGAACAGCGGAATCCGGTAAACATAGAGGGGGCGGTCTCTGTATTTTTCTTCACAACGGACTAACCACAGTCGTATTAACACTTATTGTTCTCCTGATCTAGAAACAATGTCAGTTTTATATCGGCCTTTTTAATCTTCCAAGAGATCTGACAGTGTTTATTATAACAGCGGTCTATATTTCTCCTGATGCAAATATTAAAGCAGCCCTTAGTCATTTGTACAGTGTATTAAATAAACAGCAGCAGGCCTATCCCGAGGGTGTTCACATCATAGCTGGTGATTTTAATCAAGCATGCTTGAAAACTGTGCTGCCTAATTTCACACAGTATGTGAAATGTGCCACTAGGGGAAAGAATTGTCTTGATCGGGTGTATTCGAACCTGAAGCATGCCTACAGAGCTGTGCTGTGTCCACATCTTGGCCTGTCAGACCATCTATCATTGCTCCTCATCCCAGCATACACCCCCCTCAGGAGAACTACTAGACCTACTATAAAGAACATCACAACATGGCCTGAGGGAGCTCTTTTTCAGCTGCAGGACTGTTTTTCAAACACTCTATGGGATTTATTCAAGAATGAGGATCTGGAAATGTACACACAGACTGTATTATGCTACATCACCTACTGTGTCAACCAGGTGACTGTGGAAAAACGCATCAGGGTTTTTAACCAGAAGCCTTGGATGACAAAAGAAGTCCAGGCACTCCTCAGAGCCCGTGATACAGCCTTCAGGTCAGGGGATACAGATCTGTATAGCACCGCCCAGGCTAATCTGAAGAGAGGCATTAAGGAGGCTAAACAGGCCTATAAGAAGAAAGTTGAGAACCATTTTTCTGATAATGATTCGAGACGAGTATGGCAAGGCTTTCACCATATCACAAACTATAAGGCAGCAGCATCATTTCCAGTGACATCAGCGCCTCACTGGCAGAAGAATTGAACTGCTTTTTCACACGGTTTGAGGCAAATACACCTTGCCCGGACCCACTAATGTTATTGAATGCCAGCTCTGATGTGCTTACCCTGCAGGATCATGAGGTGAGACAGACACTGAGAGCAGTTCACCCGAGAAAGGCTACTGGTCCCGATTGAGTGCCAGGAAAGGTGCTCAGAGCATGTGCAGATCAGCTATGTTCTGTTTTGACTGACATTTTTAACTTGTCTCTCAAGGCAGCCGTTGTTCCACAGTGTTTAAAATCTGCAGTCATTACTCCTGTGCCTAAAAAACATATTATTATCAGTCTGAATGACTATCGACCAGTAGCATTAACATCCATTGTTATGAAGTGCTTTGAGAAAATGGTATTGAAACATCTTTTGCCTAGCCCCCCCCCCCCCCAGACTTTGATAGGTACCAGTTTGCCTACAGGTGGAGCAGAGCCACTGAAGATGCTATTGCTATAGCTCTCCACTCGGCATTCAGCCATTTAGAAGACAAGGGGAGCTATGTAAGAATGTTGTTTGTTGACTATAGCTCGGCATTTAATACAATTATTCCCAACATTCTCATCACCAAATTGCTTCAGCTTGGTCTGCCTACTCACACTTGCACCTGGATTAAGGACTTCCTAACAAACAGAACATGGACTGTTAGACTCGGACCCCATTCGTCCTCTACAGTCATGCTTAACACAGGCTCGCCACAGGGAGTGTTGAGCCCCACTTTGTATTCATTGTACACATATGACTGCATACCTGTTCATCCCACAAACATTATAGTGAAGTTTGCAGATGACACAACAGTAGTGGGGCTCATATCAGGAGGAGATGAGTCTGCATACAGAGATGAGGTCCAGAAACTGGTGAGATGGTGCTCAGATAATAATCTGCTATTGAATACAAAAAAACCCAAAAGAACTCATTATTGATTTTAGGAAGCATAGCAGTGAGCCGCCTCCTCTATATATAGGCAAGGAGTGTGTGGAGAGGGTGGAGGCTTTTAAGTTTCTGGGTGTTCATATTTCTCACAACCTTACCTGGGCAGTTAACACCATAGCTATGATAAAAAAGGCTGAACAACATCTACACTTTCTGAGGCTCCTCAAGAAGATTGACCTGAATGCACAGTTGCTGGTTTTATTTTATCGCTCTGCTATTGAGAGCATTTTGTCATATGGCATCATGGTTTGGTATGAGGGCTGTTCAGCCGCAAACCGCAAAGCCTTCCAGAGAGTGATCGAGACTGCGCAAAAAATCACTGGCTGTTCTCTCCCTTCTCTGGAAGAGATTTCCAGGTCTCGGTACCTCAACAGAGCTACTGCCATCATTAAAGACTGCACTCACCCAGGCCATGATTTCTTTCACTTGCTGCCCTCAGGAAAGCGGTATAGATCCCATAAAACACGGACTACCAGTTTAATCATAGTTTTTCCCCAGCAGCAGTACGTATTTTGAACGGATTTATGTAACATGTACAGACTGCTGATATTATTTTGTTATTTTAGATTATTTTGTGGCAATAACCCTGTGTGTATAAGCTGGTCTTATATATTTATCACTCAGTATGCTTTCATTATTGCTATGTATGTATTGTATTCAACTTTTAGGTAATATTGTTTCAAGCATTATGTATTGTTGTAATTATGAGAATGTTAAATGCATGAGTGAACTGTGAGTGTGATAGTTTGTTTTTAGGGAGCAGTATCTCAATTTCGTTGCATTGTTTATTAGCAATGGAATGACAATAAAGGCACTTTGACTCTACCTACATATTTTAGAGCATTAATCTAGTTAATCTATCTTAAGGCTTCCTTTTGGGCTGTCATCCAATGTCAAAACTCCATCCTAGAGAGGACAATCCATTGTTCTAAGAAGACACAAACACACCCAAGCCTCTTGAGGACCCCAGCCATCCCAGGAGAGGAACTCTTGCACAGCTTACAAGGAAGTACACTAAGAACAGCCTTAGTCTCAGGGACAGACTTTGATTCTCCTGAACAATAACATGTTTTATAACTGCTGTTCCCTTTTTAGAATAACGTAATCGGTTTTCCTTCTTTTCCAAAACATTTTCCCAAATTCCCCTTTTTATTAACTATGCATTATACTAAATTTTCCTACGGTAGTTCCAGTAATTCTCCATTCAGATACCCGGTCACATAGTGGCCTTATTTCATACATGCAAAACTTGTAAATTCCTAAATATTGTGCCTGAATGAGGCAGGGTGCTGTGGAGGCAAAACACCTGAGAGGATGTCGTTTCAGTTAAGCGGGTTAAAACACGCTTGTGTTATGAAATGTTTTAAATTAACATCATTAGAGCCTTACCTTGCTCAAGGGAAATCGTGGTGGAAACCGGTGTGAGCAAAGCCAGCCAGTGGAATGCTTCAGGACTACTCCCAATGACATAGCGATCGCAGGTGAGTTGGCATGTGCTGACTGATTATACAAACACTGCCTGACAAGTTAACTAACTGCTAAATTGCCAAATGGTTGTGCTACTGGTTGTACAACTTTTCCATGTTTTTTTATTTAAGTGAAATCAGCTGAAAAATGTAGCATTCCACGTGACTTGCTACATTTCTGTTCCATTTGTTTTATTAAAATATACTGGAGGTAACTTCATAGGTCACTGCAAATACTTTGCTTTAAAAGCACTTAGTTGTCACATATGCTGTAGATGGCCAGAAGTGGCAAAATGAAATGAATAAATAAATTCATTATTGACTTTATATTATTGTCATTGTTGACAGATAAAATAAATCCATGAACACAGGACCCATGAAATAATTATACATATACAGTCTACAGTGAAATAATTGTGATTAAATGAATTGAACAATAATTTAAATAATACTTACATGCATATTTAATAAATTATATATTTAGCTCCAATTTAAATAATCTATACTTGTTTAACGAAACAAGCTTGATCTTAATCTTAAGGCGGTATGGTGGCGGAGTGGTTAGCACTGCGGCAGCACAGCAACTCACCCTTGGCCGGGGGATCCTGGGTTCGATCCCAGCCCCTGACCAACAGTGATCTGTGTGGAGTTTGCATGTTCTCCCCGTGTCTGCGTGGGTTTACGCTGGGATTTCTCCAGTTTCCTCCCACATGCCAAAAACATGCAAGTTAGGTTAATTGGCATCAAACTGGGGATCCTAAATTGTACTTAGGTGTGACTGTGAGAGTGAATGGTTGTCTTTCTCTCTGTGTTGGCCCTGCGATGGACTGGCGATCTGCCCAGGGTGTACCCTGCCTCTCGCCCAAAGATGCTGGGATAGGCTCCAGCCCCCCCGCGACCCGAAAAGAATTAAGCGAAAGGAGATGAATGAATGAATGAATATACATGTTTAATGAAAGAATTTTCATTTCCAATAACAAATAATTCATCACACATTTGTGTAATTAATAGTGAATTTATTTCATGTAGTGATTGCTGACCCTCAATAATCAAACAGTGGGAGGAAAAATGTCCAGAATAAAAAAAAAAAAAAAAAAAGATGTGTTGTGTTCCCTCCTGTCTTGCCTGGTTTGGTGTGTCCCTTTTTTTGTTCTTGGGCTGTTTGGTATCAACCCCTGGGGGGGGGGGGGGTGACTCTGTCATGGTTGTTGACCATGTCCACCCTTTCTGTTTTTGTTTTTTTTTGACTATTTGCACCGTTACTGTCATTTTGTTATCATGAGTATTCTTTGTTTATCCTTAGTTTCTAGCTCCATCTCTTATCTTGAAAGGTCCTTTTGTTTTTTTCCAGTCTGGTTACAGTTTCACTTCCTGTCTTTAGTTCCTGTCACTTATGTTATTGTTCAGTCTTTGATTAGTTCCAGATGTCTTGCATTAATTAGGGCCTGAGCCACTGACAACGTCAGTTGGCGAAAGCCCTATTGTAATTGCTCAGCTCGAAGAAATTCTTCCGCCAAAACAAAAGCAAATTTCACCCTCTGAACGTTAACCAAAACGCAATTTTTTTGGCAAACCCCTCAGACCCGGCGAAAAATTTGATAAACTGGAAAACATATGTGCCCCACCACCCCTAATTTTTGTGGGTGGGGCCAAACGTAAAAGGTCGATGGAAACTGGAGACCGTAAACTTTGCCATAGAGACATAAAAATTGGGTGAGGTGTGCATCACCTCAAGACATGCAAAAAACACAATTGTGGCCCATACCCATCGCCAACAGGAAAGCCGGCATCTTGCCTCAAAGTCGCCCGAACTCCAATTCGGAAAAAAGTCACACCTCGCATTTGAACGAACTAGTCCTAGGGACCTGCTCCGATTGAGCTCATTTTTACATAGCGGCATCTATAGGAATTGGCCATTAAATATTGTATAAATTAAGTCAAAATCTCAAAAGGTGTGGCCTGGGCACCATGGCGAAGTTTGACTCCTCCCCTAACAACTTCAAACAGCTGTAACTTGGGGAAAAAACTTGCCCATTGTGCACCAAACTTTCCATGATGGAAAATAGTCCCACCCCAAACGGGTCTACATCAAAATACCTGACAACTGATATAGCGCCACATAGTGGTTATTGAAAGAATTGCTGAAAACTATTGTATTTATTACTCACGTGCCACTGGCAAGAATGACGTGAAATTTTCTGAGATTCATCAGACCACAGCGGTGATCATAACTGCACATTAACTTTAGCATGATGTCACACGTTTTACCATGGACACGCCTTCCTCGCCATTCAATCCTTGAGCTTATGGGGAGGGGTGGGAAGGTCCTGGAGTCATGAAATTTGGAACATAGGTTGAGGTGACTGTCATATATAGTCCTATATGGGTGGACAACACATAACTGACAGGGAATTGTTGCCCTGGTGCCATGGCGAAGTTTGACTCCTCCCCTTACAAAATCAAGCAGATGTAACTCGGGCAAAACTTGTCCAGTGTGCACCAAAGTTTCCATGATGGAAAATAGTCCGGCCTGGAACACGTCTACATCAAAATACCTGACAAAAGATATAGCGCCACCTACTGGTTAACGAAAGAATTGCTGAAAACTGTTTTATTTATTACTCACACGCCACTTGCCAGAATGACGTAACATTTTCTGAGATTCATCAGACCACAGCGATGATCATAACTGCACATCAACTTTAGCATGATGTCACACCTGTTACCATGGACACGTCCTCCTCACCATTAAATCCGTCAGCTTAGGGGGAGGGGTGGGAAGGTCCTGGAGTAATGAAATTTGGAACATAGGTTGAGGTGACTGTCATATATAGTGCTATATGGGTGGACAACACATAATTGACAGGGAAGTCCCAGGAACCTGCTCCGTTTGAGCTCATTTTTACATTCTGAGCCAGCAAGGTACGATATATAAACATTGAATATAATGGATGCAAAATAGTCCCACCCCAAACGAATCTACTTCAATAAACTGGAAAAGATATGTGCCCCCCCACCCCAAATTGTTGTGGGCGGGGCCAAACGTACAAGGTCTATGGAGAGTGGAAACCGTAAACTTTACAGTAGAGACGTAAAATTGGGATGAGGTGTGCATCACCTCAAGACATGCAACAAATATCATTGTGGCCCATACCCACCACCAACAGGAAGGCCGCCATCTTGCCTCCAAGTCGCCCCACCTCCAATTCGGCGAGAACACACCCCGCACATTTGAACGAACTAGTTCCAGGGACCTGCTCAGTTTGAGCTTATTTTTACATTCCGACACAGCAAGGTACGACGGGCGCCGGGTTCCGCAGGTGCGCGGGGGGCGGAGGCCTGTTTGCACCTGCTTGCAGGTTTAATTATTATTTGGTTCCTTATACTGTACATTATCTCTTTTGTCTCAGCAGTACCCTCTGGCACCCATTACGTATGCTCCCTTGGTTAGCCTCCTTAGCTTAGCCAGCACTTGTTCAGCCCCTGTGCTGCCTTTCTGTTTGTTTAATAAATTTTTCTTGCACAAAAGTCCTACCTCGCCTTAAGAAGATGATTTTTTCTTGTCTGCTTGAGGCCATCCTGACACACTGAGATTGTAATTGGCTAGAATCATGAGGTGCTACAAGCTTGAGACACACGTGACCACTCTGCAACTATTTGGTGAGAAAATTTCTAACACAATTTTTTTTGAACATGTTGAAAATTCCTGCGACATGAGAGTGAAGTCCTGCAACTCATGAGAAGAAATTCCAAACCGTCACAAATGTTTGGCGACATTTTGGAGACTCCCTCGTGAATGCCTTCTCCAAACAGTTGTTGTAGCCCAGTGACTACCTTAACTCTATGAACTATGTCTTATGGAGGTTTGCTTTACAAACAGGAAATAACAAAACCTAAAAATATACTACATGCAAATTGTGACTTTAAAAATGCATTACACTTTCTTTCTTTTTCAAACATGAAAAATGTATTTCAAATCATACTTTTTTTTTTCCTGCTGACTAATGTATGTACTAATGGTAGTTATACAAGCAGCCAGTCCTGAAGCTGAAGGGGCAGTGTTTTCTGGTGGAAGGTTAAAGTAGCAATTTGAGCTTTTCAGAAGTCTTCAGAAGAACGTCAATACATTCTATTTTATCTCCTTGCTCTTGGACAGAAGAAGCTTGAGTGATAAGATTGAGCAGAAGGGCAAGTTCCATTGATCTGTTCTGAGTTCATGAGAGTGATTCTTGCTGCTGTTAAGCTGAAAAACCAAAGTTTTTTTTTTCTTACTTATTTTCTACTTTGTTTAGTTTGTGGCATTCTTATTAGGAAAAGGTGCAAAAACTATGAGCCGTTTTAAATTCTTTGATAGGACCTGAAACTGAGGAATTATCTTATTCATTCTTCATATTAGTTTTGTATGGATGCCAAGGCTGTAAATTTGGGTTGTTTGATGAATGGAGCAAAATGAAAAATTTTGATTGACAACACTCCAGTACCATCAAGACTGTGATTCATAGTAGGTGTTTATTATTTCCGATAACATACAAGCTGCATTTCATTTAATATTGCCTATTAAACATCAGTAATGATGACAATGCAGTCAATGACTAACTGTCAAATTACCAGACCAGTTTATCTTTCAAATGTGTATATTTCTTAAATAACATTTACAACATGTTGCATTTCATCCTGATTTTGTCTTGTCCAACTCCCAGCTAGATCTTAGGAGTCACTCCTTTGCTGTGTTGACCGAACTAGACAGTGAAACCAGATTGAAAATTTATGTTTTTTACTACTTTGAGACCAAAAAAATCTGAGTTTGTATTTGCAACCTGTTATGATGTTTTTATCAAAATACAGCGATCATGGTGGTCTCTGAATCCACACAGTATTTTCTATACAGAATATTGTGATACTACACTGTATCACACCACTGCCACCAGTAGTTAATGTGCTTTAATTAAATTAATTAAATCACCCTTATTGTCATTCAACTGTACAACCAATCATGTATAGTAAAACGAGATTGTGCTTTACCTATCTACAGTGTCAAATCACACACACCCCAGTGCAGAATCAGAGGGCCGCTGCCATGCAAGGCGCCGCCACAGATTTCCCTCCTCCATTCCGTTATTGCTGAGCACCAAGCTGGATGGCAGGAAGTTCCACTTTTATATGGTCTTTGGCATGACCTGGCCGGGATTTGAACCCCTGCCTCCCGGGTGTGGGGCGGATGCTCTACCAACTGAGCCACCACTCCGGTAACAATATATGACTGTTTGGACAACAGTGTTTCCAGAAGTTAATATATTTATGAATGACCACACATGGACGGTTCACCAGATATGTATTGTTCCACTTAAGATGTGTTCTAATAATTGTTAATTACAGTAACTGTAATGTTACCTTTGTTTTCATAGTGAGGCCCTGTTTGTAAATAGATTCAAGATTCAAAGATTTTACTGTCAGTGCTACTATACGTGCTGGGCATACAGGAGAACTGAAATGGCGTTTCTCTTTTTCTTCATTGGTGTGCATTTTATAAAAAGAAAAGGAATTAGGCTGGATAAGAAAAAGAAAAACAAGAACAAACAGTGACAGCAGCAGTCTATGTACAGTCTATATACAGTGTTGCAACCTGTGGTGCCAATGGCAGCCAGAAGAACTCTGACCTCCATAGAGGTAAACGATTAGTTTAGGTAAACGATTAGTGGTAATAAACCCAGCAATCTTATATTCAGACTGCTAGAGATGAATACCCGTAGTTGGATTTCAGTGTGGTAGTGTAGATGCAGATAGTGACAGATATGATTGCACATGATCAGTATTGCAGTGACATACAGACAGCAGCAGATATGGCATTTGTGCAAATGGTTGTGGTTAATGTGCAGACACATATAGCAGAAAAAGTACAACAGAACAACAGTATTATTGTTGGTGTGCCAGTCTTTCTGTGCCAACATCTGAGGTAGTTATTGTGTAGGTGTTACCGTCTGGGGGGGGGGGGGAGGGGGAGTGAACAGAGTTCAGGGTCCTGATGGCCTGATGAACGAAGCTGTTCAGCAGTCTTGTGGAGCGGGCCTGGAGGCTACGATCTTGCTAGCTGCATCCACTATGCGTTGTAGTGTCTTCCAGCAGGTGGCGGTGCAGCTTCCATACCACACCGTGATGCAATTGGTGAGGATGCTCTCAGTGGTGCCTCGGTAGAAAGACTGCATGATGTGGGGTGGGACTCGTGCTCTCCTCAGTATGCAAAGGAAATGTAGGTGAGTTTGGGCCTTCTTGGCCAGTGATGTGGTGTTGTTGGTCCAGGTGAGGTCCTCAGAGATGTGCACCCCCAGGAACTTGGTGCTTTTCACCCACTCCACAGCTGTACCATCAATGATCAGAGGGGGGTGCTGTATGTGACCCCTCCTGAAGTCAACCACAATCTCCTTGGTTTTTCCCACTTTCAGGGAGAGGTTGTTGTCTTTCCACCACTGGACCAGTTGGTTCACCTCGTTTCTATAGCTGGCCTCGTCGTTGTGCTGTCCGCAAACTTGACGATGTGGTTGGTGTTGTAGGCGCACGCAGTCATGGGTCAGCAGGGTGAAAAGCAACGGGCTGAGCACGCACCCTTGTTGGGCCCCTGTGCACAGTGTGATGGTCTGGGAGGTGTTGCTGCCAACCCGCATGTTCTGTGGCCTCCCTGTGAGAAAGTCGAGCACCCAGTTACAGAGAGAGGTTTTGAGTCCTAAGTGTCTGAGTTTTTGTATCAGGTGCTGGGGGATGACTGTGTTGAATGCTGAGCTGACGTCCAAGAACAGCATGCACACGTACAAGTTTTTTGAATCCAGGTGGGTGAGGGCTGGATGGAAAGCAGAAGCGATTGCATCTTCCGTGGATCTGTTCGACCTGTATGCAAACTGGAATGGGTCGTGAGAGGGAGGCAGGGTGGACTTGATGTGCTGCATGACTTGCCGCTCGAAGCACTTCATTATAGTGGGGGTCAGTGCTACTGGCCGGTAATCATTGTAACTGGATGGGACGGGCTTCTTCGGGACTGGTATTATGGTGGCAGTCATGAAGCATGTGGGGACCACAGCTTGAGACAGGAAGATGTTGAAGTCGGCCAGGACATTCTTAAGCTCCTCTGCGCAGTCCTTCAGGATGCAACCCGGTATGTTATCTGGGCCAGCTGCCTTGCGTGGGTTGATCCTGCAGAGGGTCCTCTTCACACTAGCTGGATCCAGACTCAAGGCAAGTTTGTTCAGTGGAAGAGTGGTCTTCTGTGCTGGTCTGCTGTTTTGTGCTTCAAATCGGCCAAAGAAGTCATTTAGGTTGTTGAGCAGTGTGATGTCACTCGCACAGGTCTGAGGTGGAGGTTTGTAGTTGGTGAGGGTCTGTATGCCATGTCAGAGAGGACGTGCATCTCTGGTGTCACTGAAGTGTCCAGATATTTTCTTGCTGTACTGTTGTTTTGCCTTCTTGATGCCACGGGACAGGTTGGCCCTAACTGTTGTTAGTCCTGCAGTGTCGCCAGCCCTGAAGGCGGCATCCCGAGCCCTCAGGAGTCTGTGGACCTCTATTGTTATCCATGACTTCTGGTTGCCATGAACAGTGATGGTCTTGAAGTGAGTAACACCATCAATGCATTTGGCTATGTATGCCACAACAACCTCAGTGTACTCCTCTAGGTTTGTGTGTTCACTGTGAGTGGCTGCATGCTTGAAAATGTCCCAGTCTGTGGTGCTGAAGCAGTACTTTCAGAGCATCAGAGCCCCCCTCTGGCCACACACGTACCTACTTCTTTGTTGGTCTGATGGCTTTCACTCTAGGTTGGTATGGTGGCCTTAACAGGGCGGTGATGTGATCAGAGAGACCCGGAGGGGGGAGGGGAGAGGGTTTGTATACATTCTTATGGGTTGTATACACTAGGTCCAGCAAGTTGTCTCCTCTGGTTGCAAAGTTTACATGCTGATGTAGATCAGTGGTCGGGCCTTTAAATTTGTGTGGTTGAAGTCCCCTGCTGTGATGAGGAATCCATCCAGATGCGCTGTTTGTGTCTCACTTATAGCTTGATAGAGTACTTTCAGTGCTTCCCTCCTCTCACTGGCGCCGGTGAGCGGGACATACACAGCGGCAAATAGAACCAATGAAATTTCTCTAGGCATATAAAAGGGTCTGCACTTAATGATCCTTCGATAGAGTTTATACTCTATCAAAGGACAGCAATGTCTGTGAACAACAACAGAGTCACAGCACCAACCATCACTGATGTACACACACACACCTCCACCCCACGTTTTCGCTCCTACCGTTAGCACTCTGTCGCTGAGAATAGCATGTTAGCCCAGCTAGGTGAGTGGCAGAGTCCGGTATATTGTCATTTAACCATGTTTCCATAAAGATAAAAACACAGCAGTTCCGTGCATCACGTTGTGTGGCTCTCAGGAGCTGTATGTGGTTTATCTTGTTATCAAGTGAGCACACATTGGCCAGAATCAGTGAAAGGATTGTGGGTTTGTGTGGGTTAGAAGTTAGCTTCGTCCGTATACCTCCGCTTTTACCTCGCTTCCGTCTCCTCTCACACCGGCTATGGTGTCTCCATCTGGTATAGGGCACGGCAGTCGAGTCCGAGGATGTGGAGGACTGGCGGAGGATCCCTAGGCCACAAAGCTCCTCTTTGATGCTTTCATCCTGGGCGTAATCTGTGGCTGTGCTCCTTATCTCCAGAAGGCTGCGGCGACTGTAGCTCGTGCGCAGCATTGTATATGTACATTAAACAGTTTAACAACACAAAAATAGAGAGAAAAACTGAAGAGAGGAGAGAGGCTGCTGCTTGTTCTTGCGCCACCTATCTTTGATCTAGTTGAAGGCTCAGAACCTAATGCATATTTTTCACTCATTACTTTATTTGAAGATGCCAAAAGGATGGCAATTCCGGTGAATTTGGGTTCACCGAATTCCGATGGAATATGGGTGGGCAATATAAGCTGCGGCTTTAGCCATCACCCATTTCGGATAACTCACGTGGAATTGTATAGAAGAAGGAGTCTCTGTCTAATTTGACCTTGTTGTTATATTATACAGTTTCTTTTAACCTGTACTGTACTATCCGAAATAAATAAATTCATTCATTCATTCATTCATTCATTCATAAATAAATTCATTCATTCATTTGGGACATTGTGTAAAATGTAAATATAACACAAAATACAGTGATTTAAAAATCGTTTTCAACCTATATTCAATTGAATACACTACAAAGACAAGATATTTAATGTTCGAACTGATAAACCCTTGTTTTGCTGCATATATTCACTCATTTTGAATTTGGTGCCTGCAACAAATTAAAAAAAAAAAAAAAAGAAGCTGGGCCAGGGGCAAAAACGCTGAAGGTCAAGGAATGCTCAAAAAGACCTTTATGTAATTTCCAAAGGTGAAAAGGTTAATTGGAAAGAGGTGAGTGTATTGATTGGGTATAAAATGAGCATCCCTGAAAGGCTGAGTCGTTCACAAGCAAGGATGGGGTGAGGTTCACCACTTTTTGAATAACTGTGTGGGCAAATAATCCAACAGTTTAAGAACAAAGTTTCTCAATGTACAATTGCAAAAACTTTAAGGATTTCATCATCTGCAGTCTGCATGTCAAAGTGTCCTTGAGCAAGACACTGAATCCCCAGTTGCTCCTGATGGGTCAGGCCAGCACCTGTGTATGGCAGCTCTGCTGCTATCAGTGTGTGGATAGCAGGATCTGTAAAGTGCTTTGGTCATTTTGAGATGAGAAAAAGCTCTATATAAGCGAACACCATTTACCATTTACCTTCTACAGTCCATAATATCATCAAAAGATTAAGAGAATATGGAGAAATTTCTGCATGTAAGTGACAAAGTCAAAAACCAACATTGAATGCCCGTGACATTCGGTCCCTTAGGCAGCACTGCTTTAAAACCAACATCATTCTGAAAAGGACAGTACCACATGGGTTCAGGAACACTTTAGAAAAAACATGGTCAGTTAACACAGTTTGTTGCTACATCTGCAAGTGCACTTAAAATTCTACCATGCAAAGCCAAAACCATTTATCAACAACACCCAGAAATACTGCTGGTTACTCTGGGCCTGAGCTCATCATTGATGGACTGAAGCAAAGTGGAAAAGTCTGCTGTGATCTGATGAGTCCACATTTCAAGTCGTTTTTGGAAATTATGGACATTGCATCCTCCAAGCGAAGAAGGAAAAGGACCATCCAGATTGTTATCAGTGTTAAGTTAAAAAGCCTGCATCTGTGATGGTATGGGGGGGGGGAGGGTTAGTGCCCATGGCATGGGTAACTTGCACATCTGTGAAGGCACCATTAATGCTGAACAGTACATACAGGTTTTAGAGCAACATATGTTGCCATCCAAGCAACATCTTTTTCACAATACGTAAGATAAGATAAGATAAGATAAGATAAGATAAGCCTTTATTAGTCCCACAACGGGGAAATTCCAGGATTGCAACAGCACAGGGATAGCAACACTCAGAGCAACAATCAGAAGGCAAGAAAAAAAACAAGAGCAGCGAGTATACATATGTACATATAAACATAAATATATAGACACACGATGCGGAGCATTGCAGCTAGATCTACGTCTCTGCTTATTTCAGCAAGACAATGCCAAGCCACATTCTGCACGTGTTACAACAGCATGGCTTCGGAGTAAAAGTGTGCAGACACGGACTTCCGGTTATGGCGGCCACGTAGGAAGACGTGTTTCACACTGCTCTGCTCCTAAAAATAAAAAGTTTACTAAAACTCTCTTAATTGGAACAAAAACCCATCCCAGCGTTTAGGCGCGGATATGGTAAAGAACAAGGCTGGGAAATTAGGTGGAGGAAAAAGCAATTTGACAAAACAACCCAAGCTAACAGACTTCCACGCTCGAGGTGAAACAGAAAAGGCTCCGGGGACGATGGCGGAGGATGTAGCCAGCGGCGGAGTGGGAGCTGCTGAGGAGGGGACAAGCGTAATGCTCGCTGCCATCAGCTCCATAAGAGCAGAGTTTTCGTCTAAATTTGATGGAATTATAGCAGCGATAGAAGGAATGAGAAAGGAAATAAGCGACTGTATGGAACAAGTATCGCAGGCGGAGCTCCGAATTTCAAGCACTGAAGATGACGTCACCAGTCTACAATCAAAGTTACAAACACTGGAATTAAAATGTAAACATCTGGAAGATAACATCCTGGACTTGGAATCCCGCTCGTGATGGAATAATTTGAGGCTGGTGGGCCTCCCGGAGGGAGCGGAGGGACGGGACCCATGTTCCTTTTTGGAAAAGTGGATTCCAGAAGCGCTGAACAACGCGGACCTGCAGTCATCGGTCGTCTTAGAGAGCGCTCACCGAATCGGCCCACCGAGAGATAATAAGACACCACCGAGGACGCTGATTATGAAGTTCCTCAACTACAGGGACAAGATGACGGTCACCAACGCGGCGCGAGCTAAAGGGGAAATCAAATACCAGGATCAACAGGTGTGGTTCTACCCAGACTTCGCCACAGGAATTCAACAATTAAGGAGGCAGACCCCGCCCGCAAAGAACTGTGCAACCTCGGGATTCGTCACGGAGTGATTCATCCGGCAAGACTGCTGGTCACATATAAAGGGAGAACCCACAATTTCAAGACCCCTCAAGAGGTGCAGGAGCTCATTAAGCAGATTCAAAAGGAGACTGGTGGGAGCTAAGCATGAACATGACAAAGGTAGAACATTTAAGCATTTGTACAGGCATCTGATTGATCTGAAACATATAACATGTCTACAAAATACAGACTGTATTAAAAAAAAAAGCTATGACGTACAAAGTTGCTATAAAACTTTGAAGTTATGTTGAAAAAACTACAGAAGAGAATGTCATGTCATAAAATAGTAGAGTCAGGGTGATTGAGAGGAGAAAGAGAGCGTGGTTTGACTGATCCTCGCAGGTGTGGAACAGTCACTAGCTATAACGGGAGACAGAATTTTTTTGATTTTGGGGGGATTACCACAAATGTGGGGAAAGGGAATTTGTTTTTGTTTTGGTTTGGTTTGTAGGATGAATGTTCTATCATCCATGTTTTTGCTTCTCTGTATGAGCATGTTCATATTGCAAGGTAATCTCAAACTCCTTACTGATCATAGATCAAAGCGTTAATCTTAATTTAACTTCATGGAATTGTAGAGGTCTACAAAATCTAAAAAAACTTAAACAAGTTATGAATAAAATAAAAGCCATAGATTCAAAAATTGTGTTTTTACAAGAAACTCATCTAATAGAGGAGGATGTAAAAAGAATTAGGAGAAGATGGCAAGGTAATGTGTTCACCTCATCATTTTCATCCCGAGCTAGGGGAGTTATGATTCTCATACACAAAACAGCCCCATTTCAAGTGAAAAATGTAATTGGAGACAAATTTGGAAGATATCTATTCATCCAAGGATCTTTGTTATTAGAAAATATAAATCTGGTGAACTTATACTGTATATTATAACAATATTGATGATCAAAACTTTGTTAATTTATTCCTTACTTTATCATCACTTACAGGGCAACATATAATAGCAGGGGATTTTAATTGTACATTGAATCCCAGTATAGACAGTTCAACAGGACTGGACTGTACGCACAAGGGATGTAGGATGACTATTAATCATTTTATGAAAGAATTGAGATTGCTAGATATATGGAGAGAAATGAAACCACAAGTCAAAGCCTATTCTTGTTATTCTAATACCTATAAGACATTCTCACGTATTGACTACTTTTTGATCTCTACAGAATTAAGGTCCAAGATTCAAAATTGTTTCTATGATAACATTGTGATCTCTGATCATGCACCCTGCTGTCTAATATATGTAGATAAGAAATTGACAAAGGATCCAGGTAGGTGGCATTTTCAGCGTAAATGGCTTCAGGATGAGGAATTTGTTAAGTACATAGAAAAACAGATAGATGAGTTCTTTGATATTAATACTACACAAACAACGGCATGTATAAAGTGGGAAGCTTTCAAAGCTTTTATTAGGGGGCATATTATTAGTTATACAGGTTCAAAATCTAAGAAGACTTGAGAGGAGAGAGTCCAATTGGAACGTAAAATAAAAATTCTTCAAGAAAAGGTGTATGCAGGAAGTAACCCACAGTTAGAGAACAAATTACTGATTCTGAGAGCTGAATATGATTAAAAAAAAAAAAACTTCCGGCGCCACACGAGTCAGCTGCCTTTTTGCAACAGCGGCTCAATTCTGAGTTTTTTCTTTCTTTCTTTACACACTTTATACATCACGGACACACAGATCGCCCCAAATGTCTCCCGAGCCAGCAGACGGAGCCACTGTTTACAGCAGGACACGGTATAGCAGGGAACAGCTGCTTGCACTTAATCGCCACTCTGTGCTAATGGAAAAACTCGACATACAGGGAGAAATAAGGCGAAAACGACGTGGTTGTCGGGCTGGTGTTAGACGGCGGACAAGGAGTATAAGGTACAGACCCACCCTCCCATCCGTTATTATGGGGAATGTACGCTCTATATTGGGAAACATAGATGAGCTAGCGGCTATCTGCCGCTACGACAGCTTATACCGGGAATGCTCCCTCCTTTTGTTTACCGAGTCGTGGCTATCTGAACTAGTAGCAGATGCTAACATTGAGCTGGAGGGTTTCCACGCGATACGGGCAGACCGAACACCAGACAGTGGCAAAGCAAGGGGCGATGGAGTGATAATGTATGTTAATAACAACTGGAGCAGACCGGGGCATATCACTGTTAAACAACAGCACTGCAACAAAGACATCGAGTTGCTAGCTGCTAGCATGCGGCCTACATATCTTCCGAGAGAATACTCACACGTGATCTGCATTGTTATTTATGCAAATCCGACGACAGCGTGTGACGTCATCCACTCAGTAACTGGCAGGCTGCAGACAGAACACCCAGATGCTCTTCTCCTCATCTCAGGCGATTTCAACCATGCTTCACTGTCTCCCATTCTACCCACGTTTACCCAGTATGTCACATGCCACACTAGAGACAATAAAACACTGGACTTATTCTACGCAAACACTAAGGAGGTGTACACCTCATTACAACTCCCCCCACTCGGGAGATCGGATCACAACTTGGTTCATCTCCGGCCGGTGTACAAACCCCTAGTACACAGGCAACCTCCGGCCATGCGCACAGTGAAGTTATGGTCTGAGGAGGCAATGAACACTCTAAAGGGCTGTTTTGAAACCACTGCCTGGAAGCAGCTCTGCAAGCCACATGGTGAGGACATCGATGGCCTCACTCACACCATCACGGACTACATCAGCTTCTGTTTGGACAACACCGTTCCCACCAAGACCATACAGTGTTGCTCGAACAACAAACCCTGGATCAACCTTGAGATAAAAACACTTCTGAGAGAGAAGAAGAGGATCTTCAGGTCGGGGAACAGGGAGATGCTGAAGTCCGTACAGAGGGAGCTGAGGAGAAAGATCAGAGAAGGCAAGGACAGCTTCAGGAAGAAGATGGAGGACAAGCTGCAACAGAGCAACATCAGTGGGGTCTGGAGAAATCTTAAAACCATCTCTGGGCTCCAGAAAACCTCCCCCCAGGCCACGGGGGGCAGGGAGTGGGCGAACAATCTGAATCTGTTTTTTAATAGGTTTGACCAACCGTCTTCCCCCCCGACTGCACAACAACCACTGCTGCCACTGAAGACATCAAGTCCTGCTGCCCACTCCCCACTCCACCAACACCACCCCCCCACTCCCAACACACAGCCCCCCAACCTGACCCTCACTAAGACCCAGGTGAGGACGGAGCTGAGGAAGATCAAGGCGAGGAAGGCGTCGGGACCGGACGGCATCAGTTCAAAGCTCCTCAAAGTCCTGTGCAGACCAGCTGTGTGGGATTGTGGAGTACATCTTCAACCTGAGCCTGAAGCTGGGGAGTGTACCACAGTTGTGGAAAACATCTTGTGTGGTACCTGTACCAAAGACTTCCCACCCCAAAGATCTGAACAGCTACAGACCAGTGGCCCTGACGTCCCACATGATGAAGATCCTGGAGAGACTGCTCCTTGCTTACCTCCGCCCCCTGGTGGGTCCAGCGATGGATCCACTCCAGTTCGCCTACCAGCATGGTATTGGGGTGGAGGATGCGGTCATCTTCCTCCTTCACCGTTCTCTGCTCCACCTGGAGAAGCCCGGGAATATGGTGAGGATCATGTTCTTTGACTTCTCCAGTGCTTTCAACACCATCCAACCGATGATCCTGAAGGACAAGCTGCTGTGCGCAGGGGTGGACCAGCACCTGTCATCATGGATCCTGGACTACCTCACAAACCGGCCACAGTTTGTGAGAACCCAGGACTGTGTGTCCGACATGATCATCGGTAGCACGGAGGCCCCACAGGGAACGGTTTTGGCTCCCTTCCTGTTCACCCTTTATACTGCGGACTTCTCACACAACACAACACACTGCCATCTACAGAAGCTCTCTGATGACTCTGCGATCGTTGGCCTCATCTCCGACGGAGATGAAGCTGAGTACAGAGGGCTTATCCAGGACTTTGTGGACTGGTGCCATCGGAACTGCCTCCAGATCAACGCGAGGAAAACTAAGGAGCTGGTGGTGGACTGCCGCAGGCAAGGACAACCCCTCACAGCACCAGTAAACATACAGGGAACAGACATTGAGATGGTGACATCCTACAAGTACCTGGGTGTTCATCTGAACAATAAACTAGACTGGTCACACAATACTGACGCACTCTACAAGAAGGGACAGCGCAGGCTGTTCCTACTGAGGAGACTCAAGTCTTTTGGTGTACAAGGGGCGCTGCTGAAGACATTCTATGACACGGTGGTGGCATCAGCCATCACTTTTGGAGTGGTCTGCTGGGGCAGTGGCATTACAGCAGCCGATAGGAAGAGACTGAACAAACTGATCAAGAAAGCTAGCTCTGTCCTGGGGCAGCGCCTTGACCCAGTGGAGGAGATAGGAAAGAGAAGGATGGTGGCTAAACGGTCATCTATGCTGGAGTCCAAGTTTCACCCTATGCAGGACACACTGAATGCACTGAGGAGCTCATTTAGCAGCAGACTACATCATCCTAGGTGCACAACCGAGAGGTTTCGCAGATCCTTCCTACCAACGGCTGTCAGACTGTATAACCTAAGCAGGGCTGCTCGCAGAGGTAGCAAAAAGACGTGACAACCTAATAGTATTGAATGCAAAAGACGCAATAGACTTACACAATGGTCCCCTCCGGTATACAACTAGGAAAATACCGGTAGCTACGGAGGGTGACAATATGTATGGGTACATAATCATACCATGTAGGATAACTAAGTAGACGGTTATGCTCTTCCATTCCATCTAGCTGCAATGCTCCGCACTGTGTGTGTTTGTTTGTATATTTATATATTTATTCCATCTAGCGACAATGCTCCACACTGTGTGTTTATATATTCACATATTTATTCCATCTAGCTACAATGCTCCGCACTGTGTGTGTTTATATGTTCATATATTTAGTCCATCTAGCTACAATGTTCCGCACTGTGTTTATATATCTATATATTTATTCCATCTAGCTGCAATGCTCTGCATCGTGTGTCATTTATGTTTATATGTACGTATGTATACTCGCTGCTCTTGTTTTGTTTTTTCTTGCCTTCTGATTGTTGCTCTGAGTGTTGCTATCCCTGTGCTGTTGCAATCCTGGAATTTCCCCGTTGTGGGACTAATAAAGGCTTAGCTTATCTTATCTTATCTTAAAATCAGCAAATAGAGCTGCCTCGAGTCTTCTAAGATTGAAGCAAACTTTTTATGAACAAGGTGAAAAATCAGGAAAATTATTGGCATGGCAGATTAAACAATTAGAATTTAAAACACCAATTACCAGTATTATAAGTAACGGACAGGTAGTTATAGATCCTTTAGAAATTAATCGTGCCTTTATAGATTATTATGAAAAACTATATGATACAAAAAATGAAACTGACTTAACAAAACTAAATGGGTTTTTTGGTGGATTATCTATACCGTGTATTCCAAATGAAAACAGGGAGATACTGGAGTCTAAAATTAGTCAAGAAGAAGTTGGGCAAGCCACTGATAATATGAAATCAGGAAAAAGAGCAGGACCAGATGGTCTTCCAGTTGACCTCTATAAAAAATTTAAGAATAAATTAATAAAACCACTTTTGGAAATGGTTTTAGAAGCATTTCAAAATGGTAATTTACCACCATACATGAATAATGCCTTAATTATACTGTTGCCAAAACCAGGTAAACCCTCTAATAAATGTGAAGACATGAGACCAATAAGCCTATTAAATGCTGACCTTAAGATAATCTGTAAAATTTTAGCAAGACGACTACAAGAAATATTACCAAATATTATTAACCGAGATCAGAATGGCTTTATAATGGGAAGACAAGGCTTCCATAATGTAAGAAGACTATTTAATATTATTTATTCCAATAAAGAAGCACCGGATACAGCTCTCCTATCATTGGACGCCGAAAAGGCCTTTGATAGGGTCGAATGGCCCTATCTTTTTGAAGTCCTACAAAGGTTTGGACTTGGAAATAATTTCATAAAATGGGTCCAGATAATATACAATAATGCTACAGCAGAAATCCTAACAAACAGCAATATCTCAAAATCAATAAAAATCAATAGAGGATGTCGGCAAGGCTGTCCACTTTCACCTTTACTGTTTACTATGGCAACTGAACCTTTAGCGATGGCAGTACGTTTATATCCACAAATATATGGAATTAAAGTAGGACCAATAGAACATAAAATCTCCCTGTATGCCGATGACATAATTTTGTTTATGTTGAATTTTAAAAAATCAATTCCGACCTTGTTAAATTTAATAAAGAACTTTGGGGAAATATCAGGATATAAAATAAATAAAATTAAATCTTCAATATTAATGCTAAATGAGACCCAGAGAAATCACCCGGCTCCTGAGGTAAATCAATTCAATGTTGTAAATCAGTTTAAATATTTAGGAATTCAAATTTTGCCTAAGCTAGAATCAGTCGCTAATGCCATCTATGAAGCCTTAATGACAGATATTAATGAGTTACTTCAGAGATGGATGTCACTACCAATGTCAATGATCGGGAGAATTAATATACTTAAAAGTGATATCTTACCAAAAATACTTTATTTATTTCAAAACATTCCTTTACCACCACCTTCAGATCTATTCTCAAGAATTAAAAAAAAGTTAGTGGAATTTATATGGAACAATAGGAAGGCTAGATTACGTTTGTCCTTACTATATTTTCCATTTGATCGTGGAGGTCTGAAATGTCCAAACTTTATGTTGTATTACTGGTCAGCACAACTGAGGTCTATGACATATTATTTTTCATCAAATGATCCTCCTCACTGGACTGAAATGGAATCATACAATTTATCTTTACCTCTTTCCTTATTCATATACTCAGACTCGGCTAAAAAATTACAGAAACAAGTTAAAAATCCAATTGTAAAGGACATGATCAAAATATGGTGTGAAACCAAAAAATATTTAAAAGAACCACACTTATTGTCACAATTTAGCCCAATATGGGGTCATCAATATTTTACACCAGGGAGAGCGGATGCTGTATTTAAAGTATGGAATTTAAAAGGGATTCAAAAGATTCAAGACTTATATTTGTCACGCTCAGATAACATGTCTTTTGGAGAACTGAGGATTAAATTCAATCTTAATAGAACACATTTTTTAAATATCTTCAGCTTAGAAATTTTATTCGATCAAATCAAAATAATGCTCTCACCCGACCTACTTATTCATCCTTGGAAAAAATTTTGACGAAAGATAGTAAGAGAAAGAGTATTATTTCAGAGTTTTATAACTCATTGACACTATTCTCAAGTGAAAACTCACAGAAAAGACTGAATTATTGGAAAGAAGACCTGCAAATTGAAATTTCAGAGGAACAATGGGAAATGGCTTGTGCAGAAGCTCAAACCAAATCAATAAATGTATGTCTTAAACTGATACATTTTAAATGGTTAATGCGGATGTATGTTACACCAGTGGAGTTAAATAGATATAACAAAAACATACCAGATACGTGCACAAAATGTATGGAAAGTAAAGGAACCCTATTTCACTGTTTATGGGAATGTAGAAAAATCAGAATGTTTTGGGAAGAGGTGAGGGTAACAATTGAAAAAATAATTTCAAAACCAAGCAGACCGCCCGTAAAATCTACTGGAGGAAGAAGCCCCCCCCCCCCCCCCCCCAGGAGACAGCTAGCCACCAGGGCTGCTCGGAGAGGCGCTCCGGTCACCGGCAGAGTGAAGAGGCCTCGCCGTCACAGGTCCGTGGCTCTGAGAGAGATCTGTCGCTGCCAGAAATCCACGGAGCTGCTCATCCGTAAGCTGCCCGTCCAGCGCCTGGTGAGGGAGATCGCTCAGGACTTCAAGACCGTCCTGCGTTTCCTGAGCTTCGCCGTCATGGCTCTGCAGGAGACCAGCGAGGCCCACCTGGTGGTCTCTTCTTCGCTAAGGGGGTCACCATCATGCCCAAAGACTTCCAGCTGGCCCGCTGCATCCGCGGAGAGAGAGCTTAGACTTTCTGCTGCACATTCACCAGCCATAATGCTCTGCACTGTGTGTCTATATATATATACATTTATAGTAATATGGACATATGTTTACTAGATGTTGTTTTTTCTTGCCTTCTGATTGTTGCTCTGAGTGTTGCTATCCCTATGCTGTTGCAATCCTGGAATTTCCCCATTGTGGGACTAATAAAGGCTTATCTTATCTTATCTTAAAACAATTCATATTGAACCCTAAACTGTTTTTGTTGGGTCTGTATCCAGAAAAACATAACTTTAATAAGAGTGAAAGAGCATTCATAGACCTCGGTTTGCTTAATGCCAAAAAATGTATTGCACTACTGTGGAAAAAAAGACTCATAGACCAGATGTGACTCAGTGGTTAAGACAGATGTTAACAAACCTTCCACTAGAAAGAATAACATACATACTGAAATCAAAGGAAAATGTGTTTGAGAATATATGGAGACATTTCATTGATTATGTAAAGAAAATTAAACATAACTTCTGAAGAAGAAGGTGAATGATATGTGTGGACCTTGCAAATTCCAAACTGGTGAATGTATATTATGTATTCTTATGTAACAGATTACCTAGACTAAACAGAGGAGCAAAGTTGTTGACTTGCTTTTGTTAATGGTTGTTGTTGTTTTTAGTACATTTTTTTTGTTAGTGTTTTTTTTAATTTTTAAATTACTTTAGTGTTAGTGTTTGACTGTTTGTGCCATGTTTGAAAAAAAAAGTTCAATAAAAAATATTGTGGAAAAAAAAAGTGTGCAGACACAAGACTGTCCTGCCTGCAATTCAGGCCTGTCTCCATTTGGGAGATATTATTGTACAATATTGACATTTTGTCAATGGGACAAAATATGTCCCATTGACTCAGTTAAAAACTATCTCTCAGCGATCACCAAAGGGAAGCAATCTCAATGAACTCTCATCTGACTCTCAAGGAGTGCTCGATGAACATGGCTGAGCAATCAGTGAAGGATTGAAGAGAATTCAATGAAAGACCGATAGAGTTCATTGAAAGACCATAGCAGAGATCATAGAGCATAATTCCAGCACCCAAACAGAGCACTATTTTCCCAAAGTGCAGTAATACCTAGAATCTCCAAAAGTACAATGGGAGGAAGCGCTTTCAGTTATCAGGCTCCTCTCCTTTGGAACCAGCTGCCTGCTTCCGGAGTCAGACTCAAGCTCTGTTTTTAAGAACAGCGTTAAAACCTTCCTTTTTGACGTAGCCTATAGTTAGGGTGGGCTCAGGTGCCCCTGAACCCTCCCTTAGTTATGCTGGTAATAGGTTTAGACAGCCGGGGGACCTCCAACAATGCACTGGGCTTCACTCCTTTCTTCACTCTCAATGAAATATTTTTGCTGGTCATTAACATCTGTTTGTTCTCTCCCATAGACTGAGTCCCCGTCGTGCTGTTTGCTCTCTACATGTCTGTTCTTTTCATCTTCTTCTCTATCCCCTCACCCCCCAGCCAGTCAGAGCAGATGATTGCCCCTCCCTGAGCCTGGTTCTGCTAAAGGTTTCTTCCTGCTAAAAGGGAGTTTTCCCTCTCCACCGCCGCCAACTTCTTGCTCACAGGAGATTGCCTAATTGCTGGGCTCTTTCTGCAATTGTAGTGATTTCTCCTACAGTTGAAAGTGCTATGAGATGACTGTTGTTGTGAAATGGAGCTATATAAATAAAGTTGAATAAACTTCCCTTTGGTGATTGCTGAAAGATTGTTTTGGACTGAGTCCAACTTTGAGGAGACTGTGGCGACCTTGGAGATCATTGAAAGATCGCCGAGAGATCTGGGAATTGTTTCATTTTTCAACAATCTCAACAATCTCCACCCCTGTGTAAAGCGGGTAGAAGAGCACTATGTTTTATTTAACCTTTATTTACACAGGACGTCCATTGGCAGGCAACATCTCTTTTTCAAGGACAAATCACTAATAAGCACCTAATTATCAGTTAAGTGTTTCCGTAACAAGCATGACTCAAAATGAAATGGAAAAATACGTAATTGGATCTGTTTTTCTTATGTTCACTACAATGCAACTACAGTTAATAAATGTATTTTTTTTCTATGAATGAAATAATAACTTAGCAATAAGAAAAGCAAATCAGCATCAACTGTGCACATAATCCATTTACAGGCATCAGACAGAAACAGAAATTTTTCCATTGAACTAATAAGGATAAGGACCTGTACTTCTATAGGCCTTTTTCTAGTCTCAAAGACCACTCAAAGCGCTTCACTAGTATTACCTGTCTCTTCTAAGGGTCTCTAGGAGACAGATACCTAGGGACAATTTAGAATCACCAATTAACCAAACATGTGTGTCTTTAGATTGTGGGAGGAAACCTGAGCTCCCGGAGTGAACCCACGCAGCACAGGGAGACATGCAAACTCCACACAGAAAGGTTCCTACCCCTGCCAGCCTGGGGATTTGAACTTGGAACCTTCTAGCTGTTAGGCCACAGTGCTAACCACTGTCATTGGTAAGCAGGGCAGCAATGGGAGGCTCCCTCTGGAACCAGCATCTCTAATAGTTTTTCTGCTTGCAGCCATAAAAATTTCAAGAGCTACAACATGGATCATTTTCATTGAGTCCTTTGGGGATATTTTGAGGCTGCAAAGACAAATCAAATCCAGGTTGGGGTTCAAAGTCTCTCATATTAAACTACCCACTTCTTTCCAAAGGGATTTAAGAGATGAAGAAACTAAAAGATGTGGACATGGTCTGCTGAACAGGATCCATGCTCCTTCCATCAGCCGTGCTGGAAACCTTTAGTTTGGATTCATGTTTGGGGTTATAAAAAGAGTAAATTATATTCTTCCTGCAGAGCATCGTTCCAAACCAGAGAATTAGTGAAAGTGAATCGAGCATCCCACACACATCTCTACTGATATTTCCATAATGGGTCACCTTTTCTGTTCCCTGTGAATTTTATCCACTAAGGTGAAGCTAGCATGCAGTTTTCTTCTGATCCCTTAGTATTCTCTATAGAAAGTGGGGAAGTGTACTTCACTGTCTACTAACAAAGAAACTAGAGTAACATTAAAATCCATAAAAACAAAAAGCAAACTAGTCCATCTTATTAAAACCTTTCTGGTTTTAATAAGATGTTCAGTTAGACTTCATATGAAAATTAAAAGAACTTCTTCCAGTCCAAAATAACACAAGTGCTTTAAGTTACAGTACAGGAAAGTCAGCCTTCTCTAAAGTGAAATATTTAAGCCATTTTAATTTTGCTGATTATGGTTACAGTTTCTATAAATTAAATTACAAATCATGGTATTGTAATTTACTGAGATGCACCAATATTCAGAATCAGGGCTGATATTACAACAACAAAAAGAGGGAAGATAAGAGAGTAAGCCACTCCTGTAATTCACAAATTTAGTGCACCAGCACCAGCAGGACTGAAACGGCTCAACCGTCAGCAGCCACCATCCAGGAGGTCATTGTCCGACAGGTACACGTGGGCTGCACGGTGGTGCAGTGGTTAGCACTGTGGCAGCACAGTTTACCCTCGGCCGGGGGATCACAGGGATCGTGAGATCGTGGGTTCGATCCCTGCCCCCGACCAACAGTGATCTGTGTGGAGTTTGCATGTTCTCCCCGTGTTGCGTGGGTTTACTCCGGGATTTCTCCGGTTTCCTCCCACATGCCAAAAATATGCAGGCTAGGGATACGGGGCGCTTGCGCATGCAGCAACCGGCAGCTGGTGGCTTGTCACCAGACTGCAAAACAAATCTACCTACGGGTACAAAACAAGTAACAAAAAAAAAAAAAAAAAAAAAAAGTAAACATAAGCAGCACATGCTAGCAGTTTATTCAGTTTTCTAAAGCTGAGACAATCGCTCATTGAAAATAAGAAGCGCTAACTTTACTTGCTAACCTTAGTGTGGTGTTTAGAAGTGGCCCAACTTCAATCATTCATCACCGGGACGGAGCGCAGTCGAGACCCGCTGACAGGAGGCCAAGCCTGCGGACAGAGCGGAAGGAGGAGGGGAGGAGGATGGACGCGTCGCTGTAGTGCTGCTGTGATAATGACAACTCTGCTTTATAGAGTCTGCATCTAACTTGTTTTATTTGTTTACGTTCAGTAAAATGCTCCCAAACTTTGGAAAGTTTTGGCCTCTTCTTCTCTGTGATTTTCTCTCTTCTGTGTCGCCATGATGCACTCCTCTTCTTCTTGGCTGGAACAGTTAAACTGAACATTTAAACTGTAAAATTAAACCATTCCTCAATAATAAAAATCTGTGTCGACAAATTTTTATGACTGATGTTGACTTACCACTGCAGCCCTAGTAGTTAATTAATTAATTAGTAATGAACTGCAATTAATTGCTAAACTTTCATAAAAGAATTAAGGATATAGGAGTACACTTTAGCACCTTTTAACTGCATTCACTGAACATATGTGTGATTCTCATATTCAAGGAAACACTTGATAATCATGACTATATTCAATAGAAAATTTAAATTTAAGAGCAATTTGTAATAATTGTTTTTAAGCTCATTATAAAGAGGGACTCATTTTTTTCTGCAGAACTACCATTTTTAATATTGTTGTCACATGTCCTGCTTGTTTTGAAGTGGTTAAAGAGGAAGTCAGTGCTTCTACTGAAGTAACGTTCCTAATTATCTCAACCCTTAAAAGTCAAAAATGGAGCAATTCTTAATTGATTTCCAAAAGTCCAGACGTTAATGGCCACTTAGTAGCTTTTATTTACTTTGTATTGGAGTGTGTGTTTTGCTCTGCTCACGCTGACAGAAATGCTCTATCTTTTCATACGCTTAAACATGCAACCCCAGTCAATGATGCTAGGTCAGGTGTGTGTGTGTGTGTGTGTGTGTGTTTGTGTGTGTGTGTGCGTGCTTTAAGTGGGGTGTGTGTGCAGGATGAAGGTTGTCCTGAGTACCTGAAGATCAGTTCAGTGTGGTGTAAAGTTAAACACTGAAAAACAAGACCTGCTCTTCTTTTAAGCTGAGCCAGCTGCTGAGCTAAACTAATCAACACTGCTGACACCACCTCAACGAGTGACCTGACTGTGTCATTTTTAATGCATCAATTGGCCCACATTAATTGAAAAAGTAAATGAAGTAATTATTCCAGGCCTATTTGTTTTTTTGTTTTCTTAAATTTTGTCCATTTGGTTCCTTGGTAGTGCTTTTTTGTAAGGTTTATTTTGGACTTTTCCCCTTTATTTGGATAGTAGCATTGAAGGGAGACAGGAATTGGGTTGAAGAGCCCTGGGGAGAAAGATCAGTCTGAACCAGTCTGAACTTGAACCAGGGATCACTGCAGCCAAGTGCCATGCTCGGATATGACCTAAACAGTGAGATGAGCAGGTGCAGCAACCAGCTGCTCTCCTTACAACCAGCACTGAGGGTCTGGCATTAGAATGTCTCTAGCAGTGATACTGAACCCGTGGTTTTTGGACTACATGCAGCTCTTCAAAGGCCAGTTGCAGCTCTTTTGGTGGCTAATAAAACCTGACAGGACAAAGTAAACTCATGACATGGGAGAGCAGCATGAAACATGTTGACCTTACATGATCTGTGTGGCTTTATTCCTGTTAACTCATCACAATTTTGAAGATTTTTTTTTTTTTTTTCCAATCTCGGTGAAGTCTTTTTCATGACATCTCTTGTTGTTTTGGAGGACATGCATTCATGCTGGAGTCAGCTAAAAGTCACCTGTGATTCTGAACTGTCATGAGAAGCAAATCTGATCTGACTAACAAAAATCAGAATTGAACAACAGTGCGAGCTTGTAGCGTGAACATAGACAAAGTGACAGACAACACTGGGGAACAGATACAATCTTTGGATCCAGACAAATTAAAAGCTAAGATGACAACAAGATACAGGCTCCAGGGTTCAACAAAATAAGAAATGGCTAATGACATGATAATCGTCTACAAACTAAAGTTTAACAGGTGATATTTAAATGATATTTTGATGAGAAGTTAAGCAGAAGTAACAAGAAGTAGCACCACTATGAGTTTGTAAGAATGTAGTGAATGTAAGCTCCTTCACTTTCTAAGGGGTCAAGAACTCCAGCGACTAACTCCATCTATTTTAACTTTGAACGCATCTTTCCACTCAGTGCTGCGCAAATCTGGAAAACTTTTCACTGCTCCAGGGCAAAATTCAATCATGTCCGTGTCCATGCCGGCTGCCTTAATGTGCTGGTTTTTCAACTTGCCGTCCAGGCTGACAAACTTTGCAGTCAGATTGTGTGGTCTGGGGGGAAGATACCGAGGATCACTTCTGATCCGCCACAAGCCCCTAAAGCCATCTATCTATCAAAGGTGAGGTGTGGGGGCGGTAGAGGGGAGCCTGGTCAGGGCTGAGTGCCAGTCCCAGTCTGAGGGTGAAATCATCAATTTTTATGCACACACAGGAGCTTCTTTTTTTTTTTTAATTTCCTCATTTTAGCACCCTGGAGTGTTCGCCATAGTGGTGGCCACACTGAATGGCCCCAGGCTGCAGAAGAGATGCAGTGCAGCCGGGAGATCAGAGCCGGTTCTGCCTACACAGCCCAATGTGCAACGATGGGTCCCCTGAACCATGGAGGGCCCTCAACAAATGTTTGGGTGAGAATTATAACTGCCTTCAACTTTTACTTGTAAATTTGCAACTTTTTTCTCTTAAACTCCCATTTTTCTTCTTATAAACTGGCTACTTTTTTTCTTATGAATTTGCTAATTTTTCTCTTAAACTTGCAACTTTTTTCTCATAAATTTTAGATTTTTCTTCTCAAAAATATGCTTCATGTCTTGTAACTTTTTACTTTTTTTCTCAAAAATCTGCTATTTTTTCTTGTAAATGTTCAGCTTCTTTTTTGTAAATTTGTGATTTTTCTTTTAAATGTGAAACTTTTTTCCTCATAATTCTCCATTTTATCCTATAAACATGCAACTTTTTTCTTCTAACTTTTCAGCATTTTTGCTGCTAGACAAGTCAGATACCAACAGGACAATACAACAGACAGTGGTGAGGACGAGCTCTGAGCTCTGGGATGAATCCCAGAGTTCCATGCTGCGCAGTGTCCAGAACATGCACAGTCTGAGGTGTGCATATAAATCATATCACCAAAAGTCCAACATTGTTAGACATGGCTGTAATTTCTACAGTTACATACCATATTCCACCCACTTTGATACTGTTAAACATTTTTCCAGGGAGTTACTGTAATTTCTGTTGCGTTATGGGAATTTTTGTTAAATTCATCTGTGACATCCAGTCATTTACTGTAAGTTACTATACTTTTTGAAAATACAGTTTCTTACTGTATTTAGCCAACTGTAATACTTTGGTGCACATTCTTTAATTAATTCTGCACAAAGAGATTTTAATTCAAAGTCATTTATCATTTTTGTATTGCTAATAATGTTATTTAGATTGATAAGTGTAACGGAGTCAAAAATGCACTTTAAGTATTTCTTTTTATCAGTTATGTTTTTCTTTATGTTGTTGTGAATTTTATTTTACTTGAGTGTTTTATTTTGGCAGTACACTTCTCACATCCGCTCTTTCTGTACCTCCGAGGCTCCAGTAGTCAGTCTTTCCCCACAGTATCGCGTTGCTTTGCTGTGGGTAAGTTGTGTCCAAAACGCTGCTGGCATTATATAATTGTTGTTCGTTAGTCTTATCATTTAAACTGTAACCTTAGTTTGTAATTGTTCCTTATTAGTTTGTCATGTCACTGTAGTGTATTTTTTTTGTTATTTGTGTTATAAATAAGTGTTTTATAGATGTTTCGGCGCACATTGGGAGTCCGGTGGGCGCCATTTTTAGGGTTTCGCGCCGATATAGGCTCAATGGTGACTCCAGCAGCCTGTGCCGTTGTGTAATTTATGTTTTTGTTAATGTAGGAGCCTGTGTGGGATCGAGGTACAGACGGAGCGTGATGCGTTTTGTTTTATTTCATCTACAGGTATGTTTGTTTTTGAAAAATCTTTTTATTTGTAATGCGATTTATTTTTATTTTTTTGTTTGTATTGTAAACTTATTTTAGAGCTCCTTTCCACACAGTATCGCGTTGCTTTGCTGTGGGAGCCTGTGTGGGATCGAGGTACAGACGGAGCGTGATGCGTTTTGTTTTATTTCATCTACAGAGAAATAAATTGTGGAAACAGCAGTCTGGTGTCATCGTGGTCCCTATGCTGCACACACACTTGTTTTGATGTTCCCGATCACGGCCGCTTAAGGGTGCCCCAAAAAGAAGAACCGTTACGCTTGTGACGAGATCTGTTACATAAGCCTTCATTTAAAGAAGGAACCACCACTGTATTGTTTTCAATTACAGTACTATACTGTAACTGAATTACAGTACTGATATCGATGATGTGTGGCAACTATTTATTTCATCAATGAAAATAATAGGTGCTGTGCAACCGGGCATTTTATAGCTATTTGCTGTACTGAATAAATGAGAAGCACTGTGGAACTGTTAGTACCAGTGTGGCCTCCCGTCTTTTCTCCACACCTGCAAACTGCCTTTACTAAAAACACTGAGCCCAGATTCGTCATGAATAGCACCTGAATATAGTTCTCTTGGACATTCTGCACTACAAAGTGAGCCTGCACATCGTTACTGAGATGCCACTTGTTGCCACTTGCACATGTTTGTGCTGGGCTGCGTGCTAGCTAACTGCTAACGTCGGCAACATCAAAGTCACAGACCATCACGACTTCATACGCAGTCTGGAGGGGAAGTGACGTTTTCAACAGGGATGGCAACAGGAAATTCTGATTTCAGCTGAAATCTAATTTGGTCGATTGACTTATGGGGGGCTGGGGGGGCGCAGCCCCCCTGAAGCTGGGAGGTTTTCAGTAAAATACAAGTAATTTAGACTGAAAAAAATGATTAAAAAAATGAAATACTAGACTTAGATAAATCATTAGATTTAATGAAAAGTTAACTTACTTTTTCTTCAATGTTGTCTCACTGTCTTTAGTCCAACATATTTAACAGTTCTATTAGAGTTTTTTTACACTATTTACACTGGTCACCAAGTCACTTCTAATGTGAAACTTTCTTCCTTTTGGCAGCAAGCTGTGTCAGTCTCTGAACTTTGAACTTCATCTCCTTTTCTGGTTTCTTCAGAAACTGTCCGAGTGTTTCTGTTACCTCATTGAACTTTGAGCCAATTTTCACCTTTACTGTCACTTCGCTCCCCGAAGCTCCTGGGTTTTTATGATTTTTAAGTACCAGAACTGTGCTTACATGACATAAAACAAACAGCTGAATGCCACTTATTACTGTATAATATTGACTTATGTTCCAAGAAGATAGCATTCCTAAACTAGAAAAGCACTCAGAGCGCATCCCTCCGCCAAGGCTCCTTCCGTTTGTCATGGATCAACTCCAAAATGTAATGGTTTTGTGTGTAGGCCTATAGCCACTTGTGGTGAAAATTGCATCAAAGTCTGTCCATCAGTTTTGGAGTATTGTTGCTAACACAATGTGAGAAGATAAGCGCCTTGGCTGAGGTATGCATTCTCAGATCATCACCAAAATATAATGGGTTCCTCTCTAGCCCAAGAACCACCTCTGGTGAAAATTTTATCCAAATCCATCCAGTAGTTTTTGTGTAATCCTGCTGCACAAATACAAAAAAGCCCTTGATGGAGGTATGCACTCTCAGATCATCACCAAAATCTAATCATCTGTTTCCCGTGTCATTGCACACCTTTACTGAAAATTTCATGAAAATCCGTCCATCACTTTTCCTTGCTAACAAACAGACAGACAAGCCAACGCCGATGAAAACATAACCTCCTTGGCAGAGGTAAATATTCCAACAAGCATTATCCATCACATGCTTTAACACTTGATCAAATCAAAATCAGTTAATTTTATCTATTCCATAATAGAAATAAAATTCCAACATACCATTACTTTTTATAATTTCAGCATTCATTTCAGATCACCAGTTTCAATCTCCATTGAGTCTTGAGCAGCTCATTTTCCTCCCCCGCGCAGCCCAGCTCATACAGCCGCTGTACGCTGCACTCAAACGGAAACCGAGTCGACTGGACTCCTGAACGGGAGCAGGCGTTCTGAGGTTAAAACAGCGCTCATTGGACTTCCGGTTATGGCTGCCACGTAGGACGGACGTGTCTCGCTCTGCTCTGCTCCTGGAGAAAAAAATCGGCAAATAACTCTCTCATTTGGGACAGAACGTATCCCAGCATTTGGGCGAGGATATGTCGGCGAAGCCTAAGGCTGGAAAACCAGGAAAAGGAAAAAGCGAGCCGCCGAAACAGTCCAAATTAACGGACTTTCAGGTCTGTGACGCAGCAAACAAAACTCCATATATGGCGGAGGAGGCTGGCGGCGGTGCGATTTCTGCGGGGAATGGCGCAGATGCGCTGATGGCTGCCATGAGTTCAATGAGAGCGGACTTTTCCTCTAGATTTGATGGGATTATGACAGCGTTGGAAGGAATAAGAAAGGAATTGGGTGACTGTGTAGAACGAACGGCGCAGATGGAGCTCCGTCTCGCTAGTGCTGAAGATGACGTCACCCGTCTTCAATTAAAGGTGCGCACTTTGGAAAAAAAAAAATAAATCTCTGGAAGATAATATTTTGGATTTGGAATCTCGGTCGAGACAGAATAATTTGAGGCTGGTGGGTCTTCCAGAGGAATCAGAAGGTCGGGACGTATGTTCCTTTCTGGAAAAGTGGATTCCGGAGGTGCTGGGCAGCGAGGAGTTGCAATCAGCAGTGATTCTGGAAAAAGCACATCGTATTGGCCCACGGAGAGATAAGGGACCGCCGAGGACCTTAATTATGAAGTTTCTTAGCAACAGAGACAGGATGAAGATCTTCAAATGCTGCACGTGCTAAAGGAGAGATTAAACACCAGGACCAGCAGGTGCGGTTCTACCCAGATTTGGCCACAGGAATCCAGCAATTGAGGAAGCAGTTTGATCCCGTACGTAAGGAGCCTGCGCAACCTGGGATTCGTCATGGTGTAATCTATCCTGCGAGACTGCTGACCACGTATGAGGGCAGAACCCACATCTTCAAGACCCCAGAGGAGGCGCAGGAGTTCATCAAGAAGATCAAAGAAGAAGAAGAGACTGGTGGGAGCTAAGCATGAACAAAATATAAGGTAGAATAATTAAGCATTTGCACAGGCATCTGACTGACTTGAAGTAAATAGTAAGTTTACAAAATATAGATGTATTATATATTTAAAAAAACAAAACAAAAACAAAACAAACAAACAAAAAAAACTATGATGTACAAAGTTGTTAAAAATTTTGGAGTTAAGTTGGAAACTACAGAGGAGAGTTAATGTTACGTCATTAAAAGCAGTAGAGTTAGGGTGATTGGGAGGATGAAGAAGGAGTGGCTTAGGCTGTTCCCCGTGGGTGTGGAACGGTCGATGGCTATATCGGGAGACAGAATTTTTCTTTTGATTTTGGGGGGTTTGCCACAAGTGTGGGAAGGGGAAATTTGTTTGTGTGTAGTTTGTAGGATGAATGTTCAACCACTCATGTTTTTGCTTCTCTGTATGAGCATGTTTACACTGCAAGGTAATCCCAAACTCTCTATTGATCATGGACCAAAGTGTTAATCTTAATTTAACTCATGGAATTGCAGAGGTCTACAAAATTTAAAAAAACTTAAACAAGTTATGAATAAAATAAAGGACATGGGTTCAAGAATTGTGTTTTTACAAGAAACTCATCTGATAGAGGAGGATGTTAAAAAGAATTAGGAGTAGATGGCAGGGAAGTGTATTCACCTCTTCATTTTCATCCCGAGCCAGGGGAGTTATGACTCTCATACATAAATCAGTTCCTTTTCAAGTGAAAAATGTAATGGAGACAAATTTGGAAGATATGTAATCATTCAAGGTTCTTTGCTATTAGAAAATATAAATCTTGTGAACTTATATGGTCCCAATATAGACGATCAGAAGTTCTTTGCTAATTTATTTCTCATCTTATCATCACTTACAGGGCAACATATAATAGCAGGGGATTTTAATTGTACATTGAATCCAGGTGTGGATAGATCAACAGGACTGGATTGTACGCACATTGGATGTAGGATGACTATTAATCATTTTATGAAAGATTGAGATTGTTAGATATATGGAGAGAAATGAAACCACAAGTTAAAGCCTATTCTTGTTATTCCAGTACCTACAAGACATTCTCACGTATTGATTATTTTTTGATTTCCACAGAATTAAGGTCCAAGATTCAAAACTGCTTTTATGATAACATCGTGATCTCTGATCATGCACCCTGTTGTCTAATATATGTAGATAAAAAATTGACAAAGGAATCAGGTAGATGGCAATTTCAGCATAAATGGCTTCAGGATGAGGAATTTGTCAAGTATATAGAAAAACAGATAGACGAGTTCTTTGACATCAATACTACACAAACATCAGCATGTGTAAAGTGGGAGGCTTTCAAAGCTTTTATTAGGGGACATATTATTAGTTATACAGGATCAAATCTAAGAAGACCTCGAGAGGAGAGAGCTAAATTGGAACATAAAATAAAAAATCTTCAGAAAAAGTGTATGCAGGAAGTGACCCAAGGTTGGAGAATGAATTACTGATTTTGAGAGCTGAATACGACAAAAAATCAGCGAATAGAGCTGCCTCGAGTCTTCTAAGATTGAAACAATCTTTTTATGAACAAGGTGAAAAATCAGGAAAATTATTAGCATGGCAGATTAAACAATTGGAAATTAAAACACCAATTACCAGTATTATAAGTAACGGACAGGTAGTTATAGATCCTTTAGAAATTAATAGAGCCTTTAGAGATTACTATGAAAAATTATATGATACCAAAAATGAACCTGATTTAACAAAACTAAATGGGTTTTTGAACGAACTATCTATACCGTGTATTCCAATGAAAACAGGGAGATATTGGAGTCTAAAATTAGTCAAGAAGAAGTTGGGCTAGCCATTGATAATATGAAATCAGGAAAAAGTGCAGGACCAGATGGTCTTCCAGTTGACCTTTATAAAAAATTTAAGAATAAATTAATAAAACCTTTTTTGGAAATGTTTTAGAAGCATTTCAAAATAATAATTTACCATCATACATAAATAATGCCTTAATTATACTGCTGCCAAAACCAGGTAAGCCCTCTAATAAATGTGAAAATATGAGACCAATAAGCCTATTAAACGCCGACCTTAAGATAATCTGTAAAATTTTAGCAAGACGAATACAAGAAATTTTACCAAATATTATTAATCGAGATCAGAATGGCTTTATAAAGGGTAGACAAGGCTTCCATAATGTAAGAAGACTATTTAATATTATTTATTTTAATAAAGAAGCACCGGATACAGCTCTCCTATCATTGGACGCCGAAAAGGCCTTTGATAGAGTTGAATGGCCCTTTCTTTTTGAAGTCCTACAAAGGTTTGGACTTGGAAATAATTTCATAAAATGGGTTCAAATAATATACAATAATGCTACAGCAGAAATCCTAACAAATAACAATATTTCAAAACCAATAAAAATCAATAGAGGATGTCGACAAGGCTGTCCACTTTCACCTTTACTGTTTACTATGGCAATTGAACCTTTAGCGATAGCGATACGTTTACATTCACAAATATATGGAATTAAAGTTGGACCAACAGAACATAAAATCTCCCTGTACGCCGATGATATAATTTTGTTTATGTCGAATCTAAAAAAATCAATTCCAACCTTGTTGAATTTAATAAAGAATTTTGGGGAAAATATCAGGATATAAAATAAATAAAACTAAATCTTCAATATTAATGCTAAATGAGACCCAGAGAAATTACCCAGCCCCTGAGGTAAATCAATTCAATGTTGTAAATCAGTTTAAATATTTAGGAATCCAAATTATGCCTAAGCTAGAATCAGTCGCCAGTGTCAACTATGAAGCCTTAATGTCAGATATCAGTGAGTTAACTCAGAGATGGATGTCACTACCAATGTCGATGATCGGGAGAATCAATATACTTAAAAGTAATATTTTACCTAAAATACTTTATTTATTTCAATACATTCCCTTATCACCACCTTTAGATCTATTCTCAAGAATAAAAAAAAAGTTAGTGGAATTTATATGGAACAACAGGAGGGCTAGATTACGTTTGTCTTTATTATATTTACCATTTGATCGTGGAGGTCTGAAATGTCCAAATTTTATGTTGTATTATTGGTCGGCACAACTGAGGTCTATGACATATTATTTTTCATCAAATGATCTCCCTCACTGGACTGAAATGGAATCATACAATTTACCTTTACCTCTTCCCATATTCATATACTCAGATTCGGCAAAAAAATTACAAAAACAAGTTAAAAATCCATTTGTAAAGCATATGATCAAAATATGGTGTGAAGCTAAAAACTATTTAAAAGAACCACAGTTATTGTCACAATTTAGTCCAATATGGGGTAACCAATATTTTAAACCAGGGAGAGCGGACGCTGTATTTAAAGTATGGAATTTAAAAGGGATACAAAAGATTCAGGATTTATATTTGCCATGTGCAGACAACATAATGTCTTTTGAAGAGCTGAGGATCAAATTTAATCTCAATAGAACACATTTTTTTAAATATCTTCAACTTAGAAACTTTATTCGATCAAATCAAAATAAAGCTCTCACTCGACCTATTTATTCGTCCTTGGAAAAAATGATGATGAAAGATAGTAAAAGAAAGGGTATTATTTCAGAGTTTTATAACTCATTGACACTATCTTCAAGTGAAAATTCACTGAAAAGATTAAACTACTGGAAAGAAGATCTGCAAATTGAAATTTCAGAGGAACAATGGGAATTGGCTTGTACAGAAGCTCAAACCAAATCAATAAATGCACGCCTTAAATTGATACATTTCAAATGGTTAATGCGGATGTATGTTACACCGGAGGAGTTAAATAGATATAACAAAAATATACCAGATACATGCACAAAATGCATGGAAAGTAAAGGAACCCTATTTCATTGTTTATGGGAATGTAGATTAATAAGAATGTTTTGGGAAGAGGTGAGGGTAACAATTGAAAAAATAATCTCAAAACAAATCATATTGAATCCTAAACTGTTTTTGTTGGGTCTGTACCCAGAAAAGCATAATTTTAATAAAAGTGAAAGAACATTCATAGACCTCAGTTTGCTTAATGCCAAAAAATGTATTGCACTATTATGGAAAAAGACTCATAGACCAGATGTGACTCAGTGGTTAAGACAGATGTTAACAAACCTTCCATTAGAAAGAATAACATATATACTAAAATCAAAGGAAATTGTGTTTGAGAATATATGGAGACCTTTTATTGATTATGTAAAAAAATTAAACATAACTCTTGAAGAAGAAGGTGAATGATGTGTGTGGACCTTGTAAATTCCAAACTGGTGAACATAATATGTATACTTATGTATTGGATTGTCTAGACTAAACAGAGGAGCATTGTTGAAGACTTGATTTTGTTGGTGGTTGTTGGTGTTTTTAGTGCATTTTTTTTTTTTGTAGTACTTTAGTGTTAGTGTTTGATTGTTTGTATCATGTTTGTTAAAAAAAAAAAAAAAGGTTCCATAAAGATATTGTGGAAAAAAAAAAAAAAAAAAAACAGCGCTCATTACCCACGTCTCGGACATGGGCATAGCGGCCGTCGTGGAGCAATGCGTTGCCGGTTCTTGGCAGCCGCTCACCTTTTTTTTTAAGCAGATCTTTGCAGACAGTGAGCGTAAATACAGCGTGTTCAACAAAGAGTTAATGGCTCTCTACCTGGTGTACGCCACTTCCGGTTCTGGCTGAAAGGGCACACTTTCACTGCGTCGTGGACCATAAGCCGCTAACGTACTTAACGTACATATAATATACAAATAAAGCGGAATTCGGTGAATTACCGGAAAAATCACATCCTGAGAACAAGCCGAAATGAATTTTTGACAAAGCATACGAGCCATTTGATTGGTCCAATCGTTTGCAACTATCCAGTCGCAGGGCTGTTTACAATACAGCAGTAGCTTGAGTACATCCGGGTTATCGCGAGACTTCGGGGAAGCGCCGAGCGCGTATGTTTTTTTTCTCCAAACTTTATTGAGAACAAGGTAAAGGTACAAAATTATGACATAGATGATAAAATCGGCGGAAATCCGCGGATCGGCGGAAAATTGCCATCCCTGTTTCAAAGGGAGCCATCTACCATCGCTTGACTTGTTGGGTTACCACCAGGAGGAGGGCCAATCATTTTACTTTGATTTGGCCCCTTCATAAACATACCGTACAGGGAGGAGCTGCTCTTTTCCCCATCATGTCACGGCTGTGGATTTCTGCAAAGAGTGTCTGATTCCTTTGGTGCTGAGACAGTGTCTGAGTAAGACATTTAATCTTACTCAGATTTCCCTTTTTACAGCAGAACTGTTAAGATTTTTAAGTATACTGTACAGAACAAAATAAAACTTCTGCAAATCCAAAAAGAAAAAGTACTTTCAATCCAAAAAAAAAGTTGTACATATATTTACAAAAGAAAGAACATTCATTCCATTGAGAACAACAGGGCTAAACAAAAAAAAAAAAAAAAAAAGTTATGTGTATTTATTATACACATAAATTATTCCATTAAAGAATAAAAAGAAGAGGAACACGCTCAAGAGGAACATGCTCAAAATGGGTCTTTGGCGTTCAGTGTACAAACTGTTAATTACAGAAGAGAACTAAAGAAAAACTGTGAGTACAAAAAATCTTGGCCAGCTTGGTCATGCAGTGGTGAGCACTGTTGCAGCACAATAAGAAGGTCACGGGATCAATTCCACCCCTGATCATCGTGGATTCGATCCTACTCCCTGACCATCGGTGACCCTTCTGTGTGGAGTTTGCATGTTCTTCCCGTGTCTGCGTGCGTTTACTCCAGGTACTCCAGTTTCCTCCCAACCCAGCCACAGGGGGTGCACAGGCCAGTGTACTCCAAGTGCCAGTCCCAAGCCCGGGTAAATGGGGAGGGTTGTGTCAGGAACAGCATCTGACATAAAACCTTTGCCAAATCACACATGCGGATCATGACAAATGAGACTTTCATACTGGATAGGTTGAGGCCAGGGTTAACAATGACTGCTACTGGTGCTGTTAACCGACAGGGTGCCAGTGGAAATTGGGCTACTGTTGGTCGAAGATCGAGGAGGAGGAGAGGGGGAAGGCGTGGTAGGAGAGACAGAGAGAACAAGAAAGGTAGAAGTGTGGAGGTGAGAGTAGGGACTTTAAATGTAAGGAACTATGACTGGTAAAGGCACAGAGCTGGCTGATATGATGGAGAGAAGAAAGGTAGATATACTGTGTGTTCAAGAAACCAGATGGAAGGGAAGCAAGGCTAGGAGCATTGGAGGTGGATTTAAACTATTCTACCATGGTGTAGATAGGAAGAGAAATGGAGTAGGAGTAATCTTGAAGGAAGAGTATGTGAAGAGTGTTCAGGAGGTAAGGAGGGAGTCAGACTGAATCATGAGTTTGAAGCTAGAATTCAAAGGTGTGATGTTGAATGTTGTCAGTGTGCATGCCCCACAAGTTGGATGTCAGGTAGAAGAGAGAGGAATTCTGGAGTAAGTTGGATGAATTGGTAGTGTTCCCAGGGGGTAGAGAGTGGTGATTGGAGCGGACTTTAATGGGCATGCAGGTGAAGGGAACAGAGGTGATGAGGAGGTCCTGGGTAGGTATGGTCTTAAGGAGAGAAATGTGGAAGGACGGATGGTTGTGCATTTTGCTAAAAGGATGGAAATGGCTATGCTGAACACATACTTCAAGAAGAGAGAGGAACATAGGGTGACTTACAAGAGTGGAGGAAGGTACACACAGGTGGACTACATGTTATGCAGAAGGAGAAATCTGAAAGAGATAGGAGACTGCAAGGTGGTGGCAGGGGAAAATGTAGCTAGACAGCATTGGATGGTAGTCTGTAGGATGACTTTGGAAAGCAAGAAAAGGAAGAGTGAAGGCTGACTGATGAGTTGGGGTCAACTATCCAAAGCAATGGAAAATGCACGAGAGGTCAAGAAGACAGTGCAGGGAGGGTGGAGTGGGTGGAGACGAGTGTTGGGGTGATTTTTGACAGAAAGGTAGCAGCAAGAGTGAAAGGGAAGATTTACAAGCCGGTAGTGAGACCTGCTATGATGTATGGTTTGGAGACGGTGCTGCTGACAAAAAGACCGGCGATGGAGCTGGAGGTGGCAGGGTTGAAGATACTAAGATTTTCATTGGGAGTGACTAGGAAGGACAGGATTAGAAATGAGTATATCAGAGGGACAACTCAGGTTGAGAGGTTTGGAGACAAAGTAAGAGAGGCAAGGCTGAGATGGTTTGGGCATGTGCAGAGGAGGGATAGTGGAGACACTGGACAAAGGATGTTGAAGATGGAGTTGCCAGGCAGGAGGAAAAGAGGAAGACCACAGAGAAGATTGATGGATGTAGTGAAGGAGGACATGGAGAGGGTTGGTGTTCCAGAGGAAGATGAAGGGATAGGATGAGATGGAGACAGATGATCCACTGTGGAGACCCCTAAAGGGAGCAGAAGAAGAAGATGACTCCGGTTTCCTCCCACAGGCCAAAAACATGCAAATTAGGTTAATTGGAGACTCTAGTCTCGACCCGCAATGAAGGATTAAGTACTGAATCTGCAGAAGAATATAAAGTTCCTTCTCTGTGATCAGTTCTATTTGGCTCAATTCCCTTACAAAAATCCTCCTTATCGTCTGCAGTCTCTGTTTTTTCAAAACACTGAGCACATGGCCTTGGACAGCAGCTGCATGGACAATTGCCAAGGACAATTGCCAGTAGCCAGACACAAAACATCTCCTGCCAAGTGTCCTTGTTGTTCTTACTGATACAACACTTGCTTCAACATTACATTCATATTGATCCACAAACTGACAACAAGATGATTCACTCACTGCTCTCTTTGTGTCCTGTGAACTCTTTTGGTCTGCTGATGTGCATTGAGGGCTTTTTTTTTCTTTGTAATCATAATATTGATCATGTGACCAGTATTCTGAAATCAATGATTTTTTTTGCTCCTTCCCATTGTATTATTTCTTATGCTACCTGTACCCTCCTGTTGGCAGGCGCGTTTCAGACGCATGCCGCGTCACAGAAATGCAGGTTCATTTTCTGTGTCAAGTCAAATTCTCTCGTATGTTATCAGTGATCTGTTAATGTACTTGGCAATAAATCTTTTTCTGATTCTGATTTCTGATTCTGATTCTGATTCTAGTCTCCAAGTTGCCCTAGGTGTGAATGTGTGTGTGAATGGTGAAGGGATTGGTGTCGTACCGTGGCTGCCTCATCCATCCAGGCGAATGCCCTGTAATTTTCCTCTAGGATTAATAAAGTATACAAAATGCAAAAAATTTTGGACTTTAGATATATAAAATAAAGGGAACTGTGGCTAAAAATTTATAGAGAGGAAAAAAAACTGATTTGAGTGAAAAACTTAAGTATGGTGATTCTGTATATTTCTGAGGTCGCTCTAAAGTTTTGAATGTAACAGGCCGAATAACTTTGACTTTTATGGGTGTTAACATTTTTCTTAACATGGTTTCATTGTGCCTTGGCACTTAATTTTGAATCCTCCCTTGACCTCACGACACTCAAATACTCAGAAAACTACCACGCTTTTTGGCCAAAGAACTGGGGAAGTGGTACAATGTGATCAATGCTACTTGGACTGAATTTTGTGAACTGTTCAGAATGGTTTTTATGCCCTCTAATAATGAAGAGCGTGTTATGAGAGGCATCCCGGAAGTCCCGATGAACCCCTGCCCACTTCTGTAACTCACATGCTTGGTGGATTCAAAAAACTGAAAAGTCCACCATCAGAGCGAGAACAAATTGAGCTTATCTCTAAACATTCACTCAGAAAGTACAGAGTTGCACTTTATGGCACACCAATACATTCAGTAATTGATTTAATGATGCGTGCACATGAATTCCACTCTATTCTTGGCCCCCAACACATCACACCCACCTCATGCACAGAATATGGCCAAACTTGATCATCGATCCCACTGCTTCAAATGTACCTTGCCTTGTGTCACATCCCGTACCTGCCCTATTGCTCCTCAGGCCCCCCAGAACCACCATCTGAACTTGGTGCTGACATGAATACTGTGCAAGCAGGTGATGTAAATAAAGGGGCGCATTCACAACCAAATGGCAAGAGGCAAGAAAACTACCGGGGGGCGGGGCGGAGAGGGGACATTTTGCAGCGGCAACCCTCCCCCAAATACTAACAGTGCCTTTTGTGCCCTCAACCACACTGACAACCGACTCAAACTCAATCATGTTGAGGATGAGAATTCAAAATGGAACACCCCATTTAAGGTGAAAGTGAACTTTTAAGGTGCAGCCTCAGACACCACCCTTGATACTGGTGTATCACTCTCAGCGGTGAGAGCAAATTTAGGGGTAGATTTACTAAGGCAGTGCAAATGAGTGAGTGCACAATTTAGACAGAGTGCCTCAGGGAGTGGCCAGTTTTTGCCAGTGATCTACCAACAACATGCAAAATTATGAACACAGACGCAGACACTTCATTTCAACAATGACCACCCATTCACCAAGAGCACTGCAAAATTGCGCACAGGCACAGCTGATGAGGAAGCGGGTCATCAAGACAGGCACAGCCAGTTCAGAGGAGCATAATATATAAAGCTTTTTTTAAGAATTTGTCTGAGTACAAACACCACTAAAATAGTTTATTTTTGTTCATTATATTTCAAAATTTAGATTTTCATTTTACATGGCAGATGTTTTTGTTTAATATGTATAAATGAAGTACTTGTGTCTAATTTAATAAATGACTACTCATGAATAAACTGATTATTGTCCAACGTGTTTATTTTATTACACTAGAACCATCAAGATGGTCTGATGGAGACTCTGGGGTTTTATTATGTGAATAACTTTGTTTTAACAAAATCTACAGGTCTCCCAGTTCACAACTTTTTATAAACACCATTGTGTTACGGTGTTGCAATTTTAGAAGTCATTTCTATGAATGAATGAATGAATCTTTATTTCGGATAGATTAAAAGTAAAGATTAAAAGAAAGGAACAGAATAATATAACAAAGGGGAAAAAAATCTTACAAGGTCAAATTAAACAATAACTCCTCTGATCATACAGTTCAACATAAGTTATCCGAAATGGGTGATGGCTGAAGCTGCAGCTTATATTGCCCACCCATATTCCATCCAAGAATTCAAAAGAAAAACAAAACAAGAGCGATTACAATTCAGAACAAAGCTAAGACAAAATGTGACAAAAAAAACCAAACTAAGCAGCAACACAGACTGAATATGATAATTCTGATGTGATTTTACATGTCATCTTGTATATATGTTTGGCGTATTTCTCCCTTTAGTTTTTGTTTAAATTGTCCAAGCGTTGTACATGATTTTAATTCAGGTCCAAAAGCGTTTCATAATCTGACTCCTTGCACTGAAACACAGTGTTGCTTGGTGGTAGTTCTCACTGAAGGTTTTTGAAATATACATGTTCCTCTGAAATGATATTGTTTCTCCCTTATCAGGAACAACTTTTGAATATTTGCGGGCAGTGATAGATTCTTCACTTTAAACATTATTACTGCAGTTTTAAAGTCAACCAGATCTTTTAACTTGAGAGCTTTTAATTTAAGAAAAAGTGGGTTTGTTGGTTCCCTGTAAGCAGCTTTATTTATTATTCTAATAGCTCTCTTCTGAAGCATAAAGACTGGATATATGTTTGTTTTATATGTATTTCCCCATACTTCAGTACAATATGTCATGAATGAGAGTATTAATGAATGATACAAAGTATATAATGTGGTTTGATTCAGCAAATATTTTACTCTGTGTAGTATTGCAATTGATTTGGATATTTTACCTTTAATATAATTAATATGTGACTTCCAACACAGTTTATTATCAATTATTACTCCAAGAAATTTAATTTCGGATACCCTTTCAATCTCTATACCATTTACACTGAGTTTAGATACTAAGTTATTGTGATGGTTGTTAAAAACTATAAATTTTGTCTTACTTAAATTGAGCGTTAATTTGTTTGAATCAAACCACAGTTTAAGCTTTCCTAATTCCTTTCCGTGTATCCAAAAGTTGTTCCAAATTGCTTCCACTGCATAATAAATTAGTGTCATCTGCAAACAATATTAAATCCATTTTTTCCAAAATTTTACATATATCATTTATATACATATTGAATAACAATGGCCCCAAAACTGAATCCTGTGGGACTCCACAAGTAACCTTCAGTAACTGTGAGTTTTTGTTACCAACACATACATACTGATATCTGTTCTTTAAGTAACTACATAACCAGGACAGTGCTACCCCCCAATACCATAATTTTGTAGTTTCTTTAATAATAAGTTATGATCCACTGTATCAAATGCTTTTTTAAGATCCAGGAATACACCAACTGAATACTCTTTATTTTCAACGGCAGTTGATATTTTTTCTATAAATTCCATTAGAGCAAATGCAGTTGTCCTCTTGTGTCTGAACCCATATTGCTGCTCACACAATAAATTATTCTTCATTATGAAGTTGTCAGTTCTCTCACTGAATATTTTTTCAAGTATCTTGGAAAATTGTGGCAATAGTGAAATAGGTCTATAGTTTGAAAATTTCCCTCTGTCACCCGTCTTGTATATCGGAATTACTTTAGCTGTTTTTATTGCATTGGGAAATATACCTGTTTGGAGAGACAGGTTACAAATATACGTCAGTGGTTTCACTAAGCATTCAATAATAGTTTTGACTAAAAGCATGTCAATACCATCACAATCCGTAAAGTTTTACTTTTAAACGATTTAACAATTTCAATGACCTCTCTCTCATCTGTGTTCTTTATGAAAATGAAGTCTTTTATAGCAGTGTTTTTGCTTATTGTATCACCTGTAGGTGCCGTAATGGGTATTTCTCGAGCCAAATTAGCACCAATGTTAACAAAAAATGTATTAAATTCATCTGCAGGTGAGACTGCTTTCACACTCTGAGTCGTTTTTTTTTTTTTTTTTTTGAAAAATTGGTTGGGTAGCTTGTATTTCTGTTTCTATTTCCAAGAATATTAAGTATTGTCCATGTATTTTTAATATTATCTCTGTTTTACTCCAGTTCTTTGCTGTAATAGTCTCTTTTACTATGTCTCATTATATATATATATATATTAACCCCTTGAACTCTGTGAATTCCACAGGCGGTCACGTCTCTGCATCTTAGTGCGTCTCAGTGTGCACTGAAAAAAAAAGCTGTATTTCCGGTCTTCCAGTACAGACACAGCCTTGTCTGACCTGAGAAAAAAGCTGTGTAATATATTCAATTTTTGTGGTATTTTTACAAAATTTTGACCTGAGCTTGAAAACACTTGGTTCTACATTTCTGTGTTTTCCAGCCAGTATACATAGCTGTATGTTATTTGCAAGCATTTGTATCTAAAAAAACACCCAGGCAAACTTTCTTGTTACTCAGTGGCAGGAGCACTTAGAGAGATTATGACTGTTTTGCCCAAAAATTCAGAGTGTTTTCTTTTAAATGAGACTAACCCCATGAAGATGCTGCAAAGGGTTGAATAACAGCTTTTAATTTACTTTGGGCATGTTATTTTTAGGTGTTTTTAGGGAAGTTGAACAGAGTTCAACAGGTTAACTTATTTTTGTATGTTTTATACCTCTACTCTGCTTCTTTTGTCCTTTTCTTTAGAAAAGCTTCATATAATGAATTTTTCTTTTTACACGCTTTTTGTAATCCTTTGGTTAACAAACAGGTTATCAATAAGTGTAGTAGTGTGAACTGTGATTCTACTGTGATGTGTTATTGTGGGATATAGACTCATACTGTACATAGAATTCATGAACTCTGTAATTACATTTTGTTGAAATGGATTTAGTAAATCAATATTGAAATCTCCACAGATTACAACCATTTTCTTACTAGTTATATTATTGTACAGCTCGACTAATTTATCTCTGAATGTCTCAATGCAAGTTCCCGGCATTCTATATATACAACTTATAATTAGATTTTTTGTTTTATCTTGGTCAATCTCAACAGTAACACATTCCAGAATCCCTGGTAGTGCAAAGGATATTCCATTTACAAGTTTATACCTATACAGGTCATCAATATACTGTACAGTGCAACACCACCACCCTTTTTTTGAGATCTATTAATATAAAACATCTGATATCCCTCTATTGCCATCAGAGGAGCCTGCTCTTCTTTAAGCCAAGTTTCAGAGACTGTGATAGCTGTAAATTTTCTATCTAGCTGTTTTAAATAGTCCTGAATCTGTGGAAAGTTTTTGTTAAGACTTCTGCTGTTAAAGTGTATTATTGATAGTTTACCATCTAATTGCACTTGACTTTTGAATTGCTTTTCAGTATAATATTCACAGTGATTATGAATATTATTGAAGAAGCGGTTATCAGGATCAATATCATTCTCCATCTCTTGTAGTTTATGTTCAGCATAATGGCATATTTTCAGAGTCTGAATTTTCTCACTCTGTGTCAAATGACTTCCTCCAACTGGGGATGTTTGATGTCTACTAAAGTCAGTCATAAGTTTTTTGTTTTGTTTAGTTTTTTTTTTTAAGTGCATTGACATGGTATGTCACAAAAGAACTGTTCTTGCCGTGTTGATATGTATTATCATGGTCTCTTAATTTTCTTAATCAATGTTCATCTATATTTATTTAAGACAGTGAGATCTCTTATTGTTGTGGCCTTTGCTTCCTCAGGTGTTCCATTTAGTTTGATCCAAACTCTACAGTTTCTTGTCCATGTTGCTTGCATCTTGTTTTGTCTTTTCAGCATCCGTGCTTGCCGTGCTATTTCAGCATTAGTCTTTGTTAAATGTTCATTTAGGTAAACTTCTGTTCCCCGTAGCTTTGTGGCCTGCCTCAGTATATCATTCTTTACCCTTCTGTTCACAAAGCGCATCACAAATGATTTCTTTGTTTTATAATTTCTATGGATCTGTGCGCTCTTTTTGTTAATAATCTCACTGATGTTTTCCTCCGTTATTGTGTATCCTGAACTGGGAGAGAGAAATAGAGAGAAGAGGGAATTTAATTACCATTTTACATATACACAGCAAAAGGCAATACTGTAAATATAGAAATATGGATAAAGAGAAAAAAAACGAAGAAAATTGACAATGTGGAAGATTTTGCTTCAAGAGCGAGGGGGAGCTGAGGAAAACTCCAGAATCTGAGTCTGAACTTCCACAGAAAAGAGAAAAAAAAAACATTATCGGCTGACACCATCTATATGTCCACTACAGGTAGGAAGGACTCCTATATCTTATTTTATGGATGCAAATTCATGTAGTAGGCTATATACAGTATAAACAAATGAAATTAAAAAAAAAACTGCCGGCTGATGTCCAGTTCAGCGTAACACCGATCTCTGTGAGACTATTGATATTCTTCTGTCATGCCAAATTCACGCGCAGAGAGAAGCTTCTGTCTCTTCTGCCACGCGCCCTTGGTTCTCGCCAGTGTCTCCTCCTGGCACCAATGATCACTATCATGTCAGGCGCAGATAAATTAAGATAAGCTTTTTTTGGACATTAAATCCTGGTGCATTTAGCAGGAGACTGACATCTGCAAATCTTAGTAAATCACCTTGCGCCAGTCATTTAAATATTCTCCTAACTCAAATTTTACGGGTGGACATGACAACTCCCACAACTGCATATGCAATGAGGCCAGGTGCAAAATTAACATAGTCCACACTTTTCCACCGCTAATTTTGCCCTGCGCCCTTTAGCAAATCTCAACAGTGTTTTTTTTAATGCCAAAACAGGGTTTTGTGATGGCGCAGCATGTTAGTAAATCTGCCCCTTCGTCCCTGAGAACACACAGACTCATTCCCTAAGCAATCCATGGTCAGCCCCAACAATGGCTAACCACTGGATTTATGTGCAAGTGTGTGCACCAGACATTTGTTGTCATTCCTGATCTCTCTTCCCCTGTCATCTTGGGAATGAACTTAATGATTCATACTTCACTTACCATTCATGTACCTACCAGAACTGTTATCATTGATGATAACCCACACTGCCTTGGTGAAATAAATAAAAATAGTCTAGACATAGCTGATTTGGAGGGTGGAACAATGATGGTGTTTCTAGATGCTGCCCCTCCTGCTCTTCATGATAAGGTGGAAAATGCAGACCTTAACGGCACAGAAAAAAATTCAGCTGCTAAATTTGCTTGACTCCTATGCTGAACTGTTCGACGGTCACCTTGGCTGCACCGCCCCAGCAAAAAAGCAAATTATTGAGGAGCAAGTGCAGAAAATGTTAATGGAGGGAATCATTGACCACGTTTACATACACATGAATAAACTGGTTATGATTGGATTTCTGTAGTTATCTGATTATTCAAGTGGCCATGTAAACAGAATAATTTGAAAAAGGCCGTGTAACCAGGGTCATTAACTCAAATGGTTTACCCTCCAGTAATCCATTTATTCAGTGCATGTAAACACGAGAAAACTGATTATTGCCAATATCAGTTTAGTCCCAGTAATCGGTTTATTGTGACCATGTAACTGGGGTCATTGACTGCAGTTACATGATCATGTAATTAAAGTAGTCGGATGTCATATAATAAGTGAGCAATATATAGTTTTTGTGAAAATGATTAGTGGACTACATCTCCCATCATCCCACATCAACAAACACCATTATGGTTAGTAAAACCTCATGTCCTGTTTCCTGAACAATGAAAGAAGGATCCAAAGAGAAGAAAAAGCACACAAAGGCTTTGTTTTGTATTTTGAGAGCTGCAACTGATCCTGAAGACTGTTAGTTACTTCACCCTGGGTGTGCTTTGAAAAGATGATGTCAGGTACGTGCTTCTGTGTTTGTAGTGTTTTAATTTTTATACTTTCATCACCTTATACCTTAACAGTTAGACAACAACCTACATCGTTATTTACATGGGAAATTCTCTTAAATAGACAAACATCATATGTGTAGCTCGTAGCAAAATTTGATCGCAATCAAAAGATAATTCCGCTCTTGCCATTCATTTCAACGGAGATTTTTTCCGATTTAAGGTCTCGAGTGGAAGTAGAGGGGGCGTGACTTAGGCTCTCTATTGAATGAGATAAAGCTCAGTAATTCATATTTATAAAATGATGATATGTTGCTGCTTTCCTTTCAAATATTTTCAGAGCTTTCATGTAAATAGTTTCAATTGATTTTATGGTGGTCACACTGGCTAATGACCAGTTTGTTAAACAGTACGTCTTAGTGGACTGCAGAGGATGACAAAATTTATGTCCCACAAGCCTCGCACTCGAGCAGATCAACGCATAAAACCAACATTGTATATGTGCAAGTTGGCGTGACAAGATGCATGAGTGAATATAAATATATTACAAGACTAAATTGTCATTACATATGCTGTAATAGGCTACAATGTGTCATTTTGTAACATTTTTGGTTGGTGGTGTGCCGTGGGATTTTTTCAATGGAAAAAAAAAATGTACTGTGGCTCAGAAAAGGTTGAAAACTTTTTTTTTTTTTTTTTGAAAGGGGAGAGATTTTTTTTTTTCTTCTTATCTTGAAGGGTCTGGACTGTTCCCTGTTCCAAAAATAAGGCCCACAAACACAATCTGTCATAGGGCCCCCAAAAAACTAAAAATGGCCCTGTGGGGTTTATTGGAATGGAAGTTTGGACTTCAGCATGGACTGGCAGGGATATTTATGGCTCTCCCCTCTTCTGCCACTCTCTCCTTTGGTCTGTGTGATGTGACTGTACTTTAACGTTTTCCTTCCACCTGCCCCACCAATCGAATACGTCCTGGAGGTGTTCGGGCCTGGAGGGAGACGAGTCCGACAGTGGGGACATGACGTCAGACGGGGGCCAGGGCATGATGAACGGCCGCCGGAGTTGCCATGGCGACAGCGGTCTGAGTTTCCTGCTCAAACAGGAGGACACAGAGACGCAGGATGCCTACGTTTACCTGTACAGCCGCCTGGACGTTGCCGTGAGGGAAATGAGGCAGTACGTCGCCCAGATAGACGTGCTACTGTCCTCCATCACTGAGCCTACACAGCTGCAGGGGGGCGGAAAGCCGCCGGTCGATGAGGAGAACCCGTCGCCTTCGATGGCGTCCTGCGAGGACGGATGTGACCAGGACAAGGCGGAGCAGGGCGGCATCAAGAGAGTCTGCTTCAAAGTGACTGAGGAGGACCAGGAGGACTCGGGCCACGACACCATGAGCTACAGAGACTCCTACAGTGAGTGTAACAGCAACAGAGACTCGGTCCTGTCCTATACGAGTGTGAGGAGTAACAGCTCCTACCTGGGCAGTGATGAGATGGGGTCAGGAGACGAGCTGCCGTGTGACATGAGGATCTCCTCAGACAAACAGGACAAACTCCACGGCTGCCTGGAGCACCTTTTCAACCAGGTGGACTCCATCAACAGCCTCCTGAAAGGAGCCGTCATGACCAAAGCCTGTGAGGAGACCAAACACTTCTACTCCGACCACGGGCAGCCAGAGTTCAGGCAGACAGAGGACTGGACGGTCCGCGGTCGATGCGTCATCCACAAGAACATCCAGGAGGACCCGTGGAACCTTCCCACCTCCATCAAAACTCTGGTGGACAGCCTGCAGAGATTTGTGGATGACGGGAAGAACCAGCTGCTTCTGGCTCTGCTCAAGTGTACAGACACGTCCCTTCAGCTGCGGCGGGATGTGATTTTCTGCCAGGCAGCGACAGGCGCCCTGTGCACACTGGCCGAGCAGCTGCTGATGGCGCTGAGGTCGCGCTTCAACAACGCCGGTGAGTACCAGGAGGACAGCAGGGAGACGAGCCGCAAGTGGTTGGAGCAGATCTCTGTTATCGGGGTTCTGATGCACTTTCAGTCCACGCTGGCGCCACATGTGAAGGAGGAGCGCACCATGCTGGAGGACACCAAGGCTGCCCTGTTGGACCTGGACAAAGTCACTGTGTTCTTCAGGCAACTGGATGACGAGTATCTAGTGGCAAACACGCCGGTGTGGTACCAGGTGGAAGGCAGCAGACACGCCCTGAGGGTCACCCTGTTCCTGGACAGCTGTCACTTCAGCGAGCTGCCCAGCAGGCTGCAGAATGGAGGAAGTCTGAAGATCCACACCGTCCTCTTCACCAGAGCTCTGGAGCGTCCAGACGGCGTCTGTCCTCAGGACCTGTCCTCCATGGAGGAGTTCCAGCAGCGCACCAACGCCGTGTCCCTGGAGAAGGTGAAGGTGTACTACCGCAGACTCAGGGCCTTCTACCTGGAGAAGTCCAACCTCCCCACTGACTCCAACACCACGGCCATGAAGATAGACCAGCTGCTGCGTCCTCTCAACACTCTGGACGACCTGTGCAGACTGATGCAGTCCTATGTCAACGTCCGCCCCGCTGCCCAGGGCCACCCATCGGGCGTCAGCGTGCTGTGTGTGTCCTCGGAGCTGTGCAATCGCCTGGGGGCCTGCCACGTCACCCTGTGTGGCACCGGCATGCAGAGGTGTACCTTGACCGTGACCCTGGAGCAGGCCATGATCCTGGCCCGGAACCATGGCTTGATGCCACGCTGCATCATGCAGACCATGGACATCATGAGGAAACAGGGAGCACGGGTGGAGCTCTCTGCCAAGAACCTGAAGGTGATGGACCAGATGCCTTCAGCAGCTCCAAGGCTCTACAAGCTGTGTCTGCCGCCTTCAGATGGAGACCTGTAGGAGCGCTGGGGGAGGGTGGAGCAACAGACACCACCATTAACAACCCAAGGATCATTCCAGCATGGACGCCGCGAGAGTCTTCGCCATGACTGAAACTGATACGACTTCTGACGACCAGTGCAGAGTATCTGATGATGGAGGAGAAGGAATTGTAGAGATGTTACTGCTCGTGTTATTAACTGGAATTAACCAAACTACCTGTAACCCAGATCATTTCGCCTTGGACTGCAAGCTCTGCCTCAGCATGGGATGGCATCCCCCAGGGCTCCATGCTGGGAACCCCTTGGTTTTAGCTGCAGGGAAGTCCCAGAACAGACTTTGGAAATTTGATTTTGGAAATAGGAAGTGACGGGAATGATAAAGATGGCAGCGGGGGGGGGGGGGCAGTTGCATGTGCAATTACTGTAGGTGTAGTGTGAGTACTGTATTACTGCACTATATGAAGGATAGCTATTTATTGTGTCCAGAAGGAGTTTTTATTCTTGTTTGTATTTTTTAATGGCTCACTTACTCGTATCAGGTATTAGAGTCTAAAAACATTCCAGTACTGAACAGTATTTAAAGGACCAATGGCTTGCCGTCGTAAACTGCTCCTGTTTTTGTTTTGTTTTTTTGTTTTTTTAATTTAAGTGCGGGGATCTCAGCGATGTCAGGAAGTGTTGGTCTTCAGGGAGCGAAAAGGGACAAGGTGGAGTCGAGCTAGCTATAATCAGGAGTTTGGATGGCGGAAGCTAAAATCAAACTATAAGATAAATTATTAATATATTAATGCTAGTGGAGAGTTTTTAGCACATTTTTTAAAATTGACTTTTGTGTTGTTTGTTGAAAGAAGTGCACCGATTGGTCCATTCAGTGTTAGCAGAAGAAAAGTGTACTGTAACAAAAAGAGACTGTAGCATCAGTTTACTCTATTTTTTTTTTGTGTACATACAGATGTTAACGGCGTCAACAGATGGGAGATGAGATTCATTTTACATTATTGCTATAAATTAAATCTTATTTTTTATGGGAATAATATAGATTATAAAGTGGGGTTTTTGCAATTGTGCATTTGAAGAGAAGCTGTGTAACCTCACTGACGACACGTTGACAACTGTTAAAGATGGCTGACATTGAGGAAGCGTGGTCTGGTTTGAACTGAGCGGCGTCGCTCTGCTGTAGCATGACTAGCTTACGACAGACGTCCAGTTTAATTATCGTTTCAGTGTAAATTCACTAGGCCTCTAAGGATAATTAATATATCAACTTATCATATGAAAATTATTATTTTTTTTTTTTTACACTTGTACAAAATGAGGAGGAAGAATATGAAGGCAGCTCATTTCAGTGTAAACAGCATTATATCATAAGTTCATTTTTTTTTTTAAATTATACTTAACACACTGATTTATCGAGGTAATTTTTATAACGTTTGTATACCACTGTTAATAGTCTCTCGGCGCCACACCAGTCGGCTGCCTTTTGCAACAGCGGCTCGATTCCGAGTTTTTTTTTTTTTTTTTCCCCTTCCTCTCTCTTTTGATGCTCTGAGTGTTGCTATCCCTGTGCTGTTGCAATCCTGGAATTTCCCCGTTGTGGGACTAATAAAGGCTTATCTTATCTTATCTTATACAGAAGGAAGAGGTGAAAAAAAATAGCAGCTGGAGTTCAGCACATTAAGATTGAGCAATTTTGAAGAAAACCAAGTAGGGCAAAAAACAGGAGCAGAAGAGACTGAATCATTGTCTTTTACGTTGTGAGAGGAAAATCGAACTGACAGCTTTTCAAGCCAGCTCTAGTTTATTTACATTTTCATCCCACACTAAACTAAAAGGCAATACACAGCTCAGAATTACAGTATCGTTTCACTGGGGACTGCAAAAAAAAAAAAAAAAATTCACCATGAATTTCAAATAACTTTCTCAGATATGGAATTTAAACAGATAAATAAACATAAGTGAGCAGTCAGCACATCCATTTTGATCATGAGGAGTGCTGAGATGAGCGTGGAATAAAGAACGCCTCAGGAATGGGGACTTCCTGTGACAAATGCCTTGTTTTACATATGGATTCCCAATCAGCTTGGTGGCACGTCGAAGCTCAGCTGTGGTGAAACCACAGCCATATGCCATACGGAGACAGGGAAATGCACATGTACACAGATCCACAGACACTTCTGCAGTTATCTTGCAGAGCAGAGATCAGAGTTTGTGATCTCAGCAGTCTCTAAAAAAGATTACTTTTAGGATCTTTGCTTTACTGAAAAACCCCCACACACACAAAAAGAAAATGCAAGAGATGCAAGAGACATGCAGAGAAGCCCTTTTCAAATCTGTGTCACAAATGTACTGGATGGTGGTTACCAAGGCCTCCAAGACTCCAGGATCACTTCAGCTTGTCTGTGTCATGCAGATGTGTGAAGAGCATGCTTTAGCTTGTGCAACAGTTAAGCTGGATTGATGCACCTGCATCAGCGCGACGCAGCTGCCATAGTGTCAACACAGCATTGACGCAATATCCCCCTGCATCGCCTGATGTGCACCTCCCCAGACAAGGAGAGGCGCATGTCGGCATGTGATTGGTCCACTTTGTCTCCTCCTTCACATTTCCTGGTTCTCACTGCTGCTCTGTTCAGCCTGTTCAGGGCAGCACAACTTCCAAAGTGAGTCGGTTAAACAATGGTCCACATTCACAAGAATATTCAGGAAGTGAGCGCATACAGAACATTTTGTGACTCATCATAACCCCAGTAATTACACAGATTGTCAAATAACAGCAGCGGCGGTGGTCACATGCACCATTTTCTCTGACTTCACCTTTTCTCTGTGCAGCAATCGTATGACAAGTTGCTATTTTTAAAAATTTATTAGCTCCAACCATCACAATCTGCTCTTGTCCATCACTATTTAATAAACAAAAACACACAACGAACACAAAATCACTACACATCGGCTGAAACCCACTTCGGCAACAGAACAACACATTCTACCAAACACAAAAGAAAAAATTTCTGATCACTGCATTCGGCGACGTATGTCAGTAATGGCATCAGTGCGATGCGGGTGCCAGCTTTAGTTCCCACACAGCAATTTGATTGGACAATAGCAATTCCAAGAATTACTTTATTCACCGATAACCACATCAACAACAGCAATGATCTGGAAATGTACCACCCCCTTTTGTAGTGCTTTAATTAAGCAATATTACACAAGAGGGAGTACAGCATCAATGACTATATCACTGAGGTGATTCAGTCATAGGCTGGCATGAACACTGTCATAATACACTGCCTGGCCCTCCAAAAAAGTCACATATATTTTGTTGGACCCCCTTTAGCTTTGATTACGGCACACATTCATTGTGGCATCATTTCAATAAGCTTCTGCAATATCACAACATTTATTTCTGTCCAGAGCTGCATTAATTTTTCACCAAGATCTTGTACTGATGATGGGAGAGTCGGCCCACTGCGCAAACTCTTTCACAATTCGAGTCCAATGAACCCTGGCATTGTCATCTTGGAATATGCTTGCGCCATCAGGGAAGAAAAAATTCTCTGATGGAAAAACCTGGTCATTCAGTATATTCAGGTAGTCAGCTGACCTCATGTGCACATAACATTGCTGAATCTAGACCTGATTATTAATGGGCGGCTCTTACCTATTTGCTTAGTTAAATCCAAGTGGTGACTTATTTTTTGGCCAGGAAAAAAAATTGAGTGTAATATTCCATTTTATACAACAGTTCCACAGCACAATTTATTGACAGTAAAACGTGACAAAAGATTATGACTTTTGTGTGTTAATCCAGCTATTTTTCTCCCTGAGAAAATCTGTCACTCCCAAATGTACCAAGTTAACTGTTGATAAGCACCACAGTGAGAATAGGGCTATGATGTCGTATAATGTATGATGATGACATGTACAATTCAATATTGTGCAGGGCACAAGTCATCATTTAGATGCATACCTGGTTCTCCTCTTGACCCGGGCTTGTGGGTCATGTGACTCATGTTGTTTTGCTGATGTCATTAGTTAGCTTGTTTGCTCCACTGAGGGAGTCGTTTATAAAGCCACACTATTATCACCATATAGGTATTTCAAGAGGCTGACTGGGATGGTAAAGCCAACCTTTCCTCCTCCATGAGCTGATGCAGATAGCAGTTAGAGGCTAAAAGCAATTTAGTTTGGCCATTTCCGAGGAAGACACTTCACACACTTCGTTCTGGCATCTAAAGAGTGTATCACCACATAGACATTATGGTTGGCTAATTGGGATGATAAATCCAACTTCAGCTCGACTATATTGTTGGCAACAAGTGTGAGATTTTTGGAGTCAATGAGACAGCTTTTTGACCTGGATGTTTACAAGGCACTGGGAAGCACATTTGGGTCACAGAGGTCTAGATTTTGAGGGCTCTCTCTTTCCTAACAACATCTCACTGTGGAAATAAAGTATACAACACACCATTACAATTCTCAGATACTGTAAGAAGCAACTGACAGCTACAATAATGTTAAGATTATTAGGACTACTAAACCCCTGCTTCTGACTCTTTACTTCAACTGAAAATCTCAATAAAATGGTGGTGAAGAGAATGTAAACAAAAATAGAGACACCAATCAGGTGTAAGGTAGTAAGGAACAGCCTGCTTTTTTTTTTTTCTGAAGTGAATGGATAGATGGACAGATGGACACCGAGGACAGAGACTGACAGAAGCAGGAGAACTGGTGAACATACATCCTACCAGACAACGACGCTAGCTGGAGGCACCAACTTGGACCGAGGGAGCATCAGCTTCACCGCCGGATGCCCACTATCAGGCTGCGACAACAGCTGGTGGGTCTCCATTAGCCAACGGGAGAGCTTTGACTTCACCGCCAGATACCCGCTACCAGGCTACGACCTGAGCTAATGGTTTCAATTAGCCACCGGGAGAGCTTTGGATTCACCGCCAGATAGGACGACGCTAGCTAGAGACCTCCACTAGCTACTGAGGGAGCCTTGGCTTCCTCGGCTTCACTGGCAGATCCAGCTACCAGATGACGATGCCAGTTAGTGGCCTTCATTAGCCATTGGGAGAACTTTGGCCTCACCACCAGATAACTGCTATAATTAGACAACAAAGCCAGCTGATGGCCTCCATTAGCCATCGGGCGTACTTCGGCTCCTGTACTAGCCAACAGGTGAGACTCTCCTTTGATCCCAACCAAACTAGTCATTATGCCTCCGAAAAAGAATCGGACAAATGGGGAGGAGTTGGAGAGCTCAAACTCTCACTAAATTTTATGTCTGAAGAAATATCTAAGATAGCAAAACAACAAACCCTGCTTATTGGTCTTATGGAACAAGTGCGTGAATTAAAGGCTGAAATTATGGAAAAAGAGAAGAAAATTAATTTCTTAGAAAGATGTGTGGATGAATTACAACAATATACAAGAATGGATGATGTCATTGTGAGCAGTCTTCACACCAGACACTGCTCCTATGCACGTGTGACAGCTGGAGTTGATAACCAGGATGGGGAGGATGAGACATTGAGAGAATCACACACTCTTGAGCAGCAGGTATTAAATTTTTTCAACTCTAAAAACATTGTTGTTTTTAGACATTGTTGTTGTTTTTAAGACTATTTCAGCTTGCCACACATTGCCTAGAAAAGACAGTAAAGGGAAACCAGCGATCATCATCCAATTTGTCAACAGGAAAGCAAAAACTGATCTTCTGTGACAAGCAAGAAAACTGAGAGGAATGTCTGTCTATGTAAATGAACATTTAACAAAAAAGAACTCTGAAATAGCTAGACAAGCCAGGGCTCTCAGAAGACAGGGAAAAATACAGTCGACATGGACAAAGAACTGTAAGGTGTGGATAAAACTACTTGGCACTCCAGAAGAAGCTAAAGTAAAAATGATTAGAGATATGGAGGAATTAGACAAATTTAAACCTTAGTTCTTACGCACGAATAACAGTGCAGTTAGATTATGAGTGGAAATTTTTGTGGGGTTTCTCCCCTCTTGTTTTTTTTTCTCTTTTTTTTTTCTTTTTGGTGTACATTGTTGATACAACTTATGATTAGCTCTTTATTCAATCATCCTTCCTCATTTAATGATGGAAGTGTATTAGGTCAAATTGAAGATAAAACCTTAGTAAAAAAAAGTGGACAACAGTGAATGAAATTATGGAATATTTAACAATTGAAATTATGATGGAAAATAGAAAAAACAAAACAAAAACAAAATAGTAAGTTGTATAATATAGAGCACCGGGATCTGCTATGGAAAAAAATTTAGAAATGGTATAGAAAAGATGTATACAAAAATAAGACAAAAAGATATCTTTATTTGTGGTGACTTTAATATAGATTTAATGAAAACAAAACAACATAAACCAACTGAAGATTTCTCACATACAATGTATAGCTTAACCTTATTTCAAAAGATTACAAAACCTACGAGAATAACGACACACTGTGCTACCTTGATAGACAACTTTTTTACCAATGTTATTGAATATAATATGTCATTTATTTACATAATATAATATGTCATTTACATTTATAATATGTCATTTATTTACACTAGTTAATGACATTAGTGACCACTTCCCTGTATTTGTTTCTTTAGATGTTAATTATGTGGTCACTGAGAGTAATAATAATAATAAACCATGTAAAAAGGTTATTTATAAAAGAATATGGATACAATCAATGCTTTAAAAGATGACTTAATGTTACAGAATTGGGATGTTGTTTAGAGAGAAAGAAGTGGACATGGCATATGATAAATTTAAGATAAGATAAGATAAGATAAGATAAGCCTTTATTAGTCCCACAACGGGGAAATTCCAGGATTGCAACAGCACAGGGATAGCAACACTCAAAGCAACAATCAGAAGGCAAAAAAACCCCCCAAAAAACAAGAGCAGCGAGTATACATATGTACATATAAACATAAATATATAGACACACGATGCGGAGCATTGCAGCTAGATGGAATAAATATATAGATATATAAATACAGTGTGAGGCATTATAGCTAGATGGAATAAATATTTGAATATATAAACACACACACAGTGTGGAGCGTTGTAGCTAGATGGAATAAATATATGAATATAGTATAAACACACAGTGCGGAGCATTGCAGCTAGATGGAACAAACATGCAAATATACATATAAACACACACAGTGTGGAGCATTGTAGCTAGATGGAACAAACATGTAAATATATAAACACACACACAGTGCAGAGTATTGTAGCTAGATGGAACAAATATGCAAACACATAAACACACACAGTGCGGAGCACCGTAGCTAGATGGAATAAATATGTTGTGGGACACATATGTATTGCTTTAGGCCTCACATCTCAGATTAGAACAAAGAACTGAGTCTCCTTGGAGATAACAGGAGGATGTGAAAGTTTAGCCTTTGGTATGCAAGAGATGGCCTTGGGGGATTTCCGGGTGGCCGAAGACTATGAAAAGGAGGTTATAGGATCAAAGAGTAGATGCATTGTTACTTGTGATTTAAATGCAATGTGACTGTGAACTGGGAGAGTCCTGGTATATAAAGGACGAATGCTTCTGTGTTTTTCCTCTTTCTGCTTTGCTGATGTTGGAAGATGTGAATAAACCTGACTCGTGAGATAAACTCTGCCTCGTCATTTTCACATTTCCACAATGTAAATTCAATTCAATTCAATTCAACTTTATTTATATAGCGCCATTTCACAACAACAGTCATCTCATAGCACTATCAACTGTAGGGGGGACCCCCACAGTTGCAGAAAGACCCCAGCAATCAGGCGATCCCCTGTGAGCAAGCACTTGGCGACGGTGGAGAGGAAAAACTCCCTTTTAACAGGAAGAAACCTCCAGCAGAACCAGGCTCAGGGAGGGGCAGTCATCTGCTGCGACTGGCTGGGGGGTGAGGGGATAGAGAAGAAGAAAAGAACAGACATGTAGAGAGCAAACAGCACGATGGGGACTCAATCTATGGGAGAGAACAAACAAATGTTAATGACCAGCAAAAAAAAAATATTTCATAGAGAGTGAGGAAAGGAGTGAGGCCCAGTGCATTACTGGAGGTCCCCCGGCTGACTAAACCTATTAGCAGCATAACTAAAGGAGGGTTCAGAAACACATGATCCCTCCCTAATTGTAGGCTATATCAAAAAGGTAGGTTTTAGCCCTATTCTTAAAAACAGAGATCGAGTCTGACTCCCGAATCCAGATTGGCAGCTGATTCCACAGGAGAGGAGCTTGATAACTGAAGGCTCTGCCTCCCATTGTACTTTTGGAGATTCTAGGTATTACAAGTAATCCTGCATTTTGGGAGCGTAGTGCTCTGTTAGGATGATACGGTAGTATCAGATCTTTTAAATAAAAAGGAGCCTGATTGTTTAGAGCTTTGTAAGTAAGAAGAAGGATTTTAAACTTAATTCTAAACTCTATGGGAAGCCAATGAAGGGAGGCCAGAACCGGAGAGATATGATCTCTCTTTCTAGTACCTGTTAAAACTCTTGCTGCAGCATTTTGGATCAGCTGAAGACTTTTTAAAGATGTTTTAGGACAGCCTGATAATAAAGAATTACAATAATCTAATCTCGAGCTAACAAAAGCGTGGATCAGCTTCTCAGCATCACTCTGAGACAAGATGCTCCTAATCTTGGCAATATTACGCAAATGATAGAAGGCAGTCTTAGAAACAAATTTAATATGTGAATTGAAGGACAAATCCTAATCAAAAATAACTCCAAGGTTCCTCACAGAGCTATTAAGAGAAAGAGTAACTGCATCCAAACTGAAAGTTTGATTTGGAAAGGAATTTCTAAGGTTTTTTGGACCAACAAGAATGACTTCAGTCTTATCTGAATTTAATAGCAGGAAATTACAAGTCATCCAAGCTTTGATTTCCTTAAGACAGGCTTCTAACTTGACTAATTGATTAGTATCATCTGGCTTCATTGACAGGTATAGTTGTGTGTCATCTGCATAACAATGAAAATGTATACAGTGCTTTCTAATAATGTTGCCTAACGGAAGCATATATAAACTAAAAAGAGTAGGGCCTAGCACAGATCCCTGTGGAACTCCATGACTAAGCTTTGAGCTGAAAGAAAACTCATCATTTACATGAACAAACTGGAACCTATCAGATAAATAAGATCTAAACCACTGCAACGAAGTTCCATTAAGTCCAACATAGTGTTCTAATCTATCAAGTAGAATATTATGATCAATAGTATCAAAAGCTGCACTAAGATCTAAAAGGACAAGTACAGAAAGAGGAGGTCATTAGTGACCTTCGCTAAGGCTGTTTCAGTACTATGATGGATTCTAAACCCAGATTGAAACTCTTCAAGTAAACCATTTCCCTGCAGGTGGTCAAATAATTGCGTAGCAACAACTCTTTCTAAGATTTTTGAAATGAAAGGGAGATTAGAGATTGGTCTATAGTTAACTAAAGCTCCTGGATCTAGCGTTGGCTTTTTGAGTAAGGGTTTAATTACAGCCGTTTTAAAAGCCTGCGGTACATGGCCTGAAGTTAATGAAGAATTGATTATATGAAGAATAAAGCTACCAATAAGTGGGAAGACTTCTTTAAATAACCTGGAAGGAATAGGGTCTAAAAGACAAGTTGAAGGTTTGGATGAGGAAACTATTTTGTCTAACTCACAAAGGTCAATTGGAGTAAACTCATCAGGACAGACATCAATAGAAGGAGTTGTAGTAGTTACAGTATTTAAGTTAACTGTGGGAAGAATCTGATAGATTTTATGTCTGATGGATGAAATTTTATTATTGAAAAAGTTCATAAAGTCCTGACTAGTAAGCTCTAAGGGGATGCTAGGATTGACAGAGTCCTGACTCTTTGTCAACCTGGCTACAGTACTGAAAAGAAACCTGGGATTATTCTTGTTCTCTTCTATTAATGCAGAGTAATAACTCGTTCTAGCTTTTCTAAGAGATTTTTTATAAATTAAAAGATGATTTCTCCAAGCTAAATAGATTTCATCTAAATTAGTAGAGCGCCATTTTCTTTCTAATTGACGAGTCTTCTGTTTTAAGCTACGAGTTTCTGTGTTGAACCAAGGAGTTAAAAATCTCTGATTAGACTTTTTCTTTTTTAAGGGGGCCACCAAGTCTAGAGCCTGATGCAGAGAAGCTGAAACACTATCCACCATGTTATCAATTACAGAAGGAGCAAGCTGTCTATAGCTTATTTCCGTTGTGTTGACACAAGGCATAGAGGAAACAATCTGCATAAATTTGGAAACAGCATTATCTGAGAGGCATCTACTGTGATAATATTTTTCTTTAGGAGCCAAATAGTCAGAAAGAGTAAAATCAAAGGTTAACAGACAATGGTCTGACAGTACAGGGTTATGAGGAGACACTACAAGATTTTCTATTTCTATGCCATATGTCAGAACAAGGTCCAATGTATGGTGGAGGTAATGAGTAGAATTTCCTACTTTCTGAGAAAACCCAATCGAGTCTAATATTGAATTAAAAGCCACATTAAGGCAGTCACTATCTACATCCACATGTATATTAAAGTCCCCTACTATAATTATTCTATCAGATTTCAGCACTAAATCAGCTAAGAAATCAGCAAATTCGGATAAAAATTCTGAATAGGTTGATGGGGGACGATAAACTATGGCAAATAAAATTGGGTTTAACCTGAAATTGCTAAAGTGCCCAACACTGAGGACCAGGCCCTCAAAGGAATTATAACATGTTTTTTGCTTTACATTAACTAGTAATTTGGAATGGTAAATTGTTGCTACTCCTCCTCCACGACCAGAACTTCTGGGATTTTGACAGTTTAAATAACCAGAGGGAGTTGATTCATTTAAACCAACATAATCCTCTTGCCCTAACCAAGTCTCTGTAAGGGAAATTAAATCAATCTGATGATCAATTAACAGATCATGGACTAACAGAGACTTGGGAGTTAGAGACCTAATATTTAATAAACCACATTTAATTTTTAAATTATGAGGAGGAACAGAGGCCAAATCATTCAATTTAGAGGCTTTATGTTTAATTTGAGTTTTACCAATATTTTGCTTTATCACTTTGGGATGCTTATACATTATATTTTTATTTACTTTGGAGGGAGCAGACAACGATTCTCTGATGGGGAAGACAGGGGCTAAGCTGAGGGGTGGCGGATGAAGGGGAGCTGCAGAGAGGCGTTTAAGACTGTGACTCTGCTTTCTGGTCCCAACTCTGAGTAGTCACGGTTTTGGAAATTTGGATGAAAAAGATGCCAGATTGTTAGATAAATGAGAAGCACCATCCAAAGTGGGATGAATGCTGTCTCGTCTCATAAGACCAGGTTTTCCCCAAAAAGAGCTCCAATTGTCAATGTAGCCCACGTCATTTTTAGGACACCACACAGACAGCCAGCGGTTCAAGGATGACGAGCGACTAAACATGTCATCACTGGTCAGATTGGGAGGGGCCCAGAGAATACTACAGTGGCTGACATCGTTTTTGCAAAGTCACACACCGATTCTATATTAAGTTTTGTGACTTCCGACTGCCGGAGACGGATGTCATTAATGCCGGCGTGAATAACAATTGTAGAGTATTTACAGTTACTTTTAGCCAGCATTTTCAAATTTGACTCGATGTCGCCTGCTCTGGCCCCAGGAATACATTGGACTATGGCCGCTGGAGTCTCTAGGTTCACGTTTCTGACTACAGAGTCGCCAATGATCAGAGTTTTTTCCTCAGCGGGTGTGTCGCTGAGCGGGGAAAAACGATTAGAAACGTGAACAGGTTGGTGGTGAACCGGGGCTTTGTGACTAGGCTTCCTTCTCACCGTCACCCACCCAGTCTCCTCGCTGCTGAGGAGAGCCGGGGAACCGCTGACAGTGGGGCCTAAGCTAGCTAGCTCCGCTGCAGCTAATGGGCGTCCGTCGAGATTAACTGGCGCAGACGGTGTTTCAATGCAGCGGAGCCGGGATTCCAAATCAGACAACCTCGCCTCGAGCGCCTCAAAAAGACAACATTTATTACATTTACCGTTATCACTAAAAGAGGCAGAGGTGTAGCTAAACATCTGACAGAGAGAGCACACCAGAGGAGGAGAGGAAGGAGAGCTAGTAGCCATAGCTAGTGGCTGGAGAGCTGGAGAGCACACCACACAGGCAGACAGCAAAACAGGAAGTGACGATACGTTACCACAAGGAAGTGACGATCCCACTCAATATATAAACACACAGTGTGGAGCATTGTCGCTAGATGGAATAAATATATAAATATACAAACACACAAAGTGCGGAGCATTGCAGCTAGATGGAATGAAACACCATAACTGTCTACTTAGTTATCCTACATGGTATGATTATGTACCCATACATATTGTCATCCTCCGTAGCTACCGGTATTTTCCTAGTTGTATACCGGAGGGGACCATTGTGTAAGTCTATTGCATCTTTTGCATTCAATACTATTAGGTTGTCACGTCTTTTTGCTATCTCTGCGAGCAGCCCTGCTTAGGTTATACAGTCTGACAGCCGTTGGTAGGAAGGACCTGTGAAACCTCTCGGTTGTGCACCTAGGATGATGTAGTCTGCTGCTAAATGAGCTCCTTAGTGTATTCAGTGTGTCCTGCATAGGGTGGAACTCGGACTCCAGCAGAGATGACAGTTTAGCCACCATCCTTCTCTCTCCCATCTCCTCCACTGGGTCAAGGCGTTTCCCCAGGACAGAGCTAGCTTTCTTGATCAGTTTGTTCAGTCTCTTCCTATCGGCTGCTGTAATGCCACTGCCCCAGCAGACCGCTCCAAAAGTGATGGCTGATGCCACCACCGTGTCGTAGAATGTCTTCAGCAGCGCCCCTTGTACACCAAAAGACCCGAGTCTCCTCAGCAGGAACAGCCTGCGCTGTCCCTTCTTGTAGAGTGCGTCAGTATTGTGTGACCAGTCAAGTTTATTGTTCAGATGAACACACAGGTACTTGTAGGATGTCACCATCTCAATGTCTGTTCCCTGGATGTTTACTGGTGCTGTGAGGGGTTGTCCTTATTGATATATTTAAATCCTTATATGATAAAAACTGTCCAATTAAAGAAATTAATTAAAAAAATATAAATACAAAAATTGGCCGTAGTTAACCAGGGGGCTACAGAATGCTTGCAAAAAGAAAAATTAAATTAACAATTTTATTAAATTAAGAACTAAAGAATCTGAAAAAAAGATATAAAACATAAAAAAATAAATTAACTGAAATAATATGAACTAGTAAAAAATTATACTACAGGAAAATGTTAAATGAAAATAAGATAATATAAAAGGAGTCAGGGACATATTAACCCCTTGAACTCTGGTCAATTTCCCTAAAAACGCCTAAAAATAACGTACCCAAAGCAAATCAAAAGCTGTTCTTCAACCCTTTGCAGCATCTTCATGGGGTTGGTCTCATTTAAAAGAAAACACTTTGAATTTTTTGACAAAACAGTCATAATCTCTCTAAGTGCTCCTGCCACTGAGTAACAGTCATCTAAACATACTGAACTTGAAGAAAATAAATTTCGCCTGGGTGTTTTTTTGGATACAAATGCTTGCAAATAACACACAGCTGTCAGATCCGGGCTGGAAAATGCAACAGAAATGTAGAACCAAGTGTTATCCAGCTGAAGTCAAAATTTTGTAACAATACCACAAAAAATGACTATATTACACAGCTTTTTTCTCAGGTTGTTCCCAGGCGTTTTTGAACTGTGCCAAATTGTGCCAAATGGCACAGTTTGGAAAAACGTCTGTAACTTTTGAATGATTCAATATAGAAGCTTGATTTTGGGCTCTAATGAAAGGTGACACTCAGGGCTGTGTGTGTGTGTGGGGGGGGGTTGTTTATTCATTCATGAATGAATGAATGAACAAACAAGCCCCCACACACAAAGAAGCATGCCAAGTAAAACATATGTGGCTTTTTTTTACAAGAAAAAATAACCTACAGTGCACTAAAAATTATACTAAAATATCTGTAATGTAGAAGATAACAACTCCCACCCCACCCCCCGCTACAGAGGACGGGCATCGCCCACCGCTACATGACGGACTGCGGTGATGGTGCGCCGCGGTCTACTACGCACAGTTGTACTAAAATATCTGCAATATATCTGCAATCCACAACAGAAGAGTAGCGGGGAGGGGGCGGCGTTCACGGTCCAGACGCGGCGCACGGACCGATCCGTCATGTGGCGATGACGCACAGTTGTAATTTACCGATCGGTCAAAAGTCATTTTGATTACAATTTTCAGGGATAAAGAATAATTTAGCTTATAACACTTACCTGTCCACAACAGCAGTGTTGCTGGCGAACTTCTCTTCCTCATTGTCAGACGAACATGACGCTGGTCCACTTGTTACGACTCGTGGTTCTGGTCATGCGACCTGGTCAAACCATGATTCCATTATTGTGGTTTTGCACTTCCATGATTGCGGTTTTGGCGAACGATTTTTCAAAACAAATAAGAACAGTAGTAAGAAAAAAAGACTGGCCAACGCGTGTGTGTCACCCAGCGGCTTACACAAAACAGATTTTACGCACGGGACGTACGCTTTCAATTGTCGAAGTTCTCTGCTTCAATTGGCTCGCTGTATTCGCAGCCTTTGGTAGGCGGGTCCTTCTTGCTAGGTTTTCAGTCATAGGTTCTTCAAGGTTTCAGAAACCCAATTCAAGACTCTTATTAGTCGAATGAGAGGTCAATCAAATCTAAACCAATCAAAGCACTCCTTTGGCTTTCTGTTCGCGGCTGTGTCTGTAGTGGAAGAAAGGAAATGCAGCTTTTTTTTTTTCAGTGCGTCCTAGGACACACAGTGTGCATCCTAGGGCGCAATGCCCTAGGACGCAGAGACGTGACCGCCCGCGGTATGCCGGAGTGCAAGAGGTTAAATAAACTAAGGAAAAATGGAACTAAGAAAACAATATATCCAGAGTATTTTACTGATAATTGTGGTGATAATTATGATAAGAACATGGTAGTAAATGGAATTAATACATTTTTTGTAAATGTTGGACCAGAGATGGCAGCAAAAATGACAAACTAAGGAAGAAACACTGTGAATGAAACATTGATTGGAAATAACCCTCAGTCAATCTTTCTCTCAGCGGGGGATGAACTAGAGGTAAAATCTGTTGTTGAAAAGTGTAAAAATAAATTATCTACTGATTGTGATGGTATTGATATGGCACTAGTAAAAAGAACTGTTGATGGCAAATTAAAACCATTTACATAAATTAATCTATCATTTATTCATATTAGTCTATCATTTCAAACTGGCTCATTCCCGCAGAAAATGAAAATAGCAAAGTGATACCATTATTCAAGGAAGGAAATAAACACCACTGCACAAACTACAGACCAGTATCGCTCCTCCCACAGTTTCCAAAGATTATGGGAAAACTTTTCAACAACAGATTAGAAAACTTTTTAAATAAACATGATCTGCTTAATCAGAATCAATACGGATTTAGAGTAAAGAGTACAACATTCACAATAATAGAAGCAACAGAGGAAATAATAAATGCATTATATCAAGGAAAATATGCAATTGGTATATTTATAGATTTTAGAAAAGCATTTGATACAATAAGTCATTCAATACTTCTTAATAAACTGCAGTTGTATGGTATTAGGGGAGTGCGCTGAATTGGGTTACAGGTTATTTATCTGAGAGACAATAGTTAGATGAGATAATATCTGTCTGGATGTGTGAGAATTGCCTGTGGGGTCCCCCAGGGGTCGGTATTGGGCCCCAAAATATTTAACATATATATAAATTATATATTCCAAGTTTATAAATTATTAAAAATAATATTATTTGCTGATGATACTAATATATTTTATTGGAAATATTTATAAGGAACTAATCCATATTCTAAATAATAAATTAAAAAAGCCAAAAATAAATGGGTGGATAGTAATAAATTATCGCTAAATATAGATAAAACTAAGGTCATAAAGTACAGTATATATATATATATATATAAGTACAGTATATATATACACTACCGTTCAAAAGTTTGGGGTCACTTAGAAATTTCCTTATTTTTGAAAGAAAAGCACTGTTTTTTTCAATGAAGATAACTTTAGACTAATCAGAAATACACTCTAATATCTAATATACATTGCTAATGTGGTAAATGACTATTCTAGCTGCAAATGTCTGGTTTTTGGTGCAATATCTACATAGGTGTATAAAGGCCCATTTCCAGCAACTATCACTCCAGTGATGGTACATTTTTTTTTTTTTTTGTACTTGTTTTGTACCCGTAGGTAGATTAGTTTTGCAGTCTGGTGACAAGCCACCAGCTGCCGGTCGCTGCGTGCGCAAGCGCCCCGTATCCCTAACCTGCATGTTTTTAGCATGTGGGAGGAAACCGGAGGAATCCCGGAGTAAACCCACGCAACACGGGGAGAACATGCAAACTCCACACAGATCACTGTTGGCTGGGGGCAGGGAACGAACCCACGATCTCATGATCCCCGCGATCCTCCGGCTGAGGGTAAAACTGTGCTGCCGCAGTGCTAACCACTGCGCCACCGTGCAGCCAATGTGTTTGCTCATTGAGTCAGAAGGCTAATGGATGATTAGAAAACACTTGTGCAATCATGTTAGCACAGCTGAAAACAGTTTAGCTGGTTAGAGAAGCTATAAAACTGACCTTCCTTTGAGCAGGTTGAGTATCTGGAAAAAATTATTATTTCAAATACAAATCATTATTTCTAACCTTGTCAATGTCTTGACTATATTTTCTATTCATTTTACAACTCATGGTGGTAAATAAGTGTGAGTTTTCATGGAAGACACAAAATAATTGTCTGGGTGACCCCAAACTTTTGAACGGTAGTATATATATATATATATATATATATATATATATATATATATATATATATGCAATTAAAAGTTGCTTTTCTTGTTTTTCATTGATCCATTGCAAGTTTAATGATTAATCACAGTTAATTAGAGAAAAAAATGTACAATTAATTACCTAAAATGTTTTTATCGACACAACTCTGATTCTACATTGTACCAATTTGTGTTAACAATATTCAAGAGTAGCGGTTGTAAATTATTTGTTTTTTTATAGCAATACTGTTCTTGGTGGAACAACAACTAAAACACAAACAAAAACCATAACTAAACAAATCATTATAATTTGTTGTAGATACCTACTGTTAATTAATAAATTGCATTTATGGAACTGTTGTATCAATGCAACATTACACTTGAGGTTGTGTTGTTTATTGAATACTGTATAGTACTGCTGTAATATCTCCTATGTGCATCAAGCCTATGACAGAATTACTGCAGTGCTATATTCACTTACTTTCTATCTACGTATGCATCTATCTGTCTGTCTGTCTGTCTGTCTGCATCGATCTATCTATGTGGATCTATCTACTGTACCTATCTATAGTATCTGTCTGTCTTTCTGTCATCTATCTATCTATCTATCTATCTATCTATCTATCTATCTATCTATCTATCTATCTATCTATCTATCTATCTATCTATCGACATAAGGTGTTGGCTCTCAGCCCAGTTGTATTGCAAAAAAGAGAGAATACTGTGATCCATGGACGACTCAGCTTCCGCACTGTCTTCCCACATCAACATGTATTTATTGGCAATTATAACAGATTGCACCTTAAGAAGGGGGAAGCATGTCTGTTGTTCCCATTAGAGCTACAATGAAACAAGCTGTTGGATCCAGTAAATGAGATTTCACAGTAAGAGTTCCCAGTCACTGGAGAGAGCATGACATGTTTCCCCATATCTGAGTAATTCACTTTTTTGACATAATTAAGAATAAAAATTGTAAAAAGCAGATGAGACCAGCTCACTTTTTGACAAAAACATTTTATTTAAAATAATCCTGCAGTGGAATACACTTTGCATTCAGCAAATGCGCCACTGGGTTGCTCATGCTGTTATCAAATAGTATGTGTAATTTTGGAGGTTATTAAACAATTCTACCTATTCTAATGTTGTGTGTTCTGTATCAACAAACCCACACCCCATGTCTCATATGTCTTACTTTGTTCATTATGTGGGAATAAGCTATTTTTCTCTCTTTTGTATCAAATTAATATCTAACATTTTTCCCCACATCTAACAATCTGGAGTGCAAAAAAAAAAGCAACTTTGCAAGCTACAGTAGCAACATCTGTGGTATGAAATATGCAGCTATGACTCACATGTTTCCCAAAGACAACGATCAAAGTACAACGGTGCTACTTACATACTGTAGTCCAATGGATTGTTGAACAACACAGGTGTCTCAAAAAACCATAGTTCCAGCAAACATTTGCAAAGACTGTGGTAAAGGTGTGTCATTGCAACAACATCTTAGGAGCTGCTGTAGTAGTAGTAGCTGCAGAAAATGGTAAATACTGACAGAAAATGAAACTTGGCAAGTTATGATATAATTAGTGGTGAGCATTATGTGGATGATTCTACAATTTGAGGGAAATTTAGACTTCAACAACTGAAAAAAAATCCCTTTATTTAATACATATGTAATATTCACTTTTTAAAAAAAAAAAAAATCATCAGTTAACTGGATTTGCCCAGCTCATCAGAGATACAGTTTTTATATTTGTTAGATGTTGTGTGATACATTTTGGGCAATCCTGTTTCCCCCCCAAAAAAATATTGTTTCGGAATACTCATTCATTTTCACACAAAACTTTACATAGTTATTTAAACAACATCTGAAACCTACCTACCCACCTATGTTTTCTGTAATTTCAGTATTTAGATGAATGTCTTTCCTCAAATATACTGTGCATAGGGCTGTGCGATATGACAATATATATTGTGACACAATAAAAATGTCTACCGTTTCATATAAAATGTATCATTTATATCGGGCTATAAAAGAAACATACCCCATTTTTACTTGTCACCGCTCTGCCTCTCCCCCGCAGTGAGCCAGGTGTGTGGGTTATGGTAGTTACAGCAGCAGATAACTCCAAGCTAATGTTTTGGCCAGATAGCTGCGACTTCGGTTTGTCAGGGATGTGGGACTGTTTCCCACCATGCTGCATCAGAGAGGATAGTCCTCTGACCTCGTTTTAATTGGAAGAAAGTCACATTAACACCATCTCACTCTAATTATAAAACAGCAAATGCTAAGTGACAATACTGTCACTCATAGGAAACATTATAATGTAATATACAACAGTTAATTCCGACAAAGCAATTTGATTGGACAATAGGGATTCCAGGAGTTACTAAAATCTACAATAATTGCATGTGTATCACTCCACTTCAAAGGTGTTCATGTAACCGTTAATGACTAACACTAATTTAATGTCAACTAACTCTCAGTGACAATTGCAATACTGTTATGAATACCTTAATTTCCACAGTGAGCCCACTTATTGGACCAAGGCCAGAATTGCCGATTTTAGTCTGGGATCTCCAAGTCTGTTTCGACCCTTATGTCGAGGTGGACTGACCTAGTCATTTTGACCCTTATTTAAGGTAAACATACACCTCCTAAGTCTCTTCTGCACACAGGCAAGACAAACATATCCCTAGGCTTACACCACAACACCATGATCTGGAAACCTCCCACTCTACCACTGAGCCAAGGAGGAATTCCTCTACTAGCACAGGGCCAGTAGTGGAGGTGTGCCTTAAGGTGTCAGGAACTGGACCACTGTCTAATTCCTTATGGAGGAGGATCCATAACAGAGGTGCTGTTTGAAACTGGTGTTTACCTGATCCAGAAGTCCCACCCTTTAGAAAAAAAACAAAACTTTATTCAATCGGCTTATAGTCTGCCCTTGTATAAACATCCAAGAAATTTCACATCTGTTCAAAAAAAAAAAATAGGCAGTGCTAGAGTTGGATTTATTGTCTCGATTAACAAACCACAATACCTTTGTGGTGATGGACTCTTTGTTTCATCTGAAAATGCGAAGAAAAGCAAATGAAGTGTGCTAAATCGCTAGCATGCTCACTACTAACCACCTGCTAGCTACCGTCATTGGCTTTGATCTTGGGCCTTCTGCAGTACAGACTCAACAGGTATGTTGTATAAACACTTATTACTTTTGCACTTGACAATGTTTAATTTGTTTACATGTGTGTGAAATGACAATAGACGTCTTCATGCTTTTTGAGATGTTTGGCAACAGTTACTGGCTACATTTAGAAGGGACTTTTTTTTTCTCAGCTGCGCAAAATTTATGGTTTGTGGTTAAACAAACAAATCATGGGTCATGGCCATGGGTCATGGGTTACAAAAAGCACAAGGACGACTGACTTCATGTTTAGCTTCTTTATTCACTCCATCACACACATTAACCTGAACTAGTGTCTCTAGGAACTAAATGTATCACGCCACGTATCAAACAATTCCTACCACCTGTATAACTGTATACTTCCACAATTTAAACATAAAATAGTTCCCTTCCCAAACACGTGAAATTATTTAAAAGTAGCTAAAAATATAATGGCCAAGAATGACAATCAAAATTATATCATTTAAAGTTTGTATAAATTAAAGTACTGTAAAAAAAATCTCATCTTACACTAACTTCCTTCTTGCCTTGAGAGAGAGCAGTCGCATTTTTCTTCCCTCCTCTCCTGCCTTCCTGATCTATTCCCAGCTTTTGCAATGTTGCGTTTTTGTCTGTGTTTAGTCGCTCTTCTTCTGCTGAATCTTAATCTAAACGGAAATTATGGATTTGGAAGCGGCTTAAATGTGCTATTGTCACTATTTTTCAACAAGAATTGGGCCAAGGGGGAGCCCAAGAATTGGAACCTACGAGGAGACTCATGGACATTGGAATTCATGCTTCTGTGGAAACATTATTGGTTATGATCTCAGGACTTCTATTTTTGGCTGTGGAGTTCCCTGATGCATCAGAAATTGAAGGAAGGTGAGAGAGCTGATCAAAGCGGACCCGGCAAGCTCCTTCATCAAATTCGACCAGTTGGGGAAGGCACGAGTAGCGGCAAACGGTGAACTGAATGACAGTGATTCAGTGAAGGAATACATCTGAAGCCCTGTGCTCTCCATGGAAAAACAGTTTAAGCCTGCACATATAATGGAAGCACAGAATTACACGGGTGAGGACAAATTCTATTCTCTGAGTGCACTGTGCTGATTTGATTTGATCTTGTTTGCCCCGTGTTTACATTCCTCCTGATTGAGATAAGCGGAAGGACCGGCTCTTATGTCTACCCAAACAATCAACAATCAGTTGTTGTGGTCAGCGGATTGGATCCTCAAGGACAATGCCCATGTGCCTTCTGCAAGCAAGAGAGAGAGCAAGAGAGATAGACTCTGGACTCTGGACTTGTTTATAAGTCACATGATTATAACATCTATCTAGGAGGCGCCCTCTGCTGCTCACTAACAACTGTTACATTTACACTACACAATGCATACAACATTACATGCATACAATACACTGCCTCTCAACTTTTGTGTGTGATCTCCTGCTAAATGTCTGCTAAATGTGCATTGAGGTTTTTTTTTTTGCCTGCAATCAAAATTTCGCTCACTTGCCGAGCGTCATTCTGATAAAACATGTTTTTTTTTCTCTCTCGCCTACTGTGTCATATCCATTTTCTTTTTCTTTTTTTTCCTTTCTTCTTTATGACTGGTGCCTAGCGGCTGCCCCGGCCTTGGATGCGCTCTGCAGAGCGTGCCCAAATGCCAAGTCACGTTTCGTTACCTTGTATTCATACATGTGTAATGACAATAAAGTTGAATCTCAATCTCAATCTCAATCTCAACTTTTTTTTTTTTCACTTCCAGCGCCACACAAGTAGGCTGCCTTTTTGCAACAGCGGATCAATTTCTGCCTATTTCTATTTACTATCTGGCTCTCTTGCCAATCTTTCTGATCCAGCGTCACCTTTATTCCATCTGAACACGTAGATCACCCAAATGTCTCCTGAGCCAGCGGACGGAGCCACTGTTTCTTGCAGGAGGCAGTACAATAGAGACCAGCTGTTAGCATTTAACCGGCCCACGATGCTAGCGCAAAAACTCCACATACCGGGAGAAATAAGACGGAAACGGCCTGGATGTCGAGCTGGAGTAAGACGGCGGGTGAGGAATATAAGGTACAGACCCGTCCTCCCATCCGTTATTATGGGGAATGTTCGATCACTACTCAGTAAGACTGATGAGCTAGCGGCTATCTCCCGCTATGACAGCGTCTTCAGAGAGATTAGCTTGATGTTGTATACTGACACGTGGCTAACAGAACTAGCAACAGATGCTAACATCGAACTGGAGGGTTTCCATGCAATACGGGCAGACCGGACACCAGACAGTGGGAAGACAAGGGGCGGAGGAGTGATAATGTATGTCAGTAACAACTGGTGCAGACCGGGACATATCACGGTTAAGAAACAGCACTGTAGCAAAGACATTGAGTTGCTAGCTGTTGGCATGTGGCCTACATATCTCCCAAGGGAATACTCACACGTGATCTGCATTGTTATTTATGCAAATCCGATGGCGAACGCTGGGACAGCGCGTGACGTCATCCACTCAGTAACTGGCAGGCTGCAGACAGAACACCCAGATGCTCTTCTCCTCATCTCAGGTGATTTCAACCATATTTCACTGTCCCCCATTCTACCCACGCTCACCCAGTATGTCACATGCCACACTAGGGACAATAAAACACTGGACTTATTTTATGCAAATACTAAGGAGGCATACACCTCATCACCACTCCCCTCACTTGGGAGATCGGATCACAACTTGGTTCATTTCCTGCCGGTGTACAAACCCCTAGTACACAGACAACCTCCGGTCATGCGCACGGTGAAGTTATGGTCTGAGGAGGCAATGGACGCGCTAAAGGACTGTTTTGAAATCACTGCCTGGGAGCAGTTCTGCGATCCACATGATGAGGACATCGATGGCCTCACTCACACCATCTCGGACTACATCGGCTTCTGTGTGGACAACACCACACCCACCAAGACCATACGGTGTTGCTCGAACAACAAACCCTGGATCAACCCTGAGATAAAAACACTTCTGAGAGAGAAGAAGAGGATCTTCAGGTCGGGGAACAGGGAGATGCTGAAGTCCGTACAGAGGGAGCTGAGGAGGAAGATCAGAGAAGGCAAGGAAAGCTTCAGGAAGAAGATGGAGGACAAGCTGCAACAGAGCGACATCGGCGGGGTCTGGAGAAAACCTTAAAACCATCTCTGGGCTCCAGAATACCTCCCCCTAGGCCACGGGGTGCAGGGAGTGGGAGAACAATCTGAACCTGTTTTTTAATAGGTTTGACCAATCGCCCTCCCCCCCGACTGCACAACAGTAGGGCGCATGCGCACGCAGCGACCGGCAGCTGGTGAAAAAGTCCGTCATCTGTGTGTCTTGTTTTTATGCACTTTAATGTGTTTTTACAAAATTCTCTGTCGTTTCTGTCCTGGAATGTTTGTGGACTGTATGGCGAAGAGCTCCCTGGTTCCATCAATATGGACTTCCTCCCCTTTTTTGCACTGCTGCTACTTTTCCTCCAGCTCTTTGTCTCTGAGGTAAATGCGATCGGCATCATGGCAGGCAGAATACATTATTCCAGGGACATGTTGCTGCATTTAAACACGGTTGATGCAGCGGCTGTGATTGAGCCTAAGCCGCAACTGCCGGACTTTATTTTGAGAGACAGACACAGCGGTGAAAAGAGAGACAGGAGAGACGGGAGAAGGAACGCGGAAAGCGTGGAGGCGTGAAATTGCGCCTGAGAAGATGTCAGTTTGGTAACATTCCTCTTCCTTCTATGATTTTTTGGGAACGTACAATCTCTGAGGAACAAATGAAATGAAATGAAAATGAAATGAAACAAATGAAATGAAATTCAAGGGAATGTACGCTACCAGAAGGACTTTAAGAACTGCTGTGTCATGGCTTTCACCGAGTCTTGGCTTAATGCGCATGAACCGAGACGCAGACCTGTGGATTGATGGCTTTGGAGCCCCACTGCGCTCGGATCGGCAGGAATAGGTAACGGGGGAAACGTCAGGGGGGCGGCGTATGTTTATACATTAATAAGCAGTACTGCACATCTGTCACGGTCAGAGAGCGCATCTGTACACCCGATGTGGAGCTGCTGTCTGTGTCACTACGCCCCTTTTATTTGCCTCGCGAGTTCCCCAGCTTTTCATCACAACTGTGTACATTCACCCGAGGGCAGACGCTGACTCCGCCTCCAGCACCGTCTTTGATGTGGTCCAGCGGCGGCAATCAATTTCTCCAGAGGCGCCAAACTTCATTCTTGGGGGATTTTAACCATGTTTCTTTAAAGAAGACACTTAAAAACTTTTATCAGTATGTCTCCTGCCAACCAGGCGAAAAAAGACATTGGACCTGTGCTATGGATCCATAGAGAGGCCTATAAATCACTCCCCCCTTCCTCCTGTAGGATCCTCAGATCACAACTGTGTACATTTGCTGCCCACATATAAACTGCTCTCAGAAGAGGCAAGGTGGAGACGAGAGACATTGATGTGTGGACAGAGGATTCAGCGCACAGCCTCAGGAATGCTTTAACTGTACAGACTGGGAGGTGTTCACACTGTCCTGCGGAGATGATTGGACTCGTTGGTGGACGTCACATGCTCATACGTGGCTTTCTGTAAAAATAAGATTGTTCCACGTAAACGTGTCAAAATATATCCAACAACAAGCCATGGGTTACAAAATCAGTTAAATCCTGCTTACAGAGGAAGCACTTGCCTTTAAACAGGGGTCTGTTTCTGAGCTACAGGTTGCCACAAAAGAGCTGAAGTCCGAAATTTTAAGAGCAAAACAGAATTATAAATCAGAATTGGAAAGCAAGATGGCAACAAAGAAACTTGTTCAGCCTGGGCCAGTATGAAAACTATTGCAGGCCTTCAGAGCACAGAGCACAGTAATCGTGTGTTTTTAGATGGTTTTAATTCAGACACAGAGCTGGCTAATGCTCTTAATTGCTTTTATGGTCGTTTTGACTCCTTTGATTATAGCACAGAAACCCAAGATTTGAAACAGAAACTCAAAGACAATCAAGCACATTTAATATTGAGGTGCAGGATGTTAAAAGGGAGTTCTGCGCTGTAAAAGTGAACAAAAGTCAGGGCCCTGATAATATATGTGGGCGCTTGGTAAAGTCCTGTGCACATGACTGAGTCCTATATTTCATTACATTTTCAATAAGTCCTTACAGACACAACATGTGCCTAAGGATCTGGAAAGAAGCCGTGGTTGTTCCCGTTCCAAATCCAGCTGTCCTAAAACGGTAAACGACTTTAGACCAGTTGCTTTGACTTCAATTTTAATGAAAATTTTCGAAAAACTGGTCAGATGTGAGGTCCTAAAGCAGACTGAGCATGCATTGGATTCCTCTGCATTTTGCCTATAGGCCTCACAGAGGAGTGGAGGATGCCACCTGTCACTCTGTTTAACATGCTTTTTAAAATCTGGATTTAATGGGACACACGCCAGGCTTTTATTTGTGGACTATTCCTCCGCCTTTAATACAATCCAACCTCATATCTTAGTAGAAAGTCTCCTGCAACAATTTGATTTGAGCAATAATCTGGTGGGTTGGATTCTGGATTTCTTAACCAACAGGACGCAGAGAGTAAGGGTCAATGGTACATTGTCTGACCTAAAGTGCTCTTCTACTGGCTCTCCTCAGGGGTGTGTGTTGTCACCACTACTCTTCATCCTGTACACAAACATGTGTCGGAGCAGACATGACAACAGACACATTATAAAGTATGCTGATGACTCAGTTAATGTCAGTCTCCTCCAGGATGGTGAGAGTGGCCACGGCCCAGTAGTTGATGATTTTGTTCACTGGTGTGAGGATTCCTACCTGCAGCTGAATACGGCAAAAACTAAAGACATGATTATTGACTTTAGGAGGAAAACTCCCAGGCACAAAGTCGCCGTACTAAAAGGCCAGACCCACCGAATGTGTACAATCCTACAAATATCTTGGGACAATTATTGATAGTAATTTAAACTTTGAAAAGAACTGTGAAAGGGTGTGCAAAAAAGGGTCGGCAACATTTGCATTGCTTGAGAAAACTTGCACGCTTCCAATTGACCGAACCATAATGACAATGTTTTATCGGGCTTTTATTGAATCTGTTTTATCCTTTTCTTTAGTGTCATGGTTTGGTCAGATAAAAACTGAAACAGAGGAAATCCTTGGATCAGGTAGTTAGATGGTCCAGTCCGTTTGCTTGGTGAGTCACAGCTGAGCCTGACATCCCTGTACACCAGACAAGTACAGAGGATGGCTACCTCCATTTTAAATGATGGCTCCCACCCTTTGCACTGCAACTTTCAGCTTCTTCCCTCAAGACGGAGGTTTGCTGTCCCAAAAAGTAAAACCCAGCGCGACAAAAACAGCTTTGTTCCTGCTGCTGTCAAAGAGTTGAACAAGCTGTAACAATATATTGCACATAATTTAGGTACCTATTTATTAACTCCATTTTATATTTACTTATTTTTGTAGGTGTTCCTTGGGTTCTAAATATTTTATTGGGTTTAGACCTTTGAGTTTTTAACCTCTTTGACTAGTTTTTAACTTTTAATATGACCCTTCTCTCTTACCTCTGGTTTTTCTCTCATCTCTTTGTCTTTTTATACCCTGATTGATGGAGCCTTGAGTATTTTTATCATGTTTATAGTCAGCTTCATGTGTGCCTGTGTTTGTGTCTATGTTGAATGTAATTTGTGGCTTGTAAATAAGGAAGTCACCAGACTGCAAAACAAATCTACCTACGGGTACAAATAAAGTAACCTGAACCTGAACCTGAACCTGAACCACTGCTGCCTCTAAAGTCATCGAGACCTGCTGTCCACACCCCACTCCACCAACAACCCCCACTCCTAGCACACAGCCCCCCAACCTGACCCTCACTAAGACCCAGGTGAGGACGGAGCTGAGGAAGATCAAGGCAAGGAAGGCCTCGGGACCGGATGGGATCAGCGCAAAGCTCCTCAAGTCCTGTGCAGACCAGCTGTGTGGGATTGTGGAGGAACATCTTCAACCTGAGTCTGAAGCTGGGGGAGGGTACCACAGTTGTGGAAACATCTTGTGTGGTACCTGTACCAAAGACTTCCCACCCCAAAGATCTGAACAGCTACAGACCAGTGGCCCTGACGCTCACATGATGAAGACCCTGGAGAGACTGCTCCTTGCTCACCTCTGCCCCCTGGTGGGACCAGTGATGGATCCACTCCAGTTCACCTACCAGCATGGCATTGGGGTGGAGGATGCAGTGATCTTCCTCCTTCACCGTTTTCTGTCCCACCTGGAGAAGCCCGGGAACTGCGTGAGGATCATGTTCTTTGACTTCTCCAGTGCTTTCAACACCATTCAACCAATGATCCTGAAGGACAAGCTGTTGTGCGCAGGGGTGGACCAGCACCTGTCATCATGGATCCTGACCACCTCACTAACCGGCCACAGTTTGTGAGAACCCGGGATTATGTGTCTGACACGATCATCGGTAGCACAGGGGCCTCCAGGGAACAGTTTTGGCTCGCTTCTGTTCACCCCTTTATACTGCGAACTTCTCACACAACACAACACACTGCCATCTACAGAAGTTCTCTGACGACTCTGCGATCGCCGGCCTCATCTCCAATGGAAATGAAGCTGAGTACAGAGGACTTATCCAGGACTTCGTGGACTGGTGCCACCGGAACTGCCTCCAGATCAACGCGAGGAAAACTAAGGAGCTGGTGGTGGACTGCCGCAGGCAAGGACAACCCCTCACAGCACAGTAAACATACAGGGAACAGACATTGAGATGGTGACATCCTACAAGTACCTTGGTGTTCATCTGAACAATAAACTAGACTGGTCACCACAATACCGACGCACTCTACAAGAAGGGACAGCGCAGGCTGCTCCTGCTGAGGAGGCTCAGGTCTTTTTGTGTACAAGGGCCACTGCTGAAGACATTCTACGACACGGTGGTGGCATCAGCCATCACTTTTGGTGTGGTCTGCTGGGGCAACGGCATTTATACAGCAGCCGATAGGAAGAGACTGAACAAACTGATCAAGAAAGCTAGATCTGTCCTGGGGAAACGCCTTGACCCAGCGGAGGAGATAGGAGAGAGGAGGATGGTGGCAAAACTGTCATCTCTGCTGGAGTCCGAGTCCCACCCTATGCAGGACATATTGAACGCACTGAGGAGCTCATTTAGCAGTAGGCTACATCATCCTAGGTGCGCAACCGAGAGGTTTCGCAGGTCCTTCCTACCTACGGCTGTCAGACTGTATAACCAAAGCAGGGCTGCTCACAGAGATAGCAAAAAACAAAAAACAAAAACATGACAACCTAATAGTATTGAATGCAAAAGACGCAACAGACTTACACAAATGGTCCCCTCCAGTATACAACTAGGACAATATCAGTCGCTATGGAGGGTGACAATATGTATGGGTACATATTCATACTATGTAGGATAACTAAGTAGACAGTGATGCTGTTTATTCCATCCTGCTACAATGCTCCGCACTTTGTATATATATATTTATATATTTATGTGTACGTATGTATATCCACTGCTGTTATTTATATTTTTCATATCTTCTTAATTATTGCTCTGAGTGTTGCTATCCCTGTGCTATTGCAATCCTGGAATTTCCCCATTGTGGGACTAATAAAGGCTTATCTTATCTTATCTTATCTTAACTAGGGGTGAGATATGGCTAATGCCCTACACATAGTTACTATATTTGTTGATACTGTACTCCCTCTCATGTAATATTGCTTAATCAGAACATCTGTGGTTTAAATTACTGCCGAGTATCTTAATTTTGTCTGAAATTTTTTTTTCTAAATAAATATATACACACTAAATAAATAATAAAAAAAAAATTCAAATGTGTCCCAGAAGCAAACTGGCTCTAAATGTAACTTACTTTAGTTCTAATAATGTTTTTTTTTAGTGAAGTAGCGATAAAGAATGCAGTTGAAGTTATCACTTGTATTTCATTACATCACCTTTTGTCCCTTTAATTTTCAGATCATGGCCAATCTTAAATAATGACAGATGGATTTGTACAACTGATTTTTTTCAGTATGTAATTTAAAATGTAAAAAAAGACATTTTTTATGTGATTGTAGAGGATGTGCTCGAATGATGAGGCTGAGTTTATTTCTCAGGTTCAGCTATATTGACAGAACACATCGTCTAGCATTCTCAAGCAGGAAGAAGATGAAGAATCATATCACATCACCCTTTTATATGTTTCCAGCATCAGAACTCAAGTGACATGGTGCTTCAGTAAACATACAGTCACAAAGCATCCCTTTGAACCTTCACCATTGTCTCTCATTCCTTGATGAACCGGAAATCCCTCCGGGGCATCTTCTGTGGGACAAAAAGACAAATCTCACACCTCCTCGTTATCTTCTGCAAATTCGAGTCCTTTGTCCTTCCAGAAGTGAAACCCCCAATACGCATGCAGTCATATCTCTGTGGAAATGTGAGCCCACCATGTGTGTCACCCACACTACCCCCCCCAAACGTCTATTAAGGGCAAAACATGCATGGCATAAAAAAAAGAAAAACACAAAACACTCCACATATCACTAATCAATCCACCAACTGCCTGGGTTTTAACCTTCTGCCGAATCTGCTGCAACCTGGCTTTGCTACCCCTGCAGCATCTCTCTGCATCTGTGGATTAAAGCTGTTAGCACGTTTCTGTGAAGATTCTGGAGAATGTCCTTTCGGCAGCCTGCCACGGTGGGGGGGCCTCGCGAGCTGCACTTGCTCATCAGCCAAAACAAAAGCGGGTTTGAGCCTGTTTATGCAAATCAACTCCCTTCTGCCCCCCTAAATCTCGCAGAAAATGCTTCTGCCCGGTCTCCAGCACTCTGAACGGTCCGTCATAAAACGGTCGCAAACTTGGACGCTGAGCATCATGTCTAACAAAAACAAACTCTGCATTTTTTAAAGCCTTTGGCACAAAAACGTGTGGGAAACTGTGATGGACCGGGCCAGGGAGCGTGTTTGCTCCCGAGTCGCTCTGCCACGGCTGAGCAGGGGGGCCATTTGGTGCGGGATTATCGGGGAGGACATTCCCCCGGCAAACGGAGAGGTTGTGCAAAGACTAACTCAGCTGGGGAAGCATGCAAATCTTCCTTAGGTGCAGAACGCAACCCCAGTAAAACCCATGGAAGTTTGTCCACCCAATTTGTATCCGTCAGCGACGCTCTGAGGGCTGCTTTCAATGACCTGTGAAAGCGTTCGCATAAACCATTAGCCTGGGGGTTATACGCGGTGGTGCGATGAATCTTCACCCCCAAGCTGCGGGCCATCGATGACCATAGTTCGGAAATAAATTGGGGACCCCTGTCGGACGTTATGTCCGACGGGACACCGAAACGTGCAACCCACGCTGCTAAAAACGCTTGCGCAACTTCTTCCGCTGTGGTTGATGTCAGAGGAATCGCCTCTGGCCAACGCGTGGTGCGATCCATCATGGTCAAAAGATGTCTGTGCCCATGTGATGGTGGGAGCGGGCCCACCAAGTCAACATGCACGTGATCAAAACGCATAGCGGGGATGTGAAAAGGTTCTAACGAAGCCTTAGTGTGTCTGTGTATTTTGGCTCGCTGACACGCTACGCAGGCCGCCGCCCATTCCTTGACCTGTTTGCGCAACCCGGGCCAAACAAATTTCTCCCCCACCAACTTAATCGATGCGCGCACCCCTAGGTGCGCGAGAGAATGGACCGAGTCAAAAACGCGGCAACGCCACGCGGCTGGCACCACGGGGCGAGGCCGTCCCGTGGAGACATCGCAGATTAGTGGGGGCATACCAATTTGCTGCACCCTGTGCTCCTGCCTTAACCCTGTTGGTCCAGACTGGAGCGCACGCACGTCCGCGTCATTAACCTGCTCCGCGGCCATGGCTGCATAATCTAACCCTACACAGACCGGGGCTGCGCGCGCTCCCGCGTCGCCGCCCATGCCCGCGGCCACGGCTACAGAGTCTGCCCCCATGGGGCTTGGTGTTGCTACCGCGCGCGACAGACAGTCTGCCACAACATTGTGTTTACCCGCGACATGCTGGATATCAGTGGTGAACTCCGATATTGTGGCTAGTTGCCTTTGTTGCCGGCCCTGACCAGGGTTCTGAAATTTTGGCCATCGCAAACGTTAGCGGTTTGTGATCCACAAACGCGGTGAAACGTCGCCCCTCTAACCAGAACTGAAAATGGCGGATGGCCAAGTGTAGGGCCAAAAGCTCCCTGTTGAACGCACTGTATTTACCCTCACTATTGCGCAAAGTCCTGCTGAAAAACGCGAGAGGTTGCCATGTACCTGCCACAAACTGTTCAACTACCACCCCCACTGCTACATCGGAAGCGTCAGTGGTGAGCGCCATGCGGGCCGTTGGAACTGGGTGCGCTAACAAACTGCGTTTGCCAGGGCTGATTTGACCTGGGCAAAAGCGTGCTCCGGCTCCGGAGACCATTCAACTTTATTTGCGGGCTTTTGTTTTTTAAACGCAGTGTACAATGGCTGCATGAGCCGTGCTGCACTTGGGAGGAACCGGTTGTAAAAATTAACCATCCCCAGAAACTCCTGTAGCGCCTTGACCGTTTGAGGTAAACGTACAGTCGTACGTTTACGTTACTCAAACGTACGTTTGAGTAAACATACAGTCACAAAGCATCCCTTTGAACCTTCACCATTGTCTCTCATTCCTTGATGAACCGGAAATCCCTCCGGGGCATCTTCTGTGGGACAAAAAGACAAATCTTACACCTCCTCGTTATCTTCTGCAAATTCGAGTCCTTTGTCCTTCCAGACGTGAAACCCCCAATACGCATGCAGTCATATCTCTGTGGAAATGTGAGCCCACCATGTGTGTCACCCACATGATCATTATATCTAAACTAGAGAATTTAAAGAAAATGTATATTGTGATATACTGTATATTGTTATCATCAAATAAGATTACTTATATCATGATATGAAATTTTGGTCCTATCACGCAGTCCTACCTTAACTATTACAAAAGCAACATATTAAACCCTTGTGAGCTAATACAATATTCAATTCAATTCAATTCAACTTTATTTATATAGCGCCATTTCACAACAACAGTCATCTCATAGCACTTTCAACTGTAGGGGGAACCCCCACAATTGCAGAAAGACCCCAGCAATCAGGCGATCCCCTGTGAGCAAGTGCTTGGTGACGGTGGAGAGGAAAAACTCCCTTTTAACAGGAATAAACCTCCAACAGAACCAGGCTCAAGGAGGGGCAATCATCTGCTGCAACTGGCTGGGGAGTGAGGGGATAGAGAAGATGAAAAGAAAAGACATTTAGCGAGCAAACAGCACAATGAGGACTCAGTCTATGGGAGAGACCAAACAGATGTTAATGACCAGCAAAAAAAAAAAAAAAAAAAAAATTCATTGAGAGTGAAGAAAGGAGTGAAGCCCAGTGCATTATTGGAGGTCCCCCGGCTGTCTAAACCTATTAGCAGCATAACTAAGCGAGGGTTCAGAGACACATGATCCCTCCCTAATTGTAGGCTATATCAAAAAGGAAGGTTTTAACCCTACTCTTAAAAACAGAGATCGAGTCTGACTCCCGAATCCAGATTGGCAGCTGGTTCCACAGGAGAGGAGCTTGATAACTGAAGGCTCTGCCTCCCACTGTACTTTAGGAGATTCTAAGTATTACAAGTAATCCTGCATTCTGTGAGTGTAGTGCTCTGTTAGGATAATAGGGTAGTATCAGATCTTTTAAATAAAAAGGGGCCTGATTGTTTAGAGCTTTGTAAGTGAGAAGAAGGATTTTAAACTTAATTCTAAACTCTATGGGAAGCCAATGAAGGGAGGCCAGAACCGGAGAGATATGATCTCTCTTTCTAGTACCTGTTAAAACTCTTGCTGCAGAGTTGGACCACATGTCACCCATGTGGTCCATGGACAACATGGTCCATGAACAATGTCATACGCAAACATCATAGTCCATGGATACTCCTGCCTGACCTATCTGTCGGCCTGTCCACCACCATGGCAAACAAGAAGGGGCTCAGAGCTGATCCCTGATGTAATCCCACTCCCACCTTGAATCCATCAGTTACTCCTACAGCACACTTCACAACCGTCTTGCTGACCTCATACATGTCCTGCACCACCCTCACAGACTTCTGGCACTCCTGACTTTCTCATACAGTACCACACTTCCTCTCTTGGCACTCTATCATCTGCTTTCTCTAGATCCAGAAAGACTAACTAACTAACTAACTAACCTGCACTTATATAGCGCTTTTCTAGTCACAAAGACCACTCAAAGCGCTTTCATTAATACTAACCCTCTATTCTAAGGGCCTATAGGAAACAGATATCTAGGGACAATTTAGAACAGCCAATTAACCTAACATGCATGTCTTTGGCATGTGGGAGGAAACCGGAGAAATCCCGGAGTAAACCCACGCAACACGGGGAGAACATGCAAACTCCACACAGATCACTGTTGGTCGGGGGCTGGGATCGAAACCCACGATCCCACGATCCCCACAATCCCCCGGCCAAGGGTAAACTGTGCTGCCGCAGTGCTAACCACTGTGCCACCGTGCAGCCAAGACACAGTGCAACTCCTTCTGATCTTCTCTGTACTTCTCCATCAGTACTCTTAGAGCAAACATTGCATCTTTAGTACTCTTTCTTGGCAATAAATCGTACTGCTGCTCACTGATTGTCACCGCTCCTCTTAACCTGGCTTCACAACTCTTTCCTGGCATGGACTGTCTGTGAATAAACACAGGTAAAGGACAACTACTTGGAGAAGACCCACCAGCTGCTCGAAAGAAATCACACTATACAGTGAAAACTGGCTTGAAAATAAATGTTTGGAGGATTATGGTGTGGGTATAGCAATAAAAGTTCTGAATCCTCAAATCTAAAACCTAGCCATTAAAGTCAGGTTGCTTGGTTATCTTTGATGGCAAGTGCACATGTCCAGTTTCAAGAGAGATCCAAATTGATAGCAGTTAAATACAGAATCCCATAAACAGATGCAGCCCAAATGCAAGAAATGTACATCCGTCTCCTGGACTTGTGTACTAGGCCAGTCGAAAGTTCAAAATGTTAAAATCAATGCTCCAAAACAAACAAAACTCTAAAATCGAGAATCCAGAGGTGTATTAAAAAAAAGCCAACATCACTTACAAAACCAATTCACTCAATTACTGTACATCATTAAAAATTTGATTAGTATTTAAGGTGGGTTTTCATAGCCAGCATAAATGAAGAGATCAAGAATAGCATTATAGTGAATAAAATAATATACTGACATTTTTACATTTTAAATGAGAAGCTGATGAATCTGAGAGCTGATGGTCTAAAATTATTCGACAAATATTATGTTTCTACTCACATGAAAAAAAAAAAAATCTATCTTCCTCCAAAATGAGTCGGCAGCTCTCACTCCTCTGACTCCCCACTGGGAAGCATCTCGTCTAGTCAGTCTTACAGCTGCTGCACAGACATTCAGCAGAATGTATAATGATGTAAATATCTGGTGAACATTGACAGTGTCTTTATGCCACTTTGCACAGTGGTGGTGACCTTTGAGAGATCGTTGAGAGATCTGGCAATTTTTTGTCTATCAATAATCTGAAGTGAACTCTACAATCACCACGATCTCCTCAAAGTTTTGACTTACTCCTTACCTTGTGTGTTTACACAAGGATCTCTCAAACCATCCCAAAGATCAAAAACTGGCACAATCTCTCAATGATCTCTGTGCTGTGTAAACGAGCCTTTACAGAAATCAATACCTCACACCTTTACACCAAAATGCAACAGAAGGTGCTTCTGTAAGAGATTTTCTTCTAACAGATGGGTTCATACAGTTGTTGCTTGAAAGTTTGTAAACCCTTTAGAACTTTCTACATTTCTGCATAAATATGACCTAAACATCATCAAATTTTCACACAATAAAACAGATAAAGAGAACCAAGTTAAATAAATGAGATCAATATATGTCATTTATTTATTGAGGAAAATGATCCAATATTACATATCTGAGTGTCAAAAGTTTGTGAACCTCTCTGGATTAGCAGGTAATTTGAAGGTGATATTAGTTAGTCATTTTCAATCAGTGTGATGACAATCAGGTGTGTGGGCACCACTGTTTTATTTAAAGAACCTGGATGTATCATAGTGTCAACACATGGAAGTGTATCATGGCACAAACAAAGGAGACTTCTGAGGACCTCAGAAAAAGGGTTGTTGATGCTCATCAGGCTGGAAAAGGTTACCAACTATCTCTAAAGGTCTCTAAACCATCTTTACAAACCACCCCCCTCCCTCCCTCACCTTAGACAATCAGACCATCTCTCCCTGCTTCTAATACCTGCTTTAACTGCCCTCAAGAAGAGTTCCCCCCAAACCAAACAAACAATTAAAACCTGGCCTGAAATGCCCTCCTAAAGCAACAGGACTACTTTAGCTGCACAGACTAGAACATCTTTGAATAGCAGGACCTGGACTCCCAAAGTGAATCTGTTCTTTTCTACATTAAATGCTGTGTAGAAAATGTGACAGTCACAAAACACATCCGGGTCTTTCCAAACTGGAAACCTGGATGACCAGTGAAGTCCAGGTTCTGGTCAGAGGCTGCAGCTCAGCCTTCAGGCAGAGGGGCAGCTCTCTGTACAGCACTGCCAGAGCCATCATGAGAAGAGGCATAAAAGTCACTAAGAGCACCTACAGGAGGAAAGTGGAGGGCTTCCTCCACAGACAACAACCCCCAACAGATGTGGAGAGGCATCCAGGCCCTCACCAACTACAAGGACCAGGGCCCCCCAACAGGAGCTTAAGAGCATCTTTGCCCGGTTTGAGCTCACCTCCCCCCCAAATCGTCCCCCTTCCCCTCCCACCCCGTCCTCCTCCCCTCTCTCCTCCCGACTCTCTGTCTACAGGTGCACAAGGTGAGGAGGAAACTGAAAGCAGCGAACCCAAACAGAGCTGCTGGCCCTGACGGTATCCCGGAGAGCAGTGGTCAAAACATGTGCAGAGCAGCTGGCAGAGATCCTCACCAAGTTGTTCAACCTCTCCCTGACACACGCCACTGGCCCCTCTTGCCTCAAGGTCTCCACTAACATCCCCATCACCAAAAAGTCTGTAATTGACAGCCTGAATTACTACAGACCCATAGCACCCATGTCTGTACTCATGAAGTGTTTTGAGTGACTGATGTCCCAGCACATCAGGGACTGTCTTCCCCCCTCCTTCAACCCCCACCAGTTTGCCTACAGGGGCAATCAGTCTAGGGAAGACGCCATCTCCACCACACTCCACAGACTGCTGAGCCACCTGAAGAACCCAAGGCGCTACATGAGGATGCTTTTTGTGGACTACAGCTCAGCTTTCAACACCATCATCCTGGACATCCTGATCAACAAACTGCTCCTCCTCCAGATCCCCTGCTACCTGTTCCTGGATAAAAAACTTTCTCACCAACCACCACCACAAACAGGGTGGTTTGGCCTGGGTGGGCTTGGCCCCCAACCACTCCTCCACACTATCTCTCAGCACTGGCTCCCTGCATGGCAGCTTGCTAAGTCCCTCTACTGTACTCCCTGTACACTTTGGACTGTATTCCAACCTACCCAACCACCGTCATCATGAAGTACATGGACGATACCACCTTGGTTGGGCTCATCACCGATGACAATGAGAGGGCATACAGGGTGGAGGCAGAAAATCTGCTGCTGTGGTGCCAAGCAAATAACCTGAAACTAAATGTAAAAAAAAAAAAACCCAAAGAACTCATACTGGAAAGAACAGTCAGGACTACACACCCCCTCCTCATAAATGGTAACTGCGTGGAACTGCGTGGCTGAGCTTTCTTCACCAAGGCCCTGGTGAAGAAAAGCTCAGCAGTGGCTGCACTTCCTCCGTGTTCTGAAGAAGAACAACCTGCAACAGAAGCTGCTGCTGGCCTTCTACCGCAGCGCAGTGGAGAGCATGCTCACCTACTGTCTAAGTGTGTGGTACGCCGGCTCCACAGCCCGAGAACAGGGAGGCTGTGCAGAGGGTCATCAACACTGCCCAAAAACTCATTCGCTGCCCTCTGCCCTCCCTGGAAGACATCTCCAGATCCTCCTGTTTCCGAAAGATCAAGGCCATCACAGGAGACCCCTCATATCCTGCCCACCACCTGTTTGACCTGCTTGCCTCTGGACGACGGTTCAGATCGATCAGGTCCCACACCTCCAGACTGACAAACAGTTTCTTCCCCTTTTTTTCCCTTGGCCATCCGAACTGCAAACAGTCAGAGGCCCCCATCCCCCTCCCTCTGAATGCTCACTGAGGACCTTTTAGTTATCACAGTAACTCACCTGTCTTTTGCATTCCTCACTTTAATGTATATTGACCCATCTGTGAAACCACTACCATACCTGTGTGTATTTTTCTATAATCCTGGGCCATTATATTCAATTGAGTGTTCTGCACTCCGCACTTTTATGTACATTGTTTCATCCATGAAGCTACTACCATACCTGCGTATATTTTCATAATCCTGGGCTATTTTTTTTATTTCAGTCATGTGTTTGTGTGTTCTGTAACAGTGTTTTATCTAATCCTTCTCTTTTCCATAATTGCGCAGTAGCCTGGTGGAGCACCCACAAATTCATTGTACTGTGGAATTGTACAATGACAATAAAAGCCTATTCTATTCTAAGAGTCTGGACTCCACCAATCCACAGTAAGACAGATTGTGCACAAATGGAGGAAATTAAGACCACTGTAACCCTCCCCAGGCAGTGGTCGACAAACTAAGATCACCCTAAGAGCAAGGCATGTAATTGTTGGTGGGGTCACAAAGGACACCTGGGTAACTTCTAAACAACTGAAGGCCTCTTTGTCATTGGTTAATGTTAATGTTCATGAGTCCACCATCAGAAGAACACGGAACAACAATGGTGTACACGGCAGCATTGCAAGGAGAAAGTCACTGTTCTCCAAAAAGAACATTGCTGCTCATCTGCAGTTGCTAAAGATCATATGGACAAGCCTGAAGGCTGTTGGAGAAATGTCTTGTGGACGGTGAGAAAAAAACAGAACTTTTTGGTCTGAATGAGATGTGTTATGTTTATCCCATCTGTGAAACATGGGCGGGTGGTAGTGTCATTGTTTGGGGCCTGTTGTGCTGCATCTGGGCCAGGACAGCTTGCTATTAATGGCTATGTTTACAATGGACACAAGTAACCGGATTAAAAGCCTGACCAGAATAAAATGCTCATGTAACACGCCAATCTGAATATTCTAACCCGATCACGCTCATTCGGATCAAAATTTCATTCCGATTGAGAGGGGTGGGTTATGCTGATTGTTAATCCGAATGGTAGCGCATGAAAAACACTTATTCCGAAAGTAGGGCAGAAAATATGTTTACTGCGCATGTCTGTACACCAGTCCCATGTCAACATGACGTATTCCGCATTAGCAGCAGCTAGCGGAAAACATAGCGGGAATAAAACAAAACTGGTCTGTATCGTCTTGCTGTCTCCCTCTGTTCGTCATATGCAGAAAGTATGTACTTGTAGTTTCATTACGGAGACCAGCAGAAGCAAAAGTACAGTCTGAATAACACAATACAGGTCCATTTCAACACGAAAGCGGGGCTTGCTAACACCGGAAGTTGGTTCTTCTTCTACCATTTTCAGAATGTCGAAATGTCAATGTGCGCATGTCAAAATGATTTATTCCATTCAAACGTTGTGACACATGGAAATGCACTTCCTAATCGGATCAGCTTTTTCAGGATCCCATGTAAACAATAAAATTCTGATCTGAATTGTAATCAGATTGAAGAAATTTTGCCCATGTAACCGTGGCTATTGATGGAAAAATGAATTCTGATTTATACCAGCAAACGGTAAAGGAAAATATCAGGACATCTGTCCATGACTGAGTCTCAAGCGACAGTGCAGCAAGACAATAATTTTATAATGCAAGAAATCTCTGTGTGTGTCTGTCTGTCTGTCTTTTCTGTGCATATTTCCCAAACCATTTGTTGGATGGCCATCAGATATTATAAGATAAGATAAGATAAGCTAAGATAAGCCTTTATTAGTCCCACAATGGGAAAATTCCAGGATTGCAACAGCACAGGGATAGCAACACTCAGAGCAATAATTTAGAAGATAAGAAAATAAGAGCAGTTGAATATATATATGTACACATAAATGTATGAATATATATACACAGTGCGGAGCATTGTAGCTAGATGGAATAAACAGCATAACCATCTATTTAGTTACCCTTCATGGTATGAATATGTTCCCCATACATATTGTCACCCTCCGTAGCGACTGATATTGTCCTAGTTGTATACTGGAGGGGGCAATTTGTGTAAGTCTGTTACGTCTTTTGCATTCAATACTATTAGGTCGTCACGTTTTTTTTTTGCTATCTCTGGCTAGCAGCCTGCTTAGGTTATACAGTCTGACAGCCGTAGGTAGGAAGGATCTGCGAAACCTCTCGGTCGTGCACCTAGGATGATGTAGTTTACTGCTAAATGAGCTCCTCAATGCGTTCAGTATGTCCTGCATAGGGTGGGACTCGGACTCCAGCAGAGATGACAGTTTAGCCACCATCCTTCTTCTCTCCTATCTCCTCCACTGGGTCAAGGCGTTGCCCCAGGACAGAGCTAGCTTTCTTGATCAGTTTGTTCAGTCTCTTTCTATCATCTGCTGTAATGCCGTTGCCCCAGCAGACCACTCCAAAAGTGATGGCTGATGCCACCACCGTGTCGTTGAATGTCTTCAAGAGCACCCCTTGTACACCAAAAGACCTGAGCCTCCTCAGTAGGAACAGCCTGTGCTGTCCTTCTTGTAGAGTGCGCACTTGTAGAGTGCATTGTGTGACCAGTCAAGTTATTGTTCAGATGAACACAAAGGTACTTGTAGGATGTCACCATCTCAATGTCTGTTCCCTGGATGTTTACTGGTGCTGTGAGGGGTTGTCCTTATTGATATAGTTAAATCCTTATATGATAAAAACTGTCCAATTAAAGAAATCTTCCTATCGGGCTGCTGTATAATGCCGTTGCCCCAGCAGACCACACCAAAAGTGGATGGCTGATGCCACCACGTGTCATAGAATGTCTTGTGTACAGTGGGCCCTTGTACACAAAAAGACCTGAGACTCCTCAGCCAGGGACAGCCTGCGCTGTCCCTTCTTGTAGAGTGCGTCGGTATTGTGTGGACCAGTCCTAGTTCAGATGAACACCCAGGTACTTGTAGGATGTCACCATCTCAATTTCTGTTCTTAGATGTTTACTGGTGCTGTGAGGGTTGTCCTTGCCTGCGGCAGTCCACCACCAGTTCCTTAGTTTTCCCTCGCACTGATCTGGAGGCAGTTCCGATGGCACCAGTCCCCGAAGTCCTGGATAAGTCCTCTGTACTCAGCTTCATCTCCGTTGGAGATGAGGCCGATGATCGCAGAGTCGTCAGAGAACTTCTGTAGATGGCAATGTGTTGTGTGAGAAGTCCGCAGTATAAAGGGTGAACAGAAGGAGCCAAAAACCGTTCCCTGGGGGGCCCCGTGCTGCCGATGATCATGTCGGACACACAATCCCGGGTTCTCACAAACTGTGGCCGGTTTAGTGGAGAAGTCCAGGTTCCATGATGACAGGTGCTGGTCCACCCCTGCGCACAGCAGCTTGTCCTTCAGGATCATGGTTGGATGGTGTTGAAAGCACTGAAGAAGTAAAGAACATGATCCTCACTGTGTTACCGGGCTTCTCCAGGTGGGACAGGGAACGTGAAGGAGGAAGATCACTGCATCCTCCACCTCAATGCCATGCTGGTAGGCGAACTGGAATTGTTCCATCGCTGGGTCCCACCAGGGGGTGGAGGTGAGCAAGGAGCAGTCTCTCCAGGGTCTTCATCATGTGAGACAATCAGGGCCACTGGTCTGTAGCTGTTCAGGTCTTTGGGGGTGGGAAGTCTTTGGTACAGGTACCACACAAGATGTTTTCCACAACTGTGGTACCCGTCCCAGCTTCAGGCTCAGGTTGAAGATGTTCAACCTGAGACAGGCATCACCATGGTTAATGGAAACAGTAACTTCTACGGGCATACAGAAATGCTTGCTTACACTTGCTTTCTTGGGGCATGCAGATGAAACACTTGCTTATAACTTGGTTTCTACGGGCATGCATGGGTATGCACTAGTCATCATATTATAACGCAAGAAATCTCTGTCTGTGTGTCTGTGTTTTCTGCGCGTATCTCCCGAACTGTTTGTCGGACTGGCCTCAGATTTTATACGTGCTGTGTTGAGGTTACGAGGGTGTGCATCCCCAAATTTCAGCCTCCACAGATATGTGGAAGTTTAGGAGGGGATATTTTTATTGAATGTCCGTAGGGGAGCTATGGGCAGTCATAGCTATGACATCATAGACACACAGATGTTGCCATGGTTACTGTTGCCAGGCAGACACATCATCAAAATCAAAGGCAGGCATCACTGAATGAGTGGTGATGTCAAAGATCAAAGGCAGGTTTCACCATGGTTACTGTTGCCATGGTAACCATGTCAAAGATCAGAGGCAGGCATCAACCATGGTTACTGTTGCCATGATAAGATAAGATAAGATTAGATAAGATAAGATAAGATAAGCCTTTATTAGTCCCACAATGGGGAAATTCCAGGATTGCAACAGCACAGGGATAGCAACACTCTGAGCAACAATCAGAAGGCAAGAAAAAACAAGAGCAGCTAGTATACATATGTACATATTACTATATATATATATATATATATATATATATAGACACACAGTCCGGGAGCATTGTGGTTGGTGGATGTGCAGCAGAAAGTCTAAGCTCTCTCTCCGCGGATGCGGCGGGCCAGCTGGATGTCTTTGGGCATGATGGTGACCCCCTTGGCGTGGATGGCACACAGGTTGGTGTCCTCGAAGAGTCCCACCAGGTAGGCCTCGCTGGCCTCCTGCAGAGCCATGACGGCGGAGCTCTGGAAGCGCAGGTCGGTCTTGAAGTCCTGAGCGATCTCCCCTCACCAGGGTGCTGGAAGGGCAGCTTATGGATGAGCAGCTCCGTGGAATTCTGGTAGCGACAGATCTCTCTCAGAGCCACGGTACCGGGCCTGTAACGGTGAGGCTTCTTCACTCTGACGGTGGCCGGAGCACTTTTTCGAGCAGCCTTGGTGGCCAGATGCTTCCAGGGGGCTTTTCCTCAGTAGATTTACGGGCGGTCTGCTTGGTTCTTGCCATCGCTCTTTATTATTCTGTCTTATATTTCTTGCTCGCCGCCTAAACTCCAGCCTGGCACCGCGTCGTTTTCGTTCAGTTTCTCCTGGTATGTCGAGTTTCTCCGTTAGCACCGGGTGGCGGTTGAGTGCTAGCTAGCTCTTTCCCCTGCTGTATCATATCCTGCTGTAAACAGAGGCTCCGTCCGCCGACTCGGGAGACCTTTGGGGCGATCTGTGTGTCCGTGATATATATTGAGTGAAAGGTGTGCCGGATCAGACGTTAGTCACTGGATCAGAAGAAGAAGGAAGATAAAATACTCAGAATTGAGCCGCTGTTGCAAAAGGCAGCAACTCGTTTGTGGCGCCGGAACCGGAAGAAGAGTAACAGTAACTTTCTACGGGCATACATAAATGCTTGGTTACACTTGCTTTCTACGGTATGCAGAAATATTTGTTTATACTTGGTTTCCTCGGGCATGCACGGGTATGCACTAGTGATTGTAAATACACAAGTTGTCCTACCAAAGAATGGTTAAAGAAGAATAAAGTTAATGTTTTGAAATTGGTCTAGTAAAATCCTGACCTTAATCCAATTGAGATGTTGGTGGAAGGACCTGAAATGAGCAGTTCATGCATGGAAACCCAAAATTCTTCAAGCTAATGTGCAGGACTGATCAACAGTTTCTGTAAATGTTAGGTTGCAGTTATTGGCCCGCCAAAAGGGGTCACAGCAGATACTGAAATCAAAGGTTCACAAACTTTTGACACTCACAGATATGCAATATTGGATCATTTTCCTCAGTAAATAAATGTCAAAGTAGTTTTTCTCCTCTCATTTTAATTTAACTGGATTCTTTTTCAGGACTTGTGTGAAAATCCGATGACGATTTTTGTCATTTTTATGCTGAAATGTCCCAGCCAGGTTGTACCAAAGACCATTTAAAAAATGGTAACAATGGTACTTTCCTCCTTCTAGCTTGGTGCTCAGCAAAATAGAATGGGGAAAGGAAAGTTAATGCACAGAGTTAGCTACAGAGGACTGACCCCCAACTGTAGCTTTCACTACTCACAGTAGCTGTGTGACCTAGGGTTAGAGAAACGGAGATAGGTGCCGCCTCATACACCACATGGTGTTCCCACATGCTATGGAAATGAGGATTAACTTATGCGGAAATGTAGACAATTCTAAAGGGTTCACAAACTTTCAAGCACCACTGTATCTAGAAACAAACAGTAACAGTTTATGACCTCTTTATGTTCTACATTCACAGTGTGAGATGTACCTGTTGCTCTGTGGAGCATTCAATGCATTCTCATCAGTGAAGCAACAGAGTGGTGCTGCACGGTGGCGCAGTGGTTAGCACTGCGGCAGCACAGTTTTACCCTTGGCCGGGGGATTGTGGGGATCGTGGGATCGTGGGTTCGATCCCAGCCACCCGACCAACAGTGATCTGTGTGGAGTTTGCATGTTCTCCCCGTGTTGCGTGGGTTACTCGGGATTTCTCCGGTTTCATCCCACATGCCAAAAAACATGCATGTTAGGTTAATTGGCTGTTCTAATTTGTCCCTAGATATCTGTTTCCTATAGGCCCTTTGAATAGAGGGTTAGTATTAATGATAGCGCTTTGAGTGGTCTTTGTGACTAGAAAAGCGCTATATAAGTGCAGGTTAGTTATTTAGTTAGTGGACGCTGATGATCCTAAAAAAGACAGTTTTAATACTTGGTGGCTTTGATTTTTTTGTAGATTGATCAATGCTAAGGCTAGATTTTAAAAGGTGTTGACCTTTTATTGATGACTGGCACTTCAACTGAAGTGAAAGTGCCCATTGCATGCCCTTTTTTGACATGTCAACACAGTTCACAGAGATGTTACTGAAATGTCTGTCACACCTTTTTGTCAAAACACTACAGGGTTTAAATATGGCAGTGTGGCGGTTTGGGAAAACCCCCACAAACAGACTAAAGACAGACAACTCGCTACTCCTGGTTTTTTCCGCTACACTACTGTGATAATGTCACCTTTCATGTATTGTGTTCATGCGTCCTGTCCTTACGGTGACCTAGAGACTCAGATCAATATGTAGATGTGCCTGTTAACCCCTTTGTTCTGAACCTAGAGCACAGTCTAGCAAATCTGCCTATTGTGATGTATGCCTCTCAAATGCAAATGCCATACTCCCTGCTGTGAATGCCTTTCATGCATTGTTTGTAACTGGTATTTAAGCTGACTGAAATCCATGCTCTCCTCTCTCTCAATCTGACTTCAACCCTGCTGCAGGACACAGACTGTGTGTCCCTTCTCTGAGAGCCGTGGGCTCGCTCTCAGCGCTCATGCATGGCGCCGGGAGCGGAGCTCGTGACGGTGGTATGAGATAATAAAACTCTACTTAATACCTCCAACAACGCCGCATTTATTCCATGCCGCCGCACTGGTGACCCGATGCTGAAACGAACACGCTGCCAGCGAACGCAACACCCGGCGGTGATTCTCCGACGACAAGCGAACGCAACAGCTCCCTTCTGCTTCAGGGAGATTTCGACGCAGAGTTTCCAGGTTGAAACTCTCCGGAGACCACCCACGACCGGGAAAGCCGCAGCAACGTTTCATGGTGAGATCTGCACGCCTAGATCAGCACATCCACGCTGGACCAGCTGCGCTCACAGCTCCTCCACTCGAGAGCGCATGTACCTTGTCCTTTCTCCGCGACGGCGACTCCCATGGCCGACGGAGCACACGTGGACCTGAACGCACCATGACCGAGCAAGGGACAAGAGCGTCTACTTTCCTCGCACCGCTCCAACGCACCATGACCAAACGACGCAACAGACAACAGGGATGATCTCCAGCAAGCTCCCTGACCCTGGTTCTCCTCTCCAGCGGCCCACCCACGCACGGGACCCCGGCACACGCACCGGGGAGTTACGAGGACGGCGCACACCACGCACGGGACAAATACGGCTTTTCTGACCGCCTTCCTTCCGCTGCGCACTGGCCCTTCAGGCTTGCTCGTTCACCTGAGGCACGCAGCTTGCTCACTGGATTTTATGGTCTTAGCCACGGCACACAAGGGGAATTCAGCTGTCTGCGGTTCCCGAGGCTTTAGGGTTACGCCTGAACCTAAAGTCAACACGCCAGTCCCTCTGCCCTCATCACAGCCGCCACGCAGCCTCGTCTTTTCTTCATGGCCGCTATTAATCCTTGCAGGACTTAATCGCGAGAGGAGCCAGTGACTAATTTTTCTTCTTGTGGACCTCTGCACGTTCAACGGGACCAGCTATTCGACATCGCAGACCCACAAGCAATTTTTGCGCGGCCTGGACGTTTTCATCGTCTCCGGCCGGCTTTATTGATCAAATCACCGCCATCACGGAGCTCACCCCAGCTGCTGTATAAGCATGCTGGGGATCACTCTCAGGCTCTGTTCTTCTTCTGACTACTGCTCATGAGAGCCTGAGGGTGATCCCCAGCATGCTTATACAGCAGCTGGGGTGAGCTCCGTGATGGCGGTGATTTGATCAATAAACTTCATTAAAACTCCAGTCGCCGTGCCTTATTATAACATCGCCACAGCAGTACCATTTTACAGGCAGGTTGAAGGAGCCTTCCACGTGAAAAGGTTTTTTGTGGATTTTGTTTTAAATGCTAAAGAGCCCAGGTTCACCTCATTTAGCATATGCTCAAACCCTACCCTCTCTCTTCTGTCACTGCTGACATCTGTGGCTGATGATGCAGTAACTGCTAATGTTAGCTGGTAGTTCATAGCTGCAGTATGGAACACAGTCTACGCTAACTAAGATGGGCTGAATGTAAGAATGTAAAAGCCCAAATAAAGCAGTACTGGAGACAGGGGACTGATTGGAGTGGTTGATAGTATATGACCAGTCTCTGTGGTTTAATAAGCACAGAAACAACCCTGGACTAGAGGGCATGAATAAAAAGCATACCTCCACCAATGTCTGCTCGTTTGTTTGTGAGCAGGACCATGCAAAAACTAATGGGCGTATTTGATGAAATTTTCAGAGGTGGCCCTCGGGCTACAGATGAATCCATTAGATTTGGAGGTTAATCGGGTAAGGAAGTGGAGTCTGGATAACTTTTTCACTTTCTTTAAAGTTGTAAAATATGAGGGCCTTAAGAGATATTTCTTAAGGCCTATTTCCTATAGGCCCTTAGAATAGAGGGCTAGTATTGAAAGCGCTGTGAGTGGTCTTTGTGACTAGAAAAGCGCTATATAAGTGCAGGTTAGTTAGTTAGTTAGTTAGTTAGATATACACACGTGGACAAAATTGTTGGTACCCCTCTGTTGATGAAAGAAAAACCCACAATGGTCACAGAAATAACTTGAATCTTACAAAAGTGGTAATAAATAAAAATTCTATGGAAATTAACCAATGAAAATCAGACAATGTTTTTGAATTGTGGGTTCAACAGAATTATTTTAAAAAACAAACTCATGAAACAGGCCTGGACAAAAATGATGGTACCCCTAGAAAAGATTGAAAATAATGTGACCATAGGGACATGTTCAACCAAGATGTGTCCTCTAATTAACATGACAGGTGTCTACAAACTTGTAATCAGTCAGTCGGCCTATTTAAAGGTTGACAAGTAGTCACTGTGCTGTTTGTTGACATGGAGTGTACCACGCTAAACATGGACCAGAGGAAGCAAAGGAGAGAGGTGTCTCAGGAGATTAGAAAGAAAATTATAGACAAGTATGCTAAAGGTAAAGGTTATAAGACCATCTCCAAGCAGCTTGATGTTCCTGTGACTACAGTTGCACATATTATTCAGAAATTTAAGATCCACGGGACTGTAGACAACCTCCCTGGACGTGGCCGCAGGAGGAAAAATGGAAGAGACAGATAATACGAATGGTAACAAAAGAGCCCAGCACAACCTCTAAACACATTCATGGTGAACCTCCAAGGTCAAGGTACATCAGTGTCAGATCGCACCATCCGTCATTGTTTGAGCCAAAGTGGACTTCATGGGAGACGACCCATGAAGATCGGACCATCATACCACTTTTATGATTTGAAAACAAATCATAAAAAACCATACCTGGAATTTGCCAAACTGCATGTTGACAAGCCACAAAGCTTCTGGGAGAATGTCCTATGGACAGACGAGACAAAACTGGAACTTTTTGCACGGCACATCAGCTCTATGTTCACAGACGCAAAAATGAAGCATACCAAGAAAAGAACACTGTCCTTACTGTGAAAACATGGAGGAGGTTCTGTTATGTTCTGGGGCTGCTTTGCTGCATCTGGCACAGGGTGTCTTGAATCTGTGCAGGGTACAATGAAATCTCAAGACTATCAAGGTATTCTAGAGGGAAATATGCTGCCCAGTGTCAGACAGCTTGGTCTCAGTCACAGGTCATGTGTCTTGCAACAGGATAATGAGCCAAAACACACAGCTAAAAACACCCCAAGAATGGCTAAGAGCGAAACATTGGACTGTTCTAAAGTGAGCCCTGATCTAAATCCTGTTGAACATCTGTGGAAGGAGCTGAAACATGCCTTCTGGAGAAGGCACCTTCAAACCTGAGACAACTGGAGCAGTTTGCTCATGAGGAGTGCCAAAATACCTGCTGAGAGGTGCAGAAGTCTCACTGACAGTTACAGAAATCGTTTGATTGCAGTGATTGCCTCAAAAGGTTGTGCAACAAAATATTAAGTTAAGGGTACCATCATTTTTGTCCAGGCCTGTTTCATGAGTTTGTTTTTAAAATAATTCTGTTGAACCACAATTCAAAAGCATTGTCTGATTTTCATTGGTTAATTTTCATAGAATTTTTATTTATTACCACTCCTTGTCAGATTCGAGTTATTTCTGTGACCATTGTGGGTTTTTCTTTCATTAACAGAGGGGTACCAACAATTTTGGTCCACAGCTGTATGCATTGTCGGATCACGTCCAAAATCTTATGGGGTTCTCTGCTGTCGCCCAAAGGGAAACTGCTAGTGAAAATTCATTGAAATCTGTCCTGTAGTTTGTGCATAGTCTTGCTCTCAAACAAACCAACAATGATCACATTACCTCCTTGGTGGAGCTAATGAGTGGATGGCTGACTGCGCTAACTGCAGCTAACTGCTCCTTGCCAGGAGTATAATAGCATAAGCTAAAATAACATCTAGAGTATATGGTCAAGTATAGGGTCAAGTGTTGGTAGGTGATTCGCAGGGGAAACAGATGTCTGATTGGGTGAACAGATTATATACCATCAGTTAGCTAAGCTAATGCGAGGTGGGGCCTGATCTGCTCGACCATGCTGACAATTGAGATATTTTTTGGGCAGAAAACTGTCAGGCCCCACAGCTGAACTAATTTTATTAACAGCTACAATTTCCTGGGTCATCTCAGCCAAAAAAATAAAAAATGGGGGCCAGATTGACACAAATTACGTTGTCAGAAGAGCAATGATAGCTCTGGTCTGGTCACTAAATTGACTCAGTAGGTGAGGTTGAACAATCACAGAGAACTTCCACCATCATGGGGATGCAGGCTTCCTGGAAAATATGACCAATCAAATAAATCAGGCTCTAGGACATCATACTTGAAAAGCTCTGCAGAGACTCACCCTCATCTGGAAGACCACTCGTACCCTCTGCATAAACACTTTGAACAGCTGCCATCTGGCAAACGATTCCAGAGCATCAGGGGCAGAACCACCAGACTGTTAACAGCTTTCCTTCACACAAGCTGTTAGGGATGCTGAACAGTTGATCCGAATCTTTTATACATATTACTGCACTTTATGGACATTATAGGTATAATATATTATATTATAGTTCTAGTGTAGTTTAAGTATTTATTTCACTTAGCTACCTTGACTCACTTAGTCATTGGTACTTGGTATTTTATACATAGGCATTTATTAGATCCGTCGCTACCAGAAATCCACGGAGCTGCTCATCCGTAAGCTGCCCATCCAGCGCCTGGTGAGGGAGATCGCTCAGGACTTCAAGACCGACCTGCGCTTCCTGAGCTTCGCCGTCATGGCTCTGCAGGAGGCCAGCGAGGCCTACCTGGTGGGTCTGTTCTTCGCTAAGAGGGTCACCATCATGCCCAAAGACTTCCAGCTGGCCCGCCGCATCCGCGGAGAGAGAGCTTAGACTTTCTGCTGCACATTCACCAGCCACAATGCTCCGCACTGTGTGTCTGTATATATATATATATATATATATACTGTATATAGGCCCTTAGAATAGAGGGTTAGTATTAATGAAAGCGCTTTGAGTGGTCTTTGTGACTAGAAAAGCGCTATATAAGTGCAGGTTAGTTAGTTAGTTAGATATATATACACTACCGTTCAAAAGTTTGGGGTCACTTAGAAATGTCCTTATTTTTGAAAGAAAAGCACTTTTTTTCAATGAAGATAACTTTAAACTAATCAGAAGGTAGACCAAAGGAGATCCTTGAAGGTTCATCGGACTGAGGATCGTCACTTCCTGGTGGGTAACGTAACGTATCGTCACTTCCTGGTTTGCTGTCTGCCTGTGTGGTTGCTCTCCAGCTATTAGCTATGGCTACTAGCTCTCTTTCCTCTCCTCTGGTGTGCTCTCTCTGTCAGGATGTTAGCTACACACCTCTGCCTCTTTTAGCGATAACGTAAATGTAATAAATGTTGTCTTTTTGAGGCGCTCGAGGCGAGGTTGTCTGATTTGGAATCCCGGCTCTGCTGCATTGAAACACCGTCTGGCGCCAGTTAATCTCGACGAACGCCCATTAGCTGGCAGCGGAGCTAGCTAGCTTAGGCCCCCCTGTCAGCGTTCCCCGCTCTCCTCAGCGGCGTGGAGACTGGGTGGGTGACGGGTGAGAAGGAAGCCTAGTCGCAAAGCCCCGGTTCACCACCAACCTGTTCACGGTTTCTAATCGTTTTTCCCCGCTCAGCGACACACCCGCAGAGGAAAAAAACTCTGATCAGTGGCGACTCTGTAGGTCAGAAAACGTGAACCTAGTAGACTCCAGCGGTCATATGTCCAATGCATTACAGGGGGCCAGAGCAGGGCGACATCGAGTCAAATCTGAAAATGCTGGCTAAAAGTAACTGTAAATACTCCACAATTGTTATCACGCCGGCATTAATGACATCCTCTCCGGCAGTCGGAAGTCACCAAACTTGATGGTAGAATCGGTGTGTGACTTTGCAAAAAACGATGTCAGCCACTTAGTATGTCTCTGGGCCCCTCCCCAATCTGACCAGTGATGACATTGTTTGAGTCGCTCGTCATCCTGAACCGCTGGCTGTCTGTGGTGGTGTCCCTAAAAATGACGTGGGCGACATTGACAATTGGAGCTCTTTTTGGGGAAAACCTGGTCTTATGAGACGACTAACTAACTAACTAACTAACCTGCACTTATATAGCGCTTTTCTAGTCACAAAGACCACTCAAAGCGCTTTCATTAATACTAACCCTCTATTCTAAGGGCCTATAGGAAACAGATATCTAGGGACAATTTAGAACAGCCAATTAACCTAACATGCATGTTTTTGGCATGTGGGAGGAAACCAGAGAAATCCCGGAGTAAACCCACGCAACACAGGGAGAACATGCAAACTCCACACAGATCACTGTTGGTCGGGGGCTGGGATCGAACCCACGATCCCACGATCCCCACAATCCCCCAGCCAAGGGTAAACTGTGCTGCCGCAGTGCTAACCACTGCGCCACCGTGCAGCCCGAGACAGCATTCATCCCACTTTGGATGGTGCTTCTCATTTATCTAACAATCTGGCATCTTTTTTATCCAAATTTCCAAAACCATGACTACTCAGAGTTGGGACCAGGAAGCAGAGTCGCAGTCTTACACGCCTCTCTGCAGCTCCTCTTCATCCGCCACCCCTCAGCTTAGCCCCTGTCTTCCCCATCAGAGAATCGTTGTCTGCTCCCTCCAAAGTAAATAAAAATATCATGCATAAGCATCCCAAAGTGATAAAGCAAAACATTGGTAAAACTCAAATTAAACATAAAGCCTCTAAATTGAATGATTTGGCCTCTGTTCCTCCTCATAATTTAAAAATTAAATGTGGTTTACTAAATATTAGGTCTCTAACTCCCAAGTCTCTGTTAGTCCATGATCTGTTAATTGATCATCAGATTGATTTAATTTCCCTTACAGAGACTTGGTTAGGGCAAGAGGATTATGTTGGTTTAAATGAATCAACTCCCTCTGGTTATTTAAACTGTCAAAATCCCAGAAGTTCTGGTCGTGGAGGAGGAGTAGCAACAATTTACCATTCCAAATTACTAGTTAATGTAAAGCAAAAAACATGTTATAATTCCTTTGAGGGTCTGATCCTCAGTATTGGGCACTTTAGCAATTTTAGGTTAAACCCAATTTTATTTGCCATAGTTTATCGTCCCCCATCAACCTACTCAGAATTTTTATCCGAATTTGCTGATTTCTTAGCTGATTTAGTGCTGAAATCTGATAGAATAATTATAGTAGGGGACTTTAATATACATGTGGATGTAGATAGTGACTGCCTTAATGTGGCATTTAATTCAATATTGAGTGAATATATACTAACTAACTAACCTGCACTTATATAGCGCTTTTCTAGTCACAAAGACCACTCAAAGCGCTTTCATTAATACTAACCCTCTATTCTAAGGGCCTATAGGAAACAGATATCTAGGGACAATTTAGAACAGCCAATTAACCTAACATGCATGTTTTTGGCATGTGGGAGGAAACCGGAGAAATCCCGGAGTAAACCCACGCAACACGGGGAGAACATGCAAACTCCACACAGATCACTGTTGGTCGGGGGCTGGGATCGAACCCACGATCCCATGATCCCCACAATCCCCCGGCCAAGGGTATACTGTGCTGCCGCAGTGCTAACCACTGCGCTACCGTGCAGCCATATACCCAATATTCAATATTGGGTTTTCTCAGAAAGTAGGAAATTCTACTCATTACCTCCACCATACATTGGACCTTGTTCTGACATATGGCATAGAAATAGAAAATCTTGTAGTGTCTCCTCATAACCCTGTACTGTCAGACCATTGTCTGTTAACCTTTGATTTTACCATTTCTGACTATTTGGCTCCTAAAGAAAAATATTATTACAGTAGATGCCTCTCAGATGATGCTGTTTCCAAATTTATGCAGATTGTTTCCTCTATGCCATGTGTCAACACAACGGAAATAAGCTATAGACAGCTTGCTCCTTCTGTAATTGATAACATGGTGGATAGTGTTTCAGCTTCTCTGCATCAGGCTCTAGACTTGGTGGCCCCCTTAAAAAAGAAAAAGTCTAATCAGAGATTTCTAACTCCTTGGTTCAACACAGAAACTCGTAGCTTAAAACAGAAGACTCGTCAATTAGAAAGAAAATGGCGCTCTACTAATTTAGATGAAATCTATTTAGCTTGGAGAAATCATCTTTTAATTTATAAAAAATCTCTTAGAAAAGCTAGAACAAGTTATTACTCTGCATTAATAAAAGAGAACAAGAATAATCCCAGGTTTCTTTTCAGTACTGTAGCCAGGTTGACAAAGAGTCAGGACTCTATCAATCCTAGCATTCCCTTAGAGTTTACTAGTCAGGACTTTATGAACTTTTTCAATAATAAAATTTCATCTATCAGAGATAAAATCAATCAGATTCTTCCCACAGTTAACTTAAATACTGTAACTACTACAACTCCTTCTTTTGATGTCTGTCTTGATGAGTTTACTCCAATCGACCTTTGTGAGTTAGACAAAATAGTTTCCTCATCCAAACCTTCAACTTGTCTTTTAGACCCTATTCCTACTAGGTTATTTAAAGAAGTCTTCCCACTTATTGGTAGCTTTATTCTTCATATAATCAATTCTTCATTAACTTTAGGCCATGTACCGCAGGCTTTTAAAAAGGCTGTAATTAAACCCTTACTCAAAAAGCCAACGCTAGATCCAGGAGCTTTAGCTAACTATAGACCAATCTCTAATCTCCCTTTCATTTCAAAAATCTTAGAAAGAGTTGTTGCTACGCAATTATTCGACCACCTGCAGGGAAATGGTTTACTTGAAGAGTTTCAATCTGGGTTTAGAATCCATCATAGTACTGAAACAGCCTTAGCGAAGGTCACTAACGACCTCCTCATTGCATCTGATAATGGACTAGTTTCTGTACTTGTCCTTTTAGACCTTAGTGCAGCTTTTGATACTATCGATCATAATATTCTACTTGATAGATTAGAACACTATGTTGGACTTAATGGAACTTCGTTGCAGTGGTTTAGATCTTATTTATCTGATAGGTTCCAGTTTGTTCATGTAAATAATGAGTTTTCTTTCAACTCAAAGCTTAGTCATGGAGTTCCACAGGGATCTGTGCTAGGCCCTACTCTTTTTAGTTTATATATGCTTCCGTTAGGCAACATTATTAGAAAGCACTGTATACATTTTCATTGTTATGCAGATGACACACAATTATACCTGTCAATGAAGCCAGATGATAGTAATCAATTAGCCAAGTTAGAAGCCTGTCTTAAGGAAATCAAAGCTTGGATGACTTGTAATTTCCTGCTATTTTAATTCAGATAAGACTGAAGTCATTCTTGTTGGTCCAAAAAACCTTAGAAATTCCTTTCCAAATCAAACTTTCAGTTTGGATGCAGTTACTCTTTCTCTTAATAGCTCTGTGAGGAACCTTGGAGTTATTTTTGATCAGGATTTGTCCTTCAATTCACATATTAAATTTGTTTCTAAGACTGCCTTCTATCATTTGCGTAATATTGCCAAGATTAGGAGCATCTTGTCTCAGAGTGATGCAGAGAAACTGATCCACGCTTTTGTTAGCTTGAGATTAGATTATTGTAATTCTTTATTATCAGGCTGTCCTAAAACATCTTTAAAAAGTCTTCAGCTGATCCAAAATGCTGCAGCAAGAGTTTTAACAGGTACTAGAAAGAGAGATCATATCTCTCCGGTTCTGGCCTCCCTTCATTGGCTTCCCATAGAGTTTAGAATTAAGTTTAAAATCCTTCTTCTTACTTACAAAGCTCTAAACAATCAGGCTCCTTTTTATTTAAAAGATCTGATACTACCGTATTATCCTAACAGAGCACTACGCTCCCAAAATGCAGGACTACTTGTAATACCTAGAATCTCCAAAAGTACAATGGGAGGCAGAGCCTTCAGTTATCAAGCTCCTCTCCTGTGGAATCAGCTGCCAATCTGGATTCGGGAGTCAGACTCGATCTCTGTTTTTAAGAATAGGGCTAAAACCTACCTTTTTGATATAGCCTACAATTAGGGAGGGATCATGTGTTTCTGAACCCTCCCTTAGTTATGCTGCTAATAGGTTTAGTCAGCCGGGGGACCTCCAGTAATGCACTGGGCCTCACTCCTTTCCTCACTCTCTATAAAATATTTTTTTTTGCTGGTCATTAACATTTGTTTGTTCTCTCCCATAGATTGAGTCCCCATCGTGCTGTTTGCTCTCTACATGTCTGTTCTTTTCATCTTCTCTGTCCCCTCACCCCCCAGCCAGTCGCAGCAGATGACTGCCCCTCCTGAGCCTGGTTCTGCTGGAGGTTTCTTCCTGTTAAAAGGGAGGTTTTTCCTATCCACCGTCGCCAAGTGCTTGCTCACAGGGATCACCTGATTGCTGGGGTCTTTCTGCAACTGTGGGGGTTCCCCCATACAGTTGATAGTGCTATGAGATCACTGTTGTTGTGAATATGGCGCTATAAAAATCAAGTTGAATTGATTGCTATGAATCGTACACTTCCTTGTGGTAACGTATCATCACTTCCTGTTTTGCTGTCTGCACTGTGTGGTTTGCTCTCCAGCTCTCCAGCCACTAGCTAGGCCACTAGCTATGGCTACTAGCTCTCTTTCCTCTCCTCCTCTGGTGTGCTCTCTCTGTCAGATGTTTTAGCTACCACCCTCTGCCTCTTTTAGTGATACCGGTAAATGTAATAAATGTTGTCTTTTTGAGGCGCTCGAGGCGAGGTTGTCTGATTTGGAATCCCGGCTCCGCTGCATTGAAACACCGTCTGCGCCAGTTAATCTCGACGGACGCCCATTAGCTGCAGCGGAGCTAGCTAGCTTAGGTCCCACTGTCAGCGGTTCCCCGGCTCTCCTCAGCAGCGAGGAGACTGGGTGGGTGACGGTGAGAAGGAAGCCTAGTCGCAAAGCCCCGGTTCACCACCAACCTGTTCACGTTTCTAATCGTTTTTCCCCGCTCAGCGACACACCCGCTGAGGAAAAAACTCTGATCATTGGTGACTCTGTAGTCAGAAACGTGAACCTAGAGACTCCAGCGGCCATAGTCAAATGCATTTCTGGGGCCAGAGCAGGCAACATCGAGTCAAATTTGAAAATGCTGGCTAAAAGTAACTGTAAATACTCCACAATTGTTATTCACGCCGGCATTAATGACATCCGTCTCCGGCAGTCGGAAGTCACGAAACTTAATATAGAATCGTGTGTGAGTTTGCAAAAACGATGTCAGCCACTGTAGTATTCTCTGGGCTCCTCCCCAATCTGACCAGTGATGACATGTTTAGTCGCTCGTCATCCTTGAACCGCTGGCTGTCTGTGTGGTGTCCTAAAAATGACGTGGGCTACATTGACAATTGGAGCTCTTTTTGGGGAAAACCTGGTCTTATGAGACGAGACAGCATTCATCCCACTTTGGATGGTGCTTCTCATTTATCTAACAATCTGGCATCTTTTTTATCCAAATTTCCAAAACCCTGACTACTCAGAGTTGGGACCAGGAAGCAGAGTCGCAGTCTTACACGCCTCTCTGCAGCTCCTCTTCATCCGCCACCCCTCAGCTTAGCCCCTGTCTTCCCCATCAGAGATTCGTTGTCTGCTCCCTCCAAAGTAAATAAAAATATAATGTATAAGCATCCTAAAGTGATAAAGCAAAATATTGGTAAAACTCAAATTAAACATAAAGCCTCTAAATTGAATGATTTGGCCTCTGTTCCTCCTCATAATTTAAAAATTAAATGTGGTTTATTAAATATTAGGTCTCTAACTCCCAAGTCTCTGTTAGTCCATGATCTGTTAATTGATCATCAGATTGATTTAATTTCCCTTACAGAGACTTGGTTAGGGCAAGAGGATTATGTTGGTTTAAATGAATCAACTCCCTCTGGTTATTTAAACTGTCAAAATCCCAGAAGTTCTGGTCGTGGAGGAGGAGTAGCAACAATTTACCATTCCAAATTACTAGTTAATGTAAAGCAAAAAACATGTTATAATTCCTTTGAGGGCCTGGTCCTCAGTATTGGGCACTTTAGCAATTTCAGGTTAAACCCAATTTTATTTGCCATAGTTTATCGTCCCCCATCAACCTATTCAGAATTTTTATCCGAATTTGCTGATTTCTTAGCTGATTTAGTGCTGAAATCTGATAGAATAATTATAGTAGGGGACTTTAATATACACGTGGATGTAGATAGTGACTGCCTTAATGTGGCTTTTAATTCAATATTAGACTCGATTGGGTTTTCTCAGAAAGTAGGAAATTCTACTCATTACCTCCACCATACATTGGATCTTGTTCTGACATATGGCATAGAAATAGAAAATCTTGTAGTGTCTCCTCATAACCCTGTACTGTCAGACCATTGTCTGTTAACCTTTGATTTTACCATTTCTGACTATTTGACTCCTAAAGAAAAATATTATTACAGTAGATGCCTCTCAGATGATGCTGTTTCCAAATTTATGCAGATTGTTTCCTCTATGCCATGTGTCAACACAACGGAAATAAGCTATAGACAGCTTGCTCCTTCTGTAATTGATAACATGGTGGATAGTGTTTCAGCTTCTCTGCATCAGGCTCTAGACTCGGTGGCCCCCTTAAAAAAGAAAAAGTCTAATCAGAGATTTCTAACTCCTTGGTTCAACACAGAAACTCGTAGCTTAAAACAGAAGACTCGTCAATTAGAAAGAAAATGGCGCTCTACTAATTTAGATGAAATCTATTTAGCTTGGAGAAATCATCTTTTAATTTATAAAAAATCTCTTAGAAAAGCTAGAACAAGTTATTACTCTGCATTAATAGAAGAGAACAAGAATAATCCCAGGTTTCTTTTCAGTACTGTAGCTAGGATGACAAAGAGTCAGGACTCTATCAATCCTAGCATCCCCTTAGAGCTTACTAGTCAGGACTTTATGAACTTTTTCAATAATAAAATTTCATCCATCAGAGATAAAATCAATCAGATTCTTCCCACAGTTAACTTAAATACTGTCACTACTACAACTCCTTCTATTGATGTCTGTCTTGATGAGTTTACTCCAATCGACCTTTGTGAGTTAGACAAAATAGTTTCCTCATCCAAACCTTCAACTTGTCTTTTAGACCCTATTCCTACCAGGTTATTTAAAGAAGTCTTCCCACTTATTGGTAGCTTTATTCTTCATATAATCAATTCTTCATTAACTTTAGGCCATGTACCGCAGGCTTTTAAAAAGGCTGTAATTAAACCCTTACTCAAAAAGCCAACGCTAGATCCAGGAGCTTTAGCTAACTATAGACCAATCTCTAATCTCCCTTTCATTTCAAAAATCTTAGAAAGAGTTGTTGCTACGCAATTATTTGACCACCTGCAGGGAAATGGTTTACTTGAAGAGTTTCAATCTGGGTTTAGAATCCATCATAGTACTGAAACAGCCTTAGCGAAGGTCACTAACGACCTCTTCATTGCATCTGATAATGGACTAGTTTCTGTACTTGTCCTTTTAGATCTTAGTGCAGCTTTTGATACTATTGATCATAATATTCTACTTGATAGATTAGAACACTATGTTGGACTTAATGGAACTTCGTTGCAGTGGTTTAGATCTTATTTATCTGATAGGTTCCAGTTTGTTCATGTAAATGATGAGTTTTCTTTCAGCTCAAAGCTTAGTCATGGAGTTCCACAGGGATCTGTGCTAGGCCCTACTCTTTTTAGTTTATATATGCTTCCGTTAGGCAACATTATTAGAAAGCACTGTATACATTTTCATTGTTATGCAGATGACACACAATTATACCTGTCAATGAAGCCAGATGATACTAATCAATTAGCCAAGTTAGAAGCCTGTCTTAAGGAAATCAAAGCTTGGATGACTTGTAATTTCCTGCTATTAAATTCAGATAAGACTGAAGTCATTCTTGTTGGTCCAAAAAACCTTAGAAATTCCTTTCCAAATCAAACTTTCAGTTTGGATGCAGTTACTCTTTCTCTTAATAGCTCTGTGAGGAACCTTGGAGTTATTTTTGATCAGGATTTGTCCTTCAATTCACATATTAAATTTGTTTCTAAGACTGCCTTCTATCATTTGCATAATATTGCCAAGATTAGGAGCATCTTGTCTCAGAGTGATGCTGAGAAGCTGATCCACGCTTTTGTTAGCTCGAGATTAGATTATTGTAATTCTTTATTATCAGGCTGTCCTAAAACATCTTTAAAAAGTCTTCAGCTGATCCAAAATGCTGCAGCAAGAGTTTTAACAGGTACTAGAAAGAGAGATCATATCTCTCCGGTTCTGGCCTCCCTTCATTGGCTTCCCATAGAGTTTAGAATTAAGTTTAAAATCCTTCTTCTTACTTACAAAGCTCTAAACAATCAGGCTCCTTTTTATTTAAAAGATATGATACTACCGTATCATCCTAACAGAGCACTACGCTCCCAAAATGTAGGATTACTTGTAATACCTAGAATCTCCAAAAGTACAATGGGAGGCAGAGCCTTCAGTTATCAAGCTCCTCTCCTGTGGAATCAGCTGCCAATCTGGATTCGGGAGTCAGACTCGATCTCTGTTTTTAAGAATAGGGCTAAAACCTACCTTTTTGATATAGCCTACAATTAGGGAGGGATCATGTGTTTCTGAACCCTCCCTTAGTTATGCTGCTAATAGGTTTAGTCAGCCGGGGGACCTCCAGTAATGCACTGGGCCTCACTCCTTTCCTCACTCTCTATGAAATATTTTTTTTTGCTGGTCATTAACATTTGTTTGTTCTCTCCCATAGATTGAGTCCCCATCGTGCTGTTTGCTCTCTACATGTCTGTTCTTTTCTTCTTCTCTATCCCCTCACCCCCCAGCCAGTCGCAGCAGATGACTGCCCCTCCCTGAGCCTGGTTCTGCTGGAGGTTTCTTCCTGTTAAAAGGGAGTTTTTCCTCTCCACCGTCGCCAAGTGCTTGCTCACAGGGGATCGCCTGATTGCTGGGGTCTTTCTGCAACTGTGGGGGTCCCCCCTACAGTTGATAGTACTATGAGATGACTGTTGTTGTGAAATGGCGCTATATAAATAAAGTTGAATTGAATTGAATTGAAAATACACTCTATACATTGCTAATGTGGTAAATGACTATTATAGCTGCAAATGTCTGGTTTTTGGTGCAATATCTACATAGGTGTATAGAGGCCCATTTCCAGCAACTATCACTCCAGTGTTCTAATGGTACAATGTGTTTGCTCATTGCGTCAGAAGGCTAATGGATGATTATGCAATCATGTTAGGTCTGCAATGCTGTAATTGCTGCAAATGGAGGATTCTTTGACGAAAGCAAAGTTTAAAGGAAAAAAATATTATTTCAAATACAAATCATTATTTCTAACCTTGTCAATGTCTTGACTATATTTTCTATTCATTTTACAACTCATGGTGGTAAATAAGTATGACTTTTCATGGAAAAAACAAAATAATTGTCTGGGTGACCCCAAACTTTTGAACGGTAGTATATATATATATATATATATATATATATATATATATATATATATATATATATATATATATATATATATATATATACGTGTATATATATATATATATACAGTATATATATATATAGTAATATGTACATATGTCCCCTCATGGATCGTCACCTTATCGTGGTGGGGGGGTTTGCGTGCCCCAGTGATCCCAGGAGCTATGTTGTCCGGGGCAATTTGCCTCTGATAGGGTCTCCAAGACAAAACTGGTCCTGGGTAAAGGGCCAGACTAAGAACGATCCAACAGACTCTCATGAATTGTATATCAGGATTCAGTGTACCCCGCCCCGGTTGGGGTTACCGGGGCCCCACCCTGGAGCCAGGCCTGGGGGAGGGGCTCGAAGGCTAGCGTCTGGTGGCTGGGTTTCACCCATGGGACCCCCCGGCCGGGCCTCAGCCCGAAGGAGTTACATGGGTCGCCCTCCAGTGGGCTCACACCTGCAGGAGGGATCATGGGGGTCCGGTGCTATGTGGATCAGGTGGCGGGTCAAAGGCGGAGACCTTGGCGGACTGATCCCAAGCTTTCTAAACTGGCTTTTGGTACGTGGAATGTCACCTCTCTGGTGGGGAAGGAGCCTGAGCTGGTGTACGAGGTTGAGAGACACCAGCTAGATATAGTCGGCCTCACCTCAACACACAGCTCCGGTTCCGGAACCAGTCTCCTGGAGAGGGGCTGGAGCTTGGCCTTTTCTGGAGTTGCCCGGGCGAGAGGCGACGAGCAGGGTGGGTATTCTTGTATCGCCCCACCTTGCTGCCTCTATATTGGAGTTTTCCCCGGTGACGAAAGGGTTGCTTCCCTGCACCTTCAGGTTGGGAAACGGGTCCTGACCATCATTTGTGCCTATGCACCAAATGATGTTTCAGAGTACCCACCCTTTTTGGTGTCTGTGACTGGGGTGCTGGAGGGTGCTCCTCTTGGAGACTCCATTGTCCTTCTGGGGGACTTCAATGCGCCATGTGGGCAATGACAGTGAAACCTGGAGGGGGGTGATTGGGAGGAACGGCCTGCCCGATCTGAACCCGAGTGGTGTTCAGTTATTGGACTTCTGTGCTAACCACAGTCTGTCCATAACGAACACCATGTTCAAGCGTAAGGGTGTCCATATGTGCACCTGGCACCAGGACAACCCTAGGTCGCAGGTCGATGATCGATTTTGTTATCGTGTCATCAGACCTGCGACCGTATGTCTTGGACACCCGAGTAAAGAGAGGTTGCAGAGCTGTCAACTGATCACCACCTGGTGGTGAGTTGGATCCAATGGCAGGGGAGGAAGCCATTCAGACCTGGTAGACCCAAACATATAGTGAGGGTGTGCTGGAGCATCTGGCTGAGGCCCCTGTCCGGGAGGATCTTCAACTCCCACCTCCGGAAGAACTTCAACCACATTCCGAGGGAGTCTGGAGGCATGGAGTCTGAATGGGCCATGCTCTCCACCTCTGTTGTTGAAGCGGCGGCCCAGAGCTGCGGCCGCAAGGTGGTCGGTGGCATCTCGTGGTGGCAACCCCCGAACCAAGTGGTGGACACCAGTGGTGAGGGGGGCCATTAAGCTGAAGAAGGAGTCCTATCAAGCTTGGTTGGCTTGTAGGACTCCCGAAGCAGCTGAGGTGTACCGGCAGGCCAAGCGGAGTGCAGTTCGGGTGGTTGCTGAAGCAAAACCCGGGTATGGAGGAGTTCGGTGAGGCCATGGAACAAGACCTTTTGGTCGGCCTCAAAGAGATTCTGGCAAACTGTCCGGCGGCTCAGGAGGGGAAAGCAGCTCCCCATCCACACTGTGTATGGTGTGGATGGGACACTGTTGACTTCGACTGGGGACATCGTCGGGGGGTGTAAGGAATACTTCGAGGATCTCCTCAATCCCACTGATACGCCTTCCACAGAGGAAGCAGGGTTTGGGGACGAGGGGGATGACTTGCCTATCACAGGGGCTGAGGTCGCCAAGGTGGTTAAAAAATCTCCTTGGTGGCCGGGCCCCAGGGGTGGACGAGATTCGCCCCGAGTACCTCAAGGCCCTGGATGTTGTTGGGTTGTCATGGTTGACACGCCTCTGCAACATTGCGTGGAGGTCGGGGGCAGTGCCTTTGGCATGGCAAACCGGGGTGGTGGTTCCTCTCTTTAAAAAAGGGGACCGGAGGGTGTGCTCCAACTTTAGAGGGATCACACTCCTCAGCCTCCCTGGGAAGGTCTATGCCAAGGTGCTGGAGAGGAGAGTCCGGCCGTTGGTCGAGCCTCAGATTCAGGAGGAGCAATGTGGTTTTCGTCCTGGCCGTGGCACATCGGACCAGCTCTTTACCCTCTCGAGAATTCTCGAGGGTTCGTGGGAGTTTGCCCAACCAGTTTACATGTGTTTTGTGGACTTGGAGATGGCATTTGACCGCGTCCCTCGTGGATTTTTGTGGGGGGTGCTTCGGGAGTATGGGGTATCGGGCTTGTTGTTACGAGCTATTCGGTCTCTGTACGACCGTTGTGAGAGTTTGGTTCATATTGCCAACACTCGGTCGGAGTCATTCCCAGTGAGAGTTGGACTCCGCCAGGGCTGCCCTTTGTCACCGATCCTGTTCATAATTTTTATGGACAGGATTTCTAGGCGCAGCCAGGGAATGGAGGGTGTCATGCTTGGTGACCACAGGATCTCATCTCTGTTGTTTGCAGATGATGTTGTCCTATTGGCTTCATCCAGCAATGACCTACAGCTCTTGCTGGGACGGTTTGCCGCTGAGTGTGAAGCGGCTGGGATGAGAATCAGCACCTCCAAGCCCGAGTCCATGGTCCTCAGCCGGAAAAAGGTGGATTGTCCTCTCTGGGTTGGGGACAGGCTCCTGCCCCAAGTGGAGGAGTTTAAGTATCTTGGGGTCTTGTTCACGAGTGAGGGGAGAATGGAGCGAGAGATCGACAGATGGATTGGAGCAGCATCTGTAGTGATGTGGACGTTGTACCGGTCTGTTGTGGTGAAGAGGGAGCTTAGTTCTAAGGCAAAGCTGTCGATTTATCAGTCAATCTACGTTCCTACTCTCACCTATGGTCACGAGCTTTGGGTAATGACCGAAAGAACGAGATCGCGGATACAAGCGGTTGAAATGAGCTTTCTCCGTAGGATTGCTGGACTCACCCTCAGAGATAGGGTGAGGAGCTCAGTCATCCGGGAGAGGCTCAGAGTAGAACCGCTGCTCCTCCACATTGAAAGGAGTCAGTTGAGGTGGTATGGGCATCTGATTAGGATGCCTCCTGGACGCCTCCCACTTGAGGTGTTTCAGGCACGTCCCACTGGGAGGAGACCCCGGGGCAGACCCAGGACTCGGTGGAGAGACTATGTCTCCCAGCTGGTCTGGGAACGCCTTGGTATCCCCTCTGAAGAGCTGGAGCAGGTGGCTGGGGAGAGGGAAGTCTGGGCTTCTCTGCTTGAACTGCTGCCTCCGTGACCCGGACCTCCGGAAAAGCGGTAGAAGATGGATGGATGGATGTACATATGTTTACTAGATGTTCTTGTTTTTTTCTTGCCTTCTGATTGTTGACTAATACTAATACTAATAAAGCTTATCTTATCTTATCTTATTATCACCTTTAAACTGCAACTGTAATAAATTAATATTACTGTAAAAACCAAATGTGTCTCAGGACGTGTGAATGGCTGTTGGGGGTGGTGTGTGTGTGTGTGTGTGTGTGTGTGTGTGTGTGTGTGTGTGGTGGTGTTTGTGTGAGTGTGTTTTAAATTATGTTCTTTTTATATATATGGATGCCTAGAGAAACGCAATTTCATCTTGCTTGCACTACAGTTGTATGTATAGCATCATGACAATAAAGGTTGATTGAATGATTGATTGATTGATTGATTGATTGATTGAAGACTTGTAAAACTCATACTGTAAGTCTAAGTGCATATTACAGTATACAAGACTGGGCAAAACTAGTTTATTTTTACTGTGTGAATGCTGACTAATTAAACTTACTTTTAAAATTTGTATGCTCATTTCATTATTTTCATTTTACTTTGTTTTGTTTTTTTTTAGCCATTGGAAACTTATAAGATGATAATTCCTCATTACAACATTGTGGATAATTCAGAAACCTTGAAAAGCATAGCATGGGCCCTTTAATGTGGAAAATCTCACAGATTCCCAGGATGATTCTTGTTCTAGTTAAAGCAAAAATTCACAAGTTCTCTTCCTCAGTGCTCAGAAGTAAGGAAATGTTGACCCATTGGTTGTCTTCACATGCAGTATGCATTTTTTTTTTTTAATGTATACTTTATTAATCCCAGAGGGAAACTAAGGGTGTCGATGCAACGCTAATCCCTTCACACCAAGGGCCACTTTAGAGTCTCCAATTAACCTAACCTACATGTTTTTGGCATATGGGAAGAAACTGGAGTAAACCCACGCAGACATGGGAAGAACAAGGAAACTCCACACAGAAGGGTCACTGATGGTCAGGGGGTGGGATTGAACCCATGACCTTCTTACTGTGCTGCCACAGTGCTAACCACTGCGCCACCAAGCTGTTGACTGGCATTTTAACAACACAAAACCATACAATGGTCTTTACTTTTGCACACACATGCACGTGTATATAAGTGACCCACTGATACATCTGAACTCATCTTCTCCCATGGAAGCAGCTGGTCTATTGAGGAAACATGATTATGGCCAAAGTTTCCAGAGCACATCCAAATCGAGAATTTAATAACCTCACAAGTAATGCTGAAGAAAGAAAGCTACAGTCCACTCCTGCGTGTCCCTAGGACATTGTTTATAGATGCAGGTGAAATATGGCTATTGTTTTTGTGATGTGACAGGAGAATGAGCAAGGGCTTTCAGCATCTCTTCACACTGTAATCCCAGAAAAGATGATCCATTGTCTAACGTGACAGTCAGTAATTAGGTAGTGGTCAATTTTTGGCAGTGCTAAGGATGGGTTCAGAATGTCTGTTCTTTGGTAAGAAAGAGAAACACAGATGTGGATTTATAAGACCCTAGCAAGACACGGCTGATGTTAGCGGTCCTCCGGTCCTCCTCAGCGGGAGGAGACTGGGTGGGTGACGGTGAGAAGGAAGCTAGCCGCAAAGCCCGGTTAACCACCAACCTGTTCATGTTTCTATCGTTTTTCCCCGCTCAGCGACACACCTGCTGAGGAAAAAACTCTGATCATTGGCAACTCTGTAGTCAGAAACATGAACCTAGAGACTCCAGCAGTCATAGTCAAATGCATTCCTGGGGCCAGAGCAGGCGACATCAAGTCAATTTGAAAATGCTGGCTAAAAGTAACTGTAAATACTCCACAACTGTTATCCACGCCGGCATTAATGACGTCTGACTCCGGCCAGTTGGAAGTCACAAAACTTAATGTGAATCGGTGTGTGACTTTGCCCAAAACAATGTCTGCCTCGTAGTATTCTCTGGGCCCCTCCCCAATCTGACCAGTGATGACATGTTTAGCCGCCTGTCATCCTCCACCCGCTGGCTGTCTGTGTGGTGTCCTGCAAACAACGTGGGCTACATTGACAATTGGAGCTCATTTTGGGGAAAACCTGGTCTTATTAGACGAAACGGCATCCATCCCACTTTGGATGATGCGTCTCATTTATCTAACAATCTGGCATCTTTTTTATCCAAATTTCCAAAACCTTGACAACTCAAGGTTGTTCCTTGAGTTGAGCTGGTCCCTGAGTTGGGACCAGGAAGCAGAGGCGCAGTCTTACACGCCTCTCTGCAGCTCCTCTTCATCCGCCACCCCTCAACTTAGCCCCTGTCTTCCCCATCAGAGAATCATTGTCTGCTCCCTCCAAAGTAAATAAAAATATAATGTATAAGCATCCCAAAGTGATTAAACAAAAAGTTGGTAAAACTCAAATTAAACATGAAGCCTCTAAATTGAATGATTTGGCCTCTGTTCCTCCTCATAATTTAAAAATTAAATGTGGTTTGTATGGCTGTGTTGTTAGACATGTATATGTTGGACACTGCATATGTGATTTAACCTCACGATGAAGGGGAGCCACAGAGCTGCAGTCCCCTGCGGTGCGGAGCCGCAGAGCCTGGACCCCCTGCGTAGGACAGGGGACAGAAGACTTCCTGACCGCTGAGGCTCGAGAGGAGAGAAGGGGGAGTTATGTAAATAAAAGGTTAATGAATGTGAATAAAGGGGTTTTGATAGAGATGTGTGATTTCCCCTGCGAGGGAAATGGTTTGATGTGAGAATGTTTAAAAGGGAGAACTTTGGTGTGTTCACCCTCTTTGTTCGCTGCTCAGGAATGAGAGCAGACAGTGGGATGATTACTTGAAATAAACTGGAATTAAATGCAATTCGGTTTCGTTATTCAAGTCTCCCCACAGTTTGTTAAATATTAGGTCTCTAACTCCCAAGTCTCTGCTAGTCCATGATCTGTTAATTGATCATCAGATTGATTTAATATCCCTTATAGAGACTTGGTTAGGGCTAGAGGATTATGTTGGTTTGAATGAATCATCTCCCTCTGGTTATTTAAACTGTCAAAATCCCATAAGTTCTGGTCGTGGAGGAGGAGTAGCAATAATTTACCATTCCAAATTACTAGTTAATGTAAAGCAAAAAACACTTTATAATTCCTTTGAGGGCCAGGTCCTCAGTATTGGGCATTTTAGCAATTTTAGGTTAAACCCAATTTTATTTGCAATAGTTTATCGTCCCCCATCAACCTATTCAGAGTTTTTACCCAAATTTGCCGAATTCTTAGCTGATTTAGTGCTGAAATCAGGTAGAATAATTATAGTAGGGGACTTTAATATACATGTAGATGTAGATAGTGATTGCCTTAATTTGGCGTTTAATTCAATTTTAGACTCGATGGGGTTTTCTCAGAAAGTAGGAAATTCTACCCATTATCTCCACCATACGTTGGACCTTGTTCTGACATATGGCATAGAAATAGAAAAGCTGGTAGAGTCTCCTCATAACCCTGTACTGTCAGACCATTGTCTGTTAACCTTTGATTTTACTCTTTCTGACTATTTGGCTCCTAAGGAAAAATACTACTACAGTAGATGCCTCTCAGATGATGTTGTCACCAAATTTATGTAGATTGTTTCCTCTATGCCATGTGTCAGCACAACGGAAATAAACTATAGACAGCTTGCTCCTTCTGTAATTGATAGCATGGTAGATAGTGTTACAGCTTCTCTGCATCAGACTCTAGACATGGTAGCCCCTTTAAAAAAGAAAAAGTCTAATCAGAGATTTCTAACTCCTTGGTTCAACACAGAAACTCGTAGCTTAAAACAGAAGACTCATCAGTTAGAAAGAAAATGATGCTCCGCTAATTTAGATAAAATCTATTTAGCTTGGAGAAATCATCTTTTAATTTATAAAAAAAAAAAAATCTCTGAGAAAAGCTAGAACGACCTATTATTCTGCATTAATAGAAGAGAACAAGAATAATCCCAGGTTTTCTTCAGCACTGTAGCCAGGATGACAAAGAGTCAGGACTCTGTCAGTCCTAGCATTCCCTTAGAGCTTACTAGTCAGGACTTCATGAACTTTTTCAATAATAAAATTTCATCTATCAGAGACAAAATCAGTCAGATTCTTCCCACCGTTAACTTAAATAGAGTAACTACTACAACTCCTTCAATTGACATCTGTTTGGATCAGTTTACTCCAATTGACCTTTTAGAGTTAGACAAAATAATTTCCTCATCCAAGCCTTCAACTTGTCTTTTAGACCCTATTCCTACCAGGGTATTTAAAGAAGTCTTCCCATTTATTGGCAGCTTTATTCTTCAAATAATCAATTCTTCATTAACTTTAGGCCATGTACCGCAGGCTTTTAAAACTGCTGTAATTAAACCCTTACTCGAAAAGCCTACGCTGGATCCAGGAGTTTTAGCTAACTACAGACCAATCTCTAATCTCCCTTTCATTTCAAAAATCTTAGAAAGTGTTGTTGCTACGCAATTATTTGACCACTTGTAGGGAAATGAATTTGAAGAGTTTCAATCTGGGTTTAGAATCCATCATAGTACTGAAACAGCCTTAGTGAAGGTCACTAACGACCTCCTCATCGCATCTGATAATGGGCTGGTTTCTGTACTCGTCCTTTTAGACCTTAGTGCAGCTTTTGATACTATCGATCATAATATTCTACTTGATAGATTAGAACACTATGTTGGACTTAATAGAACTTTGTTGCAGTGGTTTAGATCTTATTTATCTGATAGGTTCCAGTTTGTTCATGTCAATAATGTTTTCTTTCAACTCAAAGCTCAGTAATGGAATTCCACAGGGATCCGTGCTAGGCCCTACTCTTTTTAGTTTATATATGCTTCCGTTAGGCAACATTATTAGGAAGCACTGCATACATTTTCAGTGTCATGCAGATGACACACAATTATACCTGTCAATGAAGCCAGATGATAGTAATCAATTAGCCAAGTTAGAAGCCTGTCTTAAGGAAATCAGAGTTTGGATGACTTGCAATTTCCTGCTATTAAATTCAGATAAGACTGAAGTCATTCTTGTTGGTCCAAAAAAACCTTAGAAATACCTTTCCAAATCAAACTTTTAGTTTGGATGCAGTTACTCTTTCTCTTAATAGCTCTGTGAGGAACCTTGGAGTTATTTTTGATCAAGATCTGTTTTTCAGTTCACATATTAAATTCGTTTCTAAGGCTGCCTTCTATCATTTGCATAATATTGCCAAGATTAGGGGCATCTTGTCTCAGAGTGATGCTGAGAAACTGATCCACACTTCTGTTAGCTCTAGATTAGATTATTGTAACTTTTTATTATCAGGTTGTCCTAAAACATCTTTAAAAAGTCTTCAGTTGATCCAAAATGCTGCTGCAAGAGTTTTAACAGGTACTAGAAAGAGAGATCATATCTCTCCGGTTCTGGCCTCCCTTCAATGGCTTCCCATAGAGTTTAGACTTAAGTTTAAAGTCCTTCTTCTCACTTTTAAAGCTCTAAACAATCATGCCCCTTTTTATTTAAAAGATCTGATATTACCCTATTATCCTAACAGAGCACTACACTCTCAAAATGCTGGATTATTTGTAATACTTAGAATCTCCAAAAGTACAATGGGGGGCAAAACCTTCAGTTATCAAGCTCCTCTCTTGTGGAACCAGCTGCCAATCTGGATTTGGGAGTCAGACTCGATCTCTGTTTTTAACAATAGGGTTAAAACCTTCTTTTTTGATATATATATAATTAGGGAGGGATCATGTGTTTCTGAACCCTCCCTTAGTTATGCTGCTATTAGGTTTAGACAGCCGGGGGACCTCCAACAATTGCACTGGGCTTCATTCCTTTCTTCACTCTCAATGAAATATTTTTTTTTTTTTTGCTGGCCATTAACATCTATTTGTTCTCTCCCATAGATTCCCATCATGCTGTTTGCTCTCTACATGTCTGTTCTTTTCATCTTCTCTATCCCCTCACCCCCCCAGCCAGATGACTGCCCATCCCTGAGCCTGGTTCTGCTGGAGGTTTCTTCTGCCTCATTTCCACTAGCCCAGTTCGACTCGCCTCGTTTTGTTTCGTTACTACTCATTTTTGCCGCGGTTGTGCCTCCATTACAACCGTGTAAAGCCGTGTATAGCTGGGGTGGGCAGGATTTTTTTTACAGCAAGGCAGCGCCACACTCCCGTGACGTAAAACACGCAACCCAAGCCAAACACAACATGGCGGCTTTACAAGGCGACTCCTCGGTCTGTGGCTTTTTTCACCGTAAATGCCAAAAAGGACCATCAGACAAGGGTACAGGCAGTGAGACGAAACACTCTGGAATAGTTCTGCAGCTTCTGGAGAGAGCCGAAGACGTGAGGATACAAACTAGGTCATATGTGACGGTAAGCTAATGTTGCTAATGCTATTTTGCTATAAGTACGTCGTACTACACTGTAATCTCTGCAAGTTATCACTGTTAGGTACTAAAATATGTACGCTGTGTGTGTTTCAGATGGCTCTGTTGTGGGAAAATTACCTCTTCAAACGGTCAGTCTGGCGTTCATGCACAGCCCTGTCAACTGATGTCAATACAGCCTGTCACTGATATCAGCACAGCTTCACAAACGATCAGTGGTTGTAGAGCTTAAGAATGTCTGGTTTATTTCCTGTGCAAAAAATTGCTCTGATCTAAGTAAAGTAACCTTATTTCACTGTTTATGGGAATGTAGAAAAATCAGAATGTTTTGGGAAATGGTGAGGGTAACAATTGAAAAAATAATGAGATGGGATTTTAACCACACCAGCCTAAAGACTGTGCTCCCCAAGTTTAAACAATGTGTAGACTTTAAGACCAGAGGAGAGAATATATTGGACTTAGTGTACACAAACACAGATGCATATAAAGCGATACCCCGCCCCCATCTCGGCCGTTCGGATCACATGTCCGTGATGCTGCTGCCTGCCTACAAACCTTTATTGAAGCGCAGCAGGCCAGCAGTGAAACAAATCAGGATTTTGCCATAGAGTGCAACCTCTGCACTGCAAGACTGTTTTCTGCACACAGACTGGAAGATCTTCAAAATAGCAGCCTCCCAGGAAGACAAGACAGATGTGAAGGAGTATGCTGATACGGTCACCAGCTACATCGCGAAGTGCACAGAGGATTTCACTACAGTGAAGACCATCACTATGCGGGGTAATCACAAGCCCTGGATGACTGCAGAGGTGCGCTCGCTGCTTACAGCCAGAGATGCAGCCTTCAGAGCGAAGGACAGGATTGCCCTCCGCTCAGCCAGGTCTGCGCTTTCAAAGGGAATTAAGGCGGCAAAGCGCGCCTATGCGGAGAAAATCCAGGGACACCTCTGTGACACTAGGAACACCACAAGCAGATGTGGCAGGGAGTTCGGACACTGACGGGCTTTAAGTCTAGTGTCCGATGATCGATGATGACGACGCTTCGCTTCCAGACAGGCTTAACGACTTCTTTGCACATTTTGAAGCATCAAACTCGACAATCAGAGGGAGGGCTGGCCCACCCCCACCATCGGTTGGACCAGCTTTTACCATCAACACAGCGGACACACGGAGGACCCTAACCAGAGTCAACCCATGCAAAGCTGCAGGTCCGGACAACATTCCGGGATGTGTGCTCCGAGACTGCGCGAGCGAGTTGGCGGATGTCCTGACTGACATTTATAACATCTCCCTGAGTCAGGCCATCGTTCCCAGATGCTTCAAGACCTCTATCATTGTACCGGTGGCAAAGAAACCAGTGGTGTCCTGTTTGAATGACTATCGTCCTGTTGCACTGACACCAATTGTGATGAAGTGTTTTGAACGGCTTGTCAAACCACACATTACAGCCTGCCTCCCTGCATCACACGACCCGCTCCAGTTTGCATATCGTTCAAACCACTCCACGGAGGATGCTATAGTCACCACCCTACACTCTGTCATCACCCACCTGGACCAGAAAGACACCTACGCCAGACTCCTGTACATTGATTTCAGTTCAGCATTCAACACCATTATTCTCCAGAGACTGATGGAGAAATTACTCCTTCTCGGTCTGAACACCGCCACATGTCTCTGAATCCTGGATTTCCTGACTGAGAGACCTCAGTCTGTCCGGGTTGGAAACAACATCTCCAACTCTGTCACGCTGAGTACCGGATCCCCTCAAGGCTGTGTACTCAGTCCACTGTTGTTTACACTTCTAACACATGACTGTGTATCCAGACATGAGGGGAACCAGATTATTAAGTTTGCAGATGACACCACGGTGGTGGGACTTATTCAGAGGGATGAGGAATCAATGTACAGGGAAGAAGTGAGAGACCTGGAGGGCTGGTGCAGGGAGAACATCTCCCGGGGGCTGCACGGTGGCGCAGTGGTTTAGCACTGTGGCAGCACAGTTTTACCCTCGGCCGGGGGATCGCGGGGATCATGAGATCGTGGGTTCGATCCCAGCCCCCGACCAACAGTGAGCTGTGAGGAGTTTGCATGTTCTCCCCGTGTTGCGCGGGTTTACTCCGGGATTTCTCCGGTTTCCTCCCGCATACCAAAAACATGTAGGTTTAGGGCGCTCGCGCACGCAGCGACCAGCAGCCGGTGGCTTGTCACCAGACTGCAAACCAAGTCTACCTACGGGTACAAATAAGTAACAAAAAAAAAACAAAAAAAAAAAACAATCTGGTGCTCAACGTGGACAAAACAAAGGAGATGATTATCGACTTCCGGCGGTCACAGCCTGAGCACGTCCCCCTCAGCATCGGCGGCCGTTTAGTGGAGAGAGTAGAGAACATCAAGTTCCTCGGAGTGCAGATCTCACAGGACCTGACCTGGAGCAAGAATTCCTTGGAGATCAGGAAGCGGGCTCAGCAGAGACTACACTTCTTGAGGAAACTCAAACAGGCCTCTCTCCCCATCTGCATCCTCAGGACCTTCTACAGAGGTGTGGTGGAGAGTGTTCTGACGTACTGCATTGCTACATGGTACTCCAGCTGCAGTATGTCAGACAAAAAAGCCCTGCAGAGGATAGTCAAGGGGGTGGAGAGGGTAATTGGAGTCTCCCTCCCCTCTGTCCAAGAACTTTTTCAGAACCGTTGTAGGAGCAGGGCACTGAACATTGTCAAGGACCGTTCTCACCCTCTACATAAACACTTTGAACTTCTTTCATCTGGTTAACGATTCCGGAGCATCAGAGGCAGAACCACCAGACTGATCAACAGCTTCCTTCCACAAGCTGTCAGGATGCTGAACAGCTGACCCGGAATCTCTCATACACACTACTGCACCTACGGACATTTTGTATATTATAGTTAAGATAAGATAAGATAAGATAAGATAAGCCTTTATTAGTCCCACAATGGGGAAATTCCAGGATTGCAACAGCACAGGGATAGCAACACTCAGAGCAACAATCAGAAGGCAAGAAAAAACAACATCTAGTAAACATATGTCCATATTACTATAAATGTATATATATAGACACACAGTGCAGAGCATTATGGCTGGTGGATGTGCAGCAGAAAGTCTAAGCTCTCTCTCCGCGGATGCAGCGGGCCAGCTGGAAGTCTTTGGGCATGATGGTGACCCCCTTAGCGAAGAAGAGACCACCAGGTGGGCCTCGCTGGTCTCCTGCAGAGCCATGACGGCGAAACTCAGGAAACGCAGGATGGTCTTGAAGTCCTGAGCGATCTCCCTCACCAGGCGCTGGACGGGCAGCTTACGGATGAGCAGCTCCGTGGATTTCTGGTAGCGACGGATCTCTCTCAGAGCCACGGACCTGTGACGGCGAGGCCTCTTCACTCTGCCGGTGGCCAGAGCGCCTCTCCGAGCAGCCCTGTGGCTAGCTGTCTCCTGGGGGGCTTCTTCCTCCAGTAGATTTTACGGGCGGTCTGCTTGGTTCTTGCCATCGCTCTTTATTATTCTGTCTTATATTTCTTTCACGCCGCCTAAACTCCAGCCCGGCACCCGCGTCGTTTTCGCTACAGCTCCCGGTATGTCGAGTTTCCCATTAGCACCGGGTGGCGGCCAAGTGCTAGCTAGCACTAGCTCTTCCCCGCTGTAACGTCTCCCGCTGCAAACCGTGGCTCCGTCCGCCGACCCGGGAGACCCCCGGGGCGATCCGTGCGTCCGTGATATATATACAGAGTGAAAGGTGTAGAAAGAAGAAGGAAGATAAAAAAAAAAAGGCTGTTGCAACAGGCAGCCGACTCGTGTGGCGCAAAAAAAAGTTAGTTAGTTCTTAGTTAGTTCTTTTTCCCCAAGTATGTCTCAGGGATGTGTGAATGGATGGGGGTGGGGTGGGGGTGGGGGGTGGAGCTATGTGGGAGTGTGTCTTAATCATGCTGCTTCATATATGGATGCCGAGAGAAACACAATTTCATCTTGCCTGCACTACAGTTGTATGTAGAGCAATATGACAATAAAGTTTGATTTGATTTGATTTGAATAATTTCAAAACAAATCACATTGAACCCTAAACTGTTTTTGTTGGGTCTGTATCCAGAAAAACATAACTTTAATAAGAGTGAAAGAACATTCATAGACCTCAGTTTGCTTAACCACTTGCGCTCCGTTGTTCCGCGGGCGGGCAAGTCTCTGCGTCCTAGGGCGCACGAGGGCGCACTCCTGCGCCCTCGTGCGCTCTCAGACGCATAGTCCAGATTGTGGTGATGTAGGTGGTGTTGGCGTCCAAGCGCCACTGAAAAAAAAAGCTGCAGACACAGCCACGAACAGATTAGTTCATCTGATTGACCTCTCATTCGACTAATAAGAGCCTTGAATTGGGTTTCTGAAACCTTGAAGAACCAATGAATGAAAACCTAGGAAGGAGGACTCGCCTACTGTGAATGCAGGAGCCAATTGAAGCACAGAAGTTCGGGCTGGGTGAAGAGAGATTTACTGTTGCAGCAGATGAAAAAAAAAGGACGCTGGAAGAACCTGCTACAGATCCAGCAGCACAGAGAACACCCACAAGTGGAGCCTGCACTCATTCCAGCAGAATAGACGTTTAGGATTCTCTTCCGTCATCATAGACCGATGGAGGCCGACGACAAAGGTCGTAAATCATTCGCCAAAACGGCAATAATGGAATTATGTTTTGACCGGGATCCATGAGCGGACCAGCGTCGCGTTCGTCTGACAATGGGGAAGAGAAGTTCGCCAGGACTCTGCTGCTGTGAAGAGGTAAGGTGTTATAAGCTAAATTTATTATTTATCCCTGAAAACTGTAATCCAAAAATGACTTTTGACCGATCGGCAAATTACAACTGTACGGCGCACGAAGTACGAAGTGCGTGCGCCGCTATAAACGGTTCATTTGCCGTGATCGGACCGTGAATGCCCCCCCCCCCGCCGCTGCAGAAAAGGAGCGGGGGGGGGGTTCACGGTCTGAACGCCCCCCGGTCCGCGGGGGGAAGCATATGAGTCTATTCCGTCATGTAGCGATAGCCGTCCTCTGTAGCGAGGGGGGGGGACAACCCCCCCCCCACACACACACAGTAGCGGGGGGGTGGGAAGCCGCTGTGACAGCGTTGCTGTGGAAACATGCAACGAGTGTAATCCGTCATGTAGCGAGGGCCGAACTCCGTCCTTTGTAGCGGGGGGGGCAACCCCCCCCCCCCCACACACACACACACACACACAGCCCTGAATGTGACCTTTCATTAGAGGCCAAAATGAAGATTCTACATTGAATTATTCAAAAGTTACAGACATTTTTCCAAACTGTGCCATTTGGCACAATTTGGCACAGTTCCAAAACGCCTGGGAACAGCCTGAGATCAAAGCTGTGTAAAATATTCATTTTTTGTGGTATTGTTACCAAATTTGGATCTCTCCTGGATAACACTTGGTTCTACATTTCTGTTGCATTTTCCAGCCGGATCGGACAGCTGTGTGTTATTTGCAAGCATTTGTATCCAAAAAACACCGTGGCCAAATTTATTTTCTTCAAGTTCAGTATGTTTAGATGACTGTAACTCAGTGGCCGGAGCACGTAGAGAGATTATGTTTTTTTTGCCAAAAAATTCAAAGTGTTTTCTTTTAAATGAGACCAACCCCATGAAGATGCTGCAAGGAGTTGAATAACAGCTTTCGATTTACTTTGGGCATGTTATTTTTTGGCATTTTTAGGAAAATTGCCCGGAGTGCAAGGGGTTAATGCCAAAAAATGTATTGCATTACTGTGGAAAAACTCATAGACCAGATGTGACTCAGTGGTTAAGACAGATGTTTGCAACCTTCCACTAGAAAGAATAACATACATACTGAAATCAAAGGAAAATGTGTTTGAGAATATATTGAGACCTTTCATTGATTATGTAAAGAAAGTAAACATAACTTCTGAAGAAGAAGGTGAATGATATGTGTGGACCTTGCAAATTCCAAGCTGGTGAATGTATATTATGTATTCTAATGTAATAGATTACCTAGACTAAACAGAGGAACATTGCTGTTGACTTGTTTTTGTTAATGGTTGTTGTTTTTATGACCCTTTTTTTTGTTATTTTGTTATTGTTCTTTTTAGTTTTTAAATTACTTTTGTGTTAGTGTCTGACTGTGTGTGCTGTTTGTAAAAAAAAAAAAGGTTCAATAAAAGTATTGTGGGAAAAAAAATTGCTCTGATCTGCCTGAAAATCATGGACTGTTGAGACATCATGGACGTACCTGCTCCAGCTGCACTGAGTCTGAGATGTTGTCATAGCAAAAAATGATCAGCTGACACAACTTGATCACCAGGTTAATAACTATATTAGCCACAAAATGTATATTCAAAAGTAAACAGTACTGAGTTCGGTATAATAAGATGTATTTGACAGTTATGATGCATTTTAGGCCAAAACAAATTTGATCTAGGATTAAAAGCAATTAAAATAATGCAGTCACAAGGTTACATGGAAAATGCTTGAGTTACCAGATACATATACTGTAGAAATATATATTCTCTGCATCAACAATGTACTATACATGCATTCATGTAGTATTGCACTGACAAACCTCTGAAGTTTTTGCAGATGTCTCTTTTTTATATGTGAAGGTTACCACCATGTGACATAAATTTCTTAAAAATGAGCCATTATTTTCAAGGTCACCCATTAATGGTTTGTACTATTGACTCTTTTCCCACCAGTGTATTAACAGACAAAAATAGAAATCATGATGCAAACACATAAGTCACTAAATTGTTTATTACAATCAGCAGCAAATTCCAGATTATTCAGAATGTGCAAAACTCAAACTGTAAGACTGGGTCACTCAGCAGCTGGGATGTGCAGCTCACACTGGTCTCAGATCAGCAGATCTTAGGCCTGCATCTCTGTAAATAGTGACGCAAGGTCCAGTTTGGGGTGGATCGATCGTTTACCTCTTGCCTAGACAAAAGACAGAAATGGGTGGTGGTTAAATAAAGGAAGTTTAAAACATATTTGGGAAATACACTTGTTGCTAAAAGCCAGTGGTGGAATGTGAATGAATGAATCTTTATTTCGGATAGATTAAAAGAAAATAGAATAATATAACAAAGGGGAAAAAAATCTAACAAGGTCAAATTAAACAATAACTCCTCTGATTACACAGTTCAACATAGGTTATCTGAAATGGGTGATGGCTGAAGCTGCAGCTTATATTGCCCACCCATATTCCATCCAAGAATTCAAAAGAAAAACAAAACAGCAGCAATTCCAATTCCAATGTGACAATAAAGTACTTCGTTGTTGTATTTAACCACAATTTTCATGTAGCTGCACTGATGTAAAGTCGATTTTACAAGGGCTGCGTTACATTTAAAATCATCTATTTGTACTGTGGCCTCAGCAATCAGAATGAATTAATACATTCACTTGAATGGAATATAGTACTGTAACTGAAAGTGTGCATCACAGAATATGGAGTCGCTCAGTCAAAATATGGAGTTTTTATCAATAAAAGTTTGTCTGGAATGTAAAAGTGTCTCTTCTTGCCCTGGCTTCAAGTGTGGGCGGTGTTTTGTACTTTTATTGCTAAAATATAAAAGGATGCACTACAATGGGTCTCAAATATTTGTAATGTGTCCTGTTACTGCATGACTTTATTGATGATAGAGTATAAACTACACATATAAACTAAATTATATTGATGACTGAACAACTGCCATTCCCCAAAAGATACAGTTATGAACATAACTCACAAAGGATCACACAAGTGATCTGACAAAAAAATAAATACATTAACAAGTGGTTTATTTTACAGTTGATGCGCCAGTCTTTTTCAATTATTCTGTAATTAATACTCACACAATCAAATAAATCTCAGTTCAGTCCCTTTTATATTAAGTGGAAATTGTGCTACTTTGGTTCTGACACTTTTACCTATAAAAGCAAAGGATTTCAGTACTTTCCACAGTGGCGACGTCCGTTGTGGAGCGGCTGATTCCCTCCTGCCTAGACGAACGACAGAAATGGATGGTATTTAGTTTCAAGCAAGTTCAACACTTATACAGGCACATCTCAAAAATTAGAACATCATGAAGAAGTTCAATATTTTTGTCACTCATTTCAGAAAGTGAAACCCATATATAGATTCATTACAGGGACAGTGATATATTGAAAGTGTTTATTTTAATATTGATGATTATGGCTACAGCCCATATTAACCAACACCTCAGCGGCCAACATTTCTATTTAAAAACTATTTTTTAAAGTTTATGTAATATTCTAATTTTTTGCCAAATTGAATTTGGGGTTTTCAGGGGCTGTAAGACATAATCATCCAAATTAAAATAAATAAATGCTTGAAATATATCACTGTCTGTGTACTGAATTGATATAATATATGGATTTCTCTTTCTGACGCTTTAGAAAATTATATGAATATATAATTCAACGACTTCTTTATAAATCACTGGTTTGAAAAAGCACTTTTATATTGTTGAGATTTCAGCTCCTGTGGTCTCACCAGTATCCACTATAAACAGGGAGGCTAACCCTGGCATGTGGAAACACATTCTAGCATTAAATTGCACACAATTTAATGCGCAGCACCAAAGTGCAATACAAAACAAAAACCAGGACTTTAACCAGGATTAACATATTACATCGTTTTGCTCTCACAAGCGAATATTTAGGAGAAAACGAGCGCGAAACAGCAGTTGGTACTAGCTAGCTACTAGCCAAAACTCGTTAGCTAAAATGAGTTAGCCAGCAAAAAACGGTGCTGTATGGCTCAAAAAAAGTGAGCTTACCACCAACAGGATAAATAAGCGAACAGATGCACATTATTACAAATCACTCACCATCGATGGTTCTCTCACGTTCGTCTTCAGCTTGTCAGTAGTACGGTTCTATTCTACGCAGCCATCTTTAGGGTCCGGATCACTCCTCTGACTGTGTCTCTGCCACCAAGCAGAGAAAACTCCGAACCTCTTCGTTGGACCACGGTGTAGAGTTCCGCAAAACCTACAACGCTGTCTGTATTAATATCGTATTTACTCCGTGACCGAGTTAGTCCGTGATTGCAAATGGCGGTCGTAAAGATTTCAACGAAGACGGGCGCTTTCATGATGTTACACCCTGACCAATCAGCGGCTAGCAGTCTATTGACGTCACATCTCGGATCGGTTTCGCACGGTTATACCCTGCCTCTTAACCGGCACGAGAATAGTGTCGGTTAAAGCGTGCTGGGTATAGTGGAAATAGCGAGAAATTGAAACGAGTAGAACTAAGTAAGGCCAAGGCGATACCAATGGAAATGGCCCTTTCCTGTTAAAAGGGAGTTTTTCCTCTCCACCATTGCCAAGCACTTGCTCACAGGGGATCACCTGATTGCTGGGGTTTTTCTGCAATTGTGGGGGTTTCCCCTACAGTTGAAAGTGCTATGAGATGAAATATTTAGGCATTCATTCATTCCTTGAGTCATTACATGCAAAAGTGTTGAACTAGTTCATCACTTATCATCAATAGTTCATTACACCAAGCAGATTTCAGACATTTCTATTACATTTTTTGGAAACATGTATAAAATTGATTAACTGTTTTTCTGTGACTCTTTACTTTCAGTTATGAGGAGAAACGTGTTATGAATTAAATCAAGCAACGACCTTCCACCTCTCCAGAACTGCTCAGAGGTGAATTGTATGAACCTTCAAAGGGTAGCAGATACTGTATAAAGCCTTCACAGAGCAGTTACCATTTCTGACACAAAAATGGATGGAATGAGCAGGGTCAAGCCAAGTACATACAGTAGGCCTGTTCCCAATGGAAGTAGGCCCACAATTATTGACAGTGTTTTATGTAAATCATGGTCTTACAATGGTAAGTGGCATTCACTTATATAACGCTTTTTCTCATCTCTAGATGACCAAAGCACTTTACAGATTCTGCTATCCATATATTCACACACTGATGGCGGCAGAGCTGCCATACACAGGCGCTGGCTTGACTCGCCAAGAGTCAGGGTTCAGTGTCTTGCTCAAGGACACTTCGACATGCAGACAGAGCAGGAGCAGGGATCACTGACCCTCCCATCAGTAGTTGGCCACACTACATCTGCGCCACAACCACAATGGCTGAGGTTGGTCGGAGGGTGCCATCAAACATTTCTAAGGTCCACTTCCTTCCGCTTGCGCTGCATTCGCCACATCCTGGACATATCCTGGCAGGACAAAGTGCCCAACACAGAAGTCCTGTCCCGCGCCGGCCTTCCCTCCATGTTTACTCTACTCAGGCAGCGCAGGCTCCACTGGCTAGGCCATGTTTACCATATGGAGGATGGCAGAATCCCAAAAGACATCCTCTACGGAGAACTGGCGACTGGCAGGAGAGACGCTGGCCGCCCACAGCTGCCCTTCAGAGACGTCTGCAAGAGAGATGTGAAGGCCCTGGAGATCAACACAGAGCGCTGCGAGGACCTCGAAACGGACCACTCCAAATGGAGAGGCACCCTGACCAGACAGCTCAAGGCGGGTGAAGAGAAACTGACTGCTGCAGCAGATGAAAAAAGGACCCGCAGGAAGAACCGCCACAGACCCAGCAGCACGGAGACCACCCACAAGTGTGACCTGTGTGACAGGGACTGCCATTCGCGCATCGGCCTGTTCAGCCACAGGCAGTGCTGTTCCAGCAGAGTAGACGTTTAGGATTCTCTTCCATGGTCATCATAGACCGATGGAGGCCGATGACGATGACGATGATTGTCTGGAGATTAGGAAGGTAACCCAGAAATTGTGCACTGTACTCTACATACAGAAATACTGTACACTTACTGTAAAATGTCAAAATGCATCATTCAGTAAAAACTTTGAAAGACACTGCATATGATTCCATCTATTCCCCTCACACAGTAATATGACTTTATTGTTTTGAAATTGCTCTGAAATGCAGATAAAAGTCTTGCCTTGTTCATTTGGGAGTGGCTGTGGCACAGGTGTAGTGTGGCTGGGCTGATTACTGATCAGAGGGTCAGGGGTTTGAGTCCCACTCTGTCTGCAATTTGAAGTGTCCTTGAGAAAGACACTGAATCCCCAGTTGCTCCTGGGGATTGATGGCAGCTCCGCCACCATCAGTGTGTGAATGGGTGGGTAGCAGGATCTGTAAAGCGCTTTGGTCATTTTGATGAGATGGCTGAACATTCTGATGGCATAAGGACTCTTCATTCTGATGGTAGTGACAGTTTCATTGACAGAAATATTTGCTTTTGACAAATAGACTAAACATTCTGAGCAAACTACACACTTCTGTAGATCACCTACTCTAGTTTGCCGTTTGCACTAGGGGTGGGCAATATGGCCTAAAAATGACATCACGATATTTCTGTGAATTTTCACGATAACAATATTCTTCACAATATCAAGGAATACAGTTTTTTTTTGCTTTTAAATTCATAAACGACAGTTTCACAGGCCAGCGTTAATTATGTTCAACATATCAGTAAAAACAAAACAAAAACTCTTATTTCTCCAGTTTATTAAGAGCAGTTTAGAATGTGTTTCAAACATTTTCTTTTAATTTTGTATCAAATATTACCAGAAAATATTATAAACCACCACATCTTAAGTGCACTGAGGGGTGGACTGGGACAAAAATTCAGGCCGGGAATTTGACTTCCTCCTAGGCCACCCTGTTGTTGGAAACCAGAAACCACCAGAGCTTTAGTAGGCCAACATTTGAAAATAACAGGTCTCAAACTAGTTATGAATGCAATTATAACCTTCAGCTGGGAGGAAAATTATAAATTTGAATTGTAATAGCCAACTGATCTATTGATTATTAAAACAACTGACTGACTAATCTTCATTTAAACCTGGTGCTGCTTCTGATTTCTTTACCTTTTCAGAATAAAAACACAAGCTAAGAGGCTTTAGGTAAAAAAGTTGCAATTTTGCATGAAAAAGGTCAAAAATTTGTCCCCAAAAATGTTCAAAAATTTAAAAAAACAACTGTACCTTTATGAAAAGATGTTTAAATAATAAGAAAAAACAAATTTAGGACAGAACAAGAAGCCAACTTTATTGTCATTCATGCACAGTAGAACAAAATTACGTTTCTCCTCTCTACAGTGCTAATCATCTAGAAGCAGCGGGGTCACTGCTATGCTAGGCACCACCATAAACAACTTTTCCTTCTCCCATTCTACTATGCTGAGCACCAAGCTAGAAGGCAGGAAGTACCATTTTTATATGGTCCTTGGTATGACCCAGCTGGGGCTTGAACCCACAACTTCCCGGCTGTTGGACGGATGCTGTACCACTAGGCCACCACTCTGGTGCAGATGAGAGTAAAGTTGGTACTGCAGACTACATATAGCCTGTAGTTTTGAAAATGCAGATTTTTCTTAAAACATCTGAAAAGTCCTGAAAACATTGCCTTATGAATATAAGTGGTAATTTAGCTCTGGTTAATGCAACCTATTTATTACAATTAAAAAGGTAAACCCCAAACTATAAGCAGCTACAGCAGTATAATATCACCACAGACATTGTTCACCACATTACTTCTGTCTTCATCTCATTTCTATGCCTGGGACATGAGAGGTTTTGCTCCTTTTAACATATTAAATTAAATTAATTTAGTCTAGTCTGTTATTTCACCGGGTCAGGAAGAAAAAACAGGGAAGGAGTGGGCTTATTTAAAACTATTATCATTTCATCATTTTTATCATACTGAATATATGCTGCCTTACCTGTCTGACGTTTCCCCCAAACAAGACACTTCTGCAGGCAAGTGACCGCTGCATCAGACCTCCTGTCTCTCTCTGTCTCAGTTTAACCCGCATTAGAAATCTCCGTTGCACAGCCAACTAACAGATTTTTTTTTTCTTTTGGTTGGCAGAATAAATCATGCTGAAGCAGCCACAACGGAGTGAAACTAAACCTCTGGACACTTTGGATGTCAACAACACCACTTCAGGCAAAGTAAAACTTTTCCCCAAAGCGGCATTGTTGACATGCAGAAAAAATGTGGGCAGATGATACGCATCGCTGCTCTGTTTTTTAAAAAGATGGCAGCAGTCTGAAACGGCCTTAAAACTACTTACTCACAACCAGACACAGACGTTCCAAGCAAGGAGCACCGCTTCCTGCGTGATGTTTATTTTCCTGTTTCTATGGTAACACGTAACTTCTGTTGGCAGTGTAACGGATCCCAAATATTGCAATATTCACTTTTACACCGGTATCAAAGTTTATACCGGTATTATCGTGAATGATACGATATGGCACACCCCTAGTTTGCACCCTTTGTTTTGAGAAATACACTGAGTAAACAAACTTCAGTTCTGTCCTGAGAAATGCACCAGAGCAACTGAGAAAAATGTAACAGCATTATGTTAACATTCATCAAATGTATATGGAGTCCTAACTCTTCACAAACATTGAGACATGGCAAGTAAACTAGCAGAAATGTATTTTTCTTTGTCACATTATGTGACTCCTATTGACATTTCACAGCCTGTCATTGTACTACAACGTGCTGCTGCCTAACATTCCCAGCTGATAAGTGGGAGTGAAAACTGATTGCATTTTGGGGTACAAAAGGTGAGATTTAACTTTTTTGTGGTGTAGCCCATCTGTCTAATGGATTGTAAGGGTGCAAGAATGGCATTGTTTTCTGGATTAGTGTATGAATGATGTGTTTTGTTAAATACTTAGCCAGAACAATGATGATGGCAATAATAAAGAAGAGCACTCTGAGGCGAGTGCAATATCGCACACCTCCATTTTCTTTGAAGATCCCAATACTTATTGAAAAAGAGCAGTTTTCAACTTTTCAATATAATTACTGTGGCAGAACCAAATTATGATAAGCCCATCATCCACAAATACACAACAAAATATACAACCCATGTTGCAGGGCAGGATCCAGAGGTGAACATGTGTAGCAAGTATGGTGACCCTTGAGAGCTTTACATGTTCTGTATAAAGAGAGCAAAAGGAGTGCCAACCTTGACATTTTAACCACAAACCTGTAGTCAGAGGTCATGGTCTCAGAGTGAACCTGTGTACCAGGTTTGGTGACCCTAGCTTTCTTTGTTGTTGAGATATAGTTTATAAGGCATTTTGATGTTGACCTTTGACCTTGCAATCCCAAAACCATAGTCACACTTCAGGGTCACAGAGTGAAACTGTGTACCAAGTTTGGTGGCCCTAGCTTTACTTGATGTACAGTAATAAGGTATAGGAAATGTTAACCGTGACCTTTGACCTTTTGACCCAAAACCCATAGTCAGAAGTAGATGGCGTTCACTTACATATGCTTATTTGTCTCATCTCTGGATAACCAAAGCACTTTACAGATCATACTATCTACCCATTTACACACACATTCACATACTGATGGCGGAGGAACTGCCATCAGTAAGGCACTGGCCTGACCCACCAGTTGCTCTTGGTGGGTTAGGCTCCAGAAGTGAGGATCCCAAGGTTAACCTGTATCCCAGGTTTGGCAGCCCTAGCTTTGCTAGGTTTATAGTAATAGCAAATCTAGCATTTACCATTGTGCAGCTGGAATGTTAATTTTGACCTCTGACCTTTTGACCCCAAGTCCATAGTTCAGTCAGGTTGTAAGTCATCCAAGATGCATCTTAGATACAACTACTGTATCAATTTGAAAAGCCTACATCACTTTTTTTTCAGTAGATTTTGCATTTACAAGATTTAGGGAAAATCTGACCTTTGATCAAGGCCATCTGATGAGAGTCAAATTGCAATATGCACATCACCAGTGTATATCAAACCATAGTACCAAGTTTTAAAACATTTGGAATAAAACTGTAGGAGGAGTTGATTTCACAAAAGTGGGACAGACAGACGGATGGACTGACTGACAGACAGACAGACAGACGGATGGATGGATGGACCCATAAAATAATCCCCCTTCGGTCTTTGGCCAAAGGGTTCTTTGATCCCTTGGGCTTTGCCCAGCGGGTGATAAAAATGGCGTATTTAATCATTTGCAAGCCATATTTTGCTGTAACTGGCATTATAAATGGTCATGCTCCATTTTAAAATTTGCTAAAAGAGGATCTACTTCATAATGCATTTCAGTAATTAGCCTTTGTTTTTATTTATTTATATAGTTATTTATTATGGTGCAAAGACAAAAACTGTTAAAGGTCTATGATACACAGGGGATCAGATATTTTTGCAATAATACTCTCTATGTGCATGTGTGTGAGTGGTTATTGTGTAGTGACCCTGTGACTTTTGCAGGTGATTATATGAAAGTAAATTGAGGTTGTGCTTAATGGCAGTGTGCTTACACATGTGGCGTACTGCTTTAAAAGGCTGTAGGGAATAAATCATTTACAAGAGAAGTGTCTCATCCAGCTGTGGGCAACAGCCCGGGCAAGGTGCTCATTAATTTATACAGTACATAGCTGTGGACTGATTCAACAGAGTTACTGCTTTAAAAACAATTGCTGAGTTTTGTGCTGATTTAAACAAACACACACTAGAGACACCAAAAGCAGATGTGCAGAGATGTCTGGTCTCACTGCACAAAACTTGCAAACCCAACAGAGTACCACAACAACTTGTTCTGCACTGCCACATCTGAATGAAAACCCAGCCTGTTTACACTCTTCCTCTTATCTTTGCATCTTCTGCTCTGTTCTGCCAACAAAATAGTCAACAAGACCAAACCCCGATCAAAAAGACACTAAAGTATCATCTGACCACTTGAACTTGACAGACACAACAATGCCCACTCTGTTTTTAGCTCGTTAGGCAAAGGGATCTACAGTCATGCTAAAGGAGTGCATCGGTCCATACATCGGTCCATACATGCTTCACAGGAATCACTCCTCCTCCACGGCAGTTACAACGATGGTCACAAAGCCACACACAATGATCCTTGGGGGACGTCCTGGGTGAGGCTTGCTTGCTTTTGCTGGTAAAACTTGTATTGAACTGCAGTGAAGAGACATGAGTGTTATTTGAGGACTTTATAATTGCCATTAAAAATCCTGGATTTCAGTGGTTATCTCTGCTGCCTCATGCCTGGTTCACACGATGGCATCTTAAGCACGATTTGAGGTCTGCAATGTATTGTGTTTGTCACCATCCATAAGGGAGGAGAGGGTTCTGTGGTTGACCAGCAATCACCAATCAGTTTGTGAATGTTACAAAGAGTTCATCAAATATGTTTTGCAACCCACTGCCAACAATCATCTAGCATGCAAAAAACCCGGGGTTTCATGTATAAAGGATGGAGCAGCTTCCATACTGAACGATGGCACACTCACAAAATCTGAAAAGTATGTGCACACAGAAATTTTCAGATGTATAAAACTGTGTACACGCCAGATTCCCTGCTCCTTTTCTTTATATGGCTGCACGGTGGCGCAGTGATTAGCACTGCGGCAGCACAGTTTACCCTTGGCCGGGGGATTGTGGGGATCGTGGGATTGTGGGTTCGATCCCAGCCCCCGACCAACGGTGATCTGTGTGGAGTTTGCATGTTCTCCCCGTGTTGCGTGGGTTTACTCCGGGATTTCTCCGGTTTCCTCCCACATGCCAAAAACATGCATGTTAGGTTAATTGGCTGTTCTAAATTGTCCCTAGATATCTGTTTCCTATAGGCCCTTAGAATAGAGGGTTGGTACTAGTGAAAGCGCTTTGAGTGGTCTTTGTGACTAGAAAAGCGCTATATAAGTATAGGTTAGTTAGTTAGTTAGTTAGTTAATTGGCTGTTCTAAATTGTCCCTAGATATCTGTTTCCTATAGGCCCTTAGAATAGAGGGTTAGTATTAATGAAAGCGCTTTGAGTGGTCTTTGTGACTAGAAAAGCGCTATATAAGTGCAGGTTAGTTAGTTAGTTAGTATATACCCCACCTCACGTGAAAACCAGCACACATGCACGATCTGTTTACTCCGCCTCAGTTCCTCCCACTAATGACTAGGTAAATGAAGAAAAACGCCCCTTCTGTCACTCTTCTGGCAAACAGTGATCGTCAATCCTGTGGGAAAGCACAACATAAAAAATAATAACTTTACGAAGCGTGACGCTGAGGTGTTGATAACGGAGGTGGAGGTCAGAAAAAATATTTTACTGTGTTCTGACCCTCCAGAATCAACGATAAACCTAAGTTTACCAAGTGGACTGTGTTACAATGACAGTTAATGCAGCCGGCTCTGACTGAAATAAAATAAAATAAAATAAAATGGTCTGTTGTTAAAGTTAAAGTCAGTAGACGGAACACTACTCAATGACAATGTTGCTGGGGTGACAAGTGGGGGGGAAAGGGGGCCCACAGGCGGTGCTGACTCACAGGAAAAAAATGCTATGAAAGAAAGCCCTTGGCAATCCGCACAGACAGACGTGACGTTACTGAGTAAGTTAAACAAATAAATAAGTAAAGACCATTGAATACCACTCCAATCTCACAGCTGAATTTATACAAGTTACAAACCAAATCTGTCAGAATCCAAATTACACACGACAGCCAGGAGGAACACACAGAGCTGCGCAATAAAAAGGCTTTTTATTTCCACATTATAACCTCCAAGGTACAGCACGGATTGCGCTGGGGATCCTCCTGTTGTCTTCAGGTCAGAATGACTCGAAGACAACAGGTGTTATAACAGTTTCCACCTGACCCACTTCCCGAGGTCTGAGGAGGCCGAATTGTCAGAGGGGGAATCCGTTAAGGGTCCTCAGAAAAATCCAGGTAAATTGCAGCCCTGAACTCCCTATGGTCCTCCTTTTATTCAACGTTAACCCTGAGGATCTCTCCTTTTTTCTTCAGGTCAAAATGACACATTTACAGAAACAGTATGCAGTTAACAGCGGCACTGGCTGGTCCATGAGAGAGGCAGGTTAACTAGTTATTATTCATTGGGGCTTCCCTTGGCTCAGTGAGCCGAGTTATGGAGATAAACCACGTAATAGTAATCATGTTTTTCACAGAATAATTCATAGACAAATCATTTTAATTGAAGTAGAAATGTTATTTTAACACATTCTGTGAGTTTCAGCTTTTTTGTAGTTTAACAGACCCCTCTGATAGAGCCAAACAGAAGTCTGAGGACAGCCACAACTTCTCACAGCTGGTGGAAACTTGCGTTCAGCCCGCAGATTCTCACGTCACCTTTGTTTTTATACATCCCTGTCACGAGCGATAGCCGAGCGGTCAAGGCACCAGAGAAAAAGCGGAGGCTTCCAAAGTTTGCAATCAGCAATTTCTGTTTATTCCAACAATCTTCACAGGCAATAACTCCAGCGCACATCCGACACCCCACCCAAACCAAATGAAAACACCTGTTAATATACTCAGTGAGATAATTAACCTAACTGGCACATACCATAATCCCAGGTAAGACAATGAACATTTCATCTTCCCACATATACCCAATAATATCTAAAAAGGATATAAATAATTTCCCCACAATATTTACAGAATAAATAACACCATATGGTAAATGGCATTCACTTATATAGCGCTTTTATTCTCATCTCTTGATGACCAAAGCGCTTTACAGATCCTGCTATCCACCCATTCACACACTGATGGCGGCATGCTACCTAACATGGCGCTTCCAGACCCACCAGGAGCAATTAGGGGTGAAGTGTCTTGCCCAGGGACACAACGGCAGGATATCTGGGGAGAGTGGGATTCGAACCGCCAACCATGTGGTTATTGGACAACCTGCTCTACCTCCTGAGCCACTGCCGCCCCTAAATAATACAATAAATAATTCAAACCCCTATTTGCATATTAAACTCCCCCTTTACTCCACCATCCTATACTACCTCCTGCTGGTATCCTTTAAAGGCCCTTCTTTTGCCCGGATACCACCAGGAAGCATGTTGGCAAAGGTACAGAGCATGGTTTCAAGATTAATCAATTGCCTCACCCAATTAACATAATTAATATGTTATTATCTCACAAAAGGATTCATTTCAGTCAAAACACATTCTAAAATTATATGTGCATTTTTACAATCCAATACATGTTAACATTTGCAAATATAAATCCTTTTACACATATAATATTCAATTACCAGACCATACAGTGGCGACACTCCGTCGTCACACACCCACTGTGCGTGTGAAAATCAGTGTACGCTATGTTTTGTGCGTGTGCACCGTTTATGCACGAGGCCCCTAGTGTCAGGCACTGATGGTTCATGGGTAACTGGGAAAACTATCCCAAATTTGAAGCTCTGGTTCCTCTTTTTTATGTGGTTTTCCAATCTAATCAGTGGTCCACACTTCATCAAAGGCGCCCCCCCTGCCCTTGCCATCAGTGAGCAGGACGTGCACAGACAGTTCTCCAGACTGAACCCGCGCAAGGCCCCCGGTCCAGATGGCGTGTCTCCCTCCACCCTGAGACACTGTGCGGAGGAGCTGACTCCTGTCTTCACAGACATTTTTAACACCTCCCTGAAGTCATGCCACGTGCCGACCTGCCTCAAAACCTCTACCATCGTCCCTGTCCCCAAGAAGCCACGGATCACTGGACTTAACAACTACAGACCTGTAGCGCTCACCTCTGTAGTCATGAAGTCCTTTGAGCGCCTGGTCCTGCCCCACCTCAAGACCATCACCACTCCCCTCCTGGACCCGCTGCAGTTCACCTACAGAGCCAACAGGTCTGTGGACGATGCAGTCAACCTGGCCCTCCACTCCATCCTGCAGCACCTGGACTCCCCGGGAACCTACGTCAGGATCCTGTTTGTGGACTTCAGCTCTGCATTCAATACCATCCGCCCTGCTCTGCTCCAGGAAAAAGCTGTCCCTGCTCAATGTGCCTGACTCCCTCTGCAGGTGGATCACCGACTTCCTGATGGACCGGAGGCAGCATGTGCGGCTGGGAAAGACTGTCTCAGACTCTGTTAGCATCAGCACCGGATCACCCCAGGGCTGTGTACTTTCCCCCCTGCTCTTCTCCCTGTACACCAACTCCTGCACCTCCAGCCACCAGTCTGTCAAGCTGATCAAGTTTGCGGACAACACCACCCTCATCGGGCTAATCTCCAACGGCGACGAGTCCGTCTACAGGAGAGAGGTGGCCCGGCTGGCGTCCTGGTGCAGCCACAACAACCTGCAGCTGAACGCTCTGAAAACAGTGGAGATGATCGTGGACTTCAGAAAAGTCACAGCCCCTCTGCCCCCCCTTACCCTCACAGGCTCTCCCATCACCACTGCGGATTCCTTCCGCTTCCTGGGCACCAACATCACCCGGGACCTCAAGTGGGAGCCGACCATCAGCTCCCTCATCAAAAAGGCCCAGCAGAGGATGTTCTTCCTGCGGCAGCTGAGGAAGCTCAAGCTGCCCACCAGGATGTTGGTGCAGTTCTACATGGCCATCATCGAGTCCATCCTCACCACCTCCATCACCGTGTGGTACGCAGGAGCCACCGCCAGGGACAGACTAAGACTGCAGCGCGTTGTGCGCGCTGCTGAGAAGGTGATCGGCTGCAAGCTCCCATCCCTCCAGGACCTGTACATCTCCAGGACCCGGAGGCGTGCAGGTCGGATCATAGCCGACCCTTCACACCCTGGACACGCACTGTTTGCCCCCCTCCCCTCAGGCAGAAGACTTCGGTCCATTCAGACTAAAACCTCCCGCTACATGAACAGCTTCTTCCCCTCTGCCATCAGACTGCTGAACACTAAGTGACTTATTAGACTCTCGTGCACTACGTACAGCAGCTCAACTGGACTCATGACAATTATCACTTGTTTTCTTTTTGCATTACCGACTGCACTATGTGGAACTCTACAATATCTGCTGCTTGTTAATATATTTAAAAATTGCATAGATTAGGATTACTTATTCATATTCTACCTTTTATTGCATGCATAGTTTTTTATCTTTAGTGCTACTCCATGTTTAATGTTGCAGCATTGCACCGAGACAAATTCCTAGTTTGTGTACTACATGAACAATGGCAATAAATCTCATTCTGATTCTGATTCTGAAACAAGTCACAGTGCTGGTTTTTGACAAATCTCAATTTTCAAGGATTTATTTTGCACAGAGTCATTTCCTGTGTCAGGTGTTGAATATCTTTTCATATCAGGATACTGTTTGGAGTCCCATGTGAGACAGACAGAGGGAAAGATCTGTCACCCCCCAGATATGAACCCAGTGTTGTGTCTGAAATTACCTACTGAATGACGAGGCCAGGTGCACAGTAGAACTCAGCTTTATTGATGGGTGATTGCACAATACAGCCGCCAGGCAGGGGCATCGGCAAAGAGGCCGAATAAAGATGCTCGCTGGTATTTATATGGCAGTGCAGTAGCGGAAGAGGAAGTGACCGCCACTACACCGCACTTCATAATAAAACAGCAATATTGCAATATCACATTCCTCCCCCCCTTCCCCGTAGAAAGTCCAAAACCACATATACAACTGAGACCCTCCCCAATTTAGGACCCGAATCTCGCACAAAAAAAACCTATAACTGAAATCACTAAATGGCCTATCACATTCACATAACAAACCTAAGCTAGGGGAGACGGGTGGACTACCGTCCCACCCCACATGGCAAGGTGGGTTTTTCTGCTACCTGAAAGTAATTAAAAGTCCATTAATAACTAAGAACATTGCCGTGCTCCTAGAGTAAAACACACCCAGAACAGTGACAGATTAATTTTTTTTCAACACATGAAAATGTATGAACATTAGAACTCACTTTTTTTTTCTTTTTTTTTTCAAAACACACTACTGTCCTCTTGGCAGAAAATGGGTAGAGCTGGCTTGCGGGGGCCCAGGGCAGTCCCTCAATAGACCTGCCCCTGGAGGCAGCATGCCCCTGGGGCTGCAGCTGACCTCATAGATGAGAGTGCCTCTTCTTCTTGCCATCGGCCACCTCTCTCATCCGGACCCGCCATCCGAGGTCTCCTCCCGGGCACACTATAGCTCGGTGGCGTGCCTCCACGAGCCATCTGACAGTTGGAAGTAGGATGCGCCCTGCTTAGCCACGATGCGCAGTCACTCCCAGTGTCCCTCTGGCTGTCATTTGACCTGTATCCACCGTGGATGTCCCTCCCCTCGAGCCAGGATCAGGTCTGTAACTCGCAGAGGGGCTCTGCTTGGCCTGCAGTGTTGCTGTCTGGCATGCGGTCCCTCTGTGCCTGTCGATCTGGCTCCGACCTCTTTTAAAGTGGCTGCAGCAGTCACCGTTGTAGCTCCAGATCCGCCAGCCCTCTGCGACCAAGGAGTCTGGGGCTAGCTCGTCGGCGTCACTCGCCGACGCAGGCACCTCGCCGCCACGCTCGGTACCCTCTCCTACAATACCACGAGCGCCGGCACTGAGACCCTCCTGCATCGAACCTGAGTGAGGCTGGACCTGCTTGACCGCCTCGGTGCCCCGTAAATCTTCGTCCCAGACAGCATCCTCCTCCATCACTGGAACCGGACGGCTCCGCCTGCCACAACCAGACCACTCTTCCCCAGTGTCCTCTTTAATGGCTAACCCCAGTCCGTAAAACAGGTTGCAGCCCATGATGCTGTCGCCTCGGGCCGTCACATGGAATGTGAAGTCAGCCATTTCTGCCGACTTGTACCAAACCGTCAACTCCAGTGTTCCAACCATGCATAGCCTTCCACCTCCATAACCGTAGAGCGGAGCTGGGTTACCTCTAATTCTGTAGTGGGGGAAAAAATTTTCCTTACCGTGGCCCAATTCAATAATGATCCCTCCGCCCCCATGTCAACCAGCAGAGGCACCTCCTCACCACCGAGTGTCACTTTGCAGAACGTGGTTGATATTTGGAAACACCGCACGGACAGTTGTCGGGGCGGGTGGAGTTGCTTTTCTCCATGAGCTCTCTTGCTCGGACATTTGGCACACCCTGGCATAATGGTTCAAGCGTCCACACTTGACGCAGTGCATCCCTCTCACCGGGCAGTCCCTAGCCTTGAAACGGTTCTTCGCGGACCCACAACCCATACACACGGGTTTTCCCGGGGCAGACCTATGGTTGGTAGCATTGGTCTCCATAGGGTCGCTGTCTAGGTCCGCTACTAATGCTGCAGCGGGAGGCTCCAGCTGCCGCTGGGACTGGCACCCACTTAGCTTATCCGCAGTCTCCAACTGGAGAGCTAACTCGATAGCTCTAGCTAACGTTAAGTCACCCGGCGCTATGAGCAGCTTTGCTCATATCGTGGTGCTGTTGGTGTGCTCTGCCAGCTGGTCGCATACAATCGCCTCCAGCGGCCCAAAGTGACACTCACTAGCTAGCTGCCCCAAGGTCAGCAACAAACTGGTGGATAGGCTCACCCACCCGTTGCTGTCGCTGCTAAAACCTAATCCTCCAGACGGTCATGCTGTCGAGGGCGCGAAAATGGCACGCTAGCAACTCGACCACATCCTCATGTGAGTCCACAGTGTGTTCAGGATCCATTGGCCCTCAATTCCCAAATTATTGACCAGAAGCACATGTGCCCTAAGCTTATCTAACTTACCCAGGTTGCGCACCATGATATAGTTCTCAAAGCCCACAAACCATCTCAACCAGGGGACAGGCGGCTCGCCCGGGAGCTCCAGGAAGGCTGAAGAGGTGAAATACACACCTCCATTTTTTTATTCTTGTTGCCAAAATGTTGTGTCTGAAATTACTTCCTGAATGACGAGGCCAGGTGCACAGTAGAACTCAGCTTTATTGATGGTTGATTGCACAATACAGCTGCCAAGCAGTGGCACTGGCAAAGAAGCCAAATAAAGATGCCCGCTGGTATTTATAGGGCAGTGCAGTGGTGGAAAAGGAAGTGACCGCCACTACACCGCACTTCATAATAAAATAGCAATATTGCAATATCAGACCCAGTATGACCTTAAGATTATCCATTACTAGTCATAAGGTTGTCCAGTGTGAACCAGCTTCCATACCCTAAAGAGAGAGGGTACACTACCTCTTCTGTGTGGAGTTTGCATGTTCTTCTTATGCTTGTGTGGTCTTACTCTGGTGTCCTCCAATGGTCTAAACACATGTACCATGGCAGAAGGAACTGTACGTCTCAATAATAATGTCCACTGAAACTAAGAGGAATTCAGTTTTGTCCTGCAGCTTCATCTGAATGGCAATAATAAAGTTCTCTAACTGTGGTACAACCCTTCAATTTCAGTCTTCTCATCTTCATACAGAAGTATCAAATTCTGAAGCATACCATTTTCAGACACTGCCATCTCTAGGGTTTACAGAGAATAATCTGGAAAAGAGAACAGTAGGGTGGGAGAAATAATCAGTTTTCCGATGCATCTTGATGTAGATGTGAAAGATTCTAAATCGACTGGTGTAACTCCCACCTACTAAGAACAGGAAACTGAGGCTGGAATTCACACAGGCTCATCAAAACTGGAACACTGAAGAATGAAAAAGCATTAGCTGGTGTGAGCCTCAGTTTTTGCTGCAACATTCAGGTGGTGAGGCCAGAATTTGGAACATGAAAGAATGGATGCCAGCATGGAGCATCATGTATGTGCAGTCTGCCACAACTGTGCGATGCAAGCATATCAATATGGACTGGAATGTTTCCAGCACTTTGTTGAATTTATGCAGTGGAGGTTTGAGGCTGTTTTAAAGGCAACTGGGGTCCAGCCCTAAGGTGTGCTTTCTAAAGGGCTTGGTGAGTGTGAATGACTACATCAGTGCTCTAAAATAATGTCCATGACCAGGTTATACATGTCCACTACCTTCTTCAAAAATAGAACATTATCCTATTCAGAACACCCGCAGCAAAGGTGTGATTATCACGGTAGTAAAGGGACGTGAAGTGAGTGTGTTGGCAAGAGGTGTTGAGGGGATGGGGCCAGGAGGAGGTTGTCCACTTAATCCAGGTGTCTAACATTAGCTCATTCCTCCTTCCATTTTCTGCAGTATTGTGCTGAGACAACAATAAGGAAAAAGGAGCTGAACCATATCTTCTAATAGGTTGAGCTTGAAAGAAACCAGATTTTAGAGAACTCAGTGTATAAATTAATGTCATTGTGTGTTACTTGGACTGGATGCCATGTTCAGAGGCACAGTCAACATAGCATTGCATTAGAGCAGGGGTCACCAACCTTTTTGAAACCAAGAGCTACTTCATGGGTATCGAGTCATGTGAAGGGCACCAGCTTGACACACTCCTCTAAAATAACAAATTGTGTATATATATATATATATATATATATATATATATATATATATATATATATATATATATATATATATATATATATATATATATATATATATATATATAAATAATTATCAATAACTTAGAGTGGGTAACAGACAAGCTCAATATTCAACATTTTATTTTTATTAATCTCAGCAATTGTTCAGATGATCACTTCTACATTTCATTAAAAAAATGTCCAGTTTTCACCAGTCCCTTTTAACCATAAAAAACTAAACCCTTTTAATTCATGAACTATGTTGAACCATGTTTGAAAAAGTTATGCAACATTTAAGAAAAATCAACTTTCATATTAAATAAATCTTATCACATTTTTAACTGAACAAATCTGCTGCAATTCTGCTCAAAATCTGTTACATTTAATAAACACACTTTTGTGTGTTCTTCTTCACTGGAATTATATCCATACAGTTCTTGCCAAGAATCATGCTGGAGTAATAACCAGCACTGTCCTTTCATGAGAAGAAACTAAACAGCGCTGAGAGTGCTTATGTGCACAGTGGAGCAGTGGTTAGCACCGCAGCAGCAGTTTACCCTCAGCCGGGGGAATCGCGGGGGTCGTGGGTTCGATCCCTGCCCCCGGCCAACAGTGATCTGTGTGGAGTTTGCATGTTCTGGTGGTGCATGTTCTGGTTTTTCATGCAAAAACATGCAGGTTAGGGAGTTAAAAGGTGCTTGCGCACGCAGTGGCTGGTGGCAACAAATCCACCTACGGGTACAAGGTAAGTCCCAAAAAAAAAAAAAAAGAGTGGGTAGTGAAGTGTCGCTCCACATAGTGGCGCTTCGCCATCGCCGCGCAAATGAAACACACACAGCTTCCTTTCACAGTAGTAAAAAAGAACTCTTCCTCCCGCTCACTTTGAAAATGATAAATTTTCTGTCTTTTTTTTTGCCATGTTTTGGGGCTAGGAAACTGCACTACGCTCACCATCTTCACTGCCCACTAGCTTACGCTCCACAAGCGCGAAGGTTTTGTCATGCGCACAATACTGACCTTTGAACTAGGTCAGATTCACCTTAACTTTACGTATAATAAACATATTTTCATTTTTTTTATTTTTAAGACATTGTCATTTTAAAATCTATATAAATGCAAGTGTGATTTTAAAAAATAGGGGCAGAAAAAATTACATCTTAGACGCAGCTCACTTGCGAGTTGTGCTATTTTTAGAACAGGCCTGCGGGCGACTCATGTGGTCCTTGCGGGCGACATGGTGCCCGCGGGCACCGCGTTGGTGACCCCTGCATTAGAGGGCGCAACAAAACCTAAGAGCAGAATTAAAAACACCAGAACCAAGACACTGAGTCTGAACTTTCTTTGTTAATTCAGGTTTTCTGCTTCAGACTGTGGATTCACATAAAGAGGGAAGCATGTAATATGATTTCTTTTCTGCACATATGTACAGCGGGGAAAATAAGTATTGAACACGTTAACATTTTCTCATTAAACATATTTCTGATGGAGCCATTGACCTGAGATTTTCACCAGATATTAGTAACAACCCAAGTAATCCATACATACAAAGAAATCAAGGCAACTGTGTTCACAAAAAAGTTCTCTTTAATAAAGTGGAATGACACAGGGAATAAGTATTGAACACGCTTGGTGAAATTGATTTAATATTTAGTAGAAAATCCTGTGTTGATAAGAACAGCTTCCAGATGCTTGCTGTATGGAGAAACTAGGCACAGGCAAGGCAAGTTTATTTGTATAGGACATTTTGTGTACAAGACAACTGAAAGTGCTTTACATAAAAACATTAAAGCATTGCAGGAAGTTGCAAAAAGAATACATAAGGATTTAAAAGCAAACTAAAAAGTGAATTAAAGAGAAACTGAAATATAGAACAGACAAATAAGACAGAAAACATGTAGAGGATTTATAGGTTATATGGGTGTTTTATTGTTGGTACGAGTATTAATGTAAATATTCAATTCAATTCAACTTTATTTATATAGCGCCATTTCACAACTAACTAACTAACTAACTAACCTGCACTTATATAGCGCTTTTCTAGTCACAAAGACCACTCAAAGCGCTTTCATTAATACTAACCCTCTATTCTAAGGGCCTATAGGAAACAAATATCTAGGGACAATTTAGAACAGCCAATTAACCTAACATGCATGTTTTTGGCATGTGGGAGGAAACCGGAGAAATCCCGGAGTAAACCCACGCAACACGGGGAGAACATGCAAACTCCACACAGATCACTGTTGGTCGGGGGCTGGGATCGAACCCACGATCCCCACAATCCCCCGGCCAAGGGTAAACTGTGCTGCCGCAGTGCTAACCACTGCGCCACCGTGCAGCCGACAACAGTCAACAACAGTCAACAACAGTCATCTCATAGCACTATGAATGTGAGTAGGGATGAAAATGTCCTACTATTACACAACCATATCCTCATAGGGCACTAGTCCAGATAATGGACAATTTTATTAACAATTCTTTATTTGTACCAATTATGAATCAGTCTAAAAAAAACCTTGTGAGTTCTTGTCTGCTGATAATCAAGAAGATGGACATGAAATCAAACAATAACTCCAATATGCCTCTCAATAGTTTAATAAGAAATATCATAATAGGTGATACATTTGGATAACTTTAAAACAGAGAATTCAATATGTATTATGGGCATCATAGACTGTTATTGAATTTCTGAGCATCACATGTGAATCAAACATTTGTGGAACCAAAGAACCCTAGTTTAACTTGTCCGTATACTGGAAATTGGAAAGCCATAAAATACCATCGGTTAAAAAAGTGGATGCAATTTTATGAAGAAAATGATGATTAAACTATTTATAAAAATGGAAAATTGGTGTTACTCTGAAAAAGAACATAAATTAATGAAAGGTCAAAATGCATTTTGAAATTATGATAGGAGTTGCATGAAATTAAGTTTAAAGAACTTACACAAGGAATATTCTGAAGAATTAAGTTTAGGAAATCTCCTCACGGATTGGCATCAGGTGTGCTGGCAATGGAGTAGGTGTGTGCGTTGCTGGCTCCTGCTATATTTTTTTCTTACTTTTTAAACCCTACTTTGCTGTAAGCTGTCAACGTTTTGGGCATTTAATACGCGCAGAATCTCTTTTGAGTTGAGAAATATGTCCAAAACAAGAAAGCAGACTGAAAAGGAGGCAGTAGAGAACAATGATAACACCAGCTTAGCTGAGGATGCTATTATAAGCCTTAATCCTGCACTTGTTGCCTTGCTTGAGCAACACAGAATGTCCATAGCTGCTGACTTTAAAGCTTCATTTGAACTTATTAATGGTAAGCTGGACAAGATTCAAGCAGATGTGGCGAACCAGGAGCAACGCATTGGCGACCTTGAAAGCAACCCAGAGGACGTCAGCCAGCACCTAGCGGCGCTTGAAGTTACGTGTAAGTCAATACAGGAGGAGAACAAACTTTTGAAAAACAAACTTTCTGACCTGGAGGGAAGAAGCAGGAGGCTGAATATTCATCTGGTGGGTCTGCCGGAGTCCTTTGATGTGGGTCCACGGCAATCTGAATTTTTTTCTCGGCTGTTGGTGGACGTCTTTGGCACACAAACTTTACCATCTCCCCCAGAGCTGGATAGAGCCCACCGCAGCCTCACGCTCAAGCCGGGTCCCAACGGGAAGCCGTGCGCTGTCATTATTTGTTTCCACCGGTTTCGGACCAAAGACTTGGTGATGAGAGAAGCGCGGAGACGCCGTGGGACTTTGGAATATTGTGGGCATAAACTCCAGTTCTACGAGGATTATAACGCCGACGTTCAGAAGCAACGAGCCGAATATAAGGAGGTTATGTCCGAATTGTACAAGAGAGGTTTTCGTCCTTCTCTTCTCTTCCCCGCCAGGCTCCGGATAACTCTTCCAGACGGCAAAAACCAGTGGCTGCCGTCCGTCTCGGAGGCCACCCGCTTCATGCAAGCCATGGAGAGAAACCAGTGATTTTCGCCTTGAACTGGACATTTCTGGGTTGACCAACTACCACACTGGACTCCTTGATTACTACTTCCTTAAAGCTGCACTGACTGGACATTGATGCATTTTTAGATGTTCAAAAACAAGGTAAAATTGGCTTCCTATACGTTGTTGTTTACTTAATTTTTATTTATTTTTTTTTTTTAGGGTAAAATGTTCATACTATGCAGGATTGAAGCCAGTTGTATGGGAGTATTTTGTTAGGATGAGACTAGAGCAGGAGATGGAGCGGTTGCTGTTTTTTGCAACCGGTTGGAGTGTTGTTATAGGTTTGGTTGTTGAAATTTTTTTTTTATTATTTTATTAATTATGGATTTATTTACACCCCCCTTACCCCCTCCCCTTTTCTTTTTTTTTTCTTTACCCGTACCTCACCCTATTCTTTTTTGGGCTACACAACACAATATAAAAATTTTACTCTTTGAATGAATAGTAATCTTACTTTGGTAAGCTGGAATGTGAAGGGGTTGAACCATCCAATTAAACGAAAGAGAGTCATGTCACGTCTAAAGCAATTTAAGCCTGGGGTACTGTTTTTGCAGGAAACTCATTTGCAGGATTCCGACCACTTGCGTTTGTCAAAATGTTGGTCAGGACAATTTTTTCATTCAAATTTTAAAGCTAAGGCCAGGGGCGCTGCTATTCTTATTGATCGAAATATCCCATTTATTCCCTCTAATGTTGTATTAGATAAAAATGGACGATTTGTAATAGTATCAGGTAAACTTGGCAATAAACATGTCACCTTGGCTAATCTGTATGCGCCGAATTTTGATGATGTACACTTTTTTCACAACCTTTTTTTGCAACTTCTAGATTTAAATAATCATCCTCTAATTCTTGGGGGTGACTTTAATTTGTATATGGATCCGATCTTAGACCGCTCATCCTCAAAACCTGCTAGTCTTAATAAATCTGCAACTTATGTTAAGTCTTTTCTTGAGGAATATAGCCTTACAGACCCTTGGGCGTTTTTTACATCCTAATGGCAGGGACTATTCTTTTTTCTCTCACGTACACCATACGTATACCAGAATAGATTATTTTTTGTTGACAATTTATTAATTAATAACCTTTGCTCTTGCAGTTATGATAGCATCTCGTTTCTGATCATGCCCCTCTTGTACTTAAAATGATCCTCCATGGATGTGACTCCATGAGAAAGCATTGAGATTGGATCCATTATTACTTACAGATGAAAAATTGGTTGCGAATATTCTTCTAAAATTAATTTTTTTTTGAAAGAAAATAAAACTCCTGGTATGCCAAATAAAACGATATGGGAGGCCATGAAGGCCTTTCTTAGGGGGGAATTTATCTCATTGGCAGCATTTAAAAGACGATCTATAATACAGGAACAGAAGGCTATTCTAGATCAAATCTTGGACATTGACAGACAATATGCTCAATCTCCATCACCCGCTCTGTACAAGGAACGTATGACATTACAAACTAAACTTAATTTACTTTCTACTCGACACATTGAAGGTTGTTTAATAAGGAACAAGAGTGAATTTATGAACATGGCGAAAAAACCAGTAAACTTCTAGCTAATCAACTGCGTGGTATTAGAGCTAAGCAAATTATTACTGGAGTTAGGACAGATAAAGGAGAGGTGACATCTGACCAACAAGTGATTAATGATATTTTCAGGTCATTTTATTCCAAATTATATACCTCAGAATATACAACAAACTTAAAGGATTTGGAAAATTTTTTTGATTCTATTGATATCCCTTTGATTTCCTCAGAATCTCGGCAAATTCTAGAAGCTCCCATCACAAAAGAAGAAATTCAGCTGGCAATATCATCCATGCAATCAGGAAAATCTCCAGGACCTGATGGGTTTTCCGCTGATTTTTTCAAAAAATTCTCTGACGACCTTGCCCCTTTCCTTGTCAAGTTTTTACAGAGTCGCTTGACTCCGGTAACACTTCCTCCTTCATGTTATCAGGCCTGTATCACTGTGTTGCTTAAAAAAGATAAGGATCCTGTTGATTGTGCTTCTTACAGGCCTATTTCCTTGTTAAATACCGATGTTAAAATTTTGTCAAAGTTGTTAGCTTCAAGGTTGGAAAAGATTCTTCCTTTATAATTTCACAGGACCAAACCGGTTTCATTAAAAATCACCATTCTTTTTTTTAACTTGCGGCGGTTGTTTTAATATTATTTATACCCCTCACCACAACATACCTGAATGTCTTATTAGTTTGGACGCTGAAAAGGCATTCGATAGGGCTGAGTGGGAGTATTTGTTTTTACTTTGGAGAGGTTCGGTTTTGGTCCTTCCTTCTGTTCCTGGATTAAACTTCTCTATGCTAGTCCTTTAGCTTCAGTGTTAACTAATTGTCGCTATTCTGACTATTTTAGACTTTATCGTGGTACGAGGCAAGGCTGTCCTTCGAGCTCGTTGCTCTTTGCCTTGGCAATTGAGCCGTTAGCTATTGCAATCCGTGGGAGCCGGGACTTTCTAGGCATTCGTAGGGGGGCATCGAGCATAGGGTTTCACTCTATGCCGACGATCTTTTACTATTTCTCTCCAACCCACTTACTTCATTACCCGCTATACTCAACATTTTGGATAGTTTAGTAGGTTTTCTGGTTATAAAATTAATCTTAATAAGAGTGAATTGTTTCCGATTAATGAAAAGATTCAAGTTCAGGATCTTGAAAATTTTCCTTTCAAGGTTGTTATTGATCATTTAATTATCTTGGGATATGTGTCACTAAACAACTTAATTACTTGTTTAAAAATAATTTTCTCCCTTTATTTGACCAGTGCAAGCTAATACTTTCCAAATGGTCCCCATTATCCTTGTCCTTAATTGGCAGAATCAATTCTGTAAAAATGATGTTACTTCCAAAGTTTTTATATTTGTTTCAATGTCTCCCCATTTTTATTCCTAAATCCTTTATTAAGTCTTTGGACTCTCTGATTACCTCATTTATTTGGAATGGTAAACATCCGAGATTGAGGAAAGTTTTTCTTCAAAGACCCAAATCAGTGGGTGGCATGGCTCTGCCTAACTTTCAATATTACTACTGGGCAGCAAATATCAGGTGCATGTTATATTGGAAACATTTCTATCTGGAACCCAAATCACCCATTTGGATCCTTATGGAGTCACACGTGGACAATCAAACCTCCCTACCGGCAATTTTAGGTTCACCACTTCCCCTTGCTTTGTCTACACTGGGTAATAATAAAGTAGTTTGTCAGTCTCTTAGAATTTGGTCTCAATTCAGGAAAAATTTCGGTCTTCAGTTTTTTTCCATTAGAAGTCCAATTGCCGCAAATCATTTATTTACCCCATCAACTATTGATAGTGCATTTCATATATGGCACAGAAAAGGTTTAAAATCTTTGCGGATTTATATTTTGATGGTCAGATTTGCAAGTTTTTCTCAACTTTCCACTAAATTCGACATTACTTCTACACATTTTTTCCGCTTCCTCCAGGTCAGACATGATGAACAAACCATGACAAAACAATTCCCTCAAAAAACCTTCTGATAATCCTCTAGATGATTTTTTATTAGTTAAACCAACTTTCTAAGGGGGTAATATCAGTTTTTATATAATTTAATTTCAAATTTACAATCTTCTTCTCAGGTCGCTATTAAAATTGAAATGGGAACAAGATCTTAATTTTACTTTTACTGATGACTGTGGGACTCTATTCTTGGCCAGTTCATACTGCATCAATGTGTGCGCATCATGCTCTTATTCAATTTAAGATTGTACACCGGGTGCACCTGTCCAAGGTTAAGTTAGCACGTATTTACTCGGATATAGACCCAACTTGTGAAAAGGTGTGGTAGCGCTCCACGGCACTTTGCTTCACATGTATTGGTCCTGCCCTTCATTGATGAATTTTTGGCATTCTGTTTTTATCACTATGTTCTGAAGTCCTGCAATATCAAATTAAACCTGTTCCATTATGGCGCCATTTTTGGTGTGGCTCCAGAACTTGTCTTGCCAAATTCCAAATTAAAAGTATTCAAAATTTTCATTATTATTGGCTAGACGTACTGTATTACTGAAGTGGAAAGACTCTTCGCCCCCTTCACATTACAGTGGATAAAAGATATAATGTCCTGTTTGGATTTAGAAAAAAATTAGATATACATTTCGTGGCTCTGAAAACAAATTCTATAAATTATGGCGCCCGTTTCTTGATTTCTTTGAAAGACCCACGATTATAGTTTTCTGAGTAGCTCATATCCCCTTTACCCCCACCCCCCCACCTCACACATACAATTTTTCTTTTTTTTTGTATTTTTTAAATTATTGTTTATTTAAAGGTTTTTGTGTTTTGAAGCATTCACATTTGTTAGCTTTAAATTCTAGTTTTGCACCGTTTAGTTAAAATGAAAATGAAAATTTCTAATACTTTGTATTGTATTGATACTTCAATTAATAATAATAAAAAGACCTTTGAAAGAAAGAAGAATTAAGTTTAAATCAAACAGCAGACCATCAGCCAAGCAGAATCACTGTGTCTTAGTGGGTAGCAGACGGTCCATTAAATTCTGTTTCAACTGGACCAGCGTGGGTTCTGTTGGAAGACTGGCAAACAGGCTCTTTACCACGTTTATGGCCTACTTCCAAGATCACAAAGGCAGGGATGAGAATGGGGTTTGGGAAAAAAAGAGGAAACTAAGCCGGGGGTCTTGGGGGACACAGGCCCCCAAGCCAGATCCAAGCGGAGCCTAGGTGGGGTAGCTAAACGAAATCTGGTGTTTTAGAATGCTCAAATTGGTCTTATATTTAAAGTTAGAAGTAAGTACAAATGCATTTATACTGTAGTTTACCTTTTTAATCTGCTGCTGCATCACATGTGTAAATTTATATCTGAATGGTATGTTGACGTAATAATACTAAATTATATTTTACTACTATTTAATATGTCTAGAACTGACAGAGAATTACATTTACATAGTGCTAGAACAGACAAAATAATTTAACCAAGTAAAATAAATTATAAATATTAACAAAATTCCATCACCAAGTCCATCACCCATTTATTAAAATATACTGACATTCTGCAAACATTTTGATTTATTAATGTGTGCATTTGTTAGTGTTACTAGGAATATAAAAAAGTTGCATATTAGTATATTTTAATATTTGAAAGATAATCTAAGAAAGTAAGTAAAACCTAAAAGATGTTTAATATTTTTATGCAATGACCATAAAGAAATTATGTTTACTAATAAAAACAAAGATATCTTAGGAAAGGCAACCCATCACCACCCATGACAAAAAACTTACACATGCATTATTAACTCCTCCTAGTGAAACAAAAAATGATAAATTATATTCAAAATTCTTAGATTGCATTTCAAATTGTGAGAAAATATGTAATAACATTTATCTATTAATAATCAATAATCAGCATTCAAATGCAATTAGTGTTTCAAAACAGGCATGACATCACAACTTACACATGCTATTTCATAACAAATTCATTATGCGAAAATTCTCAAGTACATTACTTATAACGAAAAAAAAATCTTACCTCGGAATGTGTCTTCTGATCACTAATTGCTGTAATCGGGGCCGATATGATGAATTTTGATTGACTGGCATCTGAATTTGGACCGTGTCCATCGATCGTTTTGAATGCAGCACCGAGTGAGTAGTTCGATCTCCTTGTAGCCACAATTTTGAGATGTTTCTGTTTTGAACAGTGTTCATCTAAGGCAACACAACCACGAGAGCCATAACTCATAGAAATCGTTGTATATAAACACACGGGCTTTCCCTGGTACTTCGCATTTCGCTATGAAGTCAGCCATTTTTTTCAACCACAACTTCGGTATTTTTACCGATCTTTACAGTCATTGACACAGTTTTTTCGAGCCATTCCCAACAAAACTTGTTCCTTATCCTTTTGTGGATTTCTAAAATTCTTGCTTTGTTGTCTTTCGTGAGTTTTAGGTTCACCATTTTCACGAAATCGGGAAAACTCAGTTGATTGAACTGATTGAACTGTCCGCCATTTGCATTTCGCTCCACGTGTTGGATATGACATAGGAAATCTAACAAAATCGCCGATTGGTTGCTTCAAAAAGTATCAGCCAATCAGTGGCCTTGTTACATTACATTACTGATCTCGCTGGGTAGCGCGTTCTGCGCGGTGGATTTTAGCAGCCGATCGAAAATACGACTCGCCGCTCATAACATACCTCCCCCCCCCCCCCCTAAAATTTTCTCCTGGAATTTAGACGATTCACAAGAATGACCCTAGACATGATCAAATCCGCGGAATTCCACAGATCCGCAGAGGATTCTCATCCCTGCAAAGGGGCTGGTTCTTCAGCAGGCTGGCTGTGGTCTTCTCTTTTGGACTGAAGGAGTTTGTTTATTGTACAAAGTCCAATCAGACAGTCAAATTGGGACAAAGACATGCCACAGATTTGTATCTTCTGATGTGGCTGGAATGAGTTGGTTTAAGCTTAGGAAAAAAATCAAACAAAATCTCCTTGCTCGGTAATTTAAAGAAAAGGATAAAAATAACGAAAAAGTGAACTTTAAAGAAAGGAAAAAGCATTTTCACAGAGCATGACAGGCTCTGGGCCTTACTTGGAAGATAGAAAAAAAATGGGAGAGCAGAGAAGTCTACTCTTTACTGCCAAAAAACAAAGGAAACAAAAAGCAAGTTTTTCTTGGGTGTGGTAGGATGGTACTAAACTTCATGACAACTGGGCTGAACCAATTACATTTGAGCTTCTTTTTTTGGCAGAAATCATAAACCGACTAAAAAGGCAATGAAAATAGGCTTGGGAGCCCATTGGTCAGTTCAAATTTCTGAGGTGGGGGTCTCCCACAGACAGAGGAGAGAGAGAAATTTGATATGAAGAGTGAAATCCTCCTAATGTATGTGTGCTACCTATGAAAGCATAAATTCTTTAAACTTTAGTGACCAAGATATTCTACTTGAACACACAATGTTTACATTGTACATGCAATTAACTTCTTGTAGGCATGCAAAGGTTAATTTCTTTCTGAAAATAAAGCAACACATCAAATCATATCAATAAAAACATTTCACCACAATTGTCCATCCCAGAGTTCAAACATGACTTCAGTAGCGAAGTCAGTAGAGAAGATTATTCGTTGAAATTTATTACTTTAAACCAAAACAATAGAAAATACGCTCTTATGAGGTCATCCTGGAGAAGAAAGGGAAAAAGAAAAGAAACAAGACCATTCTAAACCCGACCTTTACACCCAATAACAATTTAAAATAAAACAGTTCTAAAAATTAATTTGATATTTTTTTTGTTGCACAAAATTAAAAAGAAATACATCTCTGCTGGTTATCTAACTTCTTTCTATTTGCCAGGTTTCCAGGGCAGATCTAATTTCTCCTGGAGACTCTGTTCAGCTCTGTTTGAGTTGACACTTCAAATATTGCTTTTTTTTCCTCCAGAACTTGATCGAAAGAGGAGAGCTTCCACAATCTTCCTGATAACTTCGGAGGGCAATGGCAGGACGTCCGGTGTAATGGAAGACAAAACAAACGGAGTGACAATCCCATGACCGCCTCAGAGCACCATCCATTCCATGAAATTTCCACAGATTACTTTTGTGAGGCGGCAGTCACACACTTCAGCTCAGGGCAAAGTTTTGATGTAGTTTTCCAGCCAAAGATTCAATATTGTCTTTAAATCTCAGGGACTGCCTTTGACTCTGTATAACCAAAACAAGTTTTGTGCCAAGTGACGAGCCAGTAAAACGTCAGTGAGAAGAAAAAAACAGATGAAAGGGATTAATTGTGCAGACAGAGGAGCAGAACAACAAGTAAAATACCGAAAAAAACCCCATTAAAGCAGGTGCAGTGCTTTATATTGGAACAGTTTTAAGGTGGGATAAACACTTAGACTGGTGTTAGTCAGCATGTTCCCATTAGACCAACGTGTCAGTAATACTTTATTACTATGCTGCATTCACATTCCTAAAAATTCAGGCATTTATGAAAAAAATAAATGATTATGATGACACAAGTTACAAATTCAATGGAGAGGAAACATGTTTATTATTACAAAAGTTGACAGCCCAGTTCATCCTCGTCACTTTGTTACTTTACCTTCATTTAAATGGTCTGTATCTAATCTTTCTATACTGGAGGTGGCTGAACCTGTTCTCATGTTTTTACACCACTTTATGCCTCTAAACAGCTTTATCTGCTCAAGATCTAACCATAGTTGTAGCTCCACCCATGTCAAGCCTCTCATCAAAGCTAAAATAATCTGTTTTAATAAATATATTTGAACTATAACTCCTCCTGAACACTGGAGGAGCAGCTGTGAGTGTGGACTTGGGTGCAAACACCACCAAGCAGTCTTCACCTCAGGGCTGCAATGATTACTCAAATAATTTGAGTTATTTGATTACAAACATTCATTGACTCAAAATCTATGTGTTGTTTAATGTAGCACTTCTGGTCTGTATGACCGTCTTCTGTTCACACTATGTAAACAAAACGCAGCTTTGTTTAATGGTGCCATGTCAGAGTGATGGCAGGAAAAGTCAGAAAAAATGACAAAAAGTATCTCAAGTCTGGGATCATTTCAAGCTCAACCTGAAGGAAAACATTGTTCAGAGTGTACATGGTAAAGCAGAGGGGCAAGCTAGCATTCATAACGTCAATGTTACAGTAGCCATGTTTACATGGACACAAGAAACCGGATTAAAAGCCTGATCGGAAAAAAAATGCTTCATGTAAACACACCAATCTGAATATTCTGACCCGATCATGCTCATTCGGATCAAAATTTCATTCCGATTAGCCACGGTTACATGGGCAAAATTTCTTCAATCTGATTACAATTCAGATCAGAACTTTACTGTTTACATGGATCCTGAAAAAGCTGATCCGATTAGGACATGTGTTTCCATGTGTCACACGTTTGAATGGAATAAATCATTTTGACATGAGCACATCAACATTTCGACATTCCAAAAATAGTAGACGGAGAAGCAACTTCCGGTGTAAACAAGCCCTGCTTCGTGTCTTTCTCTTTTTGAAATGGACCTGTATTTTGTTATTCAGACTGTACTTTTACTTCTGCTGGTCTCTGTAATGAAGCTACAAGTACGTAGTACTTCTGCATATGACGAACAGAGGGAGACAGCAAGATGATACAGGCCAGTTTTGTTTTACTCCCGCTATGTCTTCCGCTAGCTGCTGTAAAAGCGGAAATACTTCACATCGACATGTGGCTGATGTACAGACATGCGCAGTAAACATATTTTCTGGCCAACCTTTGGAATAAGTGTTCTCATGCGCACCATTCGGATTAACACTCGGCATAACCCACCCGTCTCAATCGGAATGAAATTTTGATCTGAATGAGCGTGATCGGGTCAGAATATTCAGATTGGTGTGTTTATGGTCGCTATGGAGGGTGAGAATATGTATGGGTACATAATCATACCATGTAGGATAACTAAGTAGACGGTTGTGCTGTTTCATCCCATCTAGCAACAATGCTCCGCACTGGGTGTGTTTATATATTTACATATTTATTCCATCTAGCTACAATGCTCCGCACTGTGTGTTTATATACTCATATATTTATTCCATCCAGCTACAATGCTCCGCACTGTGTGTCTATATACACTACCGTTCAAAAGTTTGGGGTCACTTAGAAATTTCCTTATTTTTGAAAGAAAAGCACTTTTTTTCAATGAAGATAACTTTAAACTAATCAGAAATACACTCTATACATTGCTAATGTGGTAAATGACTATTATAGCGGCAAATGTCTGGTTTTTGGTGCAATATCTACATAGGTGTATAGAGGCCCATTTCCAGCAACTATCACTCCAGTGTTCTAATGGTACAGTGTGTTTGCTCATTGCGTCAGAAGGCTAATGGATGATTAGAAAACCCTTGTGCAATCATGTTAGGTCTGCAATGCTGTAATTGCTGCAAATGGAGGATTCTTTGACGAAAGCAAAGTTTGAAGGAAAAAATTATTATTTCAAATACAAAACATTATTTCTAACCTTGTCAATGTCTTGACTATATTTTCTATTCATTTTACAACTCATGGTGGTAAATAAGTGTGACTTTTCATGGAAAACACAAAATAATTGTCTGGGTGACCCCAAACTTTTGAATGGTAGTGTATATATATATATATATATATATTTATATTAATATGTACATATGTATACTAGCTGCTCTTGTGTTTTTTTCTTGCGTTCTGATTGTTGCTCTGAGTGTTGCCATCCCTGTGCTGTTGCAATCCTGGAATTTCCCCATTGTGGGACTAATAAAGGCTTATCTTATCTTATCTTATCTTACATGAAGCATTTTTATTCCGATCAGGCTTTTAATCCGGTTACTTGTGTCCATGTAAACATGGTCGTGAGATGGGTGGGTTATGCCAATTGTTAATCTGAGGTGAGCCCAAGCGCTGTTACTGCTCCTCTCCATGTACACACTCCACCACTGACTGTTCCACCTCACGTGCACACTCCAGCAATGATTGCTCCGCCTCACATGCACGCTTCAGCAGTGACTGTTCCGCCTCACATGCACGCTCCAGCAGAGATTGTTCCGCCTCACATGCACACTCCTGCAGAGACTGCTCCTCTTGAGGCTGTCATTTCAACATTGGCAGCACTGAGGTCCTCGCCAGCAGAGGAGCAGGAATTAAGGCAAGTCCTCGTCTTTGTTTTCTTAATATCTGTATTAGAAAGGTCTTTTCTTACTCCTGGTTAGGAGACCCAGTTGCAGCGTCCATCTGCTTCTGAGCTCTCCCCGCCAAGCTCTTCTGCTGACTGTTTTGTAACCTGTACCTTTTCCTCCCTGTCTGAGGTGGTGGCGTTGAAGAAGGGTTCTTGGGCATCTGGAACGGATGCGCCCCTGCTGTCCAAGCCTGAGGTCAGCGCACCCCAGCCATCTCATTTGGGAATCAGCGCACACAAACCATCAGCACATGAGGACGGCGCACTTCAATCACCTGATCCAGAGGTCAACACTCCCCGGCCACCTCATCCAGAGGTCAGCGCAGCCCAGCCATCTTATCCAGAGGTCAACACTCTCCAGCCGTCTCATCTAGAGCAGTGATTCCAAAGTGGAGGTTGCGACCCCCAGGGGGGTCCCGAGACACTGGGGGGGGGGGGGGGGGGGGTCGTGAAATGATTTTCAGAATCCTTCTTAGGTGATTACTCAGGTGACATGTCACGTTAACTGTGTCACAGAAACGTCACAGGTCATTGTGCACCAGTACAATTCATCTGAACAGCTCAAATCAACACATTGTGGTGCCACAAGGGGAGGTCTTTCTCCACCCATTGACTTTATGGAATAGGGGGTAGAGGGTGAGAGATGGAAATGATGAGAAGAAAGGAGAGGAGGCAACGACCAGTGCCAGATCACCGGGAGGGGAAATAAACCAAATGGAGATGCGCATTCGCCTTCCTGGTATGCCAGGTGCGAATGTATTGTGCTGGGTGGAAGACGCAGTTCACATCTGGGATGCCAGGTGTGAAAGTAATGTATTGTCCTGTATGTAAATGTGTGTACTCCGGGCGCCAGGGGCAGGAATAAAGCTGTATAAGGGGATTCACTTCGGCACCCAGAGTTCAGTCTGTTCTGCTTGTTGGAGGAATAAAGTTTTATGTCTGCAGCTCATGTCTCGTCTGATTCATCCTCCACAACATTACGCTTTAAGCCCAGGACATTATTTTTAAAAATGAAACGTTGGTTAATACTGACCAAAGACAACGCAGAGAAGGCAGCAGAGACGGCAGAAGAGGAGAGCAGAGACATGCCACCAGAAAGGCCGATGTCTGGTGAGGGGGGAGGAGGCGAAGGAGTAGGAGGAGGACAGTGGGAGGTTGGGCCACTGAGTGTGGAGGCAACGAGAGAGGTGGAAGCCAGCAGAACCACCTCTGGCCAACACATGGTGCAGTTCACTATTGTTAAAAGGTGCGTGAACCCCTGTGACGGGGGAAGGGGGCCCACCAAATCCAAGTGTACGTGGTTGAACCTCCAGGTTCAACCACTGCAGGTTTTCATCAGGAAAGGTTCAAGGGGGGCCTTGGTGTGCCTCTGGACCTTAGCCCGTTGGCATGCTACGCACATTGCAGCCCACTCCTTCACATCCATGTGTAAGCGGGGCCAGACCAATTTAGACCCCACCAGCTTAACCGAAGCCCGTATGCCTGGGTGTCAAAGAGAGTGGACGGCCTCAAAAACGCGGCAGCGCCAAGAACTTGAAAGCACCGGGCAGGGACGGCCGGTGGAGACGTCGCAAGGCAAGGGGGGCAACCCTCTTGTACCACCCTGTTTTCCAGTTTTACTCCAGTACCCACGGATCAGAGGGTGCAAATGTCTGTGTCACCTGGTTAGTTGGCGGCCAGGGCGGAAAAAATCAATACCCATGTCAACTGGGGAAACTAATGCACGTGACAGCCAGTCAGCCGCAACATTAAGTTTACCGGCTACATGTTGAACGTCATAGTGAACTCCAAAATTGCGGCTAGGTGCCATTGCTGCCTGGCCGACCACAGTTCCAAGACTTTGGACATTGCGTAGGTTAGGGCTTTGTGGTCGACAAAAATGGTAAATTCGTGACCTTCGAGTCAGAACTGAAAATGACTCATGGCCAGGTGGAGGGCCAACAGCTCTCTGTCAAAAGTGCTAATACTTACGCTCCTTGTTGCATAAAGTACGGCTGAAAAAGGTGAGAGGTTGTCACCAACCGGAGACGTACTGTTCCACCACCACTCCTACCGCGACGTCAGACGTGTCTGTAGTGAACGCTATCCATGCCGACGGGGATGGGTGGGCCACATAGCCTCATTAGCGAGCACCACTTTGGCACCAGTAAATGCCTGGACCCGATCAGGGGTCCAGTCAGTGTTATCTGTGGGTTTCTTTTTCTTGAGCACAGTGTACAGTGGTTGCAGCAGCTGGGCTGCCCAGGGTTGGAAACGGTTGTAATAATTTATCATCCCCAAAAATTCCTGCAGCGCCCTCACAGTCTGTGGACATGAAAAATCTAAGACCGCTGGTACCTTATCCAGCAGCGGGATCACGCGCTCCGGTGAGATGCAGTGACTCAAAAAATCGATCACTGGCAGCCTGAACTGACATTTTGTTTGGCCTGTGTGCTTCCAACCGCCGGAAAACCTGTTTTAGATGGGAGAGGTGCTCCTCCTCTGATGTGCTAGCCACCAGAATGTCATCTAAATAGACAAACACGAATGGCAAGTTGCAGAGCAGTGCGTCCATCATCCTCTGAAAATTCTTAATCTGAACGGGATGCGTAAAAACTCGAAAAGGCCGAAAGGTGTTATCACCGCCGTTTTGGGGACGTCTTCGGCATGAACAAGGAACTGGTGGTAGCCGCGGATCAGATCCACTTTAGAAAAAATGTGCATTCCGGCCAGGTGCACTGAAAAATCTTGGATGTGTGGGATGGGGTAGCGGTCATGTTCAGTGACATTGTTTAGGTGATGAAAATCACCGCACAGCAGCCACAAACCATCAGACTTGGGCACCATGTGCAGCGGGGATGCCCAAGGGCTATTGGAGCACCTAATGATCCCCAAACATTTCAAGTTGAACTCTTCCTGGGCGCTGGCTAGCTTAGCTGTGTCCAGGCGGCGCAGATGCACCAAAACCAGCGGGCCCTTAGTCGTGATAAAATGCTTGACGCTACTTGGTCACAGTAGCGGAAAAGGTGGGCACCGTGAATGGGGGAAACTCGGAAAGAAAACGCTAATACACATCCCCTGAGGCTAAAAGAATTGGCATGTGTTGGTGGCCCAGCTCCCCGAGCCATACAAGGCAGTAAGGCAAAAGACACAGCATCCACTAAACATCTGTTTACGGCATCAACAAGGAAACCATAACCACACAGAAAATCAGCACCTAAGATAGGAACCGAACAGGCAGCTACCACAAAGTCCCACTTGCGTCCATGCAAACACACAGTCACAACCTCTCTCAAAAAGTCTTGACGGGGGATCCCTTGGCAACCGTTAGTGATGGGCAGCAGCCTTCCGCCAGCCTATCAGCACTGACTGGCAAAATGAGACTCTTCTGGGAACCAGAGTCCACCAAAAATCCTCTCCTGAAACTTGTGTCCTCGATGAAAAGTAGCTTCTCCCTGTTGCTAGCAGTCATAGCTGTTACCGACCACTGGCTGGCCCATTTCTCTGGCATCTGGAAGCGGCACGGCAGGAGACAACGCCGCACGTCGGCGCCACAACTCTGATGGTAGAAACTTGTCGTCCCATTCTGGCATCCCCGAGTGGCTGTTCCAGCCACTACCTTCGGTTCCTCACCTATGGTGTGCTTGGCTTAAGACCTTGGTCTCACCACCTGGACTCCGAAACTCCTGCTCGCCAGGATAATGTGATCTACTTCCTCCACCAGTGAGCAGTAGTCCCTGGCAGCCAGCAGCGGTGAGTTGGCCAGAACTGTCCGTGCTGAAACCAGCAGTTTCCTCAGAAAGGGATGGGCGAAGAGGAAAGATCCGTCATCTGCGCCCAGCAAAGCCAGCATACTCTCCATTAGCTCCACAGCCAATCTGTCCCCTAACTCTGAGTGTGCGAGGAGGTCCTCTGCTCTCTCTCCAGCGGAGAGAGTGTAACGCCGCAACAGCAGCTATTTGAGAGCATTGTACTTCCCCTGGGCTGGGGGGGGGGGGGGGCTTTGAGCAGGCTTATGGTGCGCTGAGTGGAGCACGGGTCCAGCAAAGCCACCATGTAACGGTACTTCGCGTCATCAGCCAAGACTCCGCGGAGAGCAAACTGGACTTCCACATGGAAGAACCAGGTGGCTGGGTCATGGAGCCAAAAGTCCAGGCACTTTACTACCACAGCAAATGCGGCGGGGAGAAACCCTAGCTTGGGTGGTCCCACAGAGGTGCTTGGTTCGTCTTCCATTCTCACGTTGTAGGTCACCAGTGTGGAAGATTGAAGAGACGAAACACGAGCTTTGCAAATTCAGATTTTATTCCTCCATTCTCAAAACAAGACTGACTTCTGGGTGCCAAAGCAAACCTTTTATACGTGTTACACTTCTCTTCTTTGGCACCAAGATTACATGTCTTCACAATAGTGTACATAACATCACAATACATTCACAACTGCAGTCCCAGGTGTGAAGGCACAGTCTTAACATCTTTTCCCCCCTGGTGCTCTGGCACCTACTTCTGCATCTCCTTCTTTCAACTCTCTCCCCTAGGTACCACAGCACCTATATTCACCTCTCCCGCCTGAGGCGCACACAATTCCATTCTCGCCTCTACTCCCTATTCCCAAAGTCACTGGATGAGAGTAAGGCCTCCCAGTGTGCAACCACGGGGTACATGTTTGCAAACATGTCACACTCTAAGTTATGTTTCTTTCCAGTTGTCAGTATGGTTATTCTGCCCTTGCCTTTAGTTTTCGGTTCATTTTGCATATCATCATCACCCTTATCCTGTCATCTTGTGTTTCCTTGCTGTAACAGCACCTTATTTTCCCATGATTAGTTCTGTTGTAGTGTTAATTATTCACAGCTGCACCTGTTAATTATCGCCTACGCTTTATATTCTGCACTCACCTCACTTTCAGTGTGGTGATCTACTGTTAAGATCACTGTTTAGTTATCCGCTACTATGATTACCTTTTGCTGCATTTCCACTTTGTTTGGCACAGCATTATTATTTCAAAGTTACTAATGGATTAGGTTTGTTCTCTATTTATCCTGCCCTGTAGCTTTGTGTTATTTTTTCAAGCCTCATGCTGCGTTTTTTGAGTTTATTCAACAATAAATTATGTTTCCTTTTCACCTGGCAAGTGGGTCCTCTCCTTCTCCCCGAAGGGGCCATTATGACACACAGTGGATCTACAAAGGCACAAACATTAACAGACTAGTATGTGGAACCCAAAAATATAGTGCTTCGCTTTATGGTAAAAACAACTTGTCAAAATCTTGAAATCATTTTAAATGTAAATAGCCACATCATTCATCAATCCTAATCAATCATAACCACCTGAACAGAGTCACCACACCATACAAAGTATGGTGTAATATGTTTGACACCCCTGGACTAGATATGATAGGCAGAGTGAAGAGGCCTCGCCGTCACAGGTCCGTGGCTCTGAGAGAGATCCGTCGCTACCAGAAATCCACGGAGCTGCTCATCCGTAAGCTGCCCGTCCAGCGCCTGGTGAGGGAGATCGCTCAGGACTTCAAGACCGTCCTGCGTTTCCTGAGTTTCGCCGTCATGGCTCTGCAGGAGACCAGCGAGACCCACCTGGTGGTCTCTTCTTCGCTAAGGGGGTCACCATCATGCCCAAAGACTTCCAGCTGGCCCGCTGCATCCGCAGAGAGAGAGCTTAGACTTTCTGCTGCACATCCACCAGCCATAATGCTCTGCACTGTGTGTCTATATATATACATTTATAGTAATATGGACATATGTTTACTAGATGTTGTTTTTTCTTGCCTTCTGATTGTTGCTCTGAGTGTTGCTATCCCTATGCTGTTGCAATCCTGGAATTTCCCCATTGTGGGACTAATAAAGGCTTATCTTATCTTATCTTATCTTATATTAAAAATAGCCTATGTGTTTGGGGTTTAGTTAACCTCAGAAGAAGCTTCATTTGTTCTCCACAGGAATATATAACTTATCAAAGTGAGGTCTCTTTTTTCTCTGTCATGAGAAAACTCACATTAGTGCAACTGCATGCAGCTGAGAGCGGGGGCTGGTGACTGCTGGTGGCTGCCTGTCGCTCTGTTCGTTGCCCCATGGAGCTTTTTTTCCATTGCATTTCTCTTCCAGAGACTGTCCGTTAAATGAGCCCGCTGTGAACAGAGTTGGGCACCACTGTGGGCCCAGTATAGGATAAGCCATGGATGGTGCACCCCACCAGACTGCTATGCTATATAACGTGTGAATACTCAAATGCTGATTCTTTCAAGGTGCAACATCCATTCAGTTATACAGACACTAGACCTTTGTTTATCAACCGGGAGTTCTTGGTCCTTGTGACAGAGAACATTCAGAGTACTGTGGGAAATTGTCTATAATAAAACTGGAAACAACTTGCTGTTGTGCAATGTACAACAGCAAGTGGTCCATGGACCACTGTACAGTGTACAGTGGTCCATGGAGGAACCACTGTACACTGTAGGTGTACAGTGGTTCCTCCATATCAGCAGGTGGCAGCACAAACACAGTCATTCCTCTTCTTCTTCCTATTTTCTTCCTTTCGATGGAAAACTGGCCCTGCTTGCAACCCCAGCTGCCACACCACATCTATGCTACAGAAATCCCCCCCAAAAAACACAGCCATGCCTGAGCTCACAACATGAGTCGGTGAGAAAATGTCACCACCTCCCACAGAAACTACATCCTGACATTGGCCGCCCCCAGCACCAAACAAGTAGAGGTCTGCTGGTATTATGCTGAAAGATGCACTCCTGCTGTGAAAAGAACCCCCTTCAGAGGAGCACGTGTCTGACAAGAAACATCTCGGGTCAGTGGCCATCTCGCACTCGTGTTGCCCAGAGCAAATGTGTGTGTATACACATGTAAGTACAGTGCAGTGAAAAAGTATTTTAGCCCCTCCCTGATTTCTTATTGTTTTGCATATTTGTCACACTTCAGTGTTTCAGATCATCAAACAAATTTTAATATCAGACAAAGATCACCTGAATAAATACAAAATATAGTTTTCAAATGATGATTTCATTTATTAAAGGAAAAAAAAACCTTATCCAATCCTACCTGGCCTATGTGAAAAAAAATAATTGCCCCTCTAATCACAGCTAATTCATGATGTAACAAACCACATTTGCTGGAAAGCTGGGTTCAGTTTCAGTAGCTACACCCAAGTCTGATTACTGCCAGACTTGTTGAATCAAGAAATCATTGAAATAGAACCTGTCTGACAACCTAAAGTAGGCTAAAAGATCTCAAAAAGCAACACATTCCACTGTGATCTAAAGAAATTCAAGAACAAATGAGAAACAAAAACCCAGAACAACGTCTAAAGAACTGCAGGCCTCACTTGCCTCAGTTTGGACACTGGTCCATGATGGAACAATAAGAAAGAGACTGGGCAAAAATGGCATCTATGGGAGAGTTCCAAGACAAAAACCGCTGCTGGACAACAAGAACACAAAGACTCGTTTCACATTTGCCAGAAAACATCTAGATGATCCTTAAGACTTTTGGGAAAAAATTCTGGGGACTGACAAGATAAAAGTTGAACTTTTTGGAAGACGTGTCCTGTTTTATCTTGCATAAAACTCACACAGAATTTCATAAAAAGAACATTGTATCAACAGTCAAACATGGTGGTGGTAGTGTCATGGTCTGGGGCTGCTTTGCTGCTTTGGGACCATCAGTTCATGAAGTCCTCCAATGTGACTGAATTTAAACAATTTTGCACAGAAGAGTGGGTTAAAATTCCTCAACAGTGATGTAAAAGACTCATTGCCAGTTGTTGGCATCAATGGTTACCAGTTATTAGGTTTAGGGGGCAGTTAGAGGACAATTACTTTTTCACATAGGTCCAGGTAGGTTTGGATAGCCTTTCTCCCTTAATACGTGAAATCATCTAAAAACTGCATTTTGTATTTACTTGGGTTATCTTTGTCTAATATTTAAATTTGTTTGATGATCTGAAACATTTAGGTATGACAAATATGCAAAAATATAAGAAATTAGGAAGGGGCAAATCATTTTTCACAGCACTATATATATATATATATATATATATATATATATATATATATATATTGTGGAGAGTTGTGAAGGACGAGACTGAGTGTATTCCTCAGGTTCAGCTTTATTCACAATAACATTCTCCAACATTCAAAAGCAGAAAAAGAGGATGAATCTTCTCACATCTGTCCTTTTATACCAGGACATCAAACATACAATCACATGGTGCTTAATCAAACATACAGTCACATGGTACTTAATCCCAGTCACAATGTAACTTCCCCCGGTCTTAACACCATCCACCTCCTAGTCTCCGGTGGTCAGGAAATCTCTCAAGGCCATCTCCTTGAAACAAAAGGCCAGATCTCACACCCTCCCGTTACCTCTGGAAGCCTCAGTCCCTTTGTTCCCCTGAGACGTGAAGTATACAATAAGCATACAGTGATATATCTGTGGAGCATCTGAAACCAACATATGTGCATATATGTGTGCCACATGACCCCCCCCAAACGTCTAAGATGGAACAAATGTAATACAGTTTGCAAGTCATGGTCACATTATTACACATCAGTCCAAATGTTGCTTGAGCCTCAGTCGCCTTCCATATCTGCTGTAAGCGGGCTTTACCACCCCCGCGGCGTCTTCCCGCTGTGGAGCTGCTGTTTGAGGATTAGAACTGTTAGTCAATCTCTGTGGGTGTTCTGGGGAATGCTCTCTAGGGGGTCTGCCATGCCAAGGAGCCCTCGCCAACTGCACCACTTCGTCAGCCAGCACAAAAGCGGGTTTGAGCCTGTTTATACAAATCGTTTCTTTCCTGCCCCCCAAATCTAGCAAAAAATGCTTGTCCCCTGTTTCCAGCACTCTGTATGGTCTGTCATAAGGTGGGCGTAAGGGTGGGCGGTGTGCATCATGTCTGACAAAAACAAACTCCGCATTTTTTAAAGCTTTAGGCACAAAAACGCGCGGGAAGCTGTGATGAACTGGGCCAGGAAAAGTGCTCGCCCCCGTGTCGCTCTGCAACTGCTGAGCGGGGGGGCACTCTGGCACAGGATTATCCGGGAGAAACTCCCCGGGCAGCCGGAGTGGCTGCTCAAAAACCAACTCAGCTGGGGAGGCTTTTAAATCCTCTTTAGGGGCAGAATGCAACCCCAATAAAACCCATGGTAGCCTGTCCACCCAATTTGCATCAGTAAGCGACGCTCTGAGGGCTGCTTTCAATGACCTATGGAAATGTTCGCACATCCATTAGCCTGCGGGTTGTACGCGGTAGTGCGGTGGATCGTTACCCCCAGGCTGCGGGCCATCGCTGACCAGAGCTCGGAAACAAATTGAGGACCTCTGTCAAACATAACGTCCGACGGAACTCCGAAACGCGCTACCCATGCTGTTAGAAACGCGCGCGTCACCTCCTCGGCTGTGGCTGATGCCAGTGGGACCACTTCCGGCCAACGCGTGGTGCGGTCCGCCATTGTCAAAAGGAGTGTGCACCCCTGTGATGGCGGGAGGGTGCCTACGAGGTCGACATGCACGTGATCGAATCGCTTAGCCGGGATGTGAAAAGGCTCCAAGGGAGCTCTAGTGTGTTTATGTATTTTGGCTCGCTGACAAGCCACGCAGGCTGTTGCCCACTCTTTGACTTGCTTGCGCAGGCACGGCCATACAAATTTCTTTCCTACCATTTTGACCGACGCGCGCACCCCCGGGTGCGCCAGAGAATGAATCGAGTCAAAAACGCGGCGGCGCCACATGGTCGGCACCACCGGGCGCGGTCGTCCCGTGGAGACATCACAGATTAGGGGGGGCATACCATCTTGTAGCACCCTGTTCTCCAGCCTTAACCCCGTTGGTCCAGACTGGAGCGCGCACACGTCCGCGTCGGCAACTTGATCCGCGGCCATGGCTGCATAATCTATCCCTACGTGGAATGGGGCCGCGCGCACTTCTGCGTCGCTAACCTGGTCCGCGGCCATGGCTGCAAAATCTACCTCTGCGCGGGCTGGAGCCGCCACGGCGCACGAGAGGCAGTCCGCCACTACATTAAGTTTACCCGCTACATGCTGGATATCGGTAGTAAACTCCAAGATGGCGGCCAGCTGTCTCTGCTGCCGGCCCGACCACGGTTCTGTAAACTTGGCCATCGCGAAAGTCAGCAGCTTGTGATCCACGAACGCGGTGAAACTGCGTCCCTCCAGCCAGAACTGGAAATGACGAATGGCCAAGTGGAGAGCTAACAACTCCCTGTCGAATGCGCTGTATTTTCGTTGACTATCGCGCAAGGTCCTGCTGAAAAAGGCGAGCAGTTGCCAAGCTCCTGATACATACTGTTCCACGACCGCTCCTATGGCCACGTCTGACGCGTCAGTAGTGAGCGCTATGCGGGCCATTGGGTCTGGATGTGCCAACAACGCAGCGTTTGCCAGGGCTATTTTGACTTCAGCGAATGTGCGCTCCCGCTCCGGAGACCATTCGATTTTGTTTGTGGGTTTTTGTTTTTTTAGTGCAGCATACAATGGTTGCATGAGCTGCGCTGCGTGAGGGAGGAAACGGTTATAAAAATTCACCATTCCCAAAAACTCCTGTAACGCTTTGACCGTTTGTGGTTGGGGAAAATTTGTTATTGCGCGCACTTTGTCGGGCAGAGGAACCGCTCCTTCTGGAGAGACGCGATGCCCCAAAAAATCAATCTGCGCCACCCCGAACTGACACTTCGCTGGGTTGATTATTAACCCGTGCTCTGCCAGCCTCCGGAAAACTGCTGTGAGGTGGTTTTCGTGTTCGTCCTCGGACGCCCTGGCTACCAATATGTCGTCCAAGTAGACGAACACGAAGGGGAGGTCGTGCAGAACCGCGTCCATCATGCGTTTGAACGTCTGCGCTGCACCTTTAAGCCCAAACGGCATGCGCAAAAACTCAAAAAGCCCGAAAGGAGTTATTACCGCTGTTTTGGGTATGTCCTCAGCGCGCACTGGAACCTGGTGGTAACCGCGTACCAAATCTATTTTAGAAAAAATGCGCGCCCACGCCAAATGCACCGAAAAATCTTGGATGTGCGGGATCGGATAGCGGTCGTGCGCTGTAGCGTTATTCAACCTGCGGAAATCACCGCAAGGTCGCCACGAGCCATCAGCCTTTGAGACCATATGGAGCGGCGAAGCCCAGGGGCTCTTCGACCTCCTGATGATGCCCAGTCTTTCCACGTTGGCGAACTCCTCGCGCGCTATGGTCAGTTTAGCTGAGTCCAAGCACCGAGCTTTTGCAAAAACGGGTGGGCCGGTGGTAGTAATAAAATGTTCCACCCCATGTTTAGCCACTGTCGCCGAAAATGTTGGGACCGTGAGTGCTGGGAACTGAGTGAGGAGTGTGTGGAACTTACCACCTGCAGCTGTGACGTTGGCTTGTGCAGTTGGCGGGGCCACTCGAGCTGTGCAGGGAATAGAATAAAAGGAGAGTGCATTAACCAGGCGTCTGTTAGCAAGATCAACCAATAAACCATGTGAGCACAAAAAATCAGCCCCTAACATGTTGAAATTGACTGCCGCTACAACAAAAGTCCACTCGAATGTACGGCCCTGCAAAGACAGAAGCAGAGTCCTTTCACCGAAGGTCTTAATCGCCGAGCTGTTCGCTGCTGTCACCCAGGGACCAGTGGAAGGCGCCAGCCGGTCCACGTAGGAAGGCGTGATGAAGCTCAGCTGGGAGCCTGTGTCCACGAGGAATTGCCTCCCCGAGCGTGCGTCCTTCAGGTAGAGCAGCTTGTTCTCTTCTCCGAGGGCCATGGCTGCTACCGACCCCCGAGCCCAAGCGCTTGAAGTGGCACGGTGGGATGCACTTGCGTGCCCTCTCTGCGAAACGGCGATGGTAGAAGCAAAGGACGTCGTCCGCTCCGTGTCGCCTGGCCCTTGCTTCTGCCGTTGTCGGTGAGTCTGGTGCTGCAGCCTCTGGCCCCATGCCGTCTCCGGACGTCGCGCCTAGCTCTGCTGCTGCAGCCGAAGCTGCGCTCCGTTTGTGGGCGTCGACGAGCCGCTGCGCCTCCTGGCTCAGCTCGTGGTAGTCTCGTCGGGCCAACGGCGGTGAACCGGCCAGGGTCACTCTCACCACTGACGGTAGGGTTCTGAAGAAAAGGTGGGTGAAGATAAAGCTGTCATCATCAGAGTCTCTCAACCTCAGCATCTTCCCCATCAGGTCTGCAGGTCTGTCGTTCTCAAACTCCATCAACGCCAGGAGCCCCTCTGCTTGCTGTTGCACCGAGGGGGTGAAGTGGCTGATAAGCGCAGCCTTCAATGTGCCGTACTTGTCGGTGTCCGGTGGGTGGTTGACCAGGCTCTTCACCCTCTGGACTGTGTGGTTGTCCAGCTTCGCCATCACATGGTAGAATTTTGTGTTGTCTCTTGAAATTCTCTGGAGGTTGAACTGCGCCTCGACCGCGCTAAACCAGGAGCGCGGACTGTTCTACCAGAAATCCGGCAGCTGGAACGTGGCGGCATTCGTCAGGCTGGCTTCTGACGAGTCCGGCTCAGGAGAATTACTTCTGCTCATGCTTCGTCGTAAGGTCACCAGTGTGGAGAGTTGTGAAGGAAGAGACTGAGTGTATTCCTCAGGTTCAGCTTTATTCACAATAACATTCTCCAACATTCAAAAGCAGAAAAAGAGGATGAATCTTCTCACATCTGTCCTTTTATACCAGGACATCAAACATACAATCACATGGTGCTTAATCAAACATACAGTCACATGGTACTTAATCCCAGTCACAATGTAACTTCCCCCAGTCTTAACACCATCCACCTCCTAGTCTCCGGTGGTCAGGAAATCTCTCAAGGCCATCTCCTTGAAACAAAAGGCCAGATCTCACACCCTCCCGTTACCTCTGGAAGGCTCAGTCCCTTTGTTCCCCTGAGACGTGAAGTATACAATAAGCATACAGTGATATATCTGTGGAGCATCTGAAACCAACATATGTGCATATATGTGTGGCACAATATATATATATATATATATATATATATATATATATATATATATATATATATATATATATATAGATAGATAGATAGATAGATAGATAGATAGATAGATAGATAGATAGATAGAAAGATCTTTTTAATCTTTACTTTTAATCTATCCGAAATAATGATTCATTCATTCAACACAACAACAATCATACACAAACACAACAACTGCAATGAAACTGTACAAAGTGTATATGCTAAAGTGCAAGAGTTAAGGTGTTACAAAACAAAACATTCAAATGTCACATGAGTGAAGTGCTGTGTATGAGTACACACACATGCGCCCAAGCACCTCACAGCCTTGGGTGAGGTACAGTATGTACTCATGGATTACCTCCAATATCTAATGGGTTCAACTGCAGCCCAAGGGCCACCTGTGGTTCAAATTTCATCAAAATCCATTCAGTAGTTTTTGTGTAATCCCACTACACAAAAACAAACACGAGTTCATCCTTTGGCCAAGGGCAACCTCTGGTTAATTTTTTCACAAATCCATCCAGTAGTTTTTGTGTAAACCTACTAACAGACAAACAAACCTCAGCAAAAACATTACCACCTTGGTGGAGGTAATTAACATTGATTACATATATCCATGTCAATCACTGAGTAAACAATAAGCTATTGGCACAAACATTTCCCCAATCTGGGAATTTTTATATTTCCCTTACAACGTAAAGTCAGGTTTGTGAATACTGGTTGAAGAGAAAGACTGAATCAAGCATCTGAGAGCCTAAGTCATGCCGCCCCTATTTCTGCATATTATGGGACCTTAATTCAAAATTTCTCCGTTGAAATGAATGGCAAGAGTGGAATTATCTGTAATCATGTTTAGTGCTGTGGGATGATGTGAGTTGTTGTCCACCAGTTGTTTAAACAAAAACTAAAAATTATTCTGTTCTTATACGAAAGCCAACAACCTTAAATACTTGGAAAATTATCTTTTATATTGACAAATATCATATGTGTAACTTGTGGCAAAATTTGATCGAGATCAAAAGATAATTTCACGCTTGCCATTCATTTCAGTGGAGAATGTTTTTGATTTAAGGGTTCAATATGTGGAAGAAGAGGGGGCGTGGCTTAGGCTGTCTATAACGACACCTCTGCCCTTCTCACCACCAGTTTTTTTCCCATTGGGCAGCCGCCCCCTGGACCATCCCATTTGATCAGGTGGTTAAAAGACTCTGGTAGACCACCCGACAGACTGCGCTGCTGGGCTGGGTGGCTCACATTCTCCGGTAGGCCACCGACTCTTTCCACCATGTCTTCTGCCAGGTCTGGGACTTTTGTTGACCACCCGAACTGCCTCATTCTCTTGTCCAGGTGCATGATGTTTGCTCGGGTGTGGGTCCTGAGCAGGTTTTTTGTCCCCCCCCCCCCCCAGCCTGTTTCCCCCACCGCCTTCCAGGATTAGGTTATTTTGGTGTTCGTGTGTGTGTGTGGGGGGGGGGGGGTGTCTTTCCTTTTTTTTGATGTTACCCCGGGATGTCTGGAATCAACCCCTTAAGTGGTGGTGGTGGTCATACACAATCATACACAAGCAGAACAATTGCAATGAAACTGTACAAAGTGTATATGCTAAAGTGCAAGCGTTAAGGTGTTACAAAACAAAACATTCAAATGTTACATGAGTAGAGTGCTGTGTATGCGTACACACACATGTGCCCAAGCACCTCACAGCAACAACAGACAGCAACAAACAAGAGGTGGGGCATATGTGCGTGATGCACGAGCACATATATATACGCATATGCTGCAAAGCAACCACTAGTTATGGGTACAGTTTTGGTTGTTTAAAAGTCCTTTTTTACAATGCATCTTAAAAATGTTTAGTGTGGTACGTTCTCTGATTGCAGGTGGTATATTATTACAGATCTTGTGCCCCTCACTGCTAGCACAGACTGCGCTGCTGGGCTAGGTGGCTCACGTTCTCCGGTAGGCCACCCGACTCTTTCCACCATGTCTTCTGCCAGGTCTGGAACTTTTGTTGACCACCTGAACTGCCTCATTCTGTGAGACCTGAGCGAGTCTTTTGTTTCCCCCCCCCCCAACCTGTTTCTCCCACCACCCTCCAGGATCAGGTTATTTTGGTGTTCGTGTGTATGTGTGTGTGTGTGTGGGGGGGTGTCTTTCCTTTTTTTTTTATGTTACCCCGGGGTGTCTAGAATCAACCCCTTAAGTGGTGGTGGTGGGGATGGGGTCTCTGTCATGGGGCTGAGCGTGGTGTTTCACAGGGCTCATGCTCTCACTTTCTTTCTGGTTATTTCTTGCATTTTCTCAGTCTTGTGTGATTATTTTACTGTGTATTACCCAAAAGATTGAAAGAAGAGCTAATGATTCAAAACATTATCACTCAAGCATGGTGGAGGTAATATCAAAGGCATGGGCATGTGTAGCTGGTGCTTAATGATGATGTGACTGGTGACATATTAGGATGATTTCTGTATAAAGCACTAATGTCTCTGCTCAGATTCACTGCTACGACCCAATCCTCAAACATGCATTATGGGAATGTTAGCATAGTCACCAATACACATCTCCATCTCATCCTAGTGACTTTGATGTGATGCATAAAAGTGGAACTCTCAGCTGTTTAAAAATGCTAAAATATAATAATAATAATAATAATAATAATAATAATAACAAACAGGCTAGTATAATAGATGTAAATGTAATTGGGGGGGGTGGGACAGAAAATGCATAATAATTCCCAGTGACTGGAATGTATTTCACAACCAGAAGCAATCAGTGTTCTCTCACAGTGTTTATCTCCTTCCAGACAGGTCAGTCACACTCATGCCACATAAAAATTCCAGTTTCCAAATTGGAGCTTCAACAAAAGGCTCACAGATGAAGCAACACTCAGGATTTTAAAGGCATATGAATGCAAGTATCTGGCCTGATTAAGTGAGGCATGATTATTGATTGTTTACATAAATAGCAGCTGACACTTTGTGTTTTAAGGCTTATGTTACAAATAATAATAATAATAACAATAATAATAAATAAAATACCATTAAGAAATGTATAATGCAACAAACCCAATTTTGGACAGGCTGGCCATAGAATGTCATTCTGAATGCATTATGCTCCACACTGTGTAATGTTCTTTGCATTAATCCTGTCAGTCTGACAGCCTCCAGAACATTTACATACATCCAATTATCCGAATTAATTACTCCAATTACAACAGGGCCAGTTTATTTTCCTTTGAATGATCTGCGTTGTAATGACAATCTGCGAGCAGATAATGATGGCTAATAGATGAAGCAAGAAATCCACCAGAGGTCAAACAAAGTCACTTAAAGGCTTGATAAACACAGAGGAGATAGTGAGACCAAAGCAGGCACAGGAAGCGGGAGTGTGATAAATGTGAGCGAATGCTAAATATAGCAGGAAAATGCAGCATAGCAAAATTTACCTGAAGTGGAGATGAGCCTCCAGCTGATGGTAGGCTCCGGTTTACCGCTGGCCTGGCACATCAGAGTCACATTGGCGCCTTCATTCACCACGATGTCTCTTGACAGGTTGATGATTTTTGGTGGCACTGTGAGAAAAAATGAGAAATTAGTACATTTAATGAGTGACAGCAGTCATTTAAAGTTTTACAGAACTGGTTTTACACAGTGAACTCAGCTTACTCATGAGTTGTTATGTGACAAAAATCTAAGAGGGCTTTGCAGCAGTGTGGGAAGTGTTAATCTAAATTTATCTTTTGGACATTGGGACTACATCTTAGCAACAGAAGACCTGTGTTATAAAAGATTTGTTTAAAGAATAATGGATTGCATTTATATACTGCTTTTCACAACACCAGAAGATGCTTTGCAGTAAGTCCATTATTCATTCACAGACTATTGTAAGCTACTTCAATAGCCACAGCTGCCATAGGGCAGAGTGATGGAAACGTGGCTGCCAATCCATGCTAACGGCCTCTCCAACATTTATTCACATTCATACACCAGTGTCACAGACACTGGAGGCAAGGTGGGTAAAGTGTCTTGCCCAAGAACACAACAGACAGAGTGGAGGAGTGGGATTCGAGCCGTCAACCTTCCGGATATTGGGTGACCTGCTTTACCTCCTGAACCACTACCGCCCCAAGTCCAAATCTGAATGCTTGAAAATATGGGATGCAAAACTGTACTGACTAGGATGGAAGAAAAGTGTGGATAAGATAGAGCTGAATCTGATGATGATACATTATCACAATCTTGCAATATACTGAGTTTTGCAATGACATCAACTGTGATTTCTCATCTCCCATACAGCCATGTAAAAAAAAAAATTAGGACACCCATTAAATATTCAGTTCTTTATTAAGAAATGTTCACATATCTATATCTATCCTAGTTTTTGTTTTTATTTGCATTTTTAACGTTTATTTTAGCCATTTTAATTGGGAATGAATGCAGGGGTGTCCTGTTCCTCACTATTTGTTTAGAATTACATTTTACTGAAAATTTGAAAAAGGTCTTTAATTCATTTTAATTGTTTAGTTGTATTACATGAATCTCCCAGTATTTTTAATATTGATATTAAACATCCATATGTTCAAATAAACACACAGGCCTATACAGGGTGTCCAAATTTTTTCACATGACTGTATTTGTCTTGTCCACTTTTCAGCTAGATCTCACAAGTCATTCCTTTGCTCTGCTGACCTCACCAGTGAGCACTTATCACCATCGAGAGCAGGGGTGTCAAACTCATTCCATGGAGGGCCAAGACCCGACATGTTTTCTCTCCACCGTGTCTTCAGCAGGGAAATTGACTGAATTTCTTCCCACTGACTGCTGATCAGCCAAAACACCTGCTGAAGACACTGAGTGGAGGTACATACAGTGCTATGAAAAAGTATTTGCCCCCTCCTGATTTCTTATATTTTTGCAGATTTGTCACACTTCAGTGTTTCAGATCATTAAACAAATTTTATTATCAAAGATAACCTGAATAAATACAAAATGCAGTTTTCAAATGATGATTTAATTTATTAAAGGGAAAAAAAAAAACTATCCAAACCTACCTGGCCCTATGTGAAAAAGTAATTCCCCCTCTTGTTACATCATGAATTAGCTGTGATTAACCATATTTTTTGGAAAGCTGAGTTCAGTTTCAGTAGCTACACCAAGGCCTGATTACTGCCAGACTTGTTGAATCAAGAAATCACTAAAATAGACCCTGTCTGACAACCTGAAGTAAGCTAAAAGATCTCAAAAAGCAACACGTCCCACTCTGATCTAAAGAAATTCAAGAACAGATGACAAACAAAAACTCAGAACAACACTCTAAAGAACTGCAGGCCTCACTTGCCTCAGTTTGGACACTGGTCGATGATGGAACAATAAGAAAGAGACTGGGCAAAAATGGCATCTGTGGGAGAGTTCCAAGACAAAAACCGCTGCTGGACAACAAGAACACAAAGACTCGTTTCACATTTGCCAGAAAACATCTAGATGATCCTTAAGACTTTTGGGAAAATATTCTGGGGACTGACGAGACAAAGTTTATCTGGCATAAAACTAACACAGAATTTCATAAAAAGAACATTGTATCACCAGTCAAGCATGGTGGTGGTAGTGTCATGGTCTGGGGCTGCTTTGCTGCTTCAGGACCTAGACAACTTGCCCTAATTGACAGAACCATGAATTCTGAATTCTGCTCTCTACCAAAAAATCTTGAAGGAGAATGTCCAGCCATCAGTTCATGAAGTCCTCCAGTGTGACTGAATTTAAACAATTCTGCACAGAAGAGTGGGTCAAAATTCCTCAACAGCGATGTAAAAGACTCTTTGCTAGTTGTTGGCACCAAGGGTGGCACAACCAGTTAATAGGTTTAGGGGGCAGTTAGGGGGCAATTACTTTTTCACATACGGCCAGGTAGGTTTGGATAGGTTTTTTCCCTTCATAAATGAAACCATCATTTGAAAGTTGCATTTTTTATTTACTTGGATTATCTTTTTTCAGAATCAGAATCAGAATGAACTTTATTGCCAAGCATGTTTTTACACATACGAGGAATTTGACTTGACATTAAGGGCGCTCAATAAGCGCTTCCTAATGACGCGGCAGCCATACAAGGTGCCAGTCATGCAGTGGGGGGTAAAGAGGGGAAGGGGGAGGGGAAGGGAACACATTGGGCAGAGAGAAAAAAACAAAGTTTTCAAAATAGTGCTCGAATGAGCAAAATTGTGATCACATAGAAAAAAAAAACCCTCAGTTGCACAGTTAGCAGACAAAGTACAGATCACACATTAACAAAGCAAGCAAGAGAGACCAGTGTGTGTGTGTATCAGTCATGTGGTATCAGTATGAATGCAGTGTGAATGTGTCTTTTTCTGGCGCACAACAAAGGACATCTCCTAGGCAACGACTAGATGTTATGTTCATGTATTCTAAACATAGATAAGCATGTCCAGAGTCCATCTCTCTTCAGTGCATGCCAGATGGTAAAGTTCCATTTAGACACATGATCACGCTGTCCTTGAAGAGATCAGGTTGCTGCGCAACAGCAATTGTTTGTTAATTGTTGGGTTAGAGAAGCCAAAACTTTCTTCTGCCTTATCTTCCTCCAGGAGGAGTGAGAGCTTCAGGGCACCGAAACAAGGTCAAATAAGCACAATTCACTCAGAGCATAGAATTTTCATCTCTCATGCGATTCTGTGCTTCATAATTTCCATACATTTCCAGGCTTTAAAATCATTTCCTGGAGAGCTCCTAGCGACATCGAGATGTTACCAATCTTTCTGTTCAGTTCGCCATTAGCCGCTATCAGAGCCCTCCCCAGCTGGTCAAATTGATGAAGGAGCTTCGCTGGGTCAGCATTTTGATTAGCTCTATCCATCTTCTTTAGTTACACCAGGACCACTCCAAAGCCGATCAGTAGAAGTCCTGAGATCATAATGCCAAACAGATAGATGTCTTCCACATCTTCGATCGAAAAGTCACAGACACATAAGTTCCAATTGTATGTGTCCCTCAGTTGGGCTCCCCCGGGCCCGATTTCCTAGTTGAGAAGACGGTGTCAATTGTATTTAAAGCCCAGCTTACCAAATCCATAATTTTCCGTTTGGACAAGATTCAGCCAGAAGAAGAGCGACACAGACAGGACACAGCAAGCTGGGATCAGTCAGGGAAGGAGGAGGAAAGGAGAGGAGGAGAAAAGCGTCTGCTCTCTCTGGAAGCCGGAAGAAGAATCTTTGTCTTATATTAAAATTTGTTTGACGATCTGAAATATTTAGGTCTGACAAATATGCAAAAATATAAGAAATTAGGAAGGGGCAAATACTTTTCCACAGCACTGTATATATATATATATATATATATATATATATATATATATATATATATATATATATATATATATATATATATATACTGCACTGTACAACAGTTTAGTTTAGTTTAATGTTTATTTGAAAGGGACAATACATACTAATGAACATTAATACAAATGGAAGCATGCCAGATTTAGCAGTTCTGCTAATTTGCATCTGTAGTCCCCTGGCAGGTCACAAAAACACAAAAACATACAATCATATACAAACACAACAACTGCAAAGAAACTGTACAAAGTTTGTATGCTAAAGTGCAAGAGTTAAGGTGTTACAAAACAAAACATTCAAATGTCACAAGAGTGAAGTGCTGTGTATGCGTTCACACACATGTCCCCAAGCACCTCACAGCCTTGGGTGAGGTATGTACTCATGGATTACCTCCAATATCTAATGGGTTCACCTACAGCCCAAGGACCACCTGTGGTTCAAATTTCATCAAAATCCATTCAGTAGTTTTTGTGTAATCCCACTACACAAAAACAAACATGGGTCATGGCAGAGGTATGTGCTCTCAGATCACCTCCAAAACCTAACGAGTTCATCCTTTGGCCAAGGGCAACCTCTGGTTATTTTTTTTTCAAATCCATCCAGTAGTTTTTGTGTAAACCTACTAACAGACAAACAAACCTCAGCAAAAACATTACCACTTTGGTGAAGGTAATTAACATTGATTACATATATTCATGTCAATCATTGAGTAAACAATAAGCTATTGGCACAAACATTTTTTGGCACAAACAACGCTTCCTGAGCTCCGCCGTCATGGCTCTGCAGGAGGCCAGCGAGGCCTACCTGGTGGATCTCTTCGTGGACACCAACCTGTGCGCCATCCACGCCAAGAGGGTCACCACCATCATGCCCAAAGACATCCAGCTGGCCCGACGCACCCGCGGAGGGAGAGAGAGCTTAGACTTTCTGCTGCCCATTCACCAACCACAATGCTCCGCACTGTGTCTATATATATATATATATATATATATATGTATTTATAGTAATATGTACATATGTATACTAGCTGTTCTTGTTTTTTTCTTGCCTTCTGATTGTTGCTTTGAGTGTTGCTATCCCTGTGCTGTTGCAATCCTGGAATTTCCCCATTGTGGGACTAATAAAGGCTTATCTTATCTTATCTTATTTCCCCAAGCTGGGAATTTTTATATTTCCCTTACAACGTAAAGTCAGGTTTGTGAATACTGGTTGAAGAGAAAGACTGAATCAAGCATCCGAGAGCCTAAGTCATACCGCCCCTATTTCCCGCTGCAGTTTGCCTACAGAGCCAACAGGTCTGTGGACGACGCAGTCAACCTGGCCCTCCACTCCATCCTGCAGCACCTGGACTCCCCGGGAACTTACGTCAGGTTCCTGTTTGTGGACTTCAGCTCTGCATTCAATACCATCCGCCCCGCTCTGCTCCAGGACAAGCTGTCCCTGCTCAACGTGCCTGACTCCCTCTGCAGGTGGATCACTGACTTCCTGACGGACCAGAGGCAGCATGTGCGGCTGGGAAAGACTGTCTCAGACTCTGTTAGCATCAGCACCGGATCACCCCAGGGCTGTGTACTTTCCCCCCTGCTCTTCACCCTGTACACCAACTCCTGCACCTCCAGCCACCAGTCTGTCAAGCTGATCAAGTTTGCGGACGACACCACCCTCATCGGGCTCATCTCCAACGGCGACGTGTCCGTCTACAGGAGAGAGGTAACCCAGCTGGCGTCCTGGTGCAGCCACAACAACCTGCAGCTGAACGCTCTGAAGACAGTGGAGATGATCATGGACTTCAGAAAAGTCACAGCCCCTCTGCCCACCCTTACCCTCACAGACTCTCCCATCACCACTGCGGATTCCTTCCGCTTCCTGGGCACCAACATCACCCGGGACCTCAAGTGGGAGCCGACCATCAGCTCCCTCATCAAAAAGGCTCAGCAGAGGATGTTCTTCCTGCGGCAGCTGAAGAAGCTCAAGCTACCCACCAAGATGTTGGTGCAGTTCTACACGGCCATCATCGAGTCCATCCTCACCACCTCCATCACTGTGTGGTACGCAGGAGCCACCGCCAGGGACAGACTAAGACTGCAGCGCGTTGTGCGCGCTGCTGAGAAGGTGATCGGCTGCAAGCTCCCATCCCTCCAGGACCTGTACATCTCCAGGACCCGGAGGCGTGCAGGTCGGATCATAGCCGACCCTTCACACCCTGGACACGCACTGTTTGCCCCCCTCCCCTCAGGCAGAAGACTTCGGTCCATTCAGACTAAAACCTCCCGCTACATGAACAGCTTCTTCCCCTCTGCCATCAGCAGTCTGATGGCAGAGGGGAAGAAGCTACAGTTACAGTCCTGTAACTGTAGCTCTCGTGCATTACGAGACTCTCGTGCATTATGTACAGCAGCTCAACCGGACTCATGACAATTATCACTGTTTTCTTTTTGCACTACCGACTGCACTATGTGGAACTCCACAATATCTGCTGCTTGTTAATATATTTAAAAATTGCATAGATTAGTATTACTTATTCATATTCTACCTTTTATTGCATGCATAGTTTTTTATTTTTATCTTTAGTGCTACTCCATGTTTAATGTTGCAGCATTGCACCGAGACAAATTCCTAGTTTGTGTACTACATGAACAATGGCAATAAATCTCATTCTGATTCTGATTCTGATTTCTGCATACTATGGGACCTTAATTCAAAATTTCTCCGTTGAAATGAATGGCAAGAGTGGAATTATCTGTAATCATGTTTAGTGCTGTGGGATGATGGGAGTTGTTGTCCATCAGTCGTTTAAAACAAAACTAAAAATTACTCTGTTTTTATACAAAAGCCAACAACCTTAAATACTTGGAAAATTATCTTTTATATTGACAAATATCATATGTGTAACTTGTGGCAAAATTTGATCGAGATCAAAAGATAATTTCACGCTTGCCATTCATTTCAGTGGAGAATGTTTTTGATTTAAGGGTTCAATATGTACCTCAAGTGCCCTGCCCTGAGTACCTCAAGGCCCTGGATGTTGTTGGGTTGTCATGGTTGACACGCCTCTGCAACATTGCGTGGAGGTCGGGGGCAGTGCCTTTGGCATGGCAAACCGGGGTGGTGGTTCCTCTCTTCAAAAAAGGGGACCGGAGGGTGTGCTCCAACTTTAGAGGGATCACACTCCTCAGCCTCCCTGGGAAGGTCTATGCCAAGGTACTGGAGAGGAGAGTCCGGCCGTTGGTCGAACCTCGGATTCAGGAGGAGCAATGTGGTTTTCGTCCTGGCCGTGGCACATCGGACCAGCTCTTTACCCTCTCGAGAATTCTTGAGGGTTCGTGGGAGTTTGCCCAACCAGTTTACATGTGTTTTGTGGACTTGGAGAAGGCATTTGACCGCGTCCCTCGTGGATTTTTGTGGGGGGTGCTTCGGGAGTATGGAGTATCGGGCTTGTTGTTACGAGCTATTCAGTCTCTGTACGACTGTTGTGAGAGTTTGGTTCGTATTGCCAACACTCGGTCGGAGTCATTCCCAGTGAGAGTTGGACTCCGCCAGGGCTGCCCTTTGTCACCGATCCTGTTCATAATTTTTATGGACAGGATTTCTAGGCGCAGCCAGGGAATGGAGGGTGTCATGCTTGGTGACCACAGGATCTCATCTCTGTTGTTTGCAGATGATGTTGTCCTGTTGGCTTCATCCAGCAATGACCTACAGCTCTTGCTGGGATGGTTTGCCGCTGAGTGTGAAGCGGCTGGGATGAGAATCAGCACCTCCAAGTCCGAGTCCATGGTCCTCAGTCAGAAAAAGGTGGATTGTCCTCTCCGGGTTGGGGACAGGCTCCTGCCCCAAGTGGAGGAGTTTAAGTATCTTGGGGTCTTGTTCACGAGTGAGGGGAAAATGGAGCGAGAGATCGACAGACGGATTGGAGCAGCATCTGCAGTGATGCGGACGTTGTACCGGTCTGTTGTGGTGAAGAGGGAGCTTAGTTCTAAGACAAAGCTGTCGATTTACCAGTCAATCTACGTTCCTACTCTCACCTATGGTCACGAGCTTTGGGTAATGACCGAAAGAACGAGATCGCGGATACAAGCGGCTGAAATGAGCTTTCTCCGTAGGATTGCTGGGCTCACCCTCAGAGATAGGGTGAGGAGCTCAGTCATCCGGGAGAGGCTCAGAGTAGAACCGCTGCTCCTCCACATTGAAAGGAGTCAGTTGAGGTGGTATGGGCATCTGATTAGGATGCCTCCTGGACGCCTCCCACTTGAGGTGTTTCAGGTACGTCCCACTGGGAGGAGATCCCGGGGCAGATCCAGGACTCGGTGGAGAGACTATGTCTCCCAGCTGGTCTGGGAACGCCTTGGTATCCCCTCTGAAGAGCTGGAGCAGGTGGCTGGGGAGAGGGAAGTCTGGGCTTCTCTGCTTGAACTGCTGCCTCCGCGACCCGACCTCCGGAAAAGTGGTAGAAGATGGATGGATGGATGGATGGGTTCAATATGTGGAAGAAGAGGGGGCGTGGCTTAGGCTGTCTATAAAGACACCTCTGCCCATCTCACCATCAGTTTTTTCCCATTGGGCAGCCGCCCCCTGGACCATCCCATTTGATCAGGTGGTTAAAAGACTCTGGTAGACCACCCGACAGACTGCGCTGCTGGGCTAGGTGGCTCACGTTCTCTGGTAGGCCACCGACTCTTTCCACCATGTCTTCTGCCAGGTCTGGGACTTTTGTTGGCTACCCGAACTGCCTCATTCTCTTGTCCAGGGGGTCTAGGTGCATGGTGTTTGCTCGGGTGTGGGTCCTGAGTGGGTCTTTTGCTCCCCCCCCCCCCAGCCTGTTTCCCCCACCGCCCTCCAGGATTAGGTTATTTTGGTGTTCGTGTGTGTGTGTGTGTGTGTGGGGGGGGGGGGGTCTTTCCTTTTTTTTTTTTGATGTTACCCCGGGGTGTCTGGAATCAACCCCTTAAGTGGTGGTGGTGGTCATTCACAATCATACACAAGCATGAGTGAAGTGCTGTGTATGCGTACACACACATGTGCCCAAGCACCTCACAGCAACAACAGACAGCAACAAACAAAAGGTGGGGCATATGTGTGTGATGCACAAGCACATATATATATATATGCATATGCTGCAAAGCAACCACTAGTTATGGGTACAGTTTTGGTTGTTTAAAAGCCATTTTTTACAATGCATCTTAAAAATATTTAGTTTGGTACGTTCTCTGATTGCAGGTGGTATATTATTACAGATGTTGTGCCCCTCACTGTTAGCACAGATTAAGCAAATGTGATGCATCTGTGGGGGACCTCACAGTCTCCTTTAGTGATTGCTCTGGTAGTTGTGCCGGTGACATTCCTCAGTTTAGCATATTCTCCTAAACTGGGGGTGCATAGCCATTTAATATTTTATAAATTGAAAAGGCAAATTTGAGAGTTTTATCATTTTCAAAAGACAGAAAATTGTATTTCTTGTAAATGTGACAAGAATATGTGGGATCTTTCTTATCAAAGATTGTTATGGCTTTTTTGTATGAGTATTCAATGAGTTTTATTATGGTTACACCAGTGAGTGACCAGTTGGTAAAACAGTAATCGATGTGTGAGAAGATCATTGTATGCAGGAACATTTTGGCCGCACTGTCAGCAATGGTCTAATTTGTTTTAAAATTTCTTAGATTGAATTTGATTATGTTTGAGATTTTTTTGATGTGTTTTTAAAGGTTAATGAGGAGTCTAAAATCACGCCGAGGTACTTAAATTCCTTGACTAGTTGCAGCTCCTCTCCTTTTAAGAAAATGTTTGAGTTTGTAATATTTGATCGTTGTTTGGTAAACATCATGCAAACAGGTTTTTTTTTAGTGTTTAGTAGGAAACATGAATTATTCAGCCAGTCATGGATATGGGTCATCACTGTTGTAAGAATAGAGGCAGTTTCTTGTGTGTTTTTTGAAGGTGTGTGTGGTGATCCGCGCTCGAGTCACTCGGTATTTTCCCTTTTCTTTGTATTTCTAGTCCTGGTTAGCATTATTTGTAATATTATTTCCTGGTGCTTTTACTGTGACAGTGCCGCAGCCAGACTTCCGGCTGTCAAACCGGCCCGCGGGCTGCCACAGCTGATTGCAATTCTGTGATTATGTTTCTCTCCTCACCTGGGGGTCATTAGCCCGGTTTAGTATTTAAGGTCACGACTGAGGCTGACTCCTCACTGCAACCTCACCTTATGCAGACTGGAGTCCCCACGCCCGGCTCCAGTTCTTGATTTACAGTGTAAGGTTTCACCCTGGCTGTGTTATATGTAAGTGACTCTTTGATCCTTTATGTGCTTAGTTATTTTACCCTCCGGGGTCGCCTGTGTTTATAGTTGTTTCCATTTTGCCCCTCGTGGCTTGTTCTTTAGTTATCTTTTGTTAATAAATCAACAAACTCACTGTTGGCATTTGGTGCCTCATTCCTGTCCTGCAAAGGGCATTTATGACAGTAGGTCACAGCCAGCGAGGTGCCAGGCTCAGTGAGTTTGTTTTTTTGGCTTAGTTTTTCCTTTTTCCAGGTGCCAGCTTTGTTTGGGAGTTATGGCATCTTATACCCAGTGGTATCCTGGTGGTGGTGGTGGTGGTGGTGGGGGGGGGGGGTCTGCTAGGCTTTCATGGAAATAGATGACCTCCTGGCCATCTATTTCCAGATGGCCAGGAAATAGATGGAATTGTGATGGTCCCAAAAATGCATCACATTTTTGGGAGTGTCTACGCCACTCCCAAAAATGCACGTTGGTACCTGGACTTCGCAGAGGTGGCTGTGAAACGCCATCCTCACCTTGCCGAGCATACTGAGGGCAGGGAGACAATATAGTTGTTGCAGAAGAAGAGCTGGGAGCTGGTGAAGAAGCCTGCCAGGAGGCCTAAATTGGAGCTGACGGCAAAGAATCCCCATACCTCGATCCATTCCTGATGATTCCTCGGTCCATCATCAGGCTCCTGTTAAGGCTAAAGCTCCGGTGTTGCCATTGCCAGAAAGCTGTCTCCCTGAGCGCCGCAGGAGGAGGGCAGCCGGGTCGCCAAGGAACAGCGGACCGCTGAACTCATTTGGGGCCATCTGGCTGAAGCCCGTTCCTCCTACTAACCGGGCCAGGTTCTTAAAATTGTGGTGGCAGCAGTGAGGATCATGGAGGTACATCTCGGTTTGAGCAACTTCCCCGAATTTGCTGAGCTGCTGTCCGCCGTCTCCGCCCAGCAGCGACGTTTTCCCCAATTGGACATAAGTTCCTCCACAGCTCAAAGATGCCGCTGCCCGGCACCGAATCTTTCTCCTCCCAGTGACTCATCTGCTCCTAAGCTGAAGGAGGAGAATTACTGGGTCAACACGCCGCGAGGCTCCCATCCAGATCCAGCTCCACCTCCCAGCCAGCTGTTCTTTTGCCACATGAGTGAAGAGGTTTGTCAGCAGCTCCAGCCTCCGGGTCCTCGTCTTCAGCTGTTTTGCCAGCTCCCCTACCCCGGACTGCCTCAGCTGTTCTCCCCTCCTCTGCATCGTCGCCTCCAGCTACTGCGAGCTCTGTGATTCCTCCTCTGGCCCCGCCCATCACAGATCCTGAAGGAGCGGCTCCTCCTTGTCTCCTTGAGGGGTCTGCCATCACCACTTCCACGGGAGGCGGTAGAATTGAGCCTGCTGCAGCAGTAACTACAGTTTCCCGGGAAAGCAGGCAAGCGTTTTTTCATTCTAAATCCCATTTTGGTGAATTACCTTGTCTGATTCCTAGGGGTGAAGCTCAGGTTTTACAGTCCACTGAGCTTTCACCACCTGCTGCAGCAATTAAAATTGATTCTGCTACCTCTGTTTCCTCCTATACCCCCCCCCCCCCCGAGCATCCCCCAGTGCCAGGATTAGACCGCCGGACGGAGGAGGAACTTGCGGCCCTTGAACCTGGTTCCAGCCCCGCAGCCACGCCATGGGCAGAGGAAGAAGGCTGACTGTTGTTTGGAGCCTGCGCCGATGATGAAGCATCCCCAGGTCTCCGTGGAGCAACATTCAGCCCCAGCAGGCAATGGATCTCCTGCCACCACGCCGAGTGAGCAATCGGCGTGGGTTTCAGCGCCAGGGGGTCCGTGGACTGTTGAGACCATCATGCTGGCTGCAGAGGCCACTGCCTGTTTTCCCTCTATTTCTGAGCCTTCTTCCAGGGTCACCGGAGATGAGTCAGCTCCGCCCGATGTTTTCAAGGTTCCGGGTTCGCTTCTGCAGGTCATCCCAGGTGCAACATAGGCTCGCTCGGGGTCCACCGTGGGTGCGGCGCTGGCCCGGTGTGGGTCCATCGAGGGTGCTGCACTGTCCCAGCTGGGGTCCACCACAGAGACTTCGGAGCCCGGGTCTGAAGTCTCAGCATGGCGTCAAGCAGATCCCTCACTGCTTGACACCATGCTGGTTCCCTCCTTCCTCCCCTGTCCCTTCTCCCCCTATTCTCCACCACCAGACGCCGCTGTGGTCCTTTTCATCCAGTTCTGTTTCCTCCCCTTGAGGCTCCCGGTGGGAAAGCCGCCTCTGGGTTCTCCCCTCCAGTCCTGGTGGCTTAAAGACGCTGGCCGACCACCTGAAAGACTTAATTATCGGATCTGGTATTTCGGTCGGTCGCCTGAACATTTTCCCTTTAGTTGGAGTCAGGATGCCGGTAGGCCACCAGAACTGCCTTTTTGCCTTACCTGCCGGTATTCCTTGTACTAGTTCATTCGCTGTGTTTTTTTTGCTTATTGATAAATTTTTTGTATAGATGCCTCTGAGTTTAAGGTATATTTTTTCAGTTTGCCTTATAGCAGGGTTACTTGTGGTTGTATTTTTGTATTTACGGTCTACTTTGCTCTTTGGCATTTCTGTAAAAAAGAAAGGAAAGAAAAAAGAAAAGAAAGGGAAAAGAAAGGGAGGAAGTCTCATTTTGTATTTGTAGTTTTGTAGTTAGCCATCCGTATTTCTAGTATTTGGCTACACATATCAAATCAAATCAAATCAAACTTTATTGTCATATTGCTGTACATACAACTGTAGTGCAGGCAAGATGAAATTGTATTTCTCTCGGCATCCATATAAATAGAAGTAGCATGATTTAAGACACACTCACACATAGCTTCACCCCCCCACCCCCACCCCCCCATCCATTTACACATCCCTGAGACATACTTGGGAAAAGACTAACTAACTATAATATACAAATAATATACAAAATGTCCGTAGGTGCAGTAGTGTGTATGAGAGATTCCGGGTCAACTGTTCAGCATCCTGACAGCTTGTGGAAGGAAGCTGTTGATCAGTCTGGTGGTTCTGCCTCTGATGCTCCGGAATCGTTTACCAGATAGAAGAAGTTCAAAGTGTTTATGCAGAGGGTGAGAACGGTCCATGACAATGTTCAGTGCCCTGCTCCTACAACGGTTCTGAAAAAGTTCTTGGACAGAGGGGAAGGAGACTCCAATTACCCTCTCAGACCCCTTGACTATCCTCTGCAGGGCTTTTTTGTCTGACATACTGCAGCTGGAGTACCATGTAGCAATGCAGTACGTTAGAACACTCTCCATCACACCTCTGTAGAAGGTCCTGAGGATGCAGATGGGGAGAGAGGCCTGTTTGAGTTTCCTCAAGAAGTGCAGTCTCTGCTGAGCCCGCTTCCTGATCCCCAAGGAATTCTTGCTCCAGGTCAGGTCCTGCGAGATCTGCACTCCGAGGAACTTGATGTTCTCCACTCTCTCCACTAAATGGTCGCCGATGCTGAGGGGGACGTGTTCAGGCTGTGACCGCCGGAAGTCGATAATCCTCTCCTTCGTTTTGTCCACGTTGAGCACCAGATTGTTCTCCCTGCACCAGCCCTCCAGGTCTCTCACTTCTTCCCTGTACAGTGATTCCTCATCCCTCTGAATAAGTCCCACCACCGTGGTGTTGTCTGCAAACTTAATAATCTGGTTCCCCTCGTGTCTGGATACACAGTCATGTTAGAAGTGTAAACAACAGTGGACTGAGTACACAGCCTTGAGGGGATCCGGTGCTCAGCGTGACAGAGTTGGAGATGTTGTTTCCAACCCGGACAGACTGAGGTCTCTCAGTCAGGAAATCCAGGATCCAGAGACATGTGGCGGTGTTCAGACCGAGAAGGAGTAATTTCTCCATCAGTCTCTGGGGAATAATGGTGTTGAATGCTGAACTGAAATCAATATACAGGAGTCTGGCGTAGGTGTCTTTCTGGTCCAGGTGGGTGATGACAGAGTGTAGGGTGGTGACTATAGCATCCTCCGTGGAGCGGTTTGAAAGATATGCAAACTGGAGCGGGTCGTGTGATGCAGGGAGGCAGGCTGTAATGTGTGGTTTGACAGGCCGTTCAAAACACTTCATCACAATTGGTGTCAGTGCAACAGGACGATAGTCATTCAAACAGGACACAACTGGTTTCTTTGCCACTGGTACAATGATAGAGGTCTTGAAGCATCTGGGAACGATGGCCTGACTCAGAGAGATGTTATAAATGTCAGTCAGGACATCCGCCAACTCGCTCGCGCAGTCTCGGAGCACACGTCCCGGGATGTTGTCCGGACCTGCAGCTTTACGTGGGTTGACTCTGGTTAGGGTCCTCTGTGTGTCCGCTGTGTTGATGGTAAAAGCTGGTCCGACCGATGGTGGGGGTGGGCCAGCCCTCCCTCTGATTGTCGAGTTTGATGCTTCAAAACGTGCAAAGAAGTCGTTGAGCCTGTCTGGAAGCGAAGCGTCGTCATCATCGACCCCCTGCCTAGACTTATAGCCCGTCAGTGTCCGAACTCCCTGCCACATCTGCTTGGTGTTCCTAGTGTCACAGAGGTGTCCCTGTATTTTCTCCGCATAGGCGCGCTTCGCCGCCTTAATTCCCTTTGAGAGCGCGGACCTGGCTGAGCGGAGGGCGATCCTGTCCTTCGTTCTGAAAGCTGCATCCCTGGCTGTAAACAGCAAGCGCACCTCTGCAGTCATCCAGGGCTTATGGTTACCCCGCATAGTGATGGTCTTCACTGTAGTGACATCCTCTGTGCACTTCGCGATGTAGCTGGTGACCGTTTCAGCATACTCCTCCACATCTGTCTTGTCTTCCTGGGAGGCTGCTATTTTGAAGACCTCCCAGTCTGTGTGCAGAAAACAGTCTTTCAGTGCAGAGGTTGCACTCTCGGGCCAAATTCTGATTTGTTTCACTGCTGGCCTGCTGCGCTTCAATAAAGGTTTGTAGGCCGGCAGCAGCATCCTGGATATGTGGTCAGAAAGGCCGAGATGGGGGCGGGGTATCGCCTTATATGCATCTGTGTTTGTGTACACTAAGTCCAACATATTCTCTCCTCTGGTCTTAAAGTCTACATATTGTTTAAACTTGGGGAGCACAGTCTTTAAGCTGGTGTGGTTAAAATCCCCCGCAACCACCACAATATTTTTGTGTTTGTACTTTTTTGATTATTGCCGTTGGCATTTCTGTAAGATGGGAAGGAAGAAAAGGAAATGTAGTTGGATGAGAGTGTTTAGTTGTATCTCTTTTGACCTTGAAGTGGTGTAGTCAACTATTTCCCTTTGGTAGTCACGTAATTGTTGTGTTATTTTGGTAATTTGTACCCTTTGATGTATTTCTTGAAGATTTTTTGTGTATCTTGCTGTTTGGCACTTTTTGGGCTGCAGCAGAGTTTTGTATTGATACGGTTATTTTGTGTTGAGAGTTTCTTTTGCCTTATGTGTTAGTATCTTGCTGTTTAGCTTTTCTGAGTATTTTCACTTTTTTTGTGTCACGCCCTCCTGGCCTGTAAACCGCCCCCCCCCTCCCCGTGGTTGAGTTTAATAGTTTTTCTGGTTGGGGTGGGGAGTCCCTTTCTGCCTAGATTTCACAGTGGGATGCCTGGAATGCATCCCTTAAACAGGGGGCACTGTGGTGATCCGAGCGCCGAGCAGATCCGCGCTCGAGTCACTAGGTATTTTCCCTTTTCTTTGTATTTCTAGTCCTGGTTAGCATTATTTGTAATATTATTTCCTGGTGCTTTTACTGTGACAGCACCGCGGCCAGACTTCCAGCTGTCAAACCGGCCCACAGGCTGCCACACCTAATTGCAATTCTGTGATTACGTTTCTCTCCTCACCTGGGGGTCATTAGCCCGGCTCCAGTTCTTGATTTACATTGGAAGGTTTCGCCCTGGCTGTGTTATATGTAAGTAACTCTTTGATCCTTTATGTGCTTGGTTATTTTACCCTCCAGGGTCGCCTGTGTTTATAGTTGTTTCCATTTTGCCCCTCGAGGCTTGTTCTTTTGTTCATTCATTCATTTTTTTCATTCATCTTCTTCCGCTTAATCCTTTTCGGGTCGCGGGGGGGCTGGAGCCTATCCCAGCATCTTTTGGGCGAGAGGCAGGGTACACCCTGGACAGATTGCCAGTCCATCACAGGGCCAACACAGAGAGACAGACAACCATTCACTCTCACAGTCATATCTAAGGACAATTTAGAATCCCCAGTTTGATGCCAATTAACCTAACTTGCATGTTTTTGGCATGTGGGAGGAAACCGGAGAAATCCCGGAGTAAACCCACGCAGACACGGGGAGAACATGCAAACTCCACACAGATCACTGTTGGTCGAGGGCTGGGATCGAACTCAGGATCCCCCGGCCAAGGGTGAGTTGCTGTGCTGCCGCAGTGCTAACCACTGCGCCACCGTGCCGCTTTGTTCTTTTGTTATCTTTTGTTAATAAATCAACAAACTCACTGTTTGCATTTGGTGCCTCATTCCTGCCCTGCAAAGGGCATTTATGACAGTGTGAATATTCCCAAGTACTTAAATAAAAATGATTTAATTTGTTATTTCGTTATGTCGCCCACAAACAATCAGACTTGGCCCCCACGACTCCTCCACACTGTCCATCAGCCCCGGCTCCCCTCAAGGCTGCGTGCTAAGCCCTCTACTGTACTCCCTGTACACCTCTGACTGTATTCCAACCCACCCAACCACCGTCATTGTGAAATACGCAGACGACACCACCTTGGTTGGGCTCATCACCGATGATGATGAGATACAGGGTGGAGGTAGAGAATCTGCTGCTGTGGTGCCAAGCAAACAACCTGGAACTGAATGTTCAAAAAACCAAAGAACTCATTCTGGATTTCAGAAAGAACAGACAGGACCACACCCCATCCTCATAAATGGCGACCGTGTGGAAAGCATCCCCGCTTTCAGGTTCCTGGGCACCCACATCTCCTCTGACCTCTCCTGGACGGTCAACACAAGGCCCTGGTGAAGAAAACCCAGAAGCAGCTGCACTTCCTCCATGTCCTGAGGAAGAACAACCTGGACCAGAGGCTGCTGCTGGCCTTCTACCGCTGCTCAGTGGAGAGCGTACTCACCTACTGTCTGGGTGTGTGGTACACAAGCTCCACGGCTGAGAACAGGAAGGCTGTGCAGAGGGTCATCAACTCCGCCCAAAAAATTATCGGTGGCCCTCTGCCCTCCCTGGAAGACATCTCCAGATCCTCCTGTCTCAGAAGGCTCAAGGCCATCACAGGAGACCCTCACATCCCACCCACCACCTGTTTGACCTGCTTCCCTCTGGACAACGGTTCAGATTGGTCAGGTCCCACACCTCCAGACTGAAAAACAGTTTCTTCCCCTGGGCCATCTGAACTGCATACAGTCAGAGGCCCCACCCCCCTCCATCTGAACGCTCACATGCACAGAACTGATTAGTGATAATTATCACTATAACTCAGCTGTCATTGCACTCCTCACATTCATGTATATTGACCCATCAGTGAAATCACTACTGTACATATTTTCATAATGCTTGGGCCATTTTACTCTATTATTTGTTCTGCACTCCACACTCTTATGTACATAGTTCCACCCGTGAAGCCGCTACCATACCTGTGTATATGCCTATGGACTATTTGTTATTTTTACTTTTATTTTTACTTCAGTCGTATGGTTAATCGTGTGTTCTGTAACTGTTTTATTTCAAATTCTTCTTACTTACTTTATTACGCAGTAGCCTTGTGGAGCACCTGCAATTTCGTTGTGCTGTACAGTTGTACAGTGACAATAAAGCCTATTCTATTCTATTCTGTTCTATTCTATTCTGTTCTATATGGGCATTTTTGCGTCTTGTTGCCATTTAGTCAAAGCGTGCGTATGTGTTCAATTCAATTCAATTCGATTCAACTTTATTTATATAGCGCCATTTCACAACAACAGTCATCTCATAGCACTATCAACTGTAGGGGGAACCCCCACAGTTGCAGAAAGACCCCAGCAATCAGGCGATCCCCTGTGAGCAAGCACTTGGCAACGGTGGAGAGGAAAAACTCCCTTTTAACAGGAAGAAACCTCCAGCAGAACCAGGCTCAGGGAGAGGCAGTCATCTGCTGCGACTGGCTGGGGGGGGGAGGGGATAGAGAAGAAGAAAAGAACAGACATGTAGAGAGCAAACAGCACGATGGGGACTCAATCTATGGGAGAGAACAAACAAATGTTAATGACCAGCAAAAAAAAAAAAATATTTCATTGAGAGTGAGAAAAGGAGTGAGGCCCAGTGCATTACTGGAGGTCCCCCAGCTGACTAAACCTATTAGCAGCATAACTAAGGGAGGGTTCAGAAACACATGATCCCACCCTAATTGTAGGCTATATCAAAAAGGTAGGCTTTAGCCCTATTCTTAAAAACAGAGATCGAGTCTGACTCCCGAATCCAGATTGGCAGCTGATTCCACAGGAGAGGAGCTTGATAACTGAAGGCTCTGCCTCCCATTGTACTTTTGGAGATTCTAGGTATTACAAGTAATCCTGCATTTTGGGAGCGTAGTGCTCTGTTAGGATAATATGGTAGTATCAGATCTTTTAAATAAAAAGGAGCCTGATTGTTTAGAGCTTTGTAAGTAAGAAGAAGGATTTTAAACTTAATTCTAAACTCTATGGGAAGCCAATGAAGGGAGGCCAGAACCGGAGAGATATGATCTCTCTTTCTAGTACCTGTTAAAACTCTTGCTGCAGCATTTTGGATCAGCTGAAGACTTTTTAAAGATGTTTTAGGACAGCCTGATAATAAAGAATTACAATAATCTAATCTCGAGCTAACAAAAGCGTGGATCAGTTTCTCAGCATCACTCTGAGACAAGATGCTCCTAATCTTGGCAATATTACGCAAATGATAGAAGGCAGTCTTAGAAACAAATTTAATATGTGAATTGAAGGACAAATCCTGATCAAAAATAACTCCAAGGTTCCTCACAGAGCTATTAAGAGAAAGAGTAACCGCATCCAAACTGAAAGTTTGATTTGGAAAGGAATTTCTAAGGTTTTTTTGGACCAACAAGAATGACTTCAGTCTTATCTGAATTTAATAGCAGGAAATTACAAGTCATCCAAGCTTTGATTTCCTTAAGACAGGCTTCTAACTTAGCTAATTGATTACTATCATCTGGCTTCATTGACAGGTATAATTGTGTGTCATCTGCATAACAATGAAAATGCATACAGTGCTTTCTAATAATGTTGCCTAACGGAAGCATATATAAACTAAAAAGAGTAGGGCCTAGCACAGATCCCTGTGGAACTCTATGACTAAGCTTTGAGTTGAAAGAAAACTCATTATTTACATGAACAAACTGGAACCTATCAGATAAATAAGATCTAAACCACTGCAACGAAGTTCCATTTAGTCCAACATAGTGTTCTAATCTATCAAGTAGAATATTATGATCGATAGTATCAAAAGCTGCACTAAGGTCTAAAAGGACAAGTACAGAAACTAGTCCATTATCAGATGCAATGAGGAGGTCGTTAGTGACCTTCGCTAAGGCTGTTTCAGTACTATGATGGATTCTAAACCCAGATTGAAACTCTTCAAGTAAACCATTTCCCTGCAGGTGGTCAAATAATTGCGTAGCAACAACTCTTTCTAAGATTTTTGAAATGAAAGGGAGATTAGAGATTGGTCTATAGTTAGCTAAAGCTCCTGGATCTAGCGTAGGCTTTTTGAGTAAGGGTTTAATTACAGCCGTTTTAAAAGCCTGCGGTACATGGCCTAAAGTTAATGAAGAATTGATTATATGAAGAATAAAGCTACCAATAAGTGGGAAGACTTCTTTAAATAACCTGGTAGGAATAGGGTCTAAAAGACAAGTTGAAGGTTTGGATGAGGAAACTATTTTGTCTAACTCACAAAGGTCGATTGGAGTAAACTCATCAAGACAGACATCAATAGAAGGAGTTGTAATAGTTATAGTATTTAAGTTAACTGTGGGAAGAATCTGATTGATTTTATCTCTGATGGATGAAATTTTATTATTGAAAAAGTTTATAAAGTCCTGACTAGTAAGCTCTAAGGGAATGCTAGGATTGACAGAGTCCTGACTCTTTGTCAACCTGGCTACAGTCCTGAAAAGAAACCTGGGATTATTCTTGTTCTCTTCTATTAATGCAGAGTAATAACTCGTTCTAGCTTTTCTAAGAGATTTTTTATAAATTAAAAGATGATTTCTCCAAGCTAAATAGATTTCATCTAAATTAGTGGAGCACCATTTTCTTTCTAATTAACGAGTCTTCTGTTTTAAGCTACGAGTTTCTGTGTTGAACCAAGGAGTTAGAAATCGCTGATTAGACTTTTTCTTTTTTAAGGGGGCCACCAAGTCTAGAGTCTGATGCAGAGAAGCTGAAACACTATCCACCATGTTATCAATTACAGAAGGAGCAAGCTGTCTATAGCTTATTTCCGTTGTGTTGACACATGGCATAGAGGAAACACTCTGCATAAATTTGGTAACAGCATCATCTGAGAGGCATCTACTGTAATAATATTTTTCTTTAGGAGCCAAACAGTCAGAAATAGTAAAATCAAAGGTTAACAGACAATGGTCTGACAGTACAGGGTTATGAGGAGACACTACAAGATTTTCTATTTCTATGCCATATGTCAGAACAAGGTCCAATGTATGGTGGAGGTAATGAGTAGAATTTCCTACTTTCTGAGAAAACCCAATCGAGTCTAATATTGAATTAAATGCCACATTAAGGCAGTCAGTATCTACATCCACATGTATATTAAAGTCCCCTACTATAATTATTCTATCAGATTTCAGCACTAAATCAGCTAAGAAATCAGCAAATTCGGATAAAAATTCTGAGTAGGTTGATGGGGGACGATAAACTATGGCAAATAAAATTGGGTTTAACCTAAAATTGCTAAAGTGCCCAATACTGAGGACCAGGCCCTTAAAGGAATTATAACATGTTTTTTGCTTTACATTAACTAGTAATTTGGAATGGTAAATTGTTGCTACTCCTCCTCCACGACCAGAACTTCTGGGATTTTGACAGTTTAAATAACCAGAGGGAGTTGATTCATTTAAACCAACATAATCCTCTTGCCCTAACCAAGTCTCTGTAAGGGAAATTAAATCAATCTGATGTTCGCATATGATATGCAGTTGATCTGACCATTCCGCTCCACAATGAAGCAGCAGTCAAGACTGTCGTCTACCACTGACTGGGCAGGCTGGGAGTGCCTCCCCACAAATGATAGTGGAGTGCCCAGTGGGACACCGGTGTTGGAGAAGCAGCAGCTGAACCAGCGGATCACGGTCCTTCGCAGGGAGCCAAGCCCAGCCTATTCAGTTAACGGGAGTCTCAGCGCCTGCTTTACCCTTGTGTCAGTGATGTCCTTTGTGACATAACAGGTCCCCACCAACGCACCCCCCCCCCGCACCTCATGTTCTCCATGCCGAATTATCCATTAGACCTACACAATTACAGCAACTTTATGGTAGAATTTTTTAAGCATTAAATCTTATGCACACCCTTGTAACCTCAGCAAAGCACTTATAAAATCTTTGTTTGCGAAGCACTGTGGTGACTGACAGGTCATGATGCCATGTATTATCCAGTCAGCATAGCCATGATGCAGTGTGTTATCCAGGTAGCATGGTTGTGATGCCACATATTATCCAATAAGCATGGCTGTGATGGCGCGTATTATCCAATCAGCATGGAGTCTATTCAAAACCCTGCCCACACTTCCTGAAGCTAGGGCATGAAGTGAAAAAATGGTGACAGAGTGGTGGCTAAACCTTTATTGATCAAAATTACATATTTTGACTGAGTAACTCAATACTCGGGGATGCACACCCTCGTAACCTCAGGAAACCACTTATAAAATCTGAGGTCAGTCTAAGGAATGATTCAAGAGATAAGCGTGAAACAGACAGAAAGACAGACAGAGATTTCATGTATTTATGGATAGATATAGTATATATATGTGACCCGTGCAGGCAAAATGAGTCGGAATGCGCATTGCGTCATTAAGAGCTACAGGCAGGAGAAGTCATAAATCATGACTCTTTCATTGTTTGCTAGTGGCAAGTCCGGGAAAACCCCCATGAGTGCCTGGTATCATTGTAAAGCTTAGAAATTGTACTTTCTAAAAATACACATGTTTTGGTGGAAGACTTAACTCCTGACCGATCGAACGTGAGTTTTAAACCTAGCCAAAATATAAACAAATAGGCTTTTGCCGGGTCCGTTTTTGCCGACTTCCTACAAATTAAATATCATTTTGAAGGTCTTTCAATGCAGAATATGGAAAAAACATTACCTCAGTTTTGATAATTTCCTCAAAGTGACTCATTTTGCCAGCATGGGTCACATATGTGTATTATCAAAACACTGGTGTCTTGGAATAGGCAATGCAGAGAAAATCCAGGGACACCTCTGTGACACTAGGAACACCAAGCAGATGTGGCAGGGAGTTCGGACACTGACGGGCTATAAGTCTAGGCAGGGGGTCGATGATGACGACGCTTCGCTTCCAGACAGGCTTAACGACTTCTTTGCACGTTTTGAAGCATCAAACTCAACATTCAGAGGGAGGGCTGGCCCACCCCCACCATCGGTCGGACCAGCTTTTACCATCAACACAGCGGACACACGGAGGACCCTAACCACAGTCAACCCACGCAAAGTTGCAGGTCCGGACAACATTCCGGGACGTGTGCTCCGAGACTGCGTGAGCGAGTTGGCGGATGTCCTGACTGACATTTATAACATCTCCCTGAGTCAAGCCATCGTTCCCAGATGCTTCAAGACCTCTATCATTGTACCAGTGGCAAAGAAACCAGTTGTGTCCTGTTTGAATGACTATCGTCCTGTTGCACTGACACCAATTGTGATGAAGTGTTTTAAACGGCTTGTCAAACCACACATTACAGCCTGCCTCCCTGCATCACACAGCCCACTCCAGTTTGCATATCGTTCAAACCGCTCCACGGAGGATGCTATAGTCACCACCCTACACTCTGTCATCACCCACCTGGACCAGAAAGACACCTACGCCAGACTCCTGTACACTGATTTCAGTTCAGCATTCAACACCATTATTCCCCAGAGACTGATGGAGAAATTACTCCTTCTCGGTCTGAACACCGCCACATGTCTCTGGATCCTGGAATTCCTGACTGAGAGACCTCAGTCTGTCCGGGTTGGAAACAACATCTCCAACTCTGTCACGCTGAGCACCGGATCCCCTCAAGGCTGTGTACTCAGTCCACTGTTGTTTACACTTCTAACACATGACTGTGTATCCAGACACGAGGGGAACCAGATTATTAAGTTTGCAGACAACACCACGGTGGTGGGACTTATTCAGAGAGATGAGGAATCAATGTACAGGGAAGAAGTGAGAGACCTGGAGGGCTGGTGCAGGGAGAACAATCTGGTGCTCAACGTGGACAAAACGAAGGAGATGATTATCGACTTCCGGCAGTCACAGCCTGAGCACGTCCCCCTCAGCATCGGCAGCCATTTAGTGGAGAGAGTGGAGAACATCAAGTTCCTCGGAGTGCAGATCTCGCAGGACCTGACCTGGAGCAAGAATTCCTTGGAGATCAGGAAGCGGGCTCAGCAGAGACTGCACTTCTTGAGGAAACTCAAACAGGCCTCTCTCCCCATCTGCATCCTCAGGACCTTCTACAGAGGTGTGGTGGAGAGTGTTCTGACGTACTGCATTGCTACATGGTACTCCAGCTGCAGTATGTCAGACAAAAAAGCCCTGCAGAGGATAGTCAAGGGGGCTGAGAGGGTAATTGGAGTCTCCCTCCTCTCTGTCCAAGAACTTTTTCAGAACCGTTGTAGGAGCAGGGCACTGAACATTGTCAAGGACCGTTCTCACCCTCTGCATAAACACTTTGAACTTCTTCCATCTGGTAAATGATTCCGGAGCATCAGAGGCAGAACCACCAGACTGACCAACAGCTTCCTTCCACAAGCTGTCAGGATGCTGAACAGTTGACCCGGAATCTCTCATACACACTACTGTACCTACGGACATTTTGTATATTATTTGTATATTATAGTTAGTTTTTTTCCCAAGTATGTCTCAGGGATGTGTGAATGGATGGGGGTGGGGGGGGGTGAAGCTATGTGTGAGTGTGTCTTAAATCATGCTACTGTGACTGAGATCATCCTGCGCAGTTCTCCCCACTCGGGACACGAACCCGCGACCTACCAGTCAACTACACAGTTCGAGCATGGGAGACACAGCACGATCGCGCTGAGCTAAAGGTCCGACCGATAGCTCAGCGCTACCGATACTGTATGAGGCTTTTCGGGAGGGAGGTTTTACTAACGTTCTACGCCGAACAGTGCTAGTTGGCATCCGTTACACTCTCCCCCTTAAACCTCACTCCCATCCCGGGTTCACGGCACCATTGTGACTGAGATCATCCTGCGCAGTTCGCCCTACTCGGGACACGAACCCGCGACCTACCAGTCAACTACACAGTTCGAGCATGGGAGACACAGCACGATCGCGCTGAGCTAAAGGTCCGACCGATAGCTCAGCGCTACCAATACTGTATGAGGCTTTTCGGGAGGGAGGTTTTACTAACGTTCTACGCCGAACAGTGCTAGTTGGCATCCGTTACACTACTTCTATTTATATGGATGCCGAGAGAAACGCAATTTCATCTTGCCTGCACTACAGTTGTATGTACAGCAATATGACAATAAAGTTTGATTTGATTTGATTTGAATAGATGCAGTGGCACGGCAGCAATGTACTTCTGTATTAAGGGCTGCTCACACCAAGAGCAACAATGATGGGAATTAATAACTATAGCAGTTAGGGGTAAAGAATATAATAATTTTTCCCCATGCATTACAATACATACTTCAATGATTCCCTATTGATGAACAAATGTCAAGAATTTTATTCTTAAATATTAATTAATAATGTGATTAATTTTGACAGAACAAAAAAGCCAGATTATTAAGTTTGCAGACAACACCACGGTGGTGGGACTTATTCAGAGGGATGAGGAATCAATGTACAGGGAAGAAGTGAGAGACCTGGAGGGCTGGTGCAGGGAGAACAATCTGGTGCTCAACGTGGACAAAACGAAGGAGATGATTATCGACTTCCGGCAGTCACAGCCTGAGCACGTCCCCCTCAGCATCGGCGGCCATTTAGTGGAGAGAGTGGAGAACATCAAGTTCCTCGAAGTGCAGATCTCGCAGGACCTGACCTGGAGCAAGAATTCCTTGGGGATCAGGAAGCAGGCTCAGCAGAGACTGCACTTCTTGAGGAAACTCAAACAGGCCTCTCTCCCCATCTGCATCCTCAGGACCTTCTACAGAGGTGTGGTGGAGAGTGTTCTGACGTACTGCATTGCTACATGGTACTCCAGCTGCAGTATGTCAGACAAAAAAGCCCTGCAGAGGATAGTCAAGGGGGCTGAGAGGGTAATTGGAGTCTCCCTCCTCTCTGTCCAAGAACTTTTTCAGAACCGTTGTAGGAGCAGGGCACTGAACATTGTCAAGGACCGTTCTCACCCTCTGCATAAACACTTTGAACTTCTTCCATCTGGTAAACGATTCCGGAGCATCAGAGGCAGAACCACCAGACTGACCAACAGCTTCCTTCCACAAGCTGTCAGGATGCTGAACAGTTGACCCGGAATCTCTCATACACACTACTGTACCTACGGACATTTTGTATATTATTTGTATATTATAGTTAGTTTTTTTCCCAAGTATGTCTCAGGGATGTGTGAATGGATGGGGGTGGGGGGGGGGGGTGAAGCTATGTGTGAGTGTGTCTTAAATCATGCTACTTCTATTTATATGGATGCCGAGAGAAACGCAATTTCATCTTGCCTGCACTACAGTTGTATGTATAGCAATATGACAATAAAGTTTGATTTGATTTGATTTGATTTGAATAGATGCAGTGGCACGGCAGCAATGTACTTCTGTATTAAGGGCTGCTCACACCAAGAGCAACAATGATGGGAATTAATAACTATAGCAGTCAGGGGTAAAGAATATAATAATTTTTCCCCATGCATTACAATGCATACTTCAATGATTCTCTATTGATGAACAAATGTCAAGAATTTTATTCTAAAATATTAATTAATAATGTGATTAATTTTGACAGAACAAAAAAGCAGACTTGGAAATGTGGATTCTATACTATCTGGACAGTTTATGGCATGACACAAAACCTATGGTTTTGTGTCATGTCAAAACCTGTCATGTCAAAACCTATGGTTTTGTGCCATGGTGACGACATAGCGGAACTTGGCAACACCCCGGCCTCCGTGAAGCCGAAAGGTAAAAAGACCTGAGACCAGACCGACACTGCATGCAAGCCCCGTCAAACCAAACCAACCAAACCACCCTAGAAAACTGCAAAACCAAACTGCACTCCGACACCTGGAAGAAACAGCTACTGTCACTGACCAGAGGACCACTGGACAAGCAATGGCAAAGCCTCCATCTAACCTGGAAAGGGTGCCTGCAGTCTGCCATTAAGACCCAGGGCCCCCGCGTTATGCCATGCAGCAGATCAGAGCCACGGCACACCGCTCCACTATAGAGACACCCCACAGACACAGCAATTCCTACACTCTACAGGACAAAATCTGAAATCATGGAACCACTGAACCCAGCCTGTTGGATTGCTTCGAATTTTCATTTAAAGTCTAATAGAAACTCTGACTGAAGAACTGTGTTAACGTGTTTCACAAAACAGGAGAATGTTCTTCAGAAGTCTATTTGATAAAATTCAGGATACTCTGAAGTCTGTGTTACAATGAATATGCTGCTGCATGTGCACGTTTCATATTTGTTTTTTTGAAGTGGAATATATGGTCAGCAAAGGTAGCATTCCATGTGACTTGAAATATTTCTCTTCCGTTTGTTTTACTAAAATATATTGTAAATAAAATCATGTGACGCTGCAAATACTTTGCTTTAACCTCTTAAAATTTTGGTTTCAAATTTTCTACTGCCACTCAGTAAAGAAAGAATTTGATTTACTTTGAATATTCTATTTTTTGACATTTTGAGGAAAACTGGCTGGAATGCTAGAGTCCTCACACACTGGGAGGAGAAAAATTCCTGAATAAAAAAAAAATGCATCAAGAAGCATTTTTCACTTGAAGCTTCATTAGTAGCTATACTAACCCACTCTTCTAAGGGCCTACTAGAGACAATCTAGAGTCATCAATTAACCTCACATACATGTTTTTGTATTGTAGGAGGAAACCAGAGGCCCTGGAGCAAACCCACACAGCACTGGAAAAACATGTGAACTCTACACAGAAAGGTTCCCACTGCTGCCAGCCTGTCCATTTGAACCTGGAATCTTCTAGCGGTGAGGTAGCAGGGCTAACCACTGTACCACCATGCTGTCCAAGCTTACAGCATCCCAGTCAATCTGCAGATCTGAGGGTCACAATAAATTGCTTTACATACTCCACAAGAACAGAGAACTTTGTTCTCTGTCGGCAGGTAGAGCGGGTCGTCCAATAACCGGAGGGTTGGTGGTTCAAATCCCGCTCTCCCCAGTCATCATGTTGTTGTGTCCCTGGGCAAAAGACTTTACCCACCTTTCCTCCAGTGTCCATGACACTGGGTATAAATATTTGGTCATGGTGGGAGAGGCCATTGGTGTGGATTGGCAGGCAGGTTTCTGTCAGTCTGGCCCAGGGCAGCTGTGACTACAGAAGCAGCTTACCACTATCAATGTCTGTCTGGAGTGAATGAATAATGGACTCACTGTAAGCACTTTGAGATGTCACTTGACATGTAAAGTGGCATATAAATCTAATTTATTATTATTTTGTTCTTGCAGTCCTGGTCATTGAGTTCTCACAGCTTGTTCTTGACACTTCATCGTGGCAGAACTTTTTTCTTGTGTGGCTTCCTATTATGTGATTGGTCAGAAATTTGAATTTCCCAGGAGTTATGCACTTGAGTTTCTTGTGAAGTATGAAATGTCCTGGCAGAAAGAACTTTGTTCTTGTTCTTGTCACCTCAAGAAAAAGAAAAAAAAACTGTTTTTGCGATGTCTGTACAGGCCCTAGTAAGCAACAGTGCTGTTTTTCCCAGCCATGCCATGCCAGGCTCACACCACACATGTCACATTGGATGAAGGCTGCATTTTTACTTCAGTGTATAAATTAACAGATCACAATATAATTGTGTAAGATGAGCTGTGCTGTTCATGCATGCAGCCATCAAAGTCCTAAAATGTTTTTGTTACAGTATCTGTTGCTGTTCTTTGTGCAGGAAAAAAGAATGTGGTGGGCCCAGCATTCTGCTATCAGACCTCCTCAGGTCATGTGTTGTACAATGTGGGAATGGAACCAGTCAGATGCACTGTCCATGTGCGATACGCTGAAGTTGTCTCTCTGTAAAGACTGCTTGATGAATTCATCCACCTCCTTCTTCTGTGTACACCTTATCCTATCTAAAAGTAGATTAGAATCACTGAAAGCACTTGTAAAAAAAAAAAAAAAAACTTTCTTATCATGTCAGTTATTCCAGTCCTGGTTCTGAACTGGCATAATAAATGTGATGGCTGGATGTGTTTTGATTGGCTGTGAGTGTTTCTATCATTATCAAAGTGGTCTGAAAGTTATACCAACAATAAAATTAGCCACTTTTTTGTTGTTGTATAAGAAAAGTAGCATCAAAAGAGTGAAAAAAAAGAAAAAAGATCACTTAAGTCAATTATTGTGGTATTCTTGCTGAGTTTTTTTGGCATGATTTTCATTTTTGCCATTTTCCTCCTTACTTGATTTAGTTCACTTGTGTCTTATTATTCATTGCAAATATAGCATCACTTGTTTCCTCCTGTCTCTGTATAATAAACACATTTCCTGACCGCTATTCCTGGTTTTAACCCCTGAGCATTGAATTGTCTGTTTATGGTATCAACTGCAAGCCTGCATTTGCAGTCTACCAGGAAATGAGCACAAGGTAACAAATTTTTCAACCTTTATTTATACAGGGTAGTTCCATTGAGAGGCAACTTCTCTTTTTCAAGGATGCCCTGTTCACATTCACACCAGGAAGCTGCCCAGCTATGTATGAATTAATTGTCTGCAAAGTGAGAGTGAATGAAGGGAAGGAATAAATGTGTTTGTTAATAGTGAGTGACGGAGGGAGGAAGGCCTGAAATAGGCAAATATGAGTTATGTTATATGTGTTAAATGTGAGTCAGGCTGTTATATTTGTGTATTTATAATATTTATAATATTTATGTTAAATGTGAGTCAGGCTGTTATATTTGTGTATTTATAATATTTATAATATTTATAATTGTGTATTTATAATTTTTCTGCATTGATGTATGTGGTTATTGTGTATATTTTTTATCTTGATTCTTTTTTCTAAAGCACATCCAGGGACAAGAGTTGCAAATTAGCTAATAGCTATACACTCTATGTGCAACACATCAGATTGATTGTCTTTGATTAATTGTCTATGTTTATTGCACTGTCCCTGTCAAATAAACTAATCTACTACTACAGTACAACCACAGACTGACCTGTGGCCACTGAGCAGTTGGGGTTAAGGGCCTTGCTCAAGGGCACCACAGTGGCGTTAAGGAGGGTGGGGCAAACACTACTATGTTATCTGTCCCACCTAGATCTGATCCTGCTGGTCCAGGGATCAAACCCGCAACCCTCCGCTCACAAGTCCACATCCCTAACCACTAGGCCACCACTGCAATGCTGACTACATAAAGACTTGAGGAGAAAGAACGATACATATGTGCACATACCAGGAAAGAGGGTGAGACATTCTCAGGACATTAAGGACATTCTCAAAGGCTGCACGGTGGCGCAGTGGTTTAGCACTGTGGCAGCACAGTTTTACCCTTGGCCGGGGGATCGCGGGGATCATGAGATCGTGGGTTTGATCCCAGCCCCCGACCAACAGTGAGCTGTGTGGAGTTTGCATGTTCTCCCCGTGTTGCGCGGGTTTACTCCGGGATTTCTCCGGTTTCCTCCCGCACACCAAAAACATGTAGGTTTAGGGCGCTCGCGCACGCAGCGACCAGCAGCCGGTGGCTTGTCACCAGACTGCAAACCAAGTCTACCTACGGGTACAAATAAGTAACAAAAAAAAAAAAAGCAGGAAAAGGAGCAGAGGAGGAGCACAAAAGGACAGAGAACCTTCTGAGGAAATACCCTTCAAACAGAAATGTAAAGTATGCTCACAGAGAGGGACAAGGGCAGATTAAACACAGTGGCAGAAGGAAAAAAAACTGCAGAAATATAACAAGGATACCAGGAGGATCAAAATTACAAAGACCCAGAATAAAGTGTTACATCAGAAACCACACAGTACCAACCAAAGCCTTATCAACACTTAATTCAAATTTGATGCCCAACGAAAGTTTTGAATTTTCCATTATATTATTTTGCATTACTTGTTCACTGCAAAAACTAAAGCATTTTTTGTCATCCCATTTGCTGAAACTGCCCTGTCAACATTTGTATCTGTATCAGGTGCCTTCTGGGAACTTTTTCAGGTACAAACACAGACTGTATCTCTGGTGAGGTGTTCTAATGGAGGTAGAATATAAGTGTGTGCATGTGGGGGAAGAGAGAGAAAGAAGCAGCTTGAGGGATTGAGCAGCTCTGCCACTCCTCTGGGAAAATGTTTGCAGCATAAGTTAGGATTTGGGACTCTGCAGCACACATCGAAAACCTTCACATCTGTTTAAATGAGAAAAAAAAACACAGCTGGTGTGTAATGTGCAGAGGTGGAACAATTCAGATTTTGACAGTGCGGATAAAATTTTGTACAACAAGGAGGGAGAACAATGTCTACCCTTATTCTTTTTTGCAAGGAAAAATGCAAAACAGCTTGAGATGAATAATGCAGGCACTTCACCAGCGAACATGTTTCTGAACATAAAAATGTGAATTATACCACAGAACAAAAGAGCGCAACATTAACTTCCTCTTTTCGTGGAGCACAAATCAATAAAGGGAAATTATTTTTATTTGAAAATGGAATCACTGTAATGTCTAATTAACTCAGCTTTGAGACAGAATAGAAAAACTCCCTGTGGGAGATACTTTGAATCCAGTGGGCAGGGAGTGAGCCAGATATCTTCTTTTTTTGTCTTATTCCAGTGAAAATGAAGTCCACCAGCCAGCATTACTTGTCATTCGTGATGACAAGTGAAAAAAGTGGCACCCTTTCCACATGTAGATTTACCCCAAGACCACAAGAGTGTGGAAGAGGCACTCAAAACAGAGCACAAACCATTGGCCACGCACACAATTTACCTCCACTAACTTTGCTGAGTAAACTAAGATCTGAAAGCTCCAAGGTAGGTGGGGAAGAGAAACAATTACTGGATGTCTCCTCGGGACCAGAGCACTCTGAGATGAGCGCAACATCCTCTGCTTCCATTTTCTTTGAAGATCCCAATATGTCACTGATGAAGAGCAGTTTTCATCTTTTCCATATGATTATTGAGGCAAAATCAAATTATGATAAGCCTATCATCCATGAATATCCAACAAAAACAGTTATATATGAACCATAGCTGTAGGTCAGGATCCCAAGGTGAACCTGTGTAGCAAGTTTGATGACCTAGATTTTTTTATTGTTGAGATAGAGTTTGTATGACATTTCAACCTTGACCTTTGATCTTTGACCTTGCAATCCCAAACCCATAAACAGTTCAGGATCTCGGGGTGAACCTTTGTAAGGATGGTGAGTTGGGCCGTCACAGTGGAGGAATTTCCCCTGCGGTGACGGTGGATAGCGCAACAGCATGGTATTAATGAAAATGCGGTATTAATGAAAATGTTTGTAGGACCCTATGGTCTTGTAATTTAGACAGGGTTCATGACTTATGTGGCAAATGATGGAAGCTATATCGAGAATCGCTGCAGCTGCAGCTCCACTCTCAACTTATGTGTGTGTGTGACAACTGTGCGGAGGTCGGGTCTTCCTAGAGTCATGAACTGCTGATTCTGTTAAAAAAACAAAACAAAATCAATCATTTTCATAAAGCAGTGGTGGTAACTCAGCATTTCAACTACAGAGTGTGTGGACTGGTCGGAGACAGCTGTGACATTCAGCATATTTAAACAGGACAGACTCCATACAGGACCCCACGTGGCTCTTGTCTCCATGTCTATTACCACTGTCCGAAAAATCACGTTCACACAGCAAACAAGCAATGCACTATGCAGTAGCGGAGCTTAATTGTCAGGATCATAAACTCAGAAGGAGCCCATCCAGCCATTATTTTATTAAATTTAGGATATTTTCTCACATCATTCCTGACTCCCTTCTTCCATCTGCCACAAGCAATTCGATCTCATCAAAAGTAGTACAAAAACCATGCTTTATGCCCTGCAAACATGCTGCTGGCAATAAAAACACACTTAACATTTAACAATTTATTTAATATTCAATAGGGGCACATAAGTGGACAACAAGATTTACCCACACATACAAAAAAGTGAATACTGCGGTTGTTGCAGTTGCTCGTTATCCTCCATGGTAGGCTTGTCCAGAGCGCGGTATTACATAATTGCGGTTATTGCAACAGCCCTAATGGTGAGAATACTGTAGCTTTACTTGTTGTATAGTAATGGTTCAAAGATAATATTAACCTTGACCTTTGACCTTTTGATCCCAAACCTAAAATCAGAGGTCAGGGTCTCAGAGTGAACCTGTGAACTAAGTTTGGTGACCGTAGCTTTACTCAGCCTGTAGTAATAGTGCATAGTGAATGTCAGCTTTGACTTTTGATACTATCGATCATAATATTCTACTTGATAGATTAGAACACTATGTTGGACTTAATGGAACTTTGTTGCAGTGGTTTAGATCTTATTTATCTGATAGGTTCCAGTTTGTTCATGTAAATAATGAGTTTTCTTTCAACTCAAAGCTTAGTCATGGAGTTCCACAGGGATCTGTGCTAGGCCCTACTCTTTTTAGTTTATATATGCTTCCGTTAGGCAACATTATTAGAAAGCACTGTATACATTTTCATTGTTATGCAGATGACACACAATTATACCTGTCGATGAAGCCAGATGATAGTAATCAATTAGCCAAGTTAGAAGCCTGTCTTAAGGAAATCAAAGCTTGGATGACTTGTAATTTCCTGCTATTAAATTCAGATAAGACTGAAGTCATTCTTGTTGGTCCAAAAAACCTTAGAAATTCCTTTCCAAATCAAACTTTCAGTTTGGATGCAGTTACTCTTTCTCTTAATAGCTCTGTGAGGAACCTTGGAGTTATTTTTGATTAGGATTTGTCCTTCAATTCACATATTAAATTTGTTTCTAAGACTGCCTTCTATCATTTGCGTAATATTGCCAAGATTAGGAGCATCTTGTCTCAGAGTGATGCTGAGAAACTGATCCACGCTTTTGTTAGCTCGAGATTAGATTATTGTAATTCTTTATTATCAGGTTGTCCTAAAACATCTTTAAAAAGTCTTCAGCTGATCCAAAATGCTGCAGCAAGAGTTTTAACAGGTACTAGAAAGAGAGATCATATCTCTCCGGTTCTGGCCTCCCTTCATTGGCTTCCCATAGAGTTTAGAATTAAGTTTAAAATCCTTCTTCTTACTTACAAAGCTCTAAACAATCAGGCTCCTTTTTATTTAAAAGATCTGATACTACCGTATTATCCTAACAGAGCACTACGCTCCCAAAATGCAGGACTACTTGTAATACCTAGAATCTCCAAAAGTACAATGGGAGGCAGAGCCTTCAGTTATCAAGCTCCTCTCCTGTGGAATCAGCTGCCAATCTGGATTCGGGAGTCAGACTCGATCTCTGTTTTTAAGATTAGGGTTAAAACCTACCTTTTTGATATAGCCTACAATTAGGGAGGGATCATGTGTTTCTGAACCCTCCCTTAGCTATGCTGCTAATAGGTTTAGTCAGCCGGGGGACCTCCAGTAATGCACTGGGCCTCACTCCTTTCCTCACTCTCTATGAAATATTTTTTTTTGCTGGTCATTAACATTTGTTTGTTCTCTCCCATAGATTGAGTCCCCATCGTGCTGTTTGCTCTCTACATGTCTGTTCTTTTCATCTTCTCTGTCCCCTCACCCCCCAGCCAGTCGCAGCAGATGACTGCCCCTCCCTGAGCCTGGTTCTGCTGGAGGTTTCTTCCTGTTAAAAGGGAGTTTTTCCTCTCCACCGTCGCCAAGTGCTTGCTCACAGGGGATCACCTGATTGCTGGGGTCTTTCTGCAACTGTGGGGGTTCCCCCCTACAGTTGATAGTGCTATGAGATGACTGTTGTTGTGAAATGGCGCTATATAAATAAAGTTGAATTGAATTGAATTGAAATTGAACTTTTGACCCAAAACTCCTGCAAAAGTCATTTGATTGGAACCTAATTTCACTATGTGCATCATCAGTGTAATGTATATCAAACCCTGGTACTGAGTTTCAAAACTAGAAAAGCACTCAGAGAGTGCATACCTCTGCCAAGCCTCCTTCCGTCCCTCATGGATCACCTCCAAAATAAAATGGGTTTGTGTGTAGGCCTAGAGCCACTTCTGGTAAAAACTGCATCAAAGTCTGTCCATTAGTTTTGGAGGTTTGTTGCTGACACACTGTGAGAAGATAAGATCCTTGGCTGCACGGTGGTGCAGTGGTTAGCACTGCGGCAGCACAGTTTACCCTTGGCCGGGGGATTGTGGGGATCGTGGGATCGTGGGTTCGATCCCAGCCCCCGACCAACAGTGATCTGTGTGGAGTTTGTATGTTCTCCCCGTGTTGCGTGGGTTTACTCCGGGATTTCTCCGGTTTCCTCCCACATGCCAAAGACATGCATGTTAGGTTAATTGGCTGTTCTAGATTGTCCCTAGATATCTGTTTCCTATGGGCCCTTAGAATAGAGGGTTAGTATTGGTGGGGGCGCTTTGGGTGGTCTTTGTGACTAGAAAAGCGCTATATAAGTGCAGGTTAGTTAGCTATATAAGTGCAGGCTGAGGTATGCATTCTCAGATCATCACCAAAATGTAACGGGTTCCTCTGTAGCCCAACAACTGCCTCTGGTGAAAATTTCATCCAAATCCATCCAGAAGATTTTGGCAATCCTGCTGCACAAATACAAACAAAGCCCTTGGTTTAGGTATGCACTCTCACATCATCACCAAAATCTTATCCCCTGTTTCTCGTGCCATCACATACCTTTCCTCAAAATCCATTCATAACTTTTTGAGTAATGTTGCTAACAAACAGACAGACAAACCAACGCTGGCAAAAACATTACCTCCTGCCTTGGTTGAGGTAACAATCGGAGCAAAACTAGAAGGAGTTGATTTCACAAAAGTGGGACAGACAGATGGACGGACCCATTGCATAATCCCCCAGCGGGCAAAGACAAAAGGGGATAAAAAAAACAGAAGAGGGTCGGTGGTGCAGTGGTTAGCAAGAAGGTCGTGGGTTTGATCCCATCCCCTGACCATCAGGGGATGGGACCAAACCCACACCCACATACAAACTTCACACCCTTCTGTGTGCAAAGCCATGGCAACTGTTTTTCTTACTTGTTAGCAGGTTAGCATAGCCCGTCCGTGTAGCCTGTGAAGCTTTTCACAGCTTCACAGGCTTTCACAGCTTTTCACACCCTTCTGTGTGGAGTTTGCATGTTCTCTCCGTGTCTGCGTGGGTTTACTCTGGTTTCTCCCCACAACCCAAAAACTTGCAAGTTAGGTTAACTGGAGACTCTAAAGTGGCCCTGAGTGTGAATGGTGAAGGGATTGGTGCCGCACCGCAGCTGCTTCATTCATCCACATGGATGCCCTAAATTTCCCTCTGGGATTAATAAAAGTATACAACAAAAATTTGACATGCTGCCAATGTAACCTTGACTTTTGACCTTAAAATTAATGTTTTTAGAGTGTGTTATGTACGTACTGTCCTTGCACAAGCTTTGGTGCTGATATCTGCAGTCATTCTTGTTTTACAGTCTGAAAAGTCAAAGAGTCATTTAGTAACCTTGGCACACAAACATGTGACCTTCTGACTTCAAAATGAATACATATCCAGAACTTTGCATTTACTAATCCTGTACAAAGATACAGTTGAAACCAGAAGTTTACATACACTGTATAAAAAGACACAGAACCTGTTTTCGTAACTGTCTAAATCAGACTAAACTTTTCCTGGCTTAGGTCATTTAAGATTACCAATGTATTTCTATATGTCAAATAATTTTTATATTTGCTAAATATTTTTGGGAGTTTTTTTTATTATTATTTTCAAAGTCAGAAGTTTACATACACTAAGATTACTATGCCTTTAAGCAATTTGGGAAAGCCCAGATGATGATATCAAGGCTTAGGGAGCTTCTAATATGTCTAAAATGTAGATTATTTTAAGGCACACCTCAAACACACTGCTTCCCTGTGTGACATCATGGGAAAATCAAAAGAAATCAATGAAGAGCTCATGTAGAGAATTGTGGACCTCCACAAGTCTGCAACTGAGAAAGGTAGAAGCCTTTACTCCAAAAGTAAGTTTGCAAATGCACACAGAGCTTAATTTTTGGAGACATGTCCTGTGGTCTGATGAAACTGAAATTGAAGTGTTTGGCCATAATGACCATCATTACATTTGGTGGAAAAATGGGGAAGCTTGCAAGCCTGAGAACACCATCCCAAATGTGAAGTACAGGAGTGGCAGCATCATGTTGTGGGGGTGTTTTGCTGCAGGCGGGACTGGTGCACTTCACAAAATAGATGGCATCACAAGGAAAGAGCATTATGTGGAAATACTGAAGCAACATCTCAAGATATCACTCATGAAGTTAAAGCTTTTGTGTAACTGGGTCTTCCAAATGGAGAATGACCCTAAGCATACCAGCAAATTAGTTAGACAGTGACTTAAGGACAACAAAGTCAATATGTTGGAGTGGCCATCACAAAGCCCTGATCTCAGTCCCATAGAAAATTTGTGGGCGGAGCTGAAAAGACATGTGAGAGCAAGATGGCCTACAAACCTGATTCAGTTCCACCAGTTCTGTCAGGAGGAATGGACCAAAATTCCAGCAAACTATTGTGAGAAGCTTGAAGGATACCCAAATGTGTAAGCCAAGTTATACAGTTTGTTGTCAGATGATATTTAAAAATACTTTTTTTATGAACAAAATTAGTTGGCAATGTTAAATAGAGAATTTGCACAAAAAAATCCATTGATGGTGTGAAACGTTTTCTTCTAGTTGGCAACAGCACTAAAAAGGTCACTGAAATATTTTTTCAAGTTGGGCCCAATTTTCTGAATGTTGATAAACTTTCAAATGTTATCAGTATGTTTCTTCTTTCTTTTTAAACCTTCACTTTGGAAATTTAGCCATTATTTAGGAGCAAGAGTGTGAATGAGACAAGACTATAGAGAGAAGATGGAGGAATAATGAGAAGTAAACAGCCTGAGGACAGGCTTGAGGATGACAAAGTGTTGGAGTGGCCATCTCAAAGCCCTGATCTCAGTCCCATAGAAAATTTGTTGGCAGAGCTGAAAAGACATCTGTGAGCAAGATGGCCTACAAACCTGATTCAGTTCCAAAAGTTCTGTCGGGAGGAATGGGACAAAATTCCAGCAAACTATTGTGAGAAGCTTGTGAACGGATACCCAAAATGATTGACCCAAGTCATACAGTTTATAGGCAATGCTACCAAATACTAAGGAATGCATATAAAAATTGACTCTGAAAAAAGTAATAAAAAAGTCCTTGAAAAAATTATTTAGTACATATAAAAATTATTTACCAAATAGAAATAATTTCAGTAATCCTAACTGATGTAAAACAGGAAAAGCTGAGTCGGATTTAATGTCAGACAGTGAGAAACAAACAGGTTATGTGACTTTTTATACAGTGTATGTAAACTTTTGGTTCCAACTGTAGGTGTTAACATTTGGAGTTTTTCTTGTATTAAGAGCATAAGAAAAAAAAACATATACTGCTGTTGTTGTTTTTCCAGCCTTATTCTTTTTTTTTATATTGTATACACCACTGAAGAGAGAGAAATGTCATTTCAGTTCTCCTGTATGTCCTGTATGTATAGTAGTATTGACAGTTAAAATCTTTGAATATTTGAATCTTGAATATAAAGACATAAAGACCTCCATTACTGTTGGTCTTGGTAACAATGTAGACTGACAACCGGGTATTTGGTCTGACCACATTTATTTGTCAACATAGCTTGAACTCTGCTAAGTTTCCTAGTTATGTCTTTAGTTTCCAGGTTTCTTAAACTCTTCTATAGATATTGGCTGCCTTTTGAATCATTTTCTGTTAAGATGATTCCACATTTCAACTTTGGATTCATCACTCCATAAAACCTGTTTCCACTGATTTCCAGGTAAGTTCTTGTGTAATTTGGTGTACCTCTACCTTTTCTTCCTAAAGAATGACTTCTTGAAAGCCATCCTTCTATTAAGACCATTCTGATAAGGCTTTGGTCAATGGTAGATGGATCAACTGAAGGGCCAGGCAAACTTCTCAAGTCCTGTGTCAGGTCTTTGCTGGATTTTTCCCCTGTTTATAAAGGATATAAATTTCAGAAAAAATTACAAAAAAAATTGTCACTGAAAAATTCAAGTACAAGAATTTGCAATTATTTTCTGAATGCATGTATACATAAATATGCCTGTTTGTTGATATTGTAAGCACAGGTTTGTTGATATTGCAATTGTGAGCTTTTATAAATTTTGTAACAATATAATATATGTAATATTCAATAATGTGTTCACATCCTGTCCATATTATTTACTCCATATCCACCTCATAAACTGTAGACGAATTAGAAATCTAGCTTGTTGTTTTGTACGCCAGCTTCAAGGTTTGATAACTAGAAATAATTGGGAAAAAACTATGTCTCTAGCACATGGCACTTCATGGGGAGGGCTTGAAAGTTCTATTAATAAACAAAGACAACATGAATAATGCAATGGATCTTTTCACTTTATTTTACATGAGTTCTGCAAGGTATTTACGTGACATTTGGACTTTAACAAAACTGTCTGTTCATATCAACAGTTAATGTTAGATCACGTTTTAAAATAGCTTTTTATGAACAAAATTAGTTGGCAATGTTAAACAGAGAATTTGCACAAAAAAATCCATTGAGGATGTGAAATTCCTTTTTTGGGCAACTGGCGGGCTATATATGCGACCCCCGGCCTGATACACTGCAGCCTGCCAGTCCATTTCCAAAAATCTATTATTTATTTATATTACGTTTGACTGTTTTGTCTTCACTTCATCAGGCAGGTTGTATTTAAGTGATTTCTTGATTGACAACAGGTGTGGCAGTCATCAGGCCTGGGTGTGGCTAGAGAAACTGAACTCAGCTTTCCAAAGATGTGATAAACCACAGTTAATTTATGTTTTTGGTTTTTTTTGGGGGGGGGGATCACTTTTTCACACCACTGTATGTGCTGCATGCTGAGACTGCATTCATAGGCCATAAACAGCAGTAAATGTACAAGTAGGCTGCTTTTAAAGAAGAATAAATGCTACAGCTTCTCAGTGGTGATGGCCATGTGAAGCCTCATGGAGCTCAGCGGCTTTCCTTCTAATTGTGCAGAAAAAGATTCAAAGCTTTGAGGTCTCTTTTTAAAGAGTACGACTAAAGCACAGACAGTTTCAATCCCATGTCAGCTTTAAAGGTTCAGAGAATGTGGCTGTTTTAATCTGCTGATTTTTTTGTTCATTTATACCAGTGGCTCTTAATTTTTTCTTTTTTTTTAATTCTCCACTTTGGGGAGCCAGATGATTACCAAGCCCACCTACCCACAGCTATTCCTCTGCCCCTCCACACCCACAACGAATCCAAGAGCAAGCTAAGCCTCGTCATATTTTCTTTTCTTCTTGGCTTTTTTGTTAATTATCATCCAAAATTTCTCTTTGCTCATCATTTTGATAGATAGAATTTTAAAAATTAGGCCATGACATAATTTTATCCATCCATCCATCTTCTACCACTTAGTCCTTTTTTTTGGGGGGGGGGGGGCTGGAGCCTATCCCAACATCTTTGGGCGAGAGGAAGGGTACACCCTGGACAGATCACCAGTCCATCGCAGACGGATGATAATTTTATGACTAATTTTATTTCTAATATGAAAAACAGTATATTCATTTGAAATTTCAGTTTTAATTGTAAAACTTTTAACTTTGAAGAAAATAATACACTAGTTTTTTGTTTTTTTATTCTATCTACACACTCATTTAAGATAAGATAAGCCTTTATTAGTCCCACATTGGGGAAATTCCAGGATTACAGCAGCAAAGGGATAGCAGCACTCAGAACAATAGTTAATTAGATAATAACATAATAACTGGTTAGCCAAAGCAATAAATGAATATACAGTTATATACATAGTGCAGGAGCATGGCAGCTAGATGGTATAAACAGGTTTGTTAAATTACCCTGCAGAATGTGAATATGTACCCAGACAGTATATTTTGCATTTTAATCAACAGTGTTGATGCCACCCTCAGTAATGATTTTAAATGCAGACGTACCATTGTAGTCTATAGATTCGGCATTAATGTATGATTTTTTTTAGAGGAATGAATGAATGAATGAACTGGGAGTATGTGTGCAAGCCTCTTTAATACCTTGTGCATGACGGAAAGTTAGTTTTTACGTTGATGTGATAAGGAAATGAACTTGGAAACACCCATAAATGCATCTTGTGTCAGTGAGAACTGATTGACCGCATTCTTGTAGTACAGCCCTTTGTCACCAGAGCTGGTACTTCTTGTTCTTCCTCTTCCTCCTTCTCCTCCTCCTCCTCCTTTCGGGGTTGACACAGCATCATCATCTTCCTTTGTGACACCAACCCTCTCCATGTCCTCCTTCACTACATCTATGAATCTTCTCTGTGGTCTTCCTCTTTTCCTCCTGCCTGGCAGCTCCATCTTCAACATCAATTTGTCCAATACAGTACATTCACTATTGCGCCTCTGCACATGTCCAAACCATCTGTCTTTCCTCTCTTACTTTGTCCCTCTGATAAACTCATTTCTAGTCCAATCACTATCTATCTATCTATCTATCTATCTATCTATCTATCTATCTATCTATCTATCTATCTATCTATCTATCTATCTATCACTCCAAGTCACTCCCAATGAGAATCTTAGCATCTTCAACTCTGCCACCTCCACCTCCTGTCTTTTTGTCAGTGCCACCATCCACAAACCATACATCATAGCAGGTCTCACTGCCATCTTGTAAGTCTTCCTTCACTCTAGCTCTAATTGACATTCTTTCAGAAGACCACAGCTGTCTCCAGGCAGGACATTTTCATTTAACTTGCTTTAGTACAGCATTTTATTAAGCTATTATTTTTTTAACTAAAAAAATCAAATGAATTCTTTGCTCAATTTCAAACAAAATATGTAATACAAAATTTTACTCCAAATCGGGAAACCGATTTCACCCCTGTGTTCCAGCATGGACTACTCTCGGCAGATTCAGAGGCTGAATCACCACAGCAAATACACTCAATTTGACAACAGCGCTTCATTCCGTGGATGCAGACCTGGAACGAAGCATGTCTGTCCGGGTGGATAGTCTGGCCTTGTGTAGTTGAGAAGCTCGCAGTGAACCGTGATTTTGTGACCTGCTGCATACTCTCCCACAGAGACAAAGAGAGTCTCTGCAGAGAGCAGAGCAGGACAGCGGAGACAAGTGGAGTCTGTCTGAATCTGCGGAGAGTGCCCAAGGGCTCGCGCCATAAACTGTCCAGAAGGCTGCTGATACAATTTTTCAGTTCCGTTTTTTTCATTCCGCCAAAATAAAACAGTCTCCTTTTTCCCCAAACTTTATCAAAGTATCTGGACGGAATCTGGACGGAATCTATTCCGTATCTGGATGGAAGACTCTCATGGTCTGGATCCAGACCGGAGTCCACCAGTTGGTGACCCCTGTTTTAGCTGATTGTGAATAGGTGCACATTTTCTATTGGAGAGGTAGTATTAGTCATAGTGTTCAGTTTTTAGCATAGATTAAGTTTCTGAATGTACTTTGAAAATAAGTCTGAATATTTTAATTATGACACTGGAGCTGAATCAAAACTGTAATAAGCATAAATGTGACTTCTGACAAATGTGAACATTTAACGTTATTTTGCAGAACAAATAAATGAATGTAATACAAATTTGAAAGGAAATAAAATGAAGCTGAAGTAGGTAATACTGTTTTTTGTATTTTATTCTTGTAATAGTGGTTATACATTTATGGGGGGGGGGGGGATTCTTACCCCAGGGGTAAAACTGGGCATGACTACAATTACCCTGGGGCTAAGTTTGGCCTAGTCTAGAACTACCTGAGGGGAGAATGGTAGATTATTTGTAAATAGGCTGGATAATTTTTTCAATAAACACAACATTTTATGCAATAGTTATTATGGATTCAGGACCAATCACTCTACGTCAGTGGCACTTACACCTTGTAGAAGAAATGGCAGCGGCAATAGACAAAAGCACTTTTTTGTGAGTATCTTTATGAACCTCAAGAAGGCGTTTGACACCACTGATCATACAATACTACCCAATGAATTAGGAAAATATGGTATTAGAGGGCTGGCACATCAGTGGGTCAGTAGTTACTTAGCAGTTAGAAAACAATATGTACAATTGGACAACATAAAGTCAGAACTAAATAATATAACGTGGGATTCCTCAGGAGTCAGTACTTGGACCAAAACTATTCATCCTGTATATAAATGATCTTGCTGAAATATATCAGCTCCTCAACTGCATTCTATCTGCAGATGACACAATTTCTTTTCTACTCTGGGGAGAATTTAACAGAGATGATGAAGGTGGTGGAAAAAGAATTCATGCAAATAATTGGTTTGATTTAAACAAATTATCACTAAATCTTAGTAAAACTCACTGATGATATTCTCTAACAAAAACACAGATACAGATATCTCCATCAATATAGAAGGTATTGCAGACAATAGAGTCAAAGGAACCAAGTTTTTAGGGGTCATTCTGGATGAAAACTTAAATTGAAATCACACATACATAATAAAAAATTAAAAATGTCAACAATTGCTGTTTTATACAAAGTAAAGGACTTTCTAAATGATAATACACTCAAGATATTGACCAACACTATGATAATTCCAAATCTCATCCATGGTGTTGAAGTCTGGAGAAATGTAGGGGAAACAATAAGGCTATCAATTTTCATTTTACAAAAAAACAGCCATTAGAATAATCATTAGGAAACCATATAAAGACACAACAAAGCCCCTATTTCACCAACTAAAACTTTAAATTTCAGGACTTAGTGGAATACTGCATATTGCAAATTATATTTAAAGCTCATAAATACTCATTACCAGATAATCTTTGAGGTAGGTCGCTGCACGGTGGCGCAGTGGTTAGCACTGCGGCAGCACAGTTTACCCTTGGCCGGGGGATTGTGGGGATCGTGGGATCGTGGGTTCGATCCCAGCCCCCGACCAACAGTGATCTGTGTGGAGTTTGCATGTTCTCCCCGTGTTGCGTGGGTTTACTCCGGGATTTCTCCGGTTTCCTCCCACATGCCAAAAAACATGCATGTTAGGTTAATTGGCTGTTCTAAATTGTCCCTAGATATCTGTTTCCTATAGGCCCTTAGAATAGAGGGTTAGTATTAATGAAAGCGCTTTGAGTGGTCTTTGTGACTAGAAAAGCGCTATATAAGTGCAGGTTAGTTAGTTAGTTAGTTAGTAGATTTGAAATGAGATAAAGCTGTTATAACCTACAATGAATATAGATGTTTAACAAACCAAGAGTTAGAACTAAATTTAGGGAATGGTGTGTTAATGTGAAAGGAGTCAGTTTATGGAACAGTTTAACGGAGGAAGGCAAAACAATACAAACAGGGAGAGCATTCCAAAAACAAAACAAAAACAAAGCAAAACTGTGCAATAAGAAAATATAAGGAACTGTGCTAGTCAAGAATCAAGTTGTTGAAATCAAGAAAATGGGAATCTGAGACAAAAGTGTTCTCTTTTTTGTTATTTGTGTTACTTTTGTAATTTCTATATCCTAAATCTTTTTTATTGTTAATATACTGTAGAATAATAGTCTGTGTGTGACAAAGGAGCAGATGTTTTAAGATTTTTTTCTTCTTTCTGCTCCTAATTCTTTCAGTTATGGAAATACTGGCTTGGTTTAAAAATTGCTGGTTAACTTGGTTTTTAAATTGCTGTTTTATTTTTCTGTAAAAATGAAATAAACTTAACTAACTAACTACCATAACTATTTCACAAAATGGTCAGGGGTGAACTCTTACTAGTTACACTGGGCTAGACCGATCCGGTATGAAAGTCTCATTCATCATGAGTCACATGTTTTATTTAACAAAGGTTTTATACCGGATGCCCTTCCTGACACAACCCCCTCTCCACCCCCACCCCCATTTATCCGGGCTTGGGAGCAGCACTAGGAGTACACTAACTTGGACATGATTCTGTACTTGTCCTTTTAAACCTTATTGCAGTTTTGACACCATTGATCATAAAATTTTTACTTCATAGATTGGAACACTTTCTTGTTCCTGTCAATGAGTTTTCTTCAAATTTATAGCTCAGTTACAGAGTTCCACAGGGCTCTGCGTTGAGTCCTATTCTATTTACTTTACTAACTAACTAACTAACCTGCACTTATATAGCGCTTTTCTAGTCACAAAGACCACTCAAAGCGCTTTCACTAGTACTAACCCTCTATTCTAAGGGCCTATAGGAAACAGATATCTAGGGACAATTTAGAACAACCAATTAACCTAACATGCATGTCTTTGGATTGTGGGAGGAAACCGGAGCCCCCGGAGTAAACCCACACAGCACAGGGAGAACATGCAAACTCCATACAGAAAGGTTCCAACCCCTGCCAGCCTGGGGATTTGAACCAGGAACCTTCTAGCTGTAAGGCAACAGTGCTAACCACTGCGCCACCGTGCTGCCCCTTTACTTATGCTTCCCTTAGGTAATATTATTAGAAAGTATTGCATAGGTTTCCATTGTTAGGCAGATAACTTAAAGGAAGCCAAATGACAGTAATAAAATAATTAAATTAGAAGAATGTCTTAAAAAATTAGAGCTTGGGTGACTTGTAATTTCTTCTGATTAAATTCAGATAAAACTGAAGTCATTCTAGTTGGCCTAGAAATACTTCCCAAAATCAGGCTCTTAGTTTAGATGGTACTTTTCTATTTATCTCTTAACAGTTCTGTGAGCGCCTTGGAGTTATTTTTGATCAAGATTTTCCCTTTAATTTGCATAATGAACCTATTTCTAAGTCTGGTTTTTATCATTTTGTAATATTGCTAAGACTAGTACCATCTTGTCTCAGAGTGATGCTGAGAAACTAATCCATGCTTATATTAGTTCTAGATTAGATTATTGGAATTATTTATTATCATGCTGTCCTAAAATGTCTCTAAAACTCTTCAGTTGATCCAAAATGCTGCAGCTAGAGTTTTAACAGGTACTAGACAGATCATATCTCTCCTGTTCTGGTTTCTCTTCACTGGCTTCCCATAGAATCTAGAATTAAATTTAAAATCCTTCTCCTCACTTAAAAAGCTCTAAATGATCAAGCCCCTTGTTATTTAAAAAAATCTAATAGTAAGGAATCATCATAACAGAGCACTCCTCTGCCAAAATGCAGGATTATTTCTAACATGTAAAATGGCATTCACTTACAGTATATAGTGCTTTTATTCTCATCTCTTGATGACCAAAGCGCTTTACAGATCCTGCTATCCACCCATTCACACACTGATGGTGGCATGCTACCTAACATGGCGCTTCCAGACCCACCAGGAGCAATTAGGGGTGAAGTGTCTTGCCAAGGGATACAACGGCAGGATAGCCGGGGAGAGCAGGATTCGAACCTCCAACCATGTGGTTATTGGACGACCTGCTCTACCTCCTGAGCCACTGCTTCCATAGAATCTCAAAAAGTACAATCCGGCTCCTCAGGAGACAGATTAAATCTCTGTTTTTAAGAATAGGGATAAAACCTTCTTTTTTGACAAAGCCTATAGTTAGGGTGGGATCAGGTGACCCTGAGCTTTACCTTAGTTACGCTGCTAATAGGTTTAGACAGCCAGGAGACCACCCACAATGCACTGGGCATCACTCCTTTCTTCACTCTCAATGTAATATTTTTGCTGGTCATTAACATCTGTTTGTTCTCTCCCATAAGAGGGCGTCGGAAAAGTTCATAGGCTGAAAAGTTCAGAGTGGTCAAATTTGAGCAAAAGTGTTTTATTTTACAACATAGTCTCCCCTTTGTACCACACTATTCATTGGTGTTGCAGTGCTTGGGTCCCTGCGATTGAAAAATAAACCACATTTGGTCAAATTTGACCACTATGAACTTTTCAGCCTATGAACTTTTCAGCCCCCCCTCGTAGATTCAGTCCCTGTTGTGCTGTTTGCACTATATTTTATTCATTTATTTACTGTTTATTTGTATAGGGACAAGTTCGTAGAATAAATTATTGCTACAGACCAAAGCATTTGTAGCCGAGGCTAATTTGCAATGCCAGTCCCTAGATGGGCTTTTAAAATACACACAATACAATATACAATTACACAATACAAATACTATACTATACAACTATACTATAAAAAAAATAGTACATACACAGTCTACATGTCTCTTCTTTTCTTCTTCTTCTCGATCCCCTAACCCCCTAGCCAGTCACAGCAGATGACTGCCCCTCCCTGAGCCTGGTTCTGCTGGAGGTTTCTTCCTGCTAAAAGGGAGTTTTTCCTCTCCACTGTTACCAAGTGCTTGCTCACAGGGGATCACCTTATTGTTGGGGTCTTTCTGTAATTGTGGGGTCTGTCCTACAGTTCAAAGTGCTATGAGACAACTGTTGCTGTCAATATGTGCTACATACTGTAAATAAAGTTGAAGTGAAATGAAATTGAATTGCGCCCTCCATTGGCTGGCCCAGAGCACAGGATGAAAAATTAGGGTCCAAGAATACAGCTTCACAAAACAGAAAATCTCAATAAGATAAGCAAGGTAATAATCAGATCCTCTGTGAATCTTCAAACAAAAGGAGCTGTGAATAGAGTGAGATGATTTCACTTGTTTCCAGCTTGTTTGTAACTCCTGAAGATTACAGCAGTGGTAGCCAATTGATTAAAAATAAATTCTGAAAGCAGGCATTGTGTTTGCAAGGCCTGCTGTAATAAAACTGAGTAGAAAATGTATATATGTGTGTGTGTGTGTGTGTGTGTGTGTGTGTGTGTGTGTGTGTGTGTGTGTGTGTGTGTGTAGCATATTGATTTCTTGGCAGCAAGGTAATTTTATGGCTACCGGCCTTTTTTGGAAGCAGTCCACTTAATCAGGTGTTGGACAAAGATCCGTCGTGGCAACAGCCTTAACTATCCAAAGTATGAGAAGGCTGCCACTGTGTGGAACTGTTCAGCGGGTGGTTAAAGGCCACAGTTATAAGTACCCAAGGTCTGTGAAAGGAAGCATCTCTGATCGTAGTCATGTGCAGCAGTAAAACTTTCTAAAGCATTCCACATACAGTGGTGTGAAAAAGTGTTTGCCCCTTCCTGATTTCTCATTTTTTTGTATGTCACACTTAAATGTTTCAGATCATCAAACAAATTTAAATATTAGACAAAGATAATACAAGTAAACACAAAATGTAGTTTTTAAATGAAGGTGTTTATTATTAAGGTTAAAAAAACAATCTAAAACCTACATGGCCCTGTGTGAAAAAGTGACCCCCCCCCCCCCCGGTGAAAAACATAATGGCTCTCACTGTGGTTCCCAGGAGTCCCAAAGCTTTAGAAATGGCTTTATAACTTTTTCCAGACTGATAGATCTCAATTACTTTGTTTCTTATTTGTTCCTGAATTTCTTTGGATAGCAGCATGATGCCTAGCTTTTGATGATCTTTTGGTCAACTTCATTTTGTCAGGGAGGTCCTATTTAAGTGATTTCTTGATTGAGAACATATATGGCAGTAATCAGGCCTGGGTGTGGCTAGAGAAATTAAACTCAGCTTTCCAAAGATGTGATAAACCACGGTTTATTTATGTTTTAACAGCGGGGGCAATCACTTTTTTCACACTGGGCCATGTTGGTTTGGATTTTTTTTTTTTTTTACCCTTAATAATTAACACCTTCGTTTAAAAACTGCATTTTGTGTTTACTTGTGGTATCTTTGTCTAATATTTAAATTTATTTGATGATCTGAAACATTTAAGTCTGACATACGAAAAAATGAGAAATCAGGAAGGGGCAAACACTTTTCACACCACTGTATATTGAAAATTGCATATTATGAGTATTATTGCTATAGTTCATATTTAAGATAGTACAGTAGGTTCATTGTCCATCCATCCATCCATCCATCTTCTACCGCTTAATCCTTTTCGGGTCGTGGGGGGCTGGAGCCTATCCCAGTATCTTTGGGCGAGAGGCAGGGTACACCCTGGACAGATCGCCAGTCCATCACAGGGCCAATACAGAGAGACAGACAACCATTCACTCTCACATTCAAACCTAAAGATAATTTAGAATCCCCAGTTGAAACCAATTAACCTAACCTGCATGTCTTTGGCCTGTGGGAGGAAACCGGAGAACATGGAAACTCCACACAGATGGGTCACCGATGATATTTTGCTTTTGGGTGAAATTTATGGAAAATGTAAAAAGTTCATGCTACAGTGATATTATATAATGAAAGTATGGCATTTACAGTGGGGCAAAAAAGTATTTAGTCAGCCACCAATTGTGCAAGTTCTCCCACTTAAAAGATGAGAGAGGTCTCCAATTTTCATCATAGGTATACCTCAACTATGAGAGACAAAATGAGAAAAAAAAATCCAGAAAATCACACTGAAGGATTTTTAATGAATTAATTGGTAAATTCCTTGGTAAAATAAGTATTTGGTCACCTACAAACAAGCAAGATTTCTGGCTCTCACAGACCTGTAACTTCTTCTTTAAGAGGCTCCTCTGTCCTCCACTCGTTACCTGTATTAATGGCACCTGTTTGAACTCGTTATCAGTATAAAAGACACCTGTCCACAACCTCAAACAGTCAGACTCCAGACTTCACTATGGCCAAGACCAAAGAGCTGTCAAAGGACACCAGAAACAAAATTGTAGACCTGCAACAGTCTGGGAAGACTGAATCTGCAATAGGTAAGCAGCTTGGTGTGAAGAAATTAACTGTGGGAGCAATTATTAGAAAATGGAAGACATACAAGACCACTGATAATCTCCCTCCATCTGGGGCTCTACGCAAGATCTCACCCCGTGGGGTCAAAATGATCACGAGAACGGTGAGCAAAAATCCCAGAACCACACAGGGGGACCTAGTGAATGACCTGCAGAGAGCTGTGATCAAAGTAACAAAGGCTACCATCAGTAACACACTATGCCGCCAGGGACTCAAATCCTGCAGTGCCAGACGTGTCCCCCTGCTTAAGCCAGTACATGTCCAGGCCCGTCTGAAGTTTGCTAGAGAGCATTTGGATGATACAGAAGAGGACTGGGAGAATGTCATATGGTCAGATGAAACCAAAATAGAACTTTTTGGTAAAAACTCAACTTGTCGTGTTTGGAGGAGAAAGAATGCTGAGTTGCATCCAAAGAACACCATACCTACTGTGAAACATGGGGGTGGAAACATCATGCTTTGGGGCTGTTTTTCTGCAAAGGGACCAGGACGACTGATCCGTGTAAAGGAAAGAATGAATGGGGCCATGTATCGTGAGATTTTGAGTGAAAACCTCCTTCCATCAGCAAGGGCATTGAAGATGAAACGTGGCTGGGTCTTTCAGCATGACAATGATCCCAAACACACCACCCGGGCAACGAAGGAGTGGCTTCATAAGAAGCATTTCAAGGTCCTGGAGTGGCCTAGCCAGTCTCCAGATCTCAACCCCATAGAAAATCTTTGGAGGGAGTTGAAAGTCCGTGTTGCCCAGCGACAGCCCCAAAACATCACTGCTCTTGAGGAGATCTGCATGGAGGAATGGGCCAAAATACCAGCAACAGTGTGTGAAAACCTTGTGAAGACTTACAGAAAATGTTTGACCTCTGTCATTGTCAACAAAGGGTATATAACAAAGTATTGAGATGAACTTTTGTTATTGACCAAATACTTATTTTCCACCATAATTTGCCAATAAATTCTTTAAAAATCTGTCAATGTGATTTTCTGGATTTTTTTTTTTCTCATTTTGTCTCTCATAGTTGAGGTATACCTATTATGAAAATTGGAGACCTCTCTCATCTTTTAAGTGGGAGAACTTGCACAATTGGTGGCTGACTAAATACTTTTTTACCCCACTGTAAGTAGAAGCATGCAATAGTGATTTCCTCATCTCAAACAATTTATTGCAACAAAAGCCAACAACAATGGCGTGTATACCACAACAAAAAACGTCACTGTCTCAATAACTTCTCATGTGCCCTTGAGCATCAATTACAGCTTGACAATGACATTTCACGCTGTTCACAAGTTGACTTATTGTCTGCTGAGGTATGTTATTCCACTCTTCTTGATGGGCGGTCCTCAGGTCATCGAGGCTGTGAGGTGCACGGTTACTCAGCTCATCCCACAGGTTTTCAATGGGATTCAGGTCTGGAGAAAGTGCAGGCCATGCCATTGGAGGTACCCCACCTTCAACAGTAGTTCTCTAATGATCCAGCCTCGATGACCTGGAGCATTGTTGTCCATGAAGATGAAATTGGGCCTGTGTTGTTTATACAGGGGCACAATGACTGGATTGATGATGTTATTCAGATTGTTTCGGCTTGTTACTGAACCATTCACAAGGTGTAGGGCAGTTCTGTATTGACTAGACACACCTGCCCAGACTGTAACATCACTATCACCAAAGGCTCGTCTGGCGACAACAGTGCCTGATGCATAGCACTCTACTTGACGTCTCCAACATCGTTGCCCACCATCATTTCTGCTCAACGTGAATCAACTTTCATCAGAGAACAGCACTGAGGGCCACTGGCCCCTTGTCCAGCATAAATGGTCCCTGGACCATGCAAGACGATGATGCCTGTGCCTGGTGGTGTGGTCAGGTACCCTTACAATTTGTCTAGCATGCAGACCATGCTGATGTAAATGGTTTCAAATGGTCTGACGTGACACTTGGGTGCCTCTCACCTCCCATAAATGTGCCTGGAGTTGGGTGGCATTCATCATCCGGTTCCGCAGGGCACTGTTCACAATGAAGCGGTCATCAGTGTGGAATGTGGCCAAAGGACATCCACTTCTATGCCTTTCTGTGACTCTTCAAGTCTCAGGTTCAGGTTCAGGTTCAGGTTACTTTATTTGTACCCGTAGGTAGATTTGTTTTGCAGTCTGGTGACATCCATAGTCTCTCTGTATCTCTGTTGCAACCTGCTGATGACACTCTGTGACACTATAAGCTCAGTGGCTATTTCCTTCTGACAACATCCTGTTTGAAGCCTCGCAATGGCGAGGTGGTGGTGATCAATTGTTAAGTGTCGTCTTGGTCTCATGATATCAAAATGTGAACAGCATGATGAAGAGGACTGTTTAATACCAATTTTAATTGAATCAGAAAATGTATTGGTGGAGTCATGGACTTTGTTAGAGAACAGCAAGTTATGTCAAAAGTACTGAAATGTTGGACATGTGCATTTAAAAGGTTAGAGAAGGTCAAATTAAGTTTGACCTATAACCTATGGTTAACCTATGACCTACAGTGGGGCAAAAAAGTATTTAGTCAGCCACCAATTGTGCAAGTTCTCCCACTTAAAAGATGAGAGAGGTCTCCAATTTTCATCATAGGTATACCTCAACTATGAGAGACAAAATGAGAAAAAAAAATCCAGAAAATCACACTGAAGGATTTTTAATGAATTAATTGGTAAATTCCTTGGTAAAATAAGTATTTGGTCACCTACAAACAAGCAAGATTTCTGGCTCTCACAGACCTGTAACTTCTTCTTTAAGAGGCTCCTCTGTCCTCCACTCGTTACCTGTATTAATGGCACCTGTTTGAACTCGTTATCAGTATAAAAGACACCTGTTCACAACCTCAAACAGTCAGACTCCAAACTTCACTATGGCCAAGACCAAAGAGCTGTCAAAGGACACCAGAAACAAAATTGTAGACCTGCACCAGGCTGGGAAGACTGAATCTGCAATAGGTAAGCAGCTTGGTGTGAAGAAATCAACTGTGGGAGCAATTATTAGAAAATGGAAGACATACAAGACCACTGATAATCTCCCTCCATCTGGGGCTCTACACAAGATCTCACCCCGTGGGGTCAAAATGATCACGAGAACGGTGAGCAAAAATCCCAGAACCACACAGGGGGACCTAGTGAATGACCTGCAGAGAGCTGGGATCAAAGAAACAATGGCTACCATCAGTAACACACTATGCCGCCAGGGACTCAAATCCTGTAGTGCCAGACGTGTCCCCCTGCTTAAGCCAGTACATGTCCAGGCCCGTCTGAAGTTTGCTAGAGAGCATTTGGATGATACAGAAGAGGATTGGGAGAATGTCATATGGTCAGATGAAACCAAAATAGAACTTTTTGGTAAAAACTCAACTTGTCGTGTTTGGAGGAGAAAAAATGCTGAGTTGCATCCAAAGAACACCATACCTACTGTGAAACATGGGGGTGGAAACATCATGCTTTGGGGCTGTTTTTCTGCAAAGGGACCAGGACGACTGATCCGTGTAAAGGAAAGAATGAATGGGGCCATGTATCGTGAGATTTTGAGAGAAAACCTCCTTCCATCAGCAAGGGCATTGAAGATGAAACGTGGCTGGGTCTTTCAGCATGACAATGATCCCAAACACACCACCCGGGCAACGAAGGAGTGGCTTCGTAAGAAGCATTTCAAGGTCCTGGAGTGGCCTAGCCAGTCTCCAGATCTCAACCCCATAGAAAATCTTTGGAGGGAGTTGAAAGTCCGTGTTGCCCAGCGACAGCCCCAAAACATCACTGCTCTTGAGGAGATCTGCATGGAGGAATGGGCCAAAATACCAGCAACAGTGTGTGAAAACCTTGTGAAGACTTACAGAAAACGTATGACCTCTGTCATTGCCAACAAAGGGTATATAACAAAGTATTGAGATGAACTTTTGTTATTGACCAAATACTTATTTTCCACCATAATTTGCCAATAAATTCTTTAAAAAATCCTTTAATGTGATTTTCTGGATTTTTTTTTTCTCATTTTGTCTCTCATAGTTGAGGTATACCTATTATGAAAATTGGAGACCTCTCTCATCTTTTAAGTGGGAGAACTTGCACAATTGGTGGCTGACTAAATACTTTTTTACCCCACGGTATATGCACTATAACCTTAAAGGTTATAGTGCATTTTAGATGCATCCTGAAATTTCACCCGAAAGCCGAATATCCCTGACTTTTTGTGAGTATATATATATATATATATATATATATATATATATATATATATATATGTGTGTGTGTGTGTGTGTGTGTGTGTGTGTGTGTGTATTAGACAATGACCTCAATTTTGAATGAATGAATGAATGAATGAATGAATTTATTTCGGATAATACAGTACAGGTTAAAGAAACTGTATAATATAACAACAAGGTCAAACTAGACAAAGACTCCTTCTACTAAACAATTCCACGTGAGTTATCCGAAATGGGTGATGGCTGAAGCCGCAGCTTATATTGCCCACCCATATTCCATCCAAGAATTTAAAGAAAAAAGAGTAAACAAGACAAGAGTGATTACAATTTAGAACAAAGCTAAGACAAAATGTGACTGAGAGAAAAAAAAAAAAAAAAAAAAAAGAAAACTAAGCTAAGCTAAGTTAAGCGGTTACTATTCGAGACAAATCTAAGACAGAATGTCACAGAGAGAAAAAAAAAAAAAAACTAAGCTACAACACAACACAGGCTGGATATGTCAATCCTTATGTGAGTTTACATGTCGTCTTGTAAATATGTTTGGAGTATTTCTTCCTTTAGTTTTTGTTTAAATTGTCCAAGCGTTGTACATGATTTTAATTCAGGTCCATAATCGTTCCATAATCTGACTCCTTGCACTGAAATACAGTGTTGCTTGGTGGTTGTTCTCACTGTAGGCTTTTGAAATATACATGTTCCTCTGAAGTGATATTGTTTCTCCCTTGTTTGGAACAACTTTTGGATATTTGCAGGCAGTGATAAATTCTTCACTTTGAACATTATTATTGCGGTTTTAAAGTCAACCAGATCTTTCAACTTGAGAGTTTTTTGTTTAAGAAAAAGTGGGTTTGTTGGTTCCCTGTAAGCTGCTTTGTTTATTATTCTAATAGCTCTCTTTTGAGGCATAAAGAGTGGATATATGTTTGTTTTATATGTATTTCCCCATACTTCATTACAATATGTCATGTATGGGAGTATTAATGAATGATACAAGGTGTATAGTGTGGGTTGATTCAGCAAATATTTCACTCTGTGTAATATTGCAATTGATTTGGAGACTTTACCTTTAATATAATTAATATGTGACTTCCAACACAGTTTGTTATCAATTATTACTCCAAGGAATTTGGTTTCAGATACCCTTTCAATCTCTACACCATTTACACTGAGTTTGGGTACTGGATTGTTGTGATGGTTGTTAAAGACTATAAATTTTGTCTTACTTAAATTGAGCGTTAATTTGTTTGAATCAAACCACAGTTTAAGCTTTCCTAATTCCTTCCCGAGTGTATCCAGAAGTTGTTCCAAATTGTTTCCACTGCATAGCAGATTAGTGTCATCGGCAAACAATATTAAGTCCATTTTTTCTGAGACTTTACATATATCGTTTATATACATATTGAATAATAATGGTCCCAAAACTGAACCCTGTGGGACTCCACAGGTGACCTTCAGCAACTCTGAGTTTTTGTTGCTAACACATACATACTGATATCTATTCTTTAAGTAACTACTTAACCAGGACAGTGCTACCCCTCTAATACCAGAATTTTGTAGTTTCTTTAATAATAAATTATGATCTACTGTATCAAATGCTTTTTTAAGATCTAGGAATACTCCAACTGAATACTCTTTATTTTCAATGGCTGTTGATATTTTTTCTGTAAATTCCATTAGGGCATATGCAGTTGTCCTCTTGTGTCTGAACCCATATTGCTGCTCACATAATAAATCATTCTTCAGTATGAAGTTGTCAATTCTCTCATAGAATATGTTTTCAAGTATCTTGGAAAATTGTGGTAATAGTGAAATTGGTCTATAGTTTGAGAGTTCCCCTCTGTCGCCCGTCTTGTATATCGGAATTACTTTAGCTATTTTCATTGCATTGGGAAATATACCTGATTGGAGAAACAGGTTGCAGATATACGTCAGTGGTTTTACTATGCATTCGATAACAGTTTTGACTAGTAGCATGTCGATACCATCACAGTCAGTAGATGTTTTACTTTTGAACGATTTAACAATTTCAATGACCTCTCTTTCGTCTGTGTTCTTTATGAAGATGGAGTCTTTTACAGCAGTGTTATTGCATATTGTATCACCTGTTGGCACCGTAGTGGGTATTTCTCGGGCCAGTTTAGGTCCAATGTTAACAAAAAAATTATTAAATTCATCTGCAGGTGAAGCGATATTCACACTCTGAGTTGTTTTATTATTTTTTGGAATATTAGTTGGGTAGCTTGTATTTCTGCTTTTATTTCCAAGGATACTGTTGAGTATTGTCCATGTATTTTTAATATTGTCTCTGTTTTTCTCCAATTCTTTACTGTAATAGTCTCTTTTACTACATCTTATTATATATGTTAACTTATTTTTGTATGTTTTATACCGCTGCTCTGCTTCTTTTGTTCTTTTCTTTAGGAAAGCTTTATATAATGAATTTTTCTTTTTACACGCCTTTTGTAGTCCTTTGGTTAACCATGGCTTATTAGCAAATTTGTGTTTAAGCTTTTTTATTACTAATGGGCAGTTTTTTTCATAAAGAGTGGTTACAATGTTTATAAATGTGTCATAGGCTTCATTTACATCTGATACATAGACTTCTGTCCAGTCTTGCTTCAGCAAGTCCTCTTTAAGAGAACTGATTGCATTTGGTGATTTGTGTCTGAACGATTTTGAAATTTTTTCTGCGTTGGGCCCCGTGTGGCCATGGATAAGTGCAAAGGTTGGCAAGTGGTCACTTATATCATTTATCAATAATCCACTTTCTATTTTCTTATCGAAAACATTGACAAACAGGTTGTCAATAAGTGTAGCAGAGTGAACTGTGATTCTACTGGGATGTGTTATTGTGGGATATAGACTCATGCTGTACATAGAGTTCATTAACTCTGTAACTACATTTTGTTGATGAGGATTCAGTAAGTCAATATTGAAATCTCCACAAATTGCTACCATTTTCTTACTAGTAATATTATTGTACAGCTCGACTAATTTATCTCTGAATGTCTCAATGCAAGTTCCCGGCGTTCTATATATGCAGCTTATGATTAGATTTTTTGTTTTGTCTAGGTCAATCTCAACAGTAACACATTCCAAAATCCCTGGTAGTGCTGAGGACATTTCATTTACAAGCTTACACCTGTACAGATCATCAATATACAGTGCAACACCACCACCCTTTTTTTGAGTTCTGTTAATATAAAACATCTGATATCCCTCTATTGCCATCAGGGGAGCCTGCTCTTTGTTAAGCCAAGTTTCAGAGACTGCAATAGCTGTGAATTTTCTGTCTAGCTGTTTTAAATAGTCCTGAATCTGTGGAAAGTTTTTGTTAAGACTTCTGCTATTGAAGTGTATTATTGACAGTTTACCATCTAATTGCATTTGACTTTTGAATTGTTTTTCAGTGTAATATTCACAGTGGTTATGAATATGACAAAAACTAATACAAAAACTAATCCTGGAGAAAGGTTAGGTAAAGCCAAAGCTGTCAGTAGGAGCTTGAACTGTGAGCTACAGTATATGATTCATCCATCTGGTTTGACTTTTCACTTCTTTGAATCAAACAGATCTAAAGATGAGGTTACAGAATGTGATGGAAATTTCTTTCAAGTGGCTTCATCACTTGCTCTTCTCAACACTTGATTGAAAATACCAACAATTGTCTGCAACCATGCAAGGAAACTACACCCACAGATCGTTAAAAAAGTAAAAATGGAACGACTCTTAAGCCAGAACTTCCACCCCAGATGACAAATGCATTGAGAAGTCTGTGTGCTAGTTCTTCTGTCAGACTTCTGACTGTGTCGACTCCTGCAAATCTCTTGAATCTATGCTTAGATTAGTTCTGACATTTCCACATTGAGCACATACTAAATCTCAGTCTCTTGTTTTACCCTGGCAAAGTTCACAAAAGTCCTTCTCAAAACTGCTGTGTATGTCATTGTCTGATATCCTTCATACAGGTGCTGTTAAAACAAATATTACATCGTTAAAGACTGAGAAAATTTGCTTTCAAATAACAGAGGCGAAGAGGTGAAGCAAGCAACCAGGGCAGTTAGTCTGGAATTCAACCTCTTTTGAGACAAAAGCTTTGCAATTTATCAATGACCTTCAGTCTTAACTTCCAGGAACATCCATAGCAGACAACTGTCTGTCAATGGGATGGATATGATTAAGAACTGTGGTCCCTAACCATCGGGCTAGTCCACAGACCACTTGATACCACTTGAGAAAAAAAAAATAATTTAGTCTGTTCCTCTGTATTGACTATCAAAGTCTGTGTTTTAGTTTGAAAAATTACAGAATATTCTTTCTTCCCATGCCTAACTTCCTGCCTGCTGTGTCTGCTTGGGCATCTTGAAACACATCTATCTCATTAGTAGACTAATTAGCATGATGCTTGGAAATTAAACCAGCAAGCAATCTTTGCTTTCAAAAGAGTTTGAGTCGTATTGTGAGGAGAGGCTCCCTGGCCAGGGAAGGGGCTCTGCGGCAGGACCGGAGGCTCTGGGCCGTGCCTGTAGCAGTGGTGGCCCATCGCAGCTTCACCCTGACCAGCTTCGGAGCAGAGACGTGGGGTGATCTCTACTGTGCTCGGGCCTGACGGGGAAACGCCCCACAAAAGAAAGGATGGTGTGGGATAGTTCACAGGTGAATTTTTTAAACACACTTTGGGTTTTTTCAAATCAATCAAAATCAAATCACCCTTTATTGTCATTCAGCTGTACAACCAATCATGTACAGCAGAACGAGATTGTGTTTTACCTATCCACCGTGTCAATCACACACACACCCCAAGTGCAGAATCAGAGGGCCGCTGCCATGCAAGGCACCGCCACAAATTTCTCTCCTCCATTCCATTTTTGCTGAGCACCAAGCTGGATGGCAGGAAGTTCCACTTTTATATGGTCTTCGGCATGACCTGGCCGGGATTTGAACCCCTGCCTCCCAGATGTGGGGCGGATGCTCTACCAACTGAGCCACCACTCCGGTTTTGTTCCTTGTATGAGATTGAAGACTAGGAGACAGAGCTTTCTAATCTTTAGCAGCGAGGATTTGGAATAGTCTCAGACTCCAGCTATGTTTACCTGAGTCTTTTAAAAAGCAGTTAAAAATATTGTTGCTTAAGAAGGTTTTTGGTTGAGTTCCAGATCAACTGCATGAATGGTCTGATATTTTTAAATTTGTTATTTTTTTAGAAGATGATATATTTTTTAATAACATTAGAAAGGCTTAGGAAAGAAAAAATCGATTCTATGCTGTCTGATAAACTTTCTCACTAACCGCCACAGTCATTCTTGGCCCCCACCACTCCCGCACACTGTCTCTCAGAACTGGCTTTGTCATGGTCCGTGCGCTGATTCTGTCCACGCTCGGGTTGTCCGGTGGTTCCCCGTTCTCTTCTCAGGCGTACCATATGGCCGTCAGGGCTTTTATTCTGACAGCGTCACAACGGGGCTTCCGGCTGTCAAAGCCGAATCACATTGCAACAGCTGTTCAGCATTTCTCCAGATTACATTCTCCACTGATTGGTGTGTCATGAGTATTTAAGGAAGCAGCGGAGGCTTACTCCTCGCTGTGACCTCGTCAAACATTCCGTCGTCAATCATTCGTCACAGCAAGTGCTTTCCCTAAGACTCTGCATCCTGTGTCTTAGTCTTAGCCTCAGTTGTGTTTTTGCCCCTCGTGGCTCTTTATTTTGTCATTTGTCTTTCGTTAATAAATTATGCAAACTCATCAGTTGGCTTTCGGCATCTCATTGATGGCTCGTGAGGGCCATTGTTGACAGGCTTCCCCCGGGGCTGTGTGCTAAGCCCTCTACTGTACTCCCTGTACACCTTTGACTGTATTCCAACCCACCCAACCACTGTCATCGTGAAATATGCGGACGATACCACCTTGGTTGGGCTCATCACCGACGATGATGAGAAGGTATACAGGGCGGAAGTAGAGAATCTGCTGCTGTGATGCTAAGCAAATAACCTGAAACTGAATGCCCAAAAAACCCAAAGAACTCATACTGGACTTCTGTAAGATTAGACAGGACCACCCCCCTCCTCATAAATGGTGATCGTGTGGAAAATGTCCCCCCCTTTAGTTTCCTGGGCTCCCACATCACCTCTGACCTCTCCTGGACTGTCAACACCAAGGCTCTGGTGAAGAAAGCCCAGCAGTGGCTGCACTTCCTCTGTGTCCTGAGGCAGAACAACCTTGACCAGAAGCTGCTGCTGGCCTTCTACCGCTGCTCAGTGCAGAGTGTGTTCACCTGCTGTCTGGGTATGTGGTATGCTGGCTCCAAAGCTGAGAACAGGAAAACTGTGCAGAGGGTCATCAACACCGCCCAAAAAATTATCGGTGGCCCTCTGATCTCCCTGGAAGACATCTCCAGATCCCCCTGTCTCAGAAGGATCAAGGCCATCACAACAGACCCCTCACATCCCGACCACCACCTGTTTGACCTGCTTCCCTCTGGACGACATTTCAGATCGATCAGGTCCCACACCTCCCGACTGACAGTTTCTTCCCCTGGGCCATCCGAACTGCCAACAGTCAGAGGCCCCACCCCTCTCCCTCCGAACGCTCACATGCACAGAACTGAGGGCCTTTTTAATTATCACTATACTGTAACTCACCTGTCTTTCCACTCTGCACTTTCATGTATATTGACCCATCCGTGAAACCACTACTGTGTATATTTTCCATATTCCTTGAGCTTTTACTCAATTGTGTGTTCTGCACTCCGCACTCTTATGTACATAGTTCCATCTATGAAGTCACTACCATACCTGTGTATATACCAATGGACTATTTTTATTTCAGTCGTATGTTTAATCATGTATTTTGTAACTGTATTTTATTCAGATTTTTCTCTCTTACTTTATTGGGCAGTAGCCTGGTGGAACACTTACAATTTTGTTGTACTGTACAACTGTACAATGACAATAAAGCCTATTCTACTCTGTTCTAAAATCTGGAGCTCTAGTCTGCAGAGATGCTCCATAAACAGTAGACAGATTAATTCAGTTTAAGGTGATCCATTGTTTCTATTATTCTCAGAGTGTATTGCATAAATTTTACCCTGATGTTTCCTCAGCTTGTGATAAATGCAACACTGGTGAAGGAACACTGTTACATTTATGCTGGCAGTGTCCCATTTTTTCTTTCTGGTCTAATTGTTTTCTTTCTTTCTGGTGTATACTGGGTGTCCATAAAGTCTCTTTACAATTTAACAGATTTATTACAAAAGCAAATGAAAAGACAAATCTGTGGAAATTATTACAAAATGAGGAGTAGATAGTGAAGATTTTTTGCCTCATTTATTGGCACTATTAGTTGCGCGAAGCACATCAAGACAGTACTCAATTTCTTGCCATGTTCGATGTAGCATAGCCTCGTCAGTGGTGGCAATGACATCAATGATCTTTTGCTTCAGGTCGTTGATGTCCCATATCTTTGTTCGATACACCACATCTTTAACATAACCCCATAGAAAGAAGTCCAGGGAAGTGATATCTGGTGAACGAGGTGGCCAGGGAATTGGGCCACCCCTTCCAAGCCACCCGTCTGGAAATGTTTGATTTTGGAACCCATAAACACTGAAATACACAAATCCAATATGATTAAAAATGTTGATAACCACTGAGTACATAGAACAAACCTGATTAACATGTCAGCAGTTGCTTTTGTCATAATTTTTTTTTTTTAAACGTAAAGAGACTTTGTGGACTCCCTGTATAATCAGACTATGGCTGCTGGTAGAAAGCTGGCTCTTTTTGGCTGTTCTGAGAGATTTTTAACTTTTCCATCTCATACTCAAAGGCCCTCATTTATCAAACATGCCTAAGACAGAAAAGTAGTCGTACGAGCATTGCAAAGCAGAGATCGGTATTTATCTATCTGCACATGACTGTAGGATACACTCGAATCTCACGGCAGCTCTGAGATCGCTACCTTGCGCACATTTTCCAGTCTGAATAAGCCCAGTGCAGCGGAGCCACCTGGCTGTATGAGAGAATTATTTGATTAGATTACTGAGCAGTGCAACCTTTCAGATGATATCTTTGACTTGTGTTATATTTAGATGAGAGTTTTAATGATTAACAAGACTGCTTTTACTAATTAGAAACGTTCTTTATACATTCATGTCACTGTGGCAAATATAACACATTAAAGCAGAAAATGAAAAACAAACAAACACTGTAGTTATTTGATGGACTGGAGAAAATGGAATTATCACCTTTCAGCTTCCGAGATATTTTGTTTTATGGTTGTGATTTGTCTCAGGGTTTTTCAAGGAGCTGATTTATTAGTTTTTTTTTTGTTTTTTTTTTATATTGGCTATATTAATATCTTTGCATTGCAGGATGAGTAGCTGCTATGTTAAATTAATGTTCAAAAAAGGTATTCATTTGGCTAAGATATGTGTTATGTAGTATTTGATAAGGGTTATTCCTCACAGATTTTTTTTGTTAACTTTGCTGGTTAAACTGCAACAGAGCTGACGTTTGGTTTAGTTTAATGTTTATTTGAAAGGGACATTAAATACTAATGAACATTAATACAAATGTAATTACGTCAGATTTAGTAATACTGCTAATTTGCATCTGATGCACTAAAAAATGGGGAAATTATGTTATTCCCCCTGTGCATTTTTTGTACAATAATGCCAGCTGTCAGAGTCACCATTCGAGGTCAGACCATTCTCTCCCTTCACTTCCTTATTGCCACACACACTCACAACGCATGCACACTTACGTCATGTAACCCCACCTCTGAAAAGCAAACCTGCATGCAGCACAGAAAGCACATCTGGGTAGGATATGCATTAGAATACACAGTTTATTTACTGCTTACTGTGGTTCCCTGTTCTAATGCACAGAGCTACCAGAGGACTGACATCCCACTGTAGCTTTCACTGCTTACAGTAGCTGTGTGGCCTAGGGTCAGAGAAACGGAGACAGGCCCCACCCCATACACCACATGGTGTCCTACATGCTGTGGAGCGGGGCGGGGGGGTCCCTGTTAGGGTTGGGGAAAAAAGATGGATTCACTGATGAACTGTGATATTTAGCACTCGTGACAACGCACCAATTGATATTTTAATTAAAAAAACATACACACGGACTTCCGGTTATGGCGGCCACGTAGAAGGACACGTATCACTCTGCTCTGCTCCTAGAGATAAAAAGTCGGCAAATAACTCTCTCATTTGGAACAGAACCTATCCCAGCGTTTGGGCGAGGATATGCCGGTGAAGCCTAAGGCTGGAAAATCAAGTGGAGGAAAAATTGAACCGCCGAAAAAGTCCAAATTAACGGACTTTCAGGTCCGTGACGCAGCAGATAAAGCTCCAGATATGGCGGAGGAAGCTAGCAGCGGTGCGGTGACTGCGGGCAACGGCATAGGTGCAGTGCTCGCTGCCATTAGTTCAATGAGAGCAGACTTTTCCGCTAAATTTGATGGGATTATGGCAGCGTTGGAAGGAATGAGAAAAGAATTGGGTGACTGTGTGGAACGAGTGGCGCAGGTGGAGCTTCGAGTTCCCAGTGCTGAAGATGACGTCGCCGGCCTTCAATTAAAGGTGTGCACTTTGGAAAAAAAAAATAAATGTCTGGAAGATAATGTCCTGGACTTGGAGTCTCGGTCGAGACGGAACAACCTGAGGCTGGTGGGTCTACCGGAGGGAACCGAGGGTCGGGACCCATGTTCCTTTTTGGAAAAGTGGATTCCAGAAGCGCTGAACAACGCGGAGCTGCAATCATCAATTGTATTAGAAAGCGCCCACCGAATTGGACCACAGAGAGATAATAAGGGACCACCGAGGACACTAATTATGAAGTTCCTCAGCTACAGAGACAGGATGAAGATCTTCGACGCGACGCGAGCCAAAGGAGAAATTAAATACCAGGATCAACAGGTGCGGTTCTACCCAGATTTGGCCACAGGAATTCAACAGTTGAGGAAGCAGTTTGACCCCATCCGTAAAGAGCTGCGCAACCTTGGGATTCGTCATGGAGTAATTCACCCTGCAAGACTGTTGGTCACGTATGGGGGCGGAACACACATCTTCAAGACCCCTGAGGAGGCACTTCTTCATCGGGAAGATCCAAGAAGAGACTGGTGGGAGCTAAGCATGAACAAAATATAAGGTAGAATATTTAAGCATTTGCACAGGCATCTAACTGATTTGAAGTATATAGCAAGTTTACAAAATATAGATTGTATTACATATTAAAAAAAAAAAACCTATGATGTACAAAGTTGCTATAAAATTTTGGAGTTAAGTTGGAAAACTACAGAAGAGAGTTAATGTTACGTCATTTAAAGCAGTAGAGTGAGGGTGATTGGGAGGATGAAGAAGGAGTGGCTTTGGCTGATCCTCGTGGGTGTGGAGCGGTCGATGGCTATAGCGGGAGACAGAGTTTTTTTTTTTTTTATTTTGGGGGGATCACCACAAATGTGGGAAGGGGGAATTTGTTTGTGTGTAGTTTGTGGGATGAATGTTCAACCACTCATGTTTTTGCTTCTCTGTATGAGCATGTTTACATTGCGAGGTAATCCCAAACTCCCTATTGATCATAGACCAAAGCGTTAATCTTAATTTAACTTCATGGAATTGCAGAGGTCTACAAAATTTAAAAAAACTTAAACAAGTTATGAATTAAATAAAAGACACAGGTTCAAAAATTGTGTTTTTACAAGAAACTCATCTAATAGAGGAAGATGTAAAAAGAATTAGGAGTAGATGGCAAGGAAGTGTGTTCACCTCATTATTTTCATCCCGAGCCAGGGGAGTTGTGACTCTCATACATAAATCAGTCCCATTTCAAGTGAAAAATGTAATTGGAGACAAATTTGGAAGATATCTAATTATTCAAGGATCTTTGCTATTAGAAAATATAAATCTGGTGAACTTATACGGCCCCAATATAGATGATCAAAAGTTCTTTGCTAATTTATTTCTTATCTTATCATCACTTACAGGGCAACATATAATAGCAGGGGATTTTAATTGTACATTGAACCCAGATATAGATAGATCAACAGGACTGGACTGTACGCACAATGGATGCAGGATGATCATTAAGCAATTAAAGCTGGCGAAATCAGTGCAATCTGAGCCACGATCTCCCCCGCTACAAACAGTTTATTAAATGCCCCACCAGAGGATTAAACACACTGGATCACTGTTACACCACAGTGAAAGACGCATATCGCGCTGTCCCTCGAGCTGCGCTGGGATCATCTGATCACGTGATGGTTCACCTCATTCCCACATACAGACAGAGATTGAAGCTCACTAAACCTGTTGTGAGCACTACGAAGATACGGACCAGTGATGCTGAGGAGAAGCTGGAAACATGCATGGAAATATCTGACTGGGCATGCTTAAAGGAGCCACGCATGATCTGGATGAGTACACGGACACTGTGAACTCATATATCCACTTTTGTGAAGAGAACATTCTTCCATCACGCACCAGGGTGAGTTACTCTAATGACAAACCCTGGTTCACAGCTAAGCTCAGACAGATCAGGAAGGAGAAGGAAGCAGCGCTGAAAAGTGGAGACAGGGACTGCTACAGGGAGGTTAAATACCGGTTTAACAGAGAGCTGAAGAGGGCTAAATCTCTATACTCAGAGAGACTCCAGCAGCAGTTCACTGCTAATGATTCGGCTTCCGTGTGGAGAGGACTGAGGCGAATCACCAACTATCGACCTAAGGCTCCTAAAGGTCAGGATGACAAAGCCCTTTGTCAAAGACTGTCCCAACACTATGCCCGTTTTGACACCTCGTCATCTGTGTCCAACTCCCCCCCTCCCTCCAGCTCCACAGCCTCCACATTCCCTACTTCATTTAAGGCACCCCCCCCCTCCCCCCCTCCCCTTATCATCAGTGAGCAGGATGTGCTCAAACAGTTCTCCAGACTGAACCCGCGCAAGGCCCCCGGCCCAGACGGCGTGTCTCCCTCCACCCTGAGACTCTGTGCGAAACAGCTGGCTCCTGTCTTCACAGACATTTTTAACACCTCCCTTAAGTTATGCCACGTGCCGTCCTGCCTCAAATCCTCCACCATCATCCCTGTCCCCAAGAAGCCACGGATCACTGGACTTAATGACTACAGACCTGTAGCGCTCACCTCTGTAGTCATGAAGTCCTTTGAGCGCCTGGTCCTGTCCCACCTCAAGTCCATCACCACCCCTCTCCTGGACCCGCTGCAGTTTGCCTACCGAGCCAACAGGTCTGTAGACGATGCAGTCAACCTGGCCCTCCACTCCATCCTGCAACACCTGGACTCCCCGGGAACCTACGCCAGGATCCTGTTTGTGGACTTCAGCTCCGCATTCAACACCATCCGCCCCGCTCTGCTCCGGGACAAGCTGTCCCTGCTCAACGTGTCTGACTCCCTCTGCAGGTGGCTCATCGACTTCCTGACGGACCGGAGGCAGCATGTGCGGCTGGGAAAGACTGTCTCAGACTATACTAGCATCAGCACCGGATCACCCCAGGGCTGTGTACTTTCCCCCCTACTCTTCTCCCTTTACACCAACTCCTGCACCTCCAGCCACCAGTCTGTCAAGTTGATCAAGTTTGCGGACGACACCACCCTCATCGGGCTCATCTCCAACGGCGACGAGTCCGCCTACAGGAGAGAGGTGGCCCAGCTGGCGTCCTGGTGCAGCAATAACAACCTGCAGCTGAACGCTCTGAAGACAGTGGAGATGATTGTAGACTTCAGGAAAGTCACTACTCCTCTGCCCCCCCTCACCCTCTCAGGCTCTCCCATCACCACTGCTGATTCCTTCCGCTTCCTAGGCACTACCATCACCAGGGACCTCAAATGGGAGCTGACCATCAGCTCACTCATCAAAAAAGCCCAGCAGAGGATGTTCTTCCTGCGGCAGCTGAGGAAGCTCAAGCTACCCACCAAGATGTTAGTGCAGTTCTACACAGCCATCATCGAGTCCATCCTCACCACCTCCATAACCGTGTGGTACGCAGGAGCCACTGCCAGGGACAGACTAAGGCTGCAGCGCGTCGTGCGCACTGCTGAGAAGGTGATCGGCTGCAAGCTCCCATCTCTCCAGGATCTGTACATCTCCAGGACCCAGAGGCGCGCTGGCCGGATCATAGCCGATCCCTCACACCCTGGTCACGTACTGTTTGCCCCCCTCCCCTCTGGTAGAAGACTTCGGTCCATCCAGACTAAAACCTCCCGTCACATGAACAGCTTCTTCCCCTCTGCCATTAGACTGCTGAACACTAAGTGACTTATTGACTCTCGTGCACCATGTACAGCAGCTCAACCAGACTCATGTCAATCATCACTGTTTTCTTCCTGCATTACCGACTGCACTATATAGTTCTCCACAGTATCTGCTGCTGGCTAATATATATTTTAACTGTTGACCAGTATCACTTAATCTTATCCTACACTTTATTACATGTATAGTTTATTTCTCTTATCCTATCATGTTTAATGTTGCAGCATTGTACCGAGACAAATTCCTAGTTTGTGTACTACATGAACAATGGCAATAAACCTGATTCTGATTCTGATTTTATGAAAGAACTGAGATTGCTAGATATATGGAGAGAAATGAAACCACAAGTTAAAGCCTACTCTTGTTATTCTAATACCTATAAGACATTCTCACGTATTGACTATTTTTTGATCTCCACAGAATTAAGGTCCAAGATTCAAAACTGCTTTTATGATAATATTGTGATCTCTGATCATGCACCCTGTTGTCTCATATATGTAGATAAGAAATTGACAAAGGAACCAGGTAGGTAGCAATTTCAGCATAAATGGCTTCAGGATGAGGAATTTGTTAAGTACATAGAAAAACAGATAGATGAATTCTTTGATATCAATACTACACAAACATCAGCATGTATAAAGTGGGAGGCTTTCAAAGCTTTTATTAGGGGACATATTATTAGTTATACAGGTTCAAAATCTAAGAAGACTCGAGAGGAGAGAGTCCAATTGGAACATAAACTAAAAATTCTTCAAGAAAAAGTGTATGCAGGAAGTGACCCAAAGTTAGATAACAAATTACTGATTCTGAGAGCTGAATATGACAAAAAAAATCAGCGAATAGAGCTGCCTCGAGTCTTCTAAGATTGAAGCAATCTTTTTATGAACAAGCTGAAAAATCAGGAAAATTATTGGCATGACAGATTAAACAGTTAGAATTTAAAACACCAATCACCAGTATTATAAGTAACGGACAGGTAGTTGTAGATCCTTTAGAAATTAATAGAGCCTTTAGAGATTACTATGAAAAATTATATGATACAAAAAATGAAACTGACTTAACAAAACTAAAAGGGTTTTTGGATAGACTATCTATACCGTGTATTCCAAATGAAAACAGGGACATACTGGAGTCTAAAATTAGTCAAGAAGAAGTTGGGCTAGCCATTGATAATATGAAATCAGGAAAAAGTGTGGGACCTGACGGTCTTCCAGTTGACCTTTATAAAAAATTTAAGAATAAATTAATAAAACCTTTTTTGGAAATAGTTTTAGAAGCATTTCAAAATAGTAATTTACCACCATACATGAATAATGCCTTAATTATACTGTTGCCAAAACCAGGTAAACCCTCTAATAAATGTGAAAATATGAGACCAATAAGTCTATTAAATGCTGACCTTAAGATAATCTGCAAAATTTTAGCAAGACGAATACAAGAAATATTACCAAATATTATGAACCGAGATCAGGTTCAGGTTCAGGTTCAGGTTACTTTATTTGTACCCGTAGGTAGATTTGTTTTGCAGTTGGTGACATCCATATTTACAAGCCACTAATTACTAACTAACTAACTAACCTGCACTTATATAGCGCTTTTCTTTTAATTACATTCAACATAGACACAAACACAGGCACACATCTTACAAAATAGGTAAATATAAAATATGTACAATATAATTTTTATAGCTTGTTCAACTCTTTGACAGCAGCAGGGACAAAGCTGTTTTTGTAGCGCTGGGTTCTACTTTTTGGGACAGCAAACCTCCGTCTGGAGGGAAGAAGCTGAAAGTTGCAGTGCAAAGGGTGGGAGTCATCATTTAAAATCGAGTCAGAATGGCTTTATAAAGGGAAGACAAGGCTTCCATAATGTAAGAAGACTATTTAATATTATTTATTCTAATAAAGAAGCACCGGATACAGCTCTCCTATCATTGGACGCCGAAAAGGCCTTTGATAGGGTCGAATGGCCCTATCTTTTTGAAGTCTTACAAAGGTTTGGACTTGGAAATAATTTCATAAAATGGGTTCAGATAATATACAATAATACTACAGCAGAAATCCTAACAAACAGCAATATCTCAAAATCAATAAAGATCAATAGAGGATGTCGACAAGGCTGTCCACTTTCACCTTTATTGTTTACTATGGCAATTGAACCTTTAGCGATGGCAGTACGTTTACATCCACAAATATATGGAATTAAAGTTGGACCAACAGAACATACAATCTCCCTGTATGCCGATTACATAATTTTGTTTATGTCGAATCTTAAAAAATCAATCCCGACCTTGTTGAATTTAATAAAGAATTTTGGGGAAATATCAGGATATAAAATAAATAAAACTAAATCTTCAATATTAATGCTAAATGAGACCCAGAGAAATCACCCAGCTTCTGAGGTAAATCAATTTAATGTTGTAAATCAGTTTAAATATTTAGGAATTCAAATTGTGCCTAAGCTAGAATTAGTCGCCAGTGCCAATTATGAAGCCTTAATGACAGACATTAATGAGTTAATTCAGAGATGGATGTCACTACCAATGTCGATGATAGGGAGAATCAATATACTTAAAAGTAATATCTTACCTAAAATACTTTATTTATTTCAATACATTCCTTTGCCATCACCTTCAGCTCTATTCTCAAGAATTAAAAAAAAGTTAGTGGAATTTATATGGAACAACAGGAGGGCTAGATTACGTTTGTCTTTATTATATTTACCATTTGATCGTGGAGGTCTGAAATGTCCAAATTTTATGTTGTATTATTGGTTGGCACAACTGAGGTCTATGACATATTATTTTTCATCAAATGATCTCCCTCACTGGACTGAAATGGAATCATACAATTTACCTTTACCTCTTCCCATATTCATATACTCAGACTCGGCAAAAAAATTACAGAAACAAGTTAAAAATCCATTTGTAAAGCATATGATCAAAATATGGTGTGAAATTAAAAAATATTTAAAAGAACCACATTTACTGTCACAATTTAGCCCAATATGGGGTAATCAATATTTTAAACCAGGGAGAGCGGATGCTGTATTTAAAGTATGGAATTTAAAAGGGATTCAAAAGATTCAAGATTTATATCTGTCATGTTCAGATAACATAATGTCTTTTGAAGAGCTGAGGATCAAATTTAATCTTAATATAACACTTTTTTTAAATATCTTCAGCTTAGGAACTTTATTCGATCAAATCAAAACAATGCTCTCACTCGACCTACTTATTCATCCTTGGAAAAAATTTTGACGAAAGATAGTAAGAGAAAGGGTATTATTTCAGAGTTTTATAACTCATTGACACTATCTTCAAGTGAAAACTCACAGAAAAGATTAAATTATTGGAAAGAAGACCTGCAAACTGAAATTTCAGAGGAACAATGGGAATTGGCTTGTGCAGAAGCTCAAACCAAATCAATAAATGTACGTCTTAAATTGATACATTTTAAATGGTTAATGCGGATGTATGTTACACCGGTGGAATTAAACAGATATAACAAAAACATACCAGATACATGCACAAAATGTATGGAAAGTAAAGGAACCTTATTTCATTGTCTATGGGAATGTAGGAAAATTAGAGTGTTTTGGGAAGAGGTGAGGGTAACAATTGAAAAAATAATTTCAAAACAAATCATATTGAATCCTAAATTGTTTTTGTTGGGTCTGTATCCAGAAAAGCATAATTTTAATAAAAGTGAAAGAGCATTCATAGACCTCAGTTTGCTTAACACCAAAAAATGTATTGCACTATTGTGGAAAAAGACTCATAGACCAGATGTGACTCAGTGGTTAAGACAGATGTTAACAAACCTTCCACTAGAAAGAATAACATACATACTGAAATCAAAGGAAATTGTGTTTGAGAATATATGGAGACCTTTCATTGATTATGTAAAGAATTTAAACATTACTTTTGAAGAAGAAGGTGAATGATGTGTGTGGACCTTGTAAATTTTAAACTGGTGAATGTATAATATGTATACTTATGTAATGGATTGCCTAGACTAAACAGAGGAGCATTGTTGAAGATCTGTTCTTGTTAGTGGTTGTTGGTGGTTTTTTTAGTATTTTTTTTTTATTATTACTTTAGTGTTAGTGTTTGATTGTTTGTGTTATGTTTGTAAAAAGGTTCAATAAAAATATTGTGGAAAAAAACACACACACACACATTCAAACTAATTTGTCAAAACAAATCTACCTACGGGAACAAATAAAGTAACCTGAACCTGAACTACTGTACATTTAGGTATCAGTTAATCAACTGTGTTTTCAGTCCACTAGATGACGCAAAATCATCGCTGCAAAGGTGTCTCACAAGATCTACCTGCAGCCCAGCCCCGCACAATTTAACATGGTGGAGGAAGCAGCATCCACAGTCTACAAACAACACCAGGGGAAAAAACAAAACAAAAAAAAAAAAAAAATAAAAAAACTTGATAGTTGCAGCATCAAAGTATAAATTAAATATCCGGACTTTTTTGGATTTTATAACAGATGGGATGAACGACCTGGATATGACACATTCAGTTTGCAAGGAGGGTTTTTGACACATATTAAAACACTGGAGCCCAGGTATGTGATTTCATCTCGCCATTACTTCACTGATTATTATTTACTTTATGACTATATTTTATTATCAGTTGAACATTTATTGTAATAGCATTTGTTTTTGCATCCGCCGACATCACTGTGTGAATGTGTGTGTGAATGGGTGGACAGCAAGATCTGTAAAGCGCTTTGGTCATCCAAAGATGGGTAAAAAAGTGCTATATAAGTGAACGCCATTTACCATTTACCCTTTAATTTAAAAAAATTATTTACTGTAAAATTTTCCGGTTGCTGCCCGTTTGGACTGAATATTTTATGATATCAAAGAGATGTCAGCAGTTTTACCATGGGACATCATTTAAGGTTGAATAAGGTGGAAAAAAATATGGCTCTTTGAATTGAATGAGACTTCTGACACAGCCACACGGCACTAATTTAGTTTTTTTTTCCTTTCTCTTATGATAATGTCAATTTCTTTGATGGAGAAGTTTCTCTTTTGCCCCTTTTTCCTCATTTTTTCATTCTGCTGTGTTGTAATTTTTGGGGTCGAGACGTGGGTGTGGAATTCAAATGACGTGTGGAGAAAGGAAGCAGGTGAGGCAACGAGCTGGACGTCACGTGAACTTTATTCCATCTCCAACATACAGTACAGTAAAAAGACATACCGGGTCTCTGTGCATTCCTCTTTTATACCATTAATCCCATGCATTGAGACCTGGAACCTTTGGGCTTGAGCCGGCACCCATAGTGGCTGTAGCGGGGAGGGCGTGTCAGTCTGTGGAAGCAAAAGGGGAGGGGGCGGAAACACATCAGCTTCACGTGCGCAGGTCCCTACCAAGGGAACATCAACTTGCAGAGCCACCAATGGTGGACGTTCGCACCAGGGAGCTTGGGCCAACACCACCTGCTTGTCTGCCAACACAAAAGCGGGCTTCAGCCTGTCGATGTAGACGGTCTCCCTACGTCCCCCCAAGTCTAACACAAAATGTTTCACCCCAGGTTCCAATACCCTGAACGGTCCATCGTACGGTGGGCACAGCGGGGTCAGATGCACATCATGCTTGGTGAAAACAAAGCTGGCGTTCTGTAAACTCTTGGGGACGAAATCCCCAGATCCACTTTAGAAAAAACACGCACCCCGGCCAGGTGCATGGAAAAATCCTTGATGTGTGGAGTGGGATAACGATCGTGCTCTGTGACATTATCCAAGCGCTGGAAATTGCTGCACGGTCGCCACGACCCGTCGGCTTAAGGCACCATGTATAGCGGGGATGCCCACGGGCTGTTGGAGTACCTGATGATGTCCATCTGCTTTAAGTTGGCAAACTCCTCTTGCACACTGGCCAGTTTAGCTGTGTCCAAGCGCCAAGGTTGCGCAAACACAGGTGGGCCTTTTGTCAACCCTGTGTTTTGTTACAGTAGCCAAAAAAGTTGGGAAAGTTGCGTCTATGTAAGCATATCGTCAGTGCCCACTCGCCAAATGTCCTGATGGTGGATCCATCGGCAGCCGTAAACTTAGGACCGCTGCCTCCTGCCACCCTGTCTGTGTTGACCAGCATGATGAGGCTCTTCTGGGAGCTGGAGTCCACCAAAAACCGTCTCCCCGAACGTGTTTCCGTGACATAAAGCAGTCTGTTCCTGTCGCCATCGGTTGCAGCTGCAACTGAATTTCGAATGTGCCCTCTTCCCAGCTGCTTGAATTGGCATGGTGACAGGAAGCGTTGGACATTCGAGCCGAAACGGCGATGATGAAAAGGGATCGCCCCGTTCCTTCGTCTCCTGGTGTCCATCCCGGCTACCACCAGCGGCTCCTCGACCTCGCTGGAGTCCCTGGCGGATGCCAGTGCCACTGTCTGCACGCTGGGCGTTCTGGTTGCCAAAATGATGTTGTCTGCTTCCTGCGCCAGGGTGCGGTAGTCCTTAGCAACCTGCTGCTGCGAGTTAGCCAGGATCGCCCTCGCTGTAGCCGGTAGGTTCCTGAGGAGCAAGTGGGCGAACAGGAAAGATTCATCATCCTTCCCCCTCAACATGCTCTCCATGAGCTCCACTGCTGATCTCTCACCTAACTCTGAACGCGTTAGGAGTCTCTCTGCCCTCTCACTGTCAGAAAGGGTGTAGCACTTGAGCAGCATCCTCTTGAGCGCTTCACATTTCCCTTGGGCCGGCAGCTCCTGGAGCAAGCTCGTCACTTGTTGTGTGCCACGTGCATCCAGTGCAGCGACCACGTAGTAATACTTGACATCGTCCGTTGTTATCCCGCGGAGTGCGAACTGGGCTTCTATGTGCAAGAATCACGCAGTCGGGTTGTGAAGCCAGAAGTCTGGGAGCTTGACTGAGACAGTGCATGAGGCGCTGGTGCTCTCCCTCCAGGTAGTCTCTGGGGCGGTAGATAGATAGATAGATAGATAGATAGATAGATAGATAGATAGATAGATAGATAGATAGATAGATAGATAGATAGATAGATAGATAGATAGTACAGTGGCGTGAAAAAGTGTTTGCCTCAGTCCTGATTTTTCATTTTTTTGTATGTTTGTCACACTTAAATGTTTTAGATCATCAAACAAATTTAAATTTTAGACAAAGATAATACAAGTAAACACAAAAAGCAGTTTTTAAATGAAGGTGTTAATTATTAAGGGAAAAAAATCCAAGCATACATGGCCCTGTGTGAAAAAATGAGAGCCCCTTAAACCTAATGACTGGCTGGGCCACCCTTAGCAGCAACATCAAGCGTTTGCGATAACTGGCAAACGCCAGCGCTGTGGAGGAATTTTGGTACACTCATCTTTGCAGAATTGTTGTAATTCAGCCACATTAGGGGGTTTTCGAGCATGAACCGCCTTTTTAAGGTCATGCCACAGCATGTCAATCAGATTCAGGTCAGGACTTTGACTAGGCCACTCCAAAGTCTTCATATTGTTTTTCTTAAGTCATTCAGAGGTGGACTTGCTGGTGTGTTTTGGATCATTGTCCTGCTGCTGAACCCAAGTGCGCTTCAGCTTGAGGTCACGAATAGCTGGCCGGATGTATTCCTTCAGGATTTTTTGGTAGACATCAGAATTCATGGTTTCATTTACCACAGCAAGTCTTTCAGGTCCTGAAGCAGCAAAACAGCCCCAGACCATCACACTGCCACCACCATATTTTACTGTTGGTATGATGTTCCTTTTCTGAAATGCTCTGTTACTTTTGCGCCAGATGTAATGGGACACACACCTTCCAAAAAGTTCAACTTTTGTCTCATCAGTCCACAGAGTATTTTCCCAAAAGTCTTGAGGATTATCAAGATGTTTTCTGGCAAAACTGAGACGAGCCTTTATGTTCTTTTTGCTCAGCAGTGGTTTTCATTTCGGAACTCTGCCATGCGGGCCATTTTTGCCAAGTCCCTAAGGAGTCATGAACACTGACCTTAACTGAGGCAAGTGAGGCCTGTAGTTCTTTGGATGTTGTTGTGGGGTCTTTTGTGACCTCTTGGATGAGTCGTCATTGTGCTCTTGGGGTAATTTTTGTCACTCCTGGGAAGGTTCACCACTGTTCCATGTTTTTGCCATTTGTGGATAATGGCTGTCACTGTGGTTCACTGGAGTCCCAAAGCTTTAGAAATGGCTAGAAAATTGAACTTAGCTTTGAAAGATCTGATAAACCACAGTTAATTTATGTTTTAACAGGGGGGTAATCACCTTTTCACACAGGGCCATGTAGGTTTGGATTTTTTTATCCTTAATAATAAACACCTTCAATTAAAAACTGCACTTTGTTTTTATTTGTGTTATCTTTGTCTAATATTTAAATCTGTTTGATATCTGAAACATTTAAGTGTGACAAACATACAACAAAATGAGAAATCAAGAAGGGGGCAAACACTTTTTCACACCACTGTAGATAGATAGATGTACTTTATTGATCCCAAAGCTTATGCTCTGTCCATTTTTTAAAAACTGTTTTCAAGTGCATGCAAATATATATTATTTAAGTATATTTTATTCGATTTTTTAAATCACTGTGTTTCTCCTTGCAACTATAATGTGTACGTTTTCTGTGTAGGGTTTTTTAAAGGTGTTTACTCCTTTAAATTGTTTTACCTAGAAATCTATAGAAAGCTATTGTTGAGATGGGGGCTTATGTATGGCAAGGCATGCAGTCATTGTCATCATTCATCAGAATCATATGGTTGACAGCGATCAATGACACATTTAGTTACTAACTATAATTTAATGGCTGATTGTTCATTATTTACATCACCACATGTATTTTTCAGCCTGTGAAGCTTAAACAAACATCATCTTTCCTGGAGATGATGATGGAAGGAGAATGCGTTTTTCATATCAGCAGTTTACTGTGATGATCGGGTGAGCATGTTCCCCCTCCCTTTCTGTGGGAGGTTCTTCACCTGTTTTCTGGCTCCGCAGATCATCAACGCACCTGCGTGAGTGGACGCACCTGCTGCCTCTTCACTGCCAGCGCTTATAAGGATCAATTAGTGAATGCTCCAGTGGTGGACTGTTGGGTATTGCTGCCTAAATCAAGGTTCAAAGTATTTTACTGAAACTCTAGCCTGACCTCCCTTCTCCTACTCTCTTCCCAAGTTGCTGCCATCTCAGTGGTGTGTCTCCGGGATTGCAGTGCACTCACCTGCCCTCCTCATCGTCTGCTCTGAAGATCACCTACTTCACCCGGTCACACTCTCCCCAGCTCCACTCCTCCACCTCTCCTTCCTCCAGCTCTGTCCTGCTGGCTCCTCCAACTCCCTGCTGGGTTTCACTGCCAGGTTCTCTGTTCAACTCTTGTAAGATATCCTCAGCACACGCTCCTTTATTCCCAGTTGTTTCCTCATAGCTAACCAGCTCTCGTTCTCTCTCTTACAGGCTGTGTGTTTCCCTGGCGTGTGCCGTTTTCTATACTGTTGTGTGTTTTCGATAAATTATTGGTGAACGCTCTTCCCCATGTCTGAGTATTTCCTCTGGTGCTAGTTGCCTTGCACGTGAGCCTCCCACTAAACAAACTATGACGAAATGGTCCACCCAAGATCGAGGCTCACCTGGCTATCCGCCCATTCACACACTGATGGTGGCATAGCTGCCCAACATGGTGCTGTCCAGACCCACCAGGAGCAATTGGGATAGTGTCTTGCCCAGGGACACAACAGCAGGATATGTGGGGAGAGCAGGATTCAAACCGCCAACCATCTGGTTATTGGACAACCTGCTCTACCTCCTGAGCCACTGCTGTCCCAATTGTCCTAACTGTCATTGAAAAACAATACAACAAGTTTATATTGCACAATGTGAGAATGATCTCAGCAAAATAATAGTCTAAAAAGAAGCATTTACTCAGCCCACTACACATTTCACACACACACCCATTTAGCATTTACACAAGCCAATATACCTGTATGCCGGAGTCATTGGACTTCAACAGTTAAAAGAAGGACGAAATGTAATAAATAATAAAATGTATATCAATGAGATAAAAAAGTCAAGTTTCGTTTTGTTCGTTTTCATAGCGGCATTCAGAGTAAAAATGACTTTTGAATAAAAACTGCTCAGCAGTCTGGTGGTGTGAGTTTCCAGTGTCCGATAGCGTCTGCCTGAGGAGAGGAGGTCAAACAGATGGTGGGAAGGGTCAGATGGGTCTTTCCGGATGTTTGTTGTTTTCCAGAGGCAGCGGGTGGTGAAGATGTCTTCCAAGGCAGGTAGTTGTGTATTGATAATCTTCTGTGTGGTTTTGATGACCCCTTGCAGAGCCTTCTTGTCAGCTACAGAGCTGCTGCTGTACCACACTGGCAATCCACAGGTTAGGACACTGTCAATGGAGCAGCAATAGAAGGACACAAGCTTCCCTTGAAACAGATTTGTCTTCCTGAGTACTCTCAGGAAGAGTGATCTCTGCTGTGCCTTCTTCAGCAGACAGTTTGTGTTTTTTGTCCATGTGAGGTTCTCTGAGATTTGTGTGCCCAGGAACTTGAAACGTGACACCCACTCCACACGTTCTTCATTCAACACCAGTGAATGGTGATCCTCCTTATTCCTCCAAAAGTCCATGGTGAGCTCTTTTGTCTTTTTGGCATTAAGAACCAAGTTGTTAACTGCACACCAGTCTGATAACTGCCACACTTCCTCCCGATATGCTATCTCATCTCCTCTGCTGATTAAACCACCACTGTCATGTTGTCTGTGAATTTAATGATGATATTGGTGTCATGGGATGGTGTGCAATCATATGTGCACAGTGAGTAAAGGAAGAGACATAAGACACAGCCTTGTGAAGCATCTTTACTGAAAAACAGGGAAGAGGAATGGTAAGGGCCCATCTTAACTGACTGTGGTCGGTTAGTTAAAAAGTCTCTTATCCATAAATGGGTATTGTAGTCAAGGCCCAAATTGGTCATCTCCTGGAACAGTCTACTTGGGAGAATAGTGTTAAAAGCAGAACTGTAGTCCACAAATAGCAGCCTTGCATATGTTCCTGGTTGTTCCAGATGAAGCAGTGGAAATGACATCGTCTGTTGATCTGTTAGGTCTGTAAGCATATTAATGTGGGTCCAGATTGGTTGGAAGGGCAGTTTTAATGTTTCAGCATCAGTTTTTTCAGACAATTCATAATAATGGGTGTTAATGCAACAGGTCTATGATCATTAAGGCTAGTTATTACAGACTGTTTGGGTGATGGCACAATAATGGAAGTTTTCAGACAAGTGGGAACAGAGCACTGTGACAGCGATAAATTGACGTTTGTGAAGACCTTTGCCAGCTCTGTGGTGCAGTCTCGGAGGAGCCGTCCTGGGATGCCAGCTGGGCCCGCTGCTTTCCATGTGTTAATACTACAGAATAGTTGTCATACCTCGCCGATCTGTAAGAAAAGTCTCTGAGTGTTGGTGGTTGGTGCTGGGGTCATTGCAGCCCCTGCCTCCACCACCTCATGGCGGATGAAGAAAAGATTAAGTTCTTCAGCTAGTCCATTGCTGGTGCTGGTAGACTGACCAATGTTAATGCTCTGGTTTGTGATGTGGCATATCCCTAGCCATACACATCGGGATCTGAGTTGACAAAACAGGCCTCAATCCTCTTCTTCTAGGGTGCTTTGTCACCTCTGATACCCGTTTTCAGTTCTGACATGGCAACACTGTATTGCTGTGCATCACCAGACCTGAAAGCTCTATTGTGCGCCTTAAATGCATAGTAATCTTGAGTGTATGTAAACTTATGTCTTTGAAGAAAATAATAATAAAAAAAAGAAAATTATTCAGCAAATGGAAATAATTTTGGTAATGCTAACTGACCAAAAACAGGAAAAATTTAGTCTGATCTAATGTCAAGCAGTGACCACAAAAAGGTTAAATGTGTTTTTTACAGTGCATGTAAATATCTGGTTTCATCCTTTGTGTGGTTTGCTTTGTGTGTTGCCCAACCAAAGGACAAACTTACTAGAAGACAAATTGACAAAAATCTTCTATATCAGGAGAGATACTTGGCACCCCAAAAATAAAAATCCTGCCTAAGGCAACCACCACTAACCATCGTAGTGTTGGCAGGATTACACATAAACTACTGGATGGATTTTGATTAAACTTTCACCACAGGTGGCCCTTGGCATAAAGATGAAGCCATTAGATTTTGGAGGTGATCCATGACAGCATACCTCTGCCAAGGACCTATCTCACAATGTATGGATGCATGGATGGATGGATGAAGGGAGGGAGCCTAGGCAGAGATACGCACTCTCTGAGTGCCCTGTAGTTTCTTTAAAACTAGATTTTTATTCTTAAAAAAGTCTTGATGTCCTAATTATACACAATGAAGAAAAATAATTATGCCCGCCACATTTGGAACATCAAGTTAAGGAAAGCCTTAATAATGTTTACCTTTGCTGAAATGTTATTGTGGGCTTCATTGCAAAAAAAATGTCTTGACAGCTTCATTAAAATAAGCACCAACATCACTGTCATCACAGCGTGAATTTGAATGCCTGAGAGGATGAGCCAGCCTTTGTTGAAAGTGACACGGCACAATAAATCGCCTCTGTGTCCACTTAGGAAATTCTACTTGGGGTGTTCCGTAAAATAATGAGATGTTTGTTCGCCGCATTGATGAATCCTCCTTTCATCCCAGCTACCGTATACTCATTAATCCTTCAGCTGAAAAATCACAGGGAAAGAAAGTGTCCATATAGTACTGCTGTTTGGATAAATTCTGCACCATGCATCTTACATTCTAGTTGATACATGTTTAATCCCTCAAAGGAAAATTCAGTTTTTCCTCAAACTCCATTATGGGAGGTCAGAGGTTGAGGTCTGCTTCAGAGAGGAACCCTGGAGCTGGTGGAACTGGTTCTTGTATGGGTGCGTTTTGGTTTGAGAACACTTCATGCATTCTTAAGCAAATTCAACCGTACAGAAATTACTTATTTGGATTTACTGTGGTTGAAATAAATGGTATTTTAGTCTTTATATCAAATCAGAAAAGTTAAAAAAATTGGGCAAAGCGCCATATTTGGCAACTTTGGTATGGATAATATTATAATAACAAGAGTATAATAGCATAATTATAATATTATAATAGCAACAGTATAGTAATACTATAAATAAAAAGGACTGGGATTGAATTTTGAATTTTTGAGTTATTTCAATGAGTTCCATAAAGGGCTACAAAATGATTTGTTTTAAATATAGAAATTTCTCTTAAAAATTTGCAGTTTCTTTCTAATTTTAATGTTTCCCCCATTCAAATAAAAATTTAAATGAGCCAAAGCAATTAGGCTGAATATAGCATTTTACATCATTTTCTACAGGGGGGTTAAATGACTCCACTGGCACTTCTAGGCATAAATGATCATACTGCTTGTTTGTTGGTTGGTGTTTTGCTGGGGTCTTTCTGCAATTGTGGGGGTTTCCACTACAGCTGAAAGTGCTATGAGATGACTGTTGTTGTGAAATGGCGCTATATAAATAAAGCTGAATTGAAAATTGAAAAATTTACTATACATCCAGGCATCTTCTACTGCTTAAACCTTTTCGGGTTGGGGGAGCTGGAGCCTATCCCAGCATCTTTGGGCAAGAGGAAGGTTACATCTTGGACAGATCGCCAGTCCATCACAGAGAGACAGACAACCATTCACTCTCAGGAATGAGAGTTACAGGAAGTTACACATGATACAAGAAATTTGATTAGTTCCTTCCATATAAAACAAATGTTTTTAAGTGGTCATGGGATGAGATTGACTTAATAAACTCATTTTAAAATAAACAAAGTGTGCATAGCTGGTCACTGAAGTTGATCTTCCTGTCTTTGGCCTCTTGGTGGTCCACCGGACCTGTACAATAGTAGATGGAAAAACTTTGCATATTAAACTGGAGGGGTTTATGGTTGAGCACATTTGGAGTAGAAATGCAATAAAATTAGATTAGATCATACAGTCCTTTTAATAAAGGTGTATTGGATAATATCAAATTAATGTCTTTCAAAACGCCATCCCATTGCTTTATGCATCACAGTTTACCATAACTTATTTTATGTGTAAAACACCAAAATGAAAAAGGATTATTGCATTTCCAAATGCTATAAGACTGCAGCGCCTAGATGGTGGATAAAACATTCCGATTGCCTGCTTGTTGACTGGGGACAGTCTTTGAAGCAGAGCAATAGTCTCCCAGAGATGATGTGAAGTACAACCTCTATTAAAAGAAAATTTGACATGCTTCATATGAAATTGAGGCCAGAGAATTCCAATCTGGACACGCACAGACACACACATGTACAAAAGCATCCATACTCAAGCACGTCTTCATCTCTTCAGAGTACACCAGTCTATGTAGATTCATTTCCAGGAGATTTTCCCTAAACCTTTGTCACACCAACTTCCTAGCTGAACCCCCCACCTTAACCCAACCTAATCTTACATTTCCTTGAACTGACTTGTGCAGAAATGTCATTTACTTTACATACTTGTTGGGCATCCGAAGTAGCACAGTAACTACAGATTTTATATTATCGATGGAGTTACAGTGATGTCAGCCATTGGGTTATGAGGTCCTGATATGAAGCGTCAAGCTGAGAATATCTGCCTTCCCCAATTCAAGACATAAACTCATCAGAAATGTGTCATGAAGGCCCATTCACCACGCAATTTCTGTAAAATTCAACCTGTTTAGCTTACAAAGACCCAGCCATCTGCTGACTCAATGGTTAACAAGATGGGTGTTATGAACCTTGGACACTCAATTTTCACACTTCAGAATGTTATCATAAGTGAAGTTTTCATTCAGAAATAAACTGAAAAGGATAGATTGTGTCAGACACATCTGTCAAGTCGCGATCTGACCACGGGGGATTCTGCCGGGCTCAGTCTCTTTGCCTTTTGTTTCATACTTGTATAGTGTTGTAGTTTTCAGTTGTAATTCCTGTTGTTTTACGTTTGGTTGATTTTCACACATTCTGTATTGTTTTTTAGTGTGATTTATTTTCCTGTTTGCGCTCATTGATTTTTTGATTTGATTTTGTGTACTTTACTAATCCCCAGAGGGGAAATTCAGGGCATCCACCTGGATGGATGAAGCAGTCACGGTACGGCACTCTCTCTTCACCATTCACACACACACATTCACACCTAGGGCCACTTTACAGTCTCCAATTAACTTAACCTGCATGTTTTTGGCCTGTGGGAGGAAACCAGAGAAATCCCAGAGTAAACCTACGCAGACACGGGGAGAACATGCAAACTCCACACAGATCACTGTTGGTCAGGGGCTGGGATCAAACCAGGGATCCCATGGCCAAGGGTGAGTTGCTGTGCTGCCACAGTGCTAACCACTGTTCCACCGCACCGCCCATTGTTGGTTTGTTATTTACATATTTTTGGATTTACTTGTTTTTATTATATTCATATTCTGTTGTGTTTTCTCTCTTCCTGGGGCTGCAGCTGTCAGTGGCACTTGCGGGTTTTTTGCTCTGTTGTGGGCTGTGCCCCTGTCAGCTGTCAGTCCCGTCTTCTTCCTCTCACTACTCCCAGCTGATTTCTGTTATAATCAGAATCAGAATCAGCTTTATTGCCAAGTATATTTACAAGTAAACACACAAGGAATTTGACTTGACATTGGGCGCGCACATTAGGCGCATCCAATGACACGGCAGCCATAGAGGCGCCTGTCTGCAGTGGGGGTAAAGGGGGGAAGGGGGGGGGAAACACAATAGGCAGAGAGAAAAAAACATAGTTATCAGAATCACGCTCGTATAAGCTCATATAAGCTCATGAGCCAAATTTTGATTACACAGAAAAAAACCCTCTATGCACATTAGCAGACAATAGATACAATCACACAGCAGAGGGAGGGAGAGCAGTGTGTGTATATTTGCATGTCATTGTGTAGTGTGAGTGTAACAGTTGTTAGTGAGCAGCAGAGGGCGCCTCCAGGCAGTGGATAGATGTTATAATCATGTGACTTATAAACAAGTCAGAGATCAGAGTCTGTCTCTCTTTTCCTCTTCCTTGCAGAAGGCACATGGGCAATGTCCTTGAGAGACCAATCCGCTGACGACAACAACTGATTGTTGATGTATGGGTAGACATAAGCCACTTCTCCAGCGTTATCTTCATCGAGGAGGAATGTAAACAAAGGCACCAAAACACAAGGTCAAATCTGCACAGTGCACTCAGAGAATAAAAAATTTCTCTCTCTTCGATTCTGTGCTTCAATTTCATACAGGCTTGAATCATACTTTAGATCATTCTCTGGAGAGCACTCAGTGATCCACAGATGTTATCCACCTACCGAAACATAGGTAAAACATGTCCAGAGAGTTCGTTCTCTCTTCAATGCATGCCAGATAGTAAATTCCATGTTAATCCTGCCGCTGACAGTCAGTGCTCCCCCCAGCTGGACGAATTGTTGAATTTGTTAAGGGAGCTACGCCGGGGTCCGCATTTGATTAGCTCACCCAGATAATTTCGATACACTAGGAAAACTCCAGGGGCCAAACAGAAGATCCTGTGATCAGTTCAATCTCAGTCGAATCACACAGACACATGAATTCCAATACCATGAGTCTCCCTTGGGTTCCCCCTGACCCGATCTTCTACTTTTTAAAGTGGTGACAATCGCATATAAGTCACTTTCCAGATCCATAATTTCCATTTGGATTAAGATTCAGCCAGGAGAAGAGTGACATTGCAAGCTGGGATCAGAAGGGAGAGGATTAGGAGGGAGAGGGAAGAAAAGCGTCTGCTCTCTCTCAGAATCATTGTCACCTCCTGCCCGCTCATGGAATCCACACCTGCCATCATTTGTTTCTTTTGTTTCTAGCCTTATTTAAGGGCTGTTATTTTCATTCCTCTTTGCCGGAGTCTAACAGCTATTGTCTCCAACAGAACCTTGGCCCTGTTCCGGTGTGCTGCATTTTGCCATAAGTTTGCTTTGTTTATCTGTTTGGATTTTCTGTTAGTGCACCATTTGGACTTTGTATTTTGTTTTTTCAATAAATTTCTCAAACTGCAGTTCAGCATCTGGGTCTTCCTCTCTGCCCCAAGGGGCAATTCATGACAGAAGACTCTGGCCATTTAGAGACCCAACTGCTGCAGTTTGAAGATCTTTTTGTTTTTTCACCTGGGGTTTTCCATGTCTGTCACCCCGGATTTTTCAAATCTTGGACTGAGCGAAGTAGAGCGGTGGTCTGTGTGCGTATTGGAGGACATCCTCACGCAGGCTCATGCCTACCATACCCCCGAGGCAGCCCGAGTGTCTGGAGTACTCGAGGCATGCCCCAGCCTGTGGGACCACCTGGAGCTCGCTGACTTACTCCTCTCCATAATCACCCCACAATCTATGAGTCATGGGCTGGGGGATGTCTGATGTCTTTGCCTGCGCCGACAAAGAGCAAGCGCCAGCGTACATGGAAGCCTCCAGCCTCTCGCCGCTCTAAGGCAGCAGCTCCACCTCCTCCTCCAGAACACTGGCCCATTCCATCAACCGAGGAGCTGGAGGAGTGCAGGCAAGCCATACTAGCAGAGACAGAACTCCTTATGGAATATAAGCCATGGCTCCTCCCGGATCTCGCCCAGGAGCTGAAGGAGGTTCCACCGGGTCCTCTTCCACCTCTCCAGGAGCCGATGTCTCCACCTCCTGTCTCCAGCTGTCGCCCAGGGAAATCTCACCGGAGGAACACCTCCCCCTCTCAAGCAGCAGTTTCTTCCCCGCCGAGTCTGACAATTCCCACAGCAGTTCCTCCTCCTAGTTATCCTTCGCTGGCTGTCTTGTCAGCCTCCTCTTCCTCCGTTGCTGCTGCAACCCCCGTCTCCTCGACGTGTCCTCCCGCTGCCAAGGGTTGAGTCATTTCTTTCCAGCTCTGTCTGTCACCGTGCCTGCAGGGGCAGCTCCTCCATGTTCCTTTGAGGGGCCCACAACCACTGAAGTTACGGAGAGCGTTGATTTCCACCCAGGTGCAGCAAAAGATATCGCACCCCACAAACTCAGGCAAATGTGTTTCCACACTCATTCAATTAAACATGAATTATCTTGTCTGATTCCTGGTGGTGAGGCTCAGATTAGGCAGTCCTCTGAGTCCTCACCATCTGCTGCAGCTATAGACTGTTCACCTGCTCTCTCTGTGTCTCCTCCTTTCCCCCTTGAGTGTACGCCAGCCCCAGGACTGAGCCGCTGGGCTATGGAGGAGCCTGCAGCCCTGGAAGACCTGGTTCCCGCCCCGCAGCCATGGTTTGGACGGAGGGAGAGTGCTGAGACCGAGCTGACGCCTGCGCCAACAAAGGAGCATCCCGGGCTTCAGCTGAGCAGGATCTAGCACCAGCAGGGAGCCGACCTCCTGTTGCCACGCAGGGTGAGCCAGCTGTGTGGGTCACTTCGCTGGGGAGGTCCCAGGACTGCACCAACCACCATGTCTGCTGTAGGGGCTGCCGCAGCGGAGCCAGAGTTGGACCTCCAGAGGGCCGGGCCCGACACGTCACTGCTTGGATTGACGGAGTCCTAGACGGTGGTGGAGCTTGAGCTCAGGCAAGTGCTCTCCTTTGTTTTAGTTATCTTTGTTTGTTTTTTACATATTTTTGGATTTACTTGTTTTTATTATATTCATATTCTGTTGTGTTTTCTCTCTTCCTGGGGCTGCAGCTGTCGGTGGCACTTCTGGATTTTTTGCTCTGTTGTGGGTGGTGCCCCTGTCAGCTGTCAGTCCCGTCTTCTTCCTCTCACTACTCCCAGCTGATTTCTGTTATAATCATTGATGATTGAACCGAATGAGATAATCATTCACATGAACTGTTTTTCACTGAATCTATTTAAAGAATTTAATTTTGTGTTTTGTTTTTTTTTTTTTTTCGTATTTTGTATACTTTATTGATCCCCAGAGGGAAATTCAGGGCATCCACCTGGATGGATGAAGCAGCCACGGTATGGCGCCAATGCCTTCATCATTCACACTTAGAGTCACTTTAGAGTCTCCAGTTAACCTAACTTGCATGTTTTTGGCCTGTGGGAGGAAACTGGAGTAGCTGGGGTAAGCCAACATGTAACATGTAAACTCCACACAGAAGGGTCACTGATAGTTAGGGGGTCGGATCGATCCCATGACCTTCTTACTGTGCTGCCACAGTGCTAACCACTGTGCCACTGAGCTGCCTCAATCTTTGTTTTTTAACTCCTGTCAAACAAAATATTTGAAGTTGTAATAAATTAAAAACAGCTTTCTTTATTGAGTTTATGTTGAATTCAATGTAAAGTATTTTGTGGATTGGAGCAAACTGATTATTTTACTTTGTCACAAACTAGAAGGCAGTGTCAAAAGTTTAAATTTCTAGCAAATGAAATGTAAAAAAAAAAAAAAGCCTCCCACCAATGTGGCCGTGAAACCGGTGGTTCACTCGGGAGCACTACAGTTGATAGTGCTATGAGATGACTGTTGTTGTGAAATGGCGCTATATAAATAAAGTTGAAATGAATTGAATTGAATTAAAAGGATGAAGTGAGGTGATGCACGCCTCCATGAGTTAATCCTCGATTGCCAAATGTTATGTCTGGAAATACCTGGGTAAAAGATGAGGCAGGATGGAGTTGGCAAACATGGCTTTATTAAACTATGTACAAGCAGCACAACACACGGCAGGCACTGGCATAGGCATCTGGCCAAAGAGGCCATAAAATGGATGCCATCTGCCTTAAATAGGGCGGTGCAGTGACGTGACAGCAAGTGCACATGACTACACCACACTTCACAGTAATGTGCCATTTTATATCTCACACTGGCCACAGACACAGCGGCAGGTTCCGGAGCAGGACTGGGGGAAGGCACCGCAACGCCGTCTGTAGTAACAGAATGAGCAGAGGCTGCACCGTTGGTTTCAGCTGTGGCTTCATCAGATTCCCCCACCCATTGCTTGTGTGGACAAGCAAACCGTTTGTGGCCCATGTCTCCACATTCAAAGTACTTCATCTGTCCAGAGTTAGCGTACACCATGTATGAGCCGTCCCCATGTTTAACCTGAAATTGCACTTCTAATGTTTGAGTAGGCAAGTCAAAAAACATGAACACCTGTTGCCGGAAAGAATTCACATGTTTTAATTTGAAATCCTTACGTCCCAAACTTACAGTTCTAAATGGGCCTGCAAATTTCCCAAATCTGCGATGCTCAAACTCTAACTGCCCATTAGGGATAAATGGAGGAACACTTGAAATGGTGATTCGTGCTGACAGAACCAATAGTGGGGATACCTGTATATACATATCCCCGGTAGCAACTCCCGCTCCCAATCAGACTGTGAACATACTCCTCACCAGTCAAAAACACAACAACAGCTTAACTCATTCAGCAGGCAAAGCAGATCATATCATGTCCTACCTTCTCACCCACAGCAAGAAGGACCTGCTCCACGGTAACGCTACTATCCGGCGGGACTATCCTCACTCCCTGCCGGATAGATGGAGGTGGCGTCTCAAAGGACGCCATCCTCCAACAAAACGCAAAAAACCAACAAAAAAGTCCACAAACGCACTCAAAAGATTGAAATAAACTTACCTGAACATTCAGCTAATAATGAAAGATAGAGGAAAAGTCCAAACGTTGTGAAAAAGTACAATCCAAAACTCCACGTCACTCATACTCCCAGCACCCTCATCACGCAGGCTCACACTCACACCCACCAGAAACAGAAACCAAAAGAGAGGAGAGGAGAGCAGAGGAGAGAGAAGCTGACAGTTTACACTGCAGTGATAATGCTCGATATGCATGCAAATAACATTTATTCTATCGTGCATAGTAGAATGTATTGATATAATAATGTATATATTTGGTGCATTGCCCAGTCCTAGTTAGTACTAGGAAGTGCTTTGACTGGTCTTTGAGATGAGAAAAAGTGCCATATACTGTAAGTACAGGTCCCTATGCCAAGCTGTAATAAGCTAAAGAGGAATACTGCATGTTTACTGTTAACAGAAAGAAAATATTTCAAAAAAGGAAGTTTTTTGAAGAAATTAATGTCTTTTAGCAAGATAATTAAATAAATGTATTAATTACAGGCAGAATGAAACCATTCTGATTTAATATTGATGATTATTATTGTAGTTTTTAAAAATTAAATTATAAATTATGGTATTGCTTGATTGATTGATTGATTGATTGACTGATGAACCTCTTTACTGGTCACCAGTATTAACCACACCATTTTTTTTTTATTTTTTTTTGTTACTTATTTGTACCCGTAGGTAGACTTGGTTTGCAGTGTGGTGACAAGCCACCGGCTGCTGGTCGCTGCGTGCGCGAGCGCCCTAAACCTACATGTTTTTGGTATGCGGGAGGAAACCGGAGAAATCCCGGAGTAAACCCGCGCAACACGGGGAGAACATGCAAACTCCACACAGCTCACTGTTGGTCGGGGGCTGGGATCGAACCCACGATCTCATGATCCCCGTGATCCCCCGGCCGAGGGTAAAACTGTGCTGCCACAGTGCTAAACCACTGCGCCACCGTGCAGCCGTGCAGCCGCATTACTGAGCAACTTTCATATGATGATGTAATTGATGACTCTGCATCAAGGAAAACAAGAAAGGTCAGTCTTAGGATTGCAGCTGGGGAGGGCAGATGGTCCACCCAGGACGTCATACAAGCCAGGACCACCACTGGATGTCACAGTGTCTTGTCTACTTCTGGTATTGTCCCGGATTGTTCTCTACTTCATATATTTGTACAAGTGTTAATTCATTAGTTTTCTCTAGGTAGCATGTGCTAATAAAAGTATACAAGTTGGCACACTGTATGAGACTTTGTAATAGGTTGGAACATACGTAACTCACTGCCACAAGCAAAGAGACATAATTACAAACAATGACACATGACATTTTACTGCAAAGAAAATATAAATTCTGAAACCCTCGGCATAAATAGCCAAATTTACTGCCACAGGTAGGCAACAACATACAATATTAAATACATCTTCATGTCACTTTCAGCATAGAAGAAAGTGCCATGTGAATTTTAATCTTTCTGCTGGACTGCCACTGCCTTATACTGTATTAAGCACCAATATGAAAAATGTTCACTATTTCAATCACATGACAGATTGTTGTGAATAAATCAGAACACCAACCTTTTGTTTTGAATGCATAAACAGAGGTGGAGCCTTGGCCTCTTGAACTGTAGCTAAATAGAGGCAATGCTGACACACTTGCAGTATGCTTTTATCAGTCAATGAGGGTAAATGGGGATTAAGTTGACATCCAATAAATTATTCATAGAAATGTCATCTTACAAACAGGAAACAAGTTGGAGCCACGGTGACAACCTCATTTGTTGATGATTGTCAAATGTTAAAATAGAGATGTGGACATGTTTCTTTGAAATGTAAATGACAAAGAGATAGTTTGGACAGGTAAAAATTATATTTATAGAGCAAAACAAAAGTGTTAAGACATCTAAAGGGAAATTGTTACAGTCATACTGAGCCATCAGCTACGTCCTCAGAGAAGCCTTGTGATGTGTTGTTTAGCTTTATTTCTGAAGACATCCAAAGGCATTTTTTGATGTGTTTTCATGACATGAGCAATGATTGTTTGTGTCAACAATAACTTTACTAAATGTTCCCGTACTGGTATTGAGTCATTGGTGGCTTCTGGTGCTGCTGGCTATTGAAGATTGCCTGTATCTGGATAGTCTTTTCTGATTAATGGGTTAGCACAGTCTTCACAAGTCAAAATGATCTCAGGATAGACTTTGTTTCCAGTGCATTTATGAAAAAGCATGTCCTTCAACGTGTTTGTTTTTAACCTCTGTTAACTGAAGTTTTTGTTTCTTTTGCTGCCTCATATTTGAAAAAAAAAAGTGTGCTAATTTTCACCAGCAACTTTATTAAAAGATCTAATGAAAGAAGATGGAAATTAGTTTAAATCAAATCTGGGAACTCACCCAATCTCTCAAAAATCAGTCAACCAATCAATAAATCAACTTTATTTATAAAGCACTTTAAAAATCAACACTCGCTGCACAAAGTGCTGTACAACAAAAAAAATGGTAAAAAAAAAAAAAAAAAAAAGACAGCCAATGCTTTTGCTTGTTCTGAGTTCTGGTTATAGTTTTGCTCACCAGACAATCCACAACCTAATGTGTGCTCTTTCAGTCATGGGAATCCCCAGCACAACAGAATATGTCTTTCCTGGTTCATAAATATTCATTGTGTTATGTCGGTAATCAGAGTCTGGAGTCTGTCTTATGTCGTGCAGCGAACTCACTCTTTATTGCACACTCACAGAAATATATACAGACACCGCAGCCCACCTGATGTCACCACCAGCACAGGTACGGCAAGCCCCACGGGCCACACACACACACACACACACACACCACACTCTCTACACAATATTCCCCTCCCCCTTACAAAAGTCCAAAACACATACACACAATTCAGACCCACCCCAATTTAGGACTCAAATCATGCACTAAAGAAAACAACGGGGAACAATGAACTGGAATGGCCAAACACATTCACACAAAAACAACTAAAATAGGGCTGACGGGTGGACTACCGTCCAGCTCCCACGGCGGGTGGATTATTTTGCCACCCCTAAACTAAAAGAGAGTCCATATATAACTAAAATTGCATGCCATGCTCCTAAACTAAAGAAAATGCACAAAATAGTCCCATAACAACACATTCATAGGCATATTCAAAACTCACTCCAAACACTATTATTTACAACACATGAACATACACTACTGTTCAAAAGTTTGGGGTCACTTAGAAATTTCCTTATTTTTGAAAGAAAAGCACTTTTTTTCAATGAAGATAACTTTAAACTAATCAGAAATACACTCTATACATTGCTAATGTGGTAAATGAATATTCTAGCTGCAAATGTCTGGTTTTTGGTGCAATATCTACATAGGTGTATAGAGGCCCATTTCCAGCAACTATCACTCCAGTGTTCTAATGGTACAATGTGTTTGCTCATTGCGTCAGAAGGCTAATGGATGATTAGAAAACCCTTGTGCAATCATGTTAGGTCTGCAATGCTGTAATTGCTGCAAATGGAGGATTCTTTGACGAAAGCAAAGTTTGAAGGAAAAAAATTATTATTTCAAATACAAATCATTATTTCTAACCTTGTCAGTGTCTTGACTATATTTTCTATTCATTTTACAACTCATGGTGGTAAATAAAAGTGTGACTTTTCATGGAAAACACAAAATTGTCTGAGGTGACCCCAAACTTTTGAACGGTAGTGTATATAAACATATTTACATTTGAATTTTTAGGTTATACTACAGTCCGTGGCCAGCCAAGGATAAAACCGGCATGGAAGCCCAGAGCAGCCCCATGGCATGCGCACCCCTAGAAACTGTCTGCCCCCGGGGTCGAAGCTGACCTCCCCGCCGAGAATGTCTCTTCTCCTCACCCTCAACCGCTTCTCTCGTCTGGACCCACCATCCGACACCTCCTCATGGACCTGAACCTGGTCCGCAACTCTCAGGGGAGTCTAACTCGACCTGCGATGATGCTGCCCGGCATGCAGTCCCCCCATGCCTGTCGGCCCACCCCTGACCATCTTCGAAACTGCTGCAGCGGCTGCTGTTGTAGCCCCAGACACTCCAGCCCCCTGTGGCCGAGCTCTGGGGAAAATCAAAGCTCGCTCGTCTGCATCACTCATCGACTTGGGCAACTCGCCGCTACACCCAGTACCTTTGTCCAAGGCACTTTGAGCTCCGGCAGTGAGGTCCTACCCGACCTACGTGGCGCCCGGCACATACTCTCTGTTGTTTGAGGTGCTCCGCTGTGCTGTCTCTGTGCCCGGCTGTCACTGCTGCTTCCCGGGGCTCTCAGCCTGCTTGTACCCCTTCTCCCGCTGCTTCGACTCTAGCTGCGGGGAAAACTGAGCCGAGTCTGGTCCCTGCTCTTTCCCCGTGCTGCCTTCGCTCACCACGCCGCACTCACCACCAGCGCTGCGGTTACTCACCGCGCTGAGCTCTTCAGCTGGCTTGCCGTCTTCGATGACTGGGGGCTCCCTCACTTGTGGCTCCGGTCCCACCTCGATATCTGGCTAGTAGCTTGTAGCTTGGTTTTGGCCTCGCCGTTGCCACAGACTGAACCTTTAGTTCCTCTCAGCTAACTAGCTGAGCTCCTCTTTGCGCCAACAGCCTCACTACCCACCACTTTGTGTCCTTTGTACGTTCGGCAAAATTGCCAGTCAGCCATCTGACAGCATCCGCATAAAGCACCGTCTCTCCAAGGAGGGGGCTGATGTGAGGAGGGGGCCGATGCTGTGAGAGGAGGGGGCCGATGCTGTGATCGCAAGACATTTCGAGACTATTGCGCAATAATCCAAAATGGAGACTCCCGTCGACCAAGCTTAAACAAACTTTCCCACAGGTAGTTTTTTTTTTCTCTTTTTGTAATTAATTCATTAACTGACTGTGTTTATCTTTCTTTTTTGGTATGGCGCTGGAGGAACTAAAGAACTATATCAATGAGTGTGTGTCCTGTTCCTGCTTCTCAGTCTAAATGATCGAGACCCGCAGACTCGCCAAAAATAACGCCCGAGAAATCACAGGAGGGCACCGAGGTTAGTGACATCTTTTTCTCAATTGAGAATAAACTTACCAGCATGGATGGTAGACTGGCGCTGGTCGAGCTGCTTCATAAAGAATTCCAGAGCTTGCGGGAGAGTTTAGAGTTCAGTCAAACACAGCTCGTCTCTCTTGCAGAGGAGAATAATAGCCTAAAAAAGTCAGTAAACACACTAACCATGCAGCTTGGCATTGTTGAGAGCGAAAACCAAAAAATGAAGGAAACAGTTCTCAATTTGCAGTCAAACAGCATGAGAGATAACCTTTTTTTTTTCTGGAATCGTTGAAAAAAATAATGAAAATCAAGAACAGCTGGTCCGTGAATTTATGTCAACACAACTGAAACTGTCCCCCAAAGTCACAAATTTTATTACCTTCCACCGAGTCCACCGAATTGGGCAAAAAAATTCCCAGAATAAACGTCCCAGACCTATTGTTGCCAAATTTGAGCATTTTATGCAAAAAAAAATTTTGGTACAGAGGCAGGGCAGGCAGCTTAAAAACACCAATTATGGTCCAAATGATCAATTTCCACAGGAAATCTTGGAAAGGAGAAGGAAGCTTTTTCCCATTAGGAAACAAAACATCCAAGAAGGTAAATGAGCTGTTGTTTCTGTGGATGGACTGTATATTGATGGCAAGCTGTTTATTCAATTCAATTCAACTTTATTTATATAGCGCCATTTCACAACAACAGTCATCTCATAGCACTATCAACTGTAGGGGGAACCCCCACAGTTGCAGAAAGACCCCAGCAATCAGTGGGGATTTTATGGATGAAACTATAACGCCCTGGTTATTCTAGAGCAGGGGTCACCAACGCGGTGCCCGCGGGCACCAAGTCGCCCGCAAGGACCACATGAGTCGCCCACAGGCCTGTTCTAAAAATAGCACAACTCGCAAGTGAGCTGCGTCTAAGATGTAATTTTTTCTGCCGCTATTTTTTATTTTATATTTTTTATATTTTTTAAAATCACACTTGCATTTATATAGATTTTAAAATGACAATGTCTTAAAAATAAAAAAAATGAAAATATGTTTATTATACGTAAAGTTAAGGTGAACTCTGACCTAGTTCAAAGGTCAGTATTGTGCGCATGACAAAACCTTTGCGCTTGTGGAGAGTAAGCTAGCGGGCAGTGAAGATGGTGAGCGTAGTGCAGTTTCCTAGCCCCAAAACATGGCAAAAAAAAGACAGAAAATTTATCATTTTCAAAGTGAGCGGGAGGAAGAGTTCTTTTTTACTACCGTGAAAGGAAGCTGCGTGTGTTTCATTTGCGGGGCGACGGTGAAGCGCCACTATGTGGAGCGACACTTCACTACCCACTCTTTTTTTTTTGGACTTATCTTGTACCCGTAGGTAGATTTGTTCTGCAGTCCGGTGACAAGCCACCAGCCGCTGCGTGTGCAAGCGCCCCTTAACTCCCCAACCTGCATGTTTTTGCATGAAAAACGAGAACATGCACCACCAGAACATGTAAACACCACACCGATCACTGTTGGCCGGGGTCAGGGATCGAACCCACGATCCCCCGGCCGAGGGTAAACTGCTGCCGCGGTGCTAACCACTGTGCCACTGTGCACATAAGCACTCTCAGTGCTGTTTAGCTTCTCGTCATGAAAGGACAGCGCTGGTTATTACTCAAGCATGATTCTTGCCAAGAATTGTATGGATATAATTCCAGTGAAGAAGAACACACAAAAGTGTGTTTATTAAATGTAACAGATTTTGAGCAGAATTGCAGCAGATTTGTTCAGTTAAAAATGTGATAAGATTTATTTAATATGAAAGTTGATTTTTCTTAAATGTTGCATAACTTTTTCAAACATGGTTCAACATAGTTCATGAATTAAAAGGGTTTAGTTTTTTATGGTTAAAAGGGACTGGTGAAAACTGGACATTTTTTTAATGAAATGTAGAAGTGATCATCTGAACAATTGCTGAGATTAATAAAAATAAAGTGTTGAATATTGATCTTGTCTGTTACCCACTCTAAGTTATTGATAATTATTTATATATATATATATATATATATATATATATATATATATATACACACACAATTTGTTATTTTAGAGGAGTGTGTCAAGCTGGTGCCCTTCACACGACTCGATACCCATGAAGTAGCTCTTGGTTTCAAAAAGGTTGGTGACCCCTGTTCTAGAGCCTATTTTGTTTTGTTACCCCCGCCAAGGAGGTTATGTGATCATCGGCGTTGGTTTGTCTGTCTGTCTGTTTGTTTGTCTGTCTGTCTGTCTGTTTGTTTGTTTGTTTGTTAGCAAGATAACTCAAAAAGTTATGGATGGATTTTCATGAAATTTTCACAGATTGTCAGAAATGGGGTATCCTACAGATGATTAGATTTTGGTGGTGATCCGGATCACCGTCCACAAGAAAACCGCCATTACGCAAAATGCCATTTTCGTGAATAACTACTAAACCACTAATCCTATCATTGTCAATCAGATTGCTAGTCATATGTTTTCATGGTCAAGGAATCTGAAAACATACACACAAACACTGTATGGGGGGAACTGTGGCGCTAAACCGCCATTACGGAAAATGCCATTTTCATCAATAACTAGAAAAGCACTCAGAGAGCGCAGACCTCCGCCAAGAGCAACAGTCCCCCCCAGTATTGTGATTTATACCATAAATATTCTACACTAATTTTGTTATAGTTCTTTCCCTGTATCATGTGTTTCTGTATGTCATATGATTGGTCAAGAAAACAAAAAAAATGTTATTTGAACTACAAAAAATACAATTTATTTAATTTAACAAGAGATACAACATGTACAAGTCTTTAGTTGGAGAACACATTCATGAAATTTAATAATAAGTTGTGGATATTGAAAAGCTACCATTAACATAATTTTTCTAACTTCGTTTCTTTCCAGGAAATTAAAAATATGTACATATACGTAGTGTAGAATAGAACAATATTAACTCCAATCTTCTTTAAAAAAAAAAACATAACCTCCTGGCGGAGGTAATAAGAAAAAATCAATAAAATAAAACTAAGCTCGACGAGCTTCAGTAGCATCTGGGGATAGCCCCTCATCCTGTCTATGCTGCCGTGTACTGTCTCTGTCTTTAGCATGGCGAGAAGCAGCAGCCTGTGGGCTCTCATTCAGTCTATGCTGCATTTTAGCGGCTCTGTCACAAGCTCAACGAGCGTCAATATGTAGTTCAGTGCTTCCTGCTGGCGGAAGCACTGAACTACACATTACCTCCGGGCCCTATCTCACATTGTTAAAGAATCCTTAAAAAAATTCCTGGATCCAGACGGTGATCCGGATCATCCCCAAAATTTAATCAGTTCTTCCTTGTACCATTTCCAACAACGCGTGAAAGTTTCATGGAAATCCGTCCAAAACTTTTTGAGTGATCTTGCTAACCAACAGACAGACAGACAGACAAACAGACAAATGCTGGCAAAAACATAACCTCCTGGCCTGCGGCCTGGCGGAGGTAACTACTGAACCACTAATCCTATCATTGTTAATCCAATTGCTAGTCATATGTTTTCATGGTCAAGGAATCTGAAAACATACACACAAACACTGTATGGGGGGAACTGTGGCGCTTGGCGGAGGTCTGCGCTCTCCGAGTGCTTTTCTAGTTTTTTTTAGCTACAGGTGGAAAAAGAGTGCGATTGTGCGCAGGTCTCTTATGCGATCTCAGTTTAATTTGTTAACATTTGTCAAAATATTACTCTGCATTAATAGAAGAGAACAAGAATAATCCCAGGTTTCTTTTCAGTACTGTAGCCAGGTTGACAAAGAGTCAGGACTCTGTCAATCCTAGCATCCCCTTAGAGCTTACTAGTCAGGACTTTATGAACTTTTTCAATAATAAAATTTCATCCATCAGAGATAAAATCAATCAGATTCTTCCCACAGTTAACTTAAATACTGTAACTACTACAACTCCTTCTATTGATGTCTGTCTTGATGAGTTTACTCCAATCGACCTTTGTGAGTTAGACAAAATAGTTTCCTCATCCAAACCTTCAACTTGTCTTTTAGACCCTATTCCTACCAGGTTATTTAAAGAAGTCTTCCCACTTATTGGTAGCTTTATTCTTCATATAATCAATTCTTCATTAACTTTAGGCCATGTACCGCAGGCTTTTAAAACGGCTGTAATTAAACCCTTACTCAAAAAGCCAACGCTAGATCCAGGAGCTTTAGCTAACTATAGACCAATCTCTAATCTCCCTTTCATTTCAAAAATCTTAGAAAGAGTTGTTGCTACGCAATTATTTGACCACCTGCAGGGAAATGGTTTATTTGAGGAGTTTCAATCTGGGTTTAGAATCCATCATAGCACTGAAACAGCCTTAGCGAAGGTCACTAACGACCTCCTCATTGCATCTGATAATGGACTAGTTTCTGTACTTGTCCTTTTAGATCTTAGTGCAGCTTTTGATACTATTGATCATAATATTCTACTTGATAGATTAGAACACTATGTTGGACTTAATGGAACTTCGTTGCAGTGGTTTAGATCTTATTTATCTGATAGGTTCCAGTTTGTTCATGTAAATGATGAGTTTTCTCTCAGCTCAAAGCTTAGTCATGGAGTTCCACAGGGATCTGTGCTTGGCCCTACTCTTTTTAGTTTATATATGCTTCCGTTAGGCAACATTATTAGAAAGCACTGTATACATTTTCACTGTTATGCAGATGACACACAATTATACCTAACTACTAACTAACTAACCTGCACTTATATAGCGCTTTTCTAGTCACAAAGACCACTCAAAGCGCTTTCATTAATACTAACCCTCTATTCTAAGGGCCTATAGGAAACAGATATCTAGGGACAATTTAGAACAGCCAATTAACCTAACATGCATGTTTTTGGCATGTGGGAGGAAACCGGAGAAATCCCGGAGTAAACCCACGCAACACGGGGAGAACATGCAAACTCCACACAGATCACTGTTGGTCAGGGGCTGGGATCGAACCCACGATCCCACGATCCCCACAATCCCCCGGCCAAGGGTAAACTGTGCTGCCGCAGTGCTAACCACTGCGCCACCGTGCAGCCCTAGTCAATCAGTCTACCTGTCAATGAAGCCAGATGATACTAATCAATTAGCCAAGTTAGAAGCCTGTCTTAAGGAAATCAAAGCTTGGATGACTTGTAATTTCCTGCTATTAAATTCAGATAAGACTGAAGTCATTCTTGTTGGTCCAAAAAACCTTAGAAATTCCTTTCCAAATCAAACTTTCAGTTTGGATGCAGTTACTCTTTCTCTTAATAGCTCTGTGAGGAACCTTGGAGTTATTTTTGATCAGGATTTGTCCTTCAATTCACATATTAAATTTGTTTCTAAGACTGCCTTCTATCATTTGCGTAATATTGCCAAGATTAGGAGCATCTTGTCTCAGAGTGATGCTGAGAAGCTGATCCACGCTTTTGTTAGCTCGAGATTAGATTATTGTAATTCTTTATTATCAGGCTGTCCTAAAACATCTTTAAAAAGTCTTCAGCTGATCCAAAATGCTGCAGCAAGAGTTTTAACAGGTACTAGAAAGAGAGATCATATCTCTCCGGTTCTGGCCTCCCTTCATTGGCTTCCCATAGAGTTTAGAATTAAGTTTAAAATCCTTCTTCTTACTTACAAAGCTCTAAACAATCAGGCTCCTTTTTATTTAAAAGATCTGATATTACCGTATCATCCTAACAGAGCACTACACTCCCAAAATGCAGGTTTACTTGTAATACCTAGAATCTCCAAAAGTACAATGGGAGGCAGAGCCTTCAGTTATCAAGCTCCTCTCCTGTGGAATCAGCTGCCAATCTGGATTCGGGAGTCAGACTCGATCTCTGTTTTTAAGAATAGGGCTAAAACCTACCTTTTTGATATAGCCTACAATTAGGGAGGGATCATGTGTTTCTGAACCCTCCCTTAGTTATGCTGCTAATAGGTTTAGTCAGCCGGGGGACCTCCAGTAATGCACTGGGCCTCACTCCTTTCCTCACTCTCTATGAAATATTTTTTTTTTGCTGGTCATTAACATTTGTTTGTTCTCTCCCATAGATTGAGTCCCCATCGTGCTGTTTGCTCTCTACATGTCTGTTCTTTTCTTCTTCTCTGTCCCCTCACCCCCCAGCCAGTCGCAGCAGATGACTGCCCCTCCCTGAGCCTGGTTCTGCTGGAGGTTTCTTCCTGTTAAAAGGGAGTTTTTCCTCTCCACCGTCGCCAAGTGCTTGCTCACAGGGGATCGCCTGATTGCTGGGGTCTTTCTGCAACTGTGGGGGTCCTCCCTACAGTTGATAGTGCTATGAGATGACTGTCTTTGTTGCTGGGGTTGTTGTTTGTTTGTTTGTCTGTTGTAGTTAATTTTTTTGAAGTTGTTAGGTCAATGTTGTACGTTATCTGCATTTTTTCACCACGTACTAACCTTTATGTCTGTTTTCTCTCATACTTCTGGTTTATAGGAAGAAACGCTAAGTACATGCACCCCATTTGCTTGCAATTGCAGGCAAATGGAACAGAGACATCATGCATGCACACCCAATCATATATGTGTAGGTGTATATTTTACACACAACATATACACTACCGTTCAAAAGTTTTTGGTCACCTCAGACAATTTTGTGGTTTCCATGAAAAGTCACACTTTTATTTACCACCATGAGTTGTAAAATGAATAGAAAATATAGTCAAGACATTGACAAGGTTAGAAATAATGATTTGTATTTGAAATAATAATTTTTTCCTTCAAACCTTGCTTTCGTCAAAGAATCCTCCATTTGCAGCAATTACAGCATTGCAGACCTAACATGATTGCACAAGGGTTTTCTAATCATCCATTAGCCTTCTGACGCAATGAGCAAACACATTGTTCCATTAGAACACTGGAGTGATAGTAGCTGGAAATGGGCCTCTATACACCTATGTAGATATTGCACCAAAAACCAGACATTTGCAGCTAGAATAGTCATTTACCACATTAGCAATGTATAGAGTGTATTTCTGATTAGTTTAAAGTTATCTTCATTGAAAAAAAGTGCTTTTCTTTCAAAAATAAGGAAATTTCTAAGTGACCCCAAACTTTTGAACGGTAGTGTATATACACACATATGCATACATTACGGACATATAATCACATAGGTACATTTAGTTAGCCTTTAGCACATAACCAGTTAGTGAAAACATGTCCACATTTAAGTTTGTCACGTGGAACATACATGGAATTGGTACCAGGGAGAAGAGGCTAAACGTTTTTAATCAACTGAAGGATCTACAAGCAGACTTTGACTTATTGCAGGAGACACATGTCTCTAAGTCATCTGTAGATGTACTCACCTCCCCGGTATTCCCCCACATGTACTCATCCAGCTTTAATTCTAAACAAAGGGGTGTAGCTATATTGGTAAACAGAGGAAAATGCTTTGTTGTGAATAATACCATAACAGATCCGGAAGGTAGCTTTATAATACTAAAAATCTCAGTTCAAAATTTGGATCTATGTATTGCAAGCGTTTATGGCCAAAATGTTAACGACCCTTCCTATTTTCACACTTGTTTCACTTCCCTTTCTGAGCACTTTGACACTACACTCATAATAGGAGGAGACTTCAACCTGGTATTTAAACCCTTCAATCGACCGGGTCAGTGTATCAGGGAATTACTGACAATGGCAGGCTACAGATACTCTCAAACAATACATGAATGATTTTGGTCTTTGCAATGAATGGCGTTCTCTTCACCCAACTCTTAGGGAATACACTTTTTTTCATCACTTCATAGTTCACATTCATGTCTAGATTTCTTTTTAGCCAGTAACTCTATTGTGAGGGACATCACAGACACTGAATTATGTTCAAATCAAGCTATTAGTGATCACCATCCAGTATCTCTTACACGAGTAAATAGGAAAGCTACAAGGGAAACTAGGAGCTGGAAATTTAATATATCACTACTGAAAGACAAAGACTTTATTAACTACTTTAATAAAGAGTGGGAATCATATCTGGAATATAATGATGAGCCAGGAATATCCCAGTGTGTTCTTTGAGAAGCAGCAAAAGCGGTCATGCGAGGTAAAATAATCTCTAGCTGTTCATTTAAGAATAAAAAAGAAAAAAATTTAAAATTTTCTTGTTTTAAAAAACAAGAAAAATTACCTGTTTTGGTACCGGAGTTAGAACAGAAAATTAAATCACTGGAGACAACCTGTGCTGTTTCCCCACAGGAACAGAAACTTAACGATCTGAGAAAATTAAAGCAGGAATTAAAAGAAATTACAAACAAAAGAACACAGTTTTTAATACAAAGACTGCATCTTGAGAAGTTTGAACACAGTAATAAATCGGAGCGATATCCTGTGAACCAGCTTAGATTGAATAAAGAAAAAAACAACTATCCACTCTATTAAGGATATGACTGGAAATATTACCCATGAGCCCTAAGAAATAAATAACTCCTTCAGAAAGTTCTATGGAAACCTCTGCTCATCTCAAATTAATCCATCTGACTCAGAGATAAATAAATTTTTGGACGATATTAACTTACCACAATTAAATAATGAACAGATTGCAGCTCTGGATGCACCTCTTCAGGTGTCTGAACTCCAGGATGCACTTAAGCACATCCCAAACAACAAAGCTCCGGAACCAGATGGTTTTTCCTGTAGAATTTGATAAAGAATTTTGGCCTGTGATGGCACCTACTTTCTTTAAAATGGTGAATCAAATTAAAGAAGATAATGTAATCCCTCCAAATTGTGGAGAGCGTGAAATGAAGAGGCTGAATTTATTTCTCAATTTAGGTTTATTAATCATCTCACATCTCCAACCATCTCTCAAACAAGAAAAGAGAACGAACTACTCCAATCCCCCACTTTTATAGCTGGGACATCAAAGAACAGAATCACATTGTCATTAAATCCCCCATCGACAATACCTCTCCCCCAGGCCTCTTCTTCCTCTACCTGACCCCAGGAGGTCAGGAAGTCCTTTCCGAGTCATTGCTAAAGGTACCTCCACCTCCTACTGTTATCCCCAGGAGGTCCAGACTTATTGTTCCTTCTAAGACGTGAGGTTACAAAATACATATGCAGTCTTAAGCATCTCAATCACTGTGCTATACATATGCAGTCAAAGCATCCAAAATATGTGTGCCACATAACCCCCCCCCCCAAACGTCGAAGATGAAACAATACAACATAGTCCACACAACATGATAAAACCACGACATCAGTCCATATGCTGTCTGGGCTTCAACCGCCTTCCAAACTTGCTGTAGGCGGGCTTCGCAGCTCCTGCGGCGCCATCTTGCAGTGAATCTGCTATCTGAGGATGAGAACTGTTAGTTGATCCCTGCGGGGGGTCTGGGGCATGCTCCCTGGGGGGTCTGCCGCGTCGAGGCGCCCTCGCCACTCGCACAGTCTCGTCGGCCATCACAAAAGCAGGCTTTAGTCTGTCTATACTAATTGTTTCCCTCCTGTCCCCCAAATCTAGCACAAAATGCTTATCACCTGTTTCCAGCACTCTATATGGGCCATCGTAGGGTGGACGCAGGGCTGGACGCTGAGCCTCATGCCTGACAAAAACAAACTCGGCATTCTTTAAAGATTTGGGCACAAAAACACGCGGAAAGGTGTGGTGAACGGGGCCCGGAAGCATGTCTGCTCCCGTGTCAATCAGTGACCACTGAGCAGGGGAACGCCCTGGCACCGGATTATCTGGCAGGAACTCTCCTGGCAGCCGGAGAGGTTGTGCAAAAACCAACTCCGCTGGGGAGGCTTTTAAGTCCTCTTTAGGTGCAGAACGCAACCCTAATAAAACCCATGGTAGTCTCTTTACCCAATTTGCACCCGTAAGCGACGCTCTGAGGGCTGCCTTCAATGATCTATGAAACCGCTCGCATAAACCATTAGCCTGGGGGTGGTAAGCGGTAGTGCAGTGAATTGTCACACCTAAGCTGTGGGCCATCGCTGACCAAAGCTCAGACACAAATTGAGGTCCCCTGTCGGACGTAATATCCGACGGAACCCCGAAACGCGCTATCCAAGCCGTTAAAAACGCGCGGGCCACCTCTGCAGCTGTGGTTGATGCCAGTGGGACCACTTCCAGCCAATGCGTGGTTCGATCCACCATTGTCAAAAGGTGTGTGTACCCCTGCGACGACGGTCGGGGGCCTACGAGGTCGACATGCACATGATCAAACCTCTTGACCGGGATGTGAAACGGTTCTAAGGGTGCTTTTGTGTGCTTGTGTATTTTGGCCCGCTGTCAAGCCATACAGGCTCGTGCCCACTCTTTAACGTGCTTGCGCAGGCCCGGCCAAACAAACTTTTCTGCTACCATTTTCACAGACGCGCGCACCCCTGGGTGCGCCAAGGGGTGAATCGAGTCAAAAACGCGGCGGCGCCATGCGGCCGGCACTACTGGACGCGGTCGTCCAGTAGAGACATCGCAGATTAGGGGGGGGCATACCATTTTGCAGCCTCCTGTTCTCCAGCCTTAACCCTGTTGGTCCAGACTGGAGCGCGCATACGTCCGCATCGCTACCCTGATCCGCTGCCATGGCTGCATAGTCTATTCCCATGTGAACTGGGGCCGCGTGCGCTTCCGCGCTGTTATTTTGCTCTAATTAATCTACCTCTGCGCGGACTGGTGCGGTTATCGCGCGAGAGAGGCAGTCTGCCACTACATTGAGTTTACCCGCTACATGTTGAATATCAGTAGTAAACTCCGAAATTGTGGCCAGCTGCCTCTGCTGCCGGCCCGACCATGGTTCTGAAATTTTGGCCATCGCAAAAGTGAGCAGTTTGTGGTCGACAAACGCGGTGAAACGCCAACCTTCTAGCCAGAATTGGAAGTGGCGAATGGCTAAGTGGAGCACTAACAGCTCCCTGTCAAACGCGCTGTATTTTCGCTCGGCCTCGCGCAATGACCTGCTGAAAAAGGCCAGCGGCTGCCAAACCCCGGCCACGTGCTGCTCCACTACCGCCCCTATGGCCACTTCTGACGCATCAGTGGTGAGCGCTATGCGGGCCTTTGGGACTGGATGAGCCAACAACGCAGCGTCTGCAAGGGCTTTTTTTACCTCCGCGAAGGCGCGCTCCCGCTCCGGGGACCACTCAATTGCATTGAAGGGTTTTTGCTTTTTAAGCGCGGCATATAATGGTTGCATGAGCTGCGCTGCGCGGGGGAGGAAACGGTTATAAAAATTCACCATTCCCAAAAACTCCTGTAGTGCTTTGACCGTTTGTGGCTGGGGAAAATCTGCCACTGCGCGCACTTTGTCCGGTAGCGGAACTGCCCCCTCTGGGGAGACGCGGTGCCTCAAAAAGTCGATCTGCGCCACCCCGAACTGGCACTTAGCTGGGTTGATTATTAACCCGTTTTCTCCCAACCTCCGGAAAACTTCCGTGAGGTGTTTTTCGTGTTCTACTTCGGACGCGCTGGCTACCAAAATGTCGTCCAGGTAGACGAACACAAAAGGGAGATCGCGCAACACCGCATCCATCATGCGCTGGAAGGTTTGCGCGGCGCCTTTAAGCCCAAATGGCATGCATAAAAACTCAAAAAGTCCAAACGGAGTTATCACCGCTGTTTTGGGGATGTCCTCAGCGCGCACTGGGACTTGATGATAACCGCAGACCAAGTCTATTTTAGAAAAAATGCGCGCCCCCGCCAGATGCACCGAAAAATCCTGAATATGTGGGATTGGGTAGCGGTCATGCGCTGTGGCGTTGTTTAACCTGCGGAAATCACCGCAAGGTCTCCACGAGCCGTCAGCTTTAGGGACCATATGCAATGGGGAGGCCCATGGGCTCTTTGAACGCCGGATGATGCCCAACCTTTCCAGGTTGGCGAACTCCTTGCGCGCTATGGACAGTTTAGCTGCATCCAAGCACCGAGCTTTCGCAAAGACGGGGGGGGGGGGGCAGTGGTAGTGATAAAGTGCTCCACCCCGTGTTTCGCAACTGTTGCCGAAAAAGTGGGAACTGTGAGTGCTGGAATCTGAGTGAGGAGTGTGGGAAACTTACCGCCTGCTGTGGCGACGTTGGTCTGTGCTGGTGGCGGGGACACTCGAGCTGTACAAGGAATGGAGTAAAAGGAGAGTGCATTAACTAGGCATCTATTGGAAAGATCAACTAACAACCCATGTGAGCCATGTGAGGGCTGTGCAGTTGTCGAGTTTGGCGATGACATGGTAGAATTTTGTGTCATCTGCTGTTATTCCCACGAGTGCGAACTGGGCTTCGGCCAGGAGGAACCACGAGTCTGGGTTGTCCTGCCAGAACTCTGGAAGCTTGACTGAGACCGCGCTTGCTCCAGCGGTCCCTGGCGAGTCTGGCTCGGGGGAACTGTCTCTGGTCATTGTACGTCTTCAGGTCACCAATGTGGAGAGCGTGAAATGAAGAGGCTGAATTTATTTCTCAATTCAGGTTTATTAATCATCTCACATCTCCAACCATCTCTCAAACAAGAAAAGAGAACGAACTACTCCAATCCCCCACTTTTATACAGTGGGGCAAAAAAGTATTTAGTCAGCCACCAATTGTGCAAGTTCTCCCACTTAAAAGATGAGAAAGGTCTCCAATTTTCATCATAGGTATACCTCAATTATGAGAGACAAAATGAGAAAAAAAAATCCAGAAAATCACATTGAAGGATTTTTAATCAATTAATTGGTAAATTCCTCAGTAAAATAAGTATTTGGTCACCTACAAACAAGCAAGATTTCTGGCTCTCACAGACCTGTAACTTCTTCTTTAAGAGGCTCCTCTGTCCTCCACTTGTTACCTGTATTAATGGCACCTGTTTGAACTCATTAAAAGACACCTGTCCACAACCTCAAACAGTCAGACTCCAAACTCCACTATGGCTAAGACCAAAGAGCTGTCAAAGGACACCAGAAACAAAATTGTAGACCTGCACCAGGCTGGGAAGACTGAATCTGCAATAGGTAAGCAGCTTGGAGTGAAGAAATCAACTGTGGGAGCAATTATTAGAAAATGCAAGACATACAAGACCACTGATAATCTCCCTCCATCTGGGGCTCCACGCAAGATCTCACCCCGTGGGGTCAAAATGATCACGAGAACGGTGAGCAAAAATCCCAGAACCACATGGGGGGACCTAGTGAATGACCTGCAGAGAGCTGGGACCAAAGTAACAAAGGCTACATCAGAAACACACTATGCCGCCAGGGACTCAAATCCTGCAGTGCCAGACGTGTCCCCCTGCTTAAGCCAGTACATGTCCAGGCCTGTCTGAAGTTTGCTAGAGAGCATTTGGATGATCCAGAAGAGGAGTGGGAGAATGTCATATGGTCAGATGAAACCAAAACAGAACTTTTTGGTAAAAACTCAACTTGTCATGTTTGGAGGAGAAAGAACACCATACCTACTGTGAAGCATGGGGGTGGAAACATCATACTTTGGGGCTGTTTTTCTGCAAAGGGACCAGGACGACTGATCCGTGTAAAGGAAAGAATGAATGGGGCCATGTATCGTGAGATTTTGAGTGAAAACCTCCTTCCACCAGCAAGGGCATTGAAGATGAAATATAGCTGGGTCTTTCAGCATGACAATGATCCCAAACACACCGCCCGGGCAACGAAGGAGTGGCTTTGTAAGAAGCATTTCAAGGTCCTGGAGTGGCCTAGCCAGTCTCCAGATCTCAACCCCATAGAAAATCTTTGGAGGGAGTTGAAAGTCTGTGTTGCCCAACGACAGCCCCAAAAGATCACTGCTCTAGAGGAGATCTGCATGAAAGAATGGGCCAAAATACCAGCAACAGTGTGTGAAAACCTTGTGAAAACTTACAGAAAATGTTTGACCTCTGTCATTGCCAACAAAGGGTATATAACAAAGTATTGAGATGAACTTTTGTTATTGACCAAATACTTATTTTACCGAGGAATTTACCAATTAATTCAGTAAAAATCCTTCAATGTGATTTTCTGGATTTTTTTTTTCTTATTTTGTCTCATAGTTGAGGTATACCTATGATGAAAATTGGAGACCTCGCTCATCTTTTAAGTGGGAGAACTTGCATAATTGGTGGCTGACTAAATACTTTTTTACCCCACTGTACCTGGGACATCAAAGAACAGAATCACATTGTCATTAAACCCCCCATCGACAATACCTCTCCCCCAGGCCTCTTCTTCCTCCACCTGACCCCAGGAGGTCAGGAAGTCCTTTCCGAGTCATTGCTAAAGGTACCTCCACCTCCTACTGTTATCCCCAGGAGGTCCAGACTTATTGTTAAAAAAAAAATAAATAAATAAAATAAAATTGTTCCTTCTAAGATGTGAGGTTACAAAATACATATGCAGTCTTAAGCATCTCAATCACTGTGCTATACATATTGTAACGTTGGGGCCATGTTAAGTGAATTTCCCAGCATGCTTTGCCAGTTTGAAACGTTACTGTGTGTGTTAAATGTGTTATTTCTGAGTTATACTGCTGGGTCATTATAACTGCATTATAATGACCCAGCAGTGTTTAGCAGGATTAGGGCAAGATGTATCATGTGTGTGTAACCATGATTCAAACAGGGGTCTGTGAGAATGACCTCCCCTGCTCTGTGTACTAAGTTGCAAGTTGGGGTTGGGGTGTACAAAATAAATCTGGTTGATCACAGCCATCTGCTCCATTTTCTTTGTGTGAACCTTGCAGACGTCACACTGGTGTCAGAAGTGGGCATGGAGCAAATGGAAGCGATCAGAATGGAGATCCGGCAGCTGGAGCGGGCCATTGCTCAGCTGATGATGGATGACGAGACACCACCACCGGGAGCCTGGAGCCGGGACGAACGAAGCGGCGGACCTGACGGGGCCAGCGCACCCCGCCTCCTGTCTTTTTCAAGACAGAGCGGGCAGAACAGAGCAAACGTTCCACCCTTCTCAGGACAGCACGGGCTGGCGACCCCACGGCGATCAAGGGTGGCGATCGATCAGGAAACGACCACCCCACCTGTTCGACAGCGGGCCAAGATTCCCCGTTTCAACGGCGAAGCCACATTAGATGACTACCTGACACAGGTCGAGCTGACTGCGGCGCTGAACGGCTGGTCACCAGAGGAAACCGCCGTACAGGTCGCGCTGGCCTTGGAAGGGAAAGCCCTCTGCACGCTCTCTGATCTCCGGCCCGAGGAGCACCACAGCTGGCCAGCACTACAAGGGGCGCTCCAGAGACGATTTGGGAGAATAGCGGACGCTGAGCACGCCCAAGAACAACTGACCCGCTGCCGCCGGAACCACCAGGAGAAACTAGGAGCCTATGCTGCAGACATATGGCTGTTAACCCGGTGCAGCTACCCTGATTTCGCGCCGGAGGCAGTAGAGAAGCTCGCCCTCCGGAGCTTCATCCAAGGTCTCCGCCCGGCCCAGCTCCAGAGCCACGTACGGCTCCACGCCGTGAGCGACTGGAAGACTGCAGTGGCAGAAGCAGAGCGGGCAGAGCCGCTAATAAATCGCACCGCTGAAGCAGCAACGCACAGCCGAAGAACCTACCAGGCTACGATGGAGAGCGAGGGGGAGGAGGAGGAATTACAGCAGACCACGGCGGCGCGTCCACGGAGAAGATGGCCTCGGCGGCGCGAGGAAGGGTGCTTCCGCTGCGGAGAGATGGGACACATCGCGCGATACTGCCCCGCACCCACCCCCCGACAAACCGGCCCCTCGCCGGCGTTAAACTAGAGCGAGGTGGCGTGAACGGGGACAGGCCACCTCCAGCAGATGTTTCCCCCGAGGAGCCGGCACCGCGCGTGGGCCGAGTTGGACACTCTCCAGGGATCTATCTACAGTGCAGCTTGGGGAAGACGTCGATCCGGGCCCTGATTGACACCGGCTCTACAATCTCCTTGGTTCGACCGGGCGTACTGCCGGGCACGAGCAAGACGGCTCCGCGGGGGTGGGAACCCACCGAGCGCTGCGTCACCACAGCTACCGGTGAGCGCGCCCGACTGAAGGGGCGGAGAGTGCTGGTGGTGGGGGTGGCCAGTCAGAACATAAGACACCCGTTCTGGCTGGCTGACATGATTAGACCTGCTCACAGCCTGGCGTGCCAAGATCGACACTGCCGGACCTTCCCTCCAGCTGGGAAACCGGACCATCACGCTCCACAGCAGAACCCAGAGAAGGGACGCGGGGGCCCGCGCAATCGAGGGATCGCCAAGACAGACCGGACCAGGCAGGCCACCGCGAGGACTGGACACGATGACGTCACCAGCGCGGACAGAGGGAGCACGAGCACACACAGGGACAGCAAGGGGAGGGGCCAACGTGTCAGCAGAGACGCAGCAGGCGGTGGAGGAATTATTTCAGCGGAGCTGCAGCGGGCTGGACCCGGAACAGAGACGCCAGCTGCGGGAGCTATTGGACTATTACGTGGGTGTTTTCGCTGCGAAGGATGAGGAATGCGGCCGGACCGGGTTGGTGCAGCACGAGATCGACACTGGTGAGGCCAGGCCGATTCGACTCCATCCACGCCGGCTGCCCTTTTCAAGGCGGGCAGCGGCGGAACAAAAAGTGCGAGAAATGCTGGAGGCAGATGTTATTGAGCCCTCCAGCAGCCCCTGGGCAGCGCCTGTGGTGCTGGTCAAGAAGAAGGACGGGTCGTGGCGGTTCTGTGTGGATTACCGACGCCTGAACGATGCCACCAGGAAAGATTCCTACCCCCTGCCCCGCATCGATGACGCGCTGGACCACATCGCAGGCTCCAGCTGGTTCAGCTCGCTGGATCTACGCAGCGGCTATTGGCAGGTAGAGCTGTCACCCGAGGCCCACCAAAAAACAGCCTTCTCCATCGGGCAGGGACTGTACCAGTTTAAAGTGATGCCGTTTGGACTCTGCAACGTTCCGGCCACCTTTGAGCGCTTGATGGAGCGAGTGCTGGCTCATGTGCCCAGCAGCCGCTGCGTTGTTTACCTGGATGACCTGCTGGTGCATGCAGCTGATTTTGACAGCGCCCTGTCAAATCTCCGAGAGGTGCTGGGAGCCATCCAGCAGGCGGGGCTACAGTTACACCCTAGGAAATGCCACCTGTTCCGGCGAGAGACCACCTTTTTGGGCCACGTCGTCAGCGCAGCAGGGGTCGCCACCGACCCGGAAAAAGTGGCAACAGTGAGAGACTGGCCAGTGCTGCGGAACGTTGGAGAACTGAGGAGTTTTCTTGGATTGGCCTCCTATTATAGGAAGTTTGTGAAAGACTTCGCCACCATTGCCAGCCCGCTGCATCAGCTGACGCAGAAAGGACGCCCGTTCCAGTGGAGTGACAGCTGTGCTGCTGCTTTCTGCCAGCTTCGCGCAGCGCTCATCAGAGCCCCCGTCCTGCGGTATCCTGACCCGAGCCGCCCTTTCATTGTGGACACGGACGCCAGCAACCAGGGCATCGGGGCGGTGCTATCCCAGGAGGGAGAGCATGGAGAGCAGGCAGTCGCTTACTTCAGCCGCACTCTCAGCAGAGCCGAGAGAAATTACTGTGTGACTCGCAGAGAGCTGCTGGCTGTCATTCAAGGACTGCGTCATTTCCGCCCGTATGTGTACGGTGGGAGGTTCCAGCTCAGGACGGACCACGCTTCCCTGACCTGGTTGTTAAATTTCAAAGAACCGGATGGACAGTTGGCAAGGTGGCTGGAGGCACTGCAGGATTATAATTTCCAGATTGTGCATCGGGCAGGCCGCCTCCATGCCAACGCTGACGAGCTGTCTCGGCGCCCCTGCGCGACAGAGGAGTGTCGTCACTGTCAACGGGCTGAAGATCGGGACCAAATTGCCCCACGGGCTGCCGCTCTCCGAGCCGCTGCGAGCAGGAATAACGCAGCGATGCACAGCCCCTCCTCAGATGATCAGGCAGTTCTCCCCGGCGATGACGTCACAGAGGTTCTTGGCACGCAGCAGCTGCAGAGCGAGCAGGACAGAGACCCGGTCATTTCGCGGGTTCGGCAGTGGCTGGACGCAGGACAGCGGCCCGCCTGGGAGGTTGTGTCACCGCTGGACCCAGAGACTAAGGCCCTACACTCCCAGTGGGCCAACCTCCGCTGTCATGAGGGCGTGGTGTATCGGCAGTGGCAGACTCCAGCTGGGCAGCGGCACATTTGGCAGCTGCTGGTTCCTCGTCGACTCTGGCCCAAAGTACTCCAGCTGGTTCATGGGGCGGTAGGAGCGGGCCACTTCGGGGTGACAAAGACGCTGCAGCGCCTTCGGGCCCGGTTCTACTGGCCCGGCTGTCATCAGGACGTGGAGCTCCACGTTCATCGCTGCGACACATGCACAGCTCAGAAGGGACCAACTCAGCGATCCCACGCTCCCCTGCAGCAGTACCGGGTGGGAGCACCGATGGAGCGAGTGGGAGTGGACATCCTGGGCCCTTTCCCGACCACGGACCGGGCGAACCGCTACGTGCTGGTCGCGATGGATTATTTCACTAAGTGGCCAGAGGCGTACGCGGTCCCGGATCAGAGCGCCGCTACGACGGCATCAAAGCTGGTGGATGAAATGTTCTGTCGCTTTGGCGCACCGGAGGAGCTGCACAGCGATCAGGGTCGGAACTTCAAGGCGGAGGTCTTCGGAGAGGTCTGCAAATGGCTGGGCATACGGAAGACCCGGACCACCCCACTGCATCCACAGAGCGACGGCCTGGTCGAACGATTCAACCGGACCCTCACCACCCAGCTCGCTATCCTAGTGGACCAGCGACAGCGAGACTGGGACCTGCATCTGCCTTTTGTTTTGCGGGCATACCGGACGGCTGCTCAGGAATCTACCTGGTGCACCCCTGCGGCGCTCATGTTTGGACGCGAGCTGCGCACACCGGTGGATTTGATATTCGGTTGCCCCCCTGAGCCGGAGGTGGAAGGAAAACCTGGATTGGATTATTTTTTTTGTTTGAAAGAACGTCTCCACACGGTGCACGAGCTGGCTCGAGAGGCCCTGGCAGCGGCAGGGGGTCGGCAGAAGCGAGCGTACGACTCCCGCTGCCAGGGGAGGGACTTTGCACCGGGAGATCGAGTCTGGGTTTTCTGCCCTGAGAGGAAGAGAGGACGATCACCGAAGCTGGCGAGCCAGTGGTCGGGGCCATGCGTGGTCCTGGAGAGACTGTCAGATGTGGTGTACAGGGTGAGGCTTAGAAAAAGGGACCGGGTTGTGGTTCTTCATCGTGACCGTCTCGCCCCGTATCGGCCATCTGCACCGCTGGTGGACGAACCGGAGCTTCCATCCCGGCCCGATACCCCGACCGAGACCCAGATGGACACTAGGGGGCCTGTACGTGTTGGCCACCGGCGCCGAAGACCGCCCCAACACCTGGATGAGTTTGTATTGGACTTTTAAATTGGACTTTAATTTTTCTGGGGACAGAAACCAGTCCGGGGGGGGGGGCAGTGTAACGTTGGGGCCATGTTAAGTGAATTTCCCAGCATGCTTTGCCAGTTTGAAACGTTACTGTGTGTGTTAAATGTGTTATTTCTGAGTTATACTGCTGGGTCATTATAACTGCATTATAATGACCCAGCAGTGTTTAGCAGGATTAGGGCAAGATGTATCATGTGTGTGTAACCATGATTCAAACAGGGGTCTGTGAGAATGACCTCCCCTGCTCTGTGTACTAAGTTGCAAGTTGGGGTTGGGGTGTACAAAATAAATCTGGTTGATCACAGCCATCTGCTCCATTTTCTTTGTGTGAACCTTGCAGACGTCACAATATGCAGTCAAAGCATCCAAAATATGTGTGCCACACAAATATGAATTTGGCTAGTATTATCCTGCTCCTTAAACCTGGAAATTAACCTACACTTCCATCCAGCTACCGTCCCATCTCATTACCTCCGCCAAGGAGGTTATGTTTTCATCGGCGTTGGTTTGTCTGTCTGTCTGTCTGTTTGTTTGTTTGTTAGCAAGATAACTCAAAAAGTTATGGACGGATTTTCATGAAATTTTCACAGATTGTCAGAAATGGGGTGTCCTACAGATGATCACATTTTGGTGGTGATCCGGAAAACTGCCACTATGCGAAATGCGATTTTCCTGAATAACTACTGAACCACTAATCCTATCCATGTGAATCCAATTGCAACTCATATGTTTTCATGGTCAAGTAAAATGAAAACATACACACAATAAATGTAGGATTAATATTTATGATGTAAAACACTGTATGGTGGGAACTGTGGCGCTTGGCGGAGGTCTGCGCTCTCCGAGTGCTTTTCTAGTTTATGAATGTCGATCTTAAGATAATTTGCAAAGCTCTCGCCAAAAGACTGGAAAGGATAATTCTGTTTATTATACACCCATATCAAACAGGTTTCATCAAGGGTAGGCACTCGGCTAATAATACACGCAGGCTATTTAATTTAATGGACTACTGCAAGATCAATAACTTAGAAACTACAATCTTGTCCCTGGATGCAGAGAAAGCCTTTGACCGTGTAAACTGGAAATTTCTTTTTATGGTGTTAAACAAGTTCGGGTTTGGTTCATCTTTCATAAACTGGATTAAAATACTATATAGCTGTCCAGCTGCGTTTGTCCAAACAAATGATCAGACTTCCCAAAGCTTTAATCTCCAGAGAGGTAAGGGATAAGGAACTGTACTTATATAGCGCTTTTCTAGTCTCAAAGACCACTCAAAGCGCTTCACTAGTACTAACCCTCTATTCTAAGGGCCTATAGGAAACAGATATCTAGGGACAATTTAGAACAACCAGTTAACCTAACATGCATGTCTTTGGATTGTAGGAGGAAACCGGAGCCCCCGGAGTAGACCCATGCAGCACAGAAAGAACATGCAAACTCCACAGAGAAAGTCTCCTACCCCTGCCAGCCTGGGTATTCGAACCCGGAACCTTCTAGCTGTTAGACAACAATGCTAACCACTGCACCACTGTGCTGTCCCCTGCCTTGGTACTAGGGAGGGGTGTCCACTCCCTCATTTTTTACCATCTTTATTGAACCATTAGCAGCAGCCATATGACAAAATGTTGATATCTGAGGTATCCAAACTGGAGAAAAAGAACACAATTTTTACAATTTTTTGTAAACGTTGGTCCTGAATTAGCAAAATCAATAGTGACAACAGAAGCAAACAACAGTGGTTCTGTAAATGAAATAGAAGATAGAAATCCAAACACAATCTTTTTGGGTGCAGTTACTGAAAAGGAAATTATCGAGACTGTGAGTAAATTTAAGAACAAAAAATCAACAGACTGGAATGAAATTGACATGACAATAGTGAAAAAAGTAATTGAAGGAATTGTTAAGCCACTCACCCACATCTGTAACTTGTCATTTCAAACTGGTAAATTTCCAAACAAAATGAAAATGGCAAAAGTAATACCTCTATACAAAACAGGAGACAGTCATTGTTTCACAAATTACAGGCCAGTCTCTTTACTATGACAGTTCTCCAAAATACTTGAAAAAATCTTCACTAAGAGACTGGATGATTTCATTGAAAAACACAACCTCCTTACAGATAGCCAGTATGGTTTTAATAAATCTACATCTTTGGCACTGATCGAACTTATAGAAGAAATTACTAGTTGTATAGATAAAAAAAAAGTTTGCTGTAGGAGTATTTATAGATTTAAAGAAAGCTTTTGACACCACTGACCACAGAATACTACTAAGGAAACTGGAAAGGTAAGGGATAAGAGGGGTCGGATTGAGTTGGGTGGAAAGTTATCTAAGTAACAGACAACAATTTGTACAAATTGGTGAGCACAAATCACCCTTCATGGACATCACTTGTGGTGTGCCCCAGGGGTCAGTTTTGGGACCCAAACTCTTTATTTTATATATAAATGACATATGTCAAGTATCAAAAATTCTGAAATTTATTTTGTTTGCGGATGACACAAATATCCTTTGCACTGGTGAGAATTTGCAGCAGGTTTTAGAGGTGGTCACAACTGAAATGAAAAAGTTAACGCAGTGGTTCAACAAAAATAAATTATCTCTAAATCTAAAAAACCCCCCAAAGATTATGTTGTTTGGAAATTATAAAATAAATCATGAAATAATGGTAACGATAGATGATACCAGAATAGAAACAGTACAGGAAAATAAGTTTCTGGGGGTGACGCTAGACAATAAAATCTGCTGGAAACCTCACATCAGTCACATCCGGGCCAAGTTGGCAAAATGTATAGGCATACTGAGGAAGACAAGACACATCTTGGACTATAAATCATTGGTCTTACTGTACAATTCACTGTTTCTACCTTATCTTAACTACTGTGTAGAAGTCTGGGGAAACACCTACAAGACCAACCTACAGTCAATATGCACATTACAAAAAAGAGCTATAAGGATAATAAATAATGTAGGCTATAGAGACCATACCAATTCGTTGTTTTTAAAGTCACATGTCATAAAGTTCATCGATTTAGTTAAATTTAAGACAGCACAAGTCATGTACAGGGCAATTAATAATCAACTCCCAACTAATGTACAAAAAAATATTTTATAAAAGAGACAATGATCATAATTTGAGAGGAGACTTAAACTTTACAAAACCCAAGATACGAACAACCAAGAAAAGTATGTGCATATCTGTCTGTGGGGTGGATTTGTGGAACAGTCTGGAGCCGGAACTGAAACTATGTACAAACAGAAATCAATTCAAAAAGAGGTATAAACACTTGGGCTGCACGGTGGCGCAGTGGTTAGCACTGCGGCAGCACAGTTTACCCTTGGCCGGGGGATTGTGGGGATCGTGGGTTCGATCCCAGCCCCCGACCAACAGTGATCTGTGTGGAGTTTGCATGTTCTCCCCGTGTTGCGTGGGTTTACTCCGGGATTTCTCCGGTTTCCTCCCACATGCCAAAAACATGCATGTTAGGTTAATTGGCTGTTCTAAATTGTCCCTAGATATCTGTTTCCTATAGGCCCTTGGAATAGAGGGTTAGTATTAATGAAAGCGCTTTGAGTGGTCTTTGTGACTAGAAAAGCGCTATATAAGTGCAGGTTAGTTAGTAGTTAGTTAGTTAGTATAAACATTATTTGCTGAAGGGATATATGTTAGAAGGGTAGTATTTATATGTACAATTCACTATGCTCACTCTGGGACACTATGGGACACTATGGAATGGTGGGTGGGACAGCACTGTGTATATCTGTGTTGTTTGAGGCTGGTTTTGATATATGGACATCAATGTATGTTAGGATGGATGGGTGTTAATGTTGATATGTACAAAATACAGTTAATTGTTTACTTGGGGTCTTAAATGTGGTAATTTGTATATAATTCACTTGGGTGTATTTATGGAAAAGAAGAGATGGAATTAATAAGTGTTCACTTCTTCCTTCTCCCTTTCGAACACTGTATACTGTTACTTTATTGCATTTGTCATTTGTTTTGTTTTTGTTATACTTTTTTGTTCGAAATAAAGTATCTATCTATCAATCTATCTATCTATCTATCTATCTATCTACAGCTAACTAACTAACTAACCTGCACTTATATAGCGCTTTTCAAGTCACAAAGACCACTCAAAGCGCTTTCATTAATACTAACCCTCTATTCTAAGGGCCTATAGGAAACAGATATCTAGGGACAATTTAGAACAGCCAATTAACCTAACATGCATGTTTTTGGCATGTGGGAGGAAACCGGAGAAATCCCGGAGTAAACCCACGCAACACGGGGAGAACATGCAAACTCCACACAGATCACTGTTGGTCGGGGGCTGGGATCGAACCCACGATCCCACGGTCCCCACAATCCCCCTGGCCAAGGGTAAACTGTGCTGCCGCAGTGCTAACCACTGCGCCACCGTGCACCGTACAAAGACTTATCTACAAGATAAGTCTTTGTGCTGATGATGTATTGGTTTTCCTTGAAAACTCACAAAGATCTCTTCTTCAGACAGTGGCGCTCATTGATAAATTTTCATCATTATCAGAATACTCTATTTACTGGGGTAAATCAATAGTTCTACCTATAAATTGTAATTTCTCAAATACATCTACTATTCCAATACAATCAGGTAATATTAAATATTTAGGAATAGATATGTCCCCCAGGCTCCCAGAGTTATTGCGACTAAGTCACATTCCCCTTTTAAAAACAATACAATATGACCTTACGTGCTAGAGGACACTACCTTTATCACTAATGGGAAGAGTTGCAACTGTTAAAATGATGATTCTTCCTAAAATCAACTATTTGTTATAAATGATTCCTACCCAACCATCAATGGCCTGTTTTAAGTCTCTAGACTCAAATATAAGTAAATTTTTATGGAAGGATAAACCAACACAAATTAGTTTAAAAACTCTTCAAAAAGCAAAAGAATGCAGAGACTTAGATCTACCAGATTTTTAGAATTACTTTTTAGCCAATAGACTGCGGTTTGTTTCAAAATGGACAAAATCAACCCCACTAGGAAACCCATGGTTAGATGCTGAACAGGCTCTCTGCAGGCTGCTAAATATCTCTAACTTACCTTTTATAAGTCCCTGTATTAAATGCTATATTAAACTGTTTTAAAAGCATTAATATCAGTTCCTCTCTGACGGCTTGGTGGAATTTTTTTAAAATAACGGGGTCTTCACTTGTCCCCTGTAAACTCACGTCCATTTGGAATAATCCTGATATCGATATACCGTGTGGTACGCAGGAGCCACTGCCAGGGACAGACTAAGGCTGCAGCGCGTCGTGCGCGCTGCTGAGAAGGTGATCGGCTGCAAGCTCCCATCCCTCCAGGATCTGTACATCTCCAGGACCCGGAGGCGAGAAGGCCGGATCATAGCCGATCCTTCACACCCTGGTCACGCACTGTTTGCTCCCCTCCCCTCAGGTAGAAGACTTCGGTCCATTCAGACTAAAACCTCCCATCACATGAACAGCTTCTTCCCCTCTGCCATCAGACTGCTGAACACTAAGTGACTTCTTAGTGACTCTCGTGCACTATGTACAGCAGCTCAACCAGACTCATGTCAATTATCACTGTTTTCTTTTTGCATTACCAACTGCACTATGAGGTACTCCACAATATCTGCTGCTCGCTAATATATTTAAAAATTGCTTTGTCTAGTATTACTCATTCACATTCTACATTTTATTGCATGTATAGTTTTTTATTTCTATCTTTTATTTTTATCATGTTTAATGTTGCAGCATTGCACCGAGACAAATTCCTAGTTTGTGTACTACATGAACAATGGCAATAAATCTGATTCTGATTCTGATTCTGATATCTTGCAACAAAAGAGGACATTAAAATTTCCACTATGGCAAGAGAAGGGAATAAATAACTTAGAACATCTTATTCAAGGTGGAAATTTTATCCAATTTCAGGAACTAGTGTCACAGTACGACATCAGTGATAAAAAGTATTTTGAATACCAACAGCTTAAATCCATAATAAAAGCAAGATTTAATCTTAATCAGACAGATTTAGAGGTACCAGTTAAGGTGGCAGAGTTTCTAAATCTTTGTTCCCCTAAATTGATATCGAAAATACATGGACTATTATCAAAACTGGATGAGTCTGTATCTCTTCCAATATCAAAATGGGGGACAGACCTATTAATCAATAAGGAGGAAAGTTTCGGGACACAAATATGTTTAAACACTTTTAAGATGACTAAAAACTCTAACTTACAGCTTATACAGTATAAAGTTCTACATAGAATTAATTACACAGGACAAAGGATGTTCAAAATGGGCCTGAGTCACACAAATATCTGCTCTCACTGCATCAGCAACGTTCTGGATATGCATACAGGTCCTGTGCACCTGTTCAAAAGTTCTGGCAGAAGACATGTGAGGACTTGTTGGCATGGTTTGGGTACAGTGTCCCATCCTCACCCACACTTTGCATATTAGATGATTTAAGTGAAATAAATATAGATGCAAGGATTTCACACATGGTTCTCACCGCCTTATGCATCGCAAAGAAAACTAGAAAAGCACTCAGAGAGCGCATACCTCTGCCAAGGCTCCTTCAGTCTCTCATGGATCACCTCCAAAATGTAATGGGTTTTTGTGTAGGTCGAGAGCCACTTGCAGTGAAAACTGCATCAAAGTCTGTCCATTAGTTTTGGAGTATTGTGGGTGACACACTGTGAGAAGAGCCTTGGCTGAGGTATGCATTCCCAGATCAACACCAAAATGTAATGGGTTCCTCTGTAGGCCAAGAACCACCTGTGGTGAAAATTTCATCCAAATCCATCCAGTAGTTTTTGTGTAATCCTGCTGCACAAATACAAGAAAGCCCTTGGTGGAGGTATGCATTCTCAGATCATCACCAAAATCTAATCATCTGTTCCCCGTGCCATTACACACCTTTCCTGAAAATTTCGTCAAAATCCTTTCTTAACTTTTTGAGTTATGTTGGTAACAGACAGACAGACAGACAGAGACAAACGCCGGTAAAAACATTACCTCCTTGGCGGAGGTAGCTATCCTCATGAATTGGAAATCAATAACTTATGCTGGGGTCCTGATTGCTGGGGTCTTTCTGCAACTGTGGGGGTTGCCCCTACAGTTGATAGTGCTATGAGATGACTGTTGTTGTGAAATGGCGCTACATAAATAAAGTTGAATTGAATTGAATTGAGTTGAATTATGCATGACTTATTATAATAACTTACTATTACATTATATTAGCCTGGAGAGATTGTCAGCCTCCTCAAATAATCAGTTGGCAGAATTCAATTCCCTCTGGTCCCCGCTTATTAATTTTATAATCTGAGGGGTGGCGGATGGTGGCTCACTCTCCTTGGCATCATTTTTAAAAATAACGGGGTCTTTGCTCATCCCTTGTAAACTCACACCCATTTGGAATAATTCTGATATCTTGCAACAAAAGAGGACGTTGTGGTGACCCACCACACTCTACAGGGACATTCATCCTTACACTCAGAAGGTCCAGAAGCAGCAGAGGACCATTCACATACGGACAGAGAGCCCCTGGGGGTACAACCAGCACAATGGACTATTGTTTATACATCCCCGGATTAAGGAGGAGACGTCCGGGCGCCATTTGGTCAGACTAATCATATGTATTGACTGACATGTATATCAATATGCTAATGTGCCATGCATTCTCTCTGTTTGTATAACATATAAAAGAGCTGACGATACATGCCTCAAAAAACATGACACAGCACAGTACAGCACTGTAGCGCACAGCGCTACAAGTGCGTCACATTTTGATGGAGGAAATAAAACACTGCAACCTTCCAGCTCGTTGTACCTCGCCTGATCCTATTCCTCCACACTGATGACCCTAGACGTGTCATGGAGCGTCCCTCACCTGACCTTTTCCCTCCACACTGGTGACCTGACGAGAGAGAATGACCATCTGCTCCCTCTCACCGCACTGTGGACACAGAGGACCAGAAAACGCCTGCAACCTCTTCATCCTCACCGTAGCACGTGCTCCGGAGCGCAGCGCTGGGACCGACACGCACCATGAACGGCGACACGAGCGAGCTGAAGGAAGCAGCCTGAACGGGGAAGGACATCGGCGCCGACTGCGTTGATTTCCGCCAAGCTCCCCGAATCTGACTCAACTCATGGCAGCCGACCTCCCGTGCACAGAAGCCCCGCACGCACACCGCAGGATTACGAGGACAGCACAACTGCCAGCTAAGTGGTCACTGCGCCAAGCGCGCTCCACACACAGGGTCAAGCCGGCTCCACAAACCGATACAGCGTCCTCCGCCGCAGCACATGCCAGAGAAACACGGCCGATCGCCAGCCTCGGAGCCTTCAGGGCTGCTCACGCACCTGAAGCAGACATGGAGCCCGCACAAAGGACTTTGTATGGGTTTCCCAGCCACGGCGCACAAGGGGAATTTAGCCAATTGCTGTCCCCGATGGCTTTAGGGCTGCTTCCGCACCTAAAAGCCAGACCGCCAGGTCCCTCACACAGCTGCAGTTGTTTCACAGCCGCTACGCATCCTCGGGGAGTTCGGCCGCTCGCCTTCCCCACATCCTTGCTGGATTGAGCCGTGAGAGGAGTCAAAGACATAATTTTTTTTTTTCACAGCCGCTGTGGATCTCCAGCAGGTTTACCAGGAAAGTCCCTCACCATTGCGGATCCACACACAATTTTTGCGTGGCCCAGACACCGTTGACGTCCCGGGCCGGCACTCACTTACTCCCACCCCCTCCCCCTCCCCCTCCTCCTCCACAGCGCTCTTCCTGCACCTCGCTCCCTAAAGCCGGCCGATCGCCGTCTTGTTCCATTACGCACAACGCGAACCGGCCCCATGCACCCACGGTCTTGACTATTGTCAGAACTGGATGAGTCTGTATTTCTTCCAATATCAAAAAGGAAGACAGACTTATCAATCAATAAGGATGAAAGCTTCTGGACACATGTTTAAACACTTTTAAGATGACTAAAAACTCTAATTTACAGCTCATACAGTATAAACTTCAACACAGAATTCATTACACAGGACAAAGGATGTTCAAAATGGGCCTGAGTCATACATATATCTGTTTCTACTGCACCAGCAACGTCCCGGATAGCTATATGCATGCTATGTGGTCCTGTGCACCAGTTCAAAAGTTCTGGCGGAAGACATGTGAGGACCTGTTGGCATGCCTTGGGTATAGTGTCCCATCCTCACCCACACTTTGCATATTAGGTGATTTAAGTGAAATAAATATACAGGCAAGGATGTCAGACATGGTTCTCACTGCCTTATGCATCGCAAAGAAAACTATCCTCATGAACTGGAAATCAAGAAATAATTTATACATGACTCACTATAATAACGTACTATTAGATTATATTAGCCTGCAGAGAATGTCTGCCTCCTCAAATAATCAATTGGCTGAATTCAGTTCCCTCTGGTCCCCGGTTATTAATTTTATTACCTGAAGGGTGGCGGGCGGTGGCTCGCTCTCCTTGGCACCTCTGGCGGCTGGCTGTGACCCAACCACAAGGGGCCGGGGGTCCTGTTCCGGGATGGCCGTAGGGCTGCGGGGTGGGCCGGGGGGGCCGTAGCCCCCAGCCGGCTGGCCTTGGCTTCTGGGAGGAGCTGGGTCTGGCCCTGGGCCCCTGGTGCTTGGGGGAGGCGTTCTCCCCCGGGCCAGGGTTGGGTGTGCGCCAGTGGTGCGGGCCGGCCCCAGTGCGTCCTTGTGTGGTGGGGTCGTGTCCTTCCTGGGGCCCTGGCGGCACCCTGGAGCAGGTGCCTGCATCCTGGGGGGGTCGCCCTCCCCGTCTTCTTGTGTCTGCGGGTGTGGGTGTGCATGTGTGTGTGTGTGTGTGTACATGTGTGAGAGTGGGCTTGAGTGGGGGCATGTGTGTGAGCAGGTGAGGAAGTGGGTGTGTGTGTTGTGTGTGGGCTTGTGGGGCTGTGTGTGGGTGTAGGTGTGCATGCGTGATAATGAGTGTGTGTGTATGTGTGCACATGAGGGTGGGTGGGTGTGTGTGCGTACGGGTGCGGTTATCTGTGGATGGATGTGTGGGGGTGGAAGATGTGCGTATGGGTAGGAGAACTTCGTTGAGTGGCGGGGGTGGGGCAGTCCATCTAGTGGCATGGTGGTTGGAGATTCAGGGCCTGCTTGTCCCGGCCACCCTGCTGTTGTCTCGCGGGGTGGGGTGCTTTGTCGCATTGCCCCCGGTGTCATTGGCGGCAGGTGTGTATTGGTGCTTGGAGGGGCCGTTGACGTGGGTTGGTGGTCGTGTTTCTGTCGGGCTGCTCCGGGGTGGCTGTGGCTGCGGGGCAGCCTGCTGCTGTTGGTGTGTGTCTGGGGTGGGTGGTTGGTGGGCTTGCATGGGCGCTCGGGGGTGTTGCTTGGCATGTGGGGTGCCGTGTGGGTCAAGCCCATTGTTCACTATTGTGACTATTGTCGTGTATGTTTGTATGTGCAAGATGAGTGATAATGGGTGTGGCTGCTCCATCATGTTTGTGGTGCTGGGAGCACCAGGGAGCAACGTTGGTGGGTTCTGGGCTGCTCAGCTTTGTGGCCTTTGGCCTGGGTTGAGATTTGGGGGCAGTGAGTGGCCTCATGAACCAGTTTGCAAGCTGGCTTCTGTGGGTGGGGGGCAACCTCATTTTTGGACCGCCTCCTTCCCAGTCTTATTTCCTGCCCCCCCTCCCCCTGATTCTGGGAGGAATTACATTTTTTTTAGATACATTTAGGGCTTTGGGGCAGGGATGTGCCACACTGTGTCGGCGAAGGGGATACTAACTAACTAACTAACTAACTAACCTGCACTTATATAGCGCTTTTCTAGTCACAAAGACCACTCAAAGCACTTTCATTAATACTAACCCTCTATTCTAAGGGCCTATAGGAAACAGATATCTAGGGACAATTTAGAACAGCCAATTAACCTAACATGCATGTTTTTGGCATGTGGGAGGAAACCGGAGAAATCCCGGAGTAAACCCACGCAACACGGGGAGAACATGCAAACTCCACACAGATCACTGTTGGTCGGGGGCTGGGATCGAACCCACGATCCCACGATCCCCACAATCCCCCGGCCAAGGGTAAACTGTGCTGCCGCAGTGCTAACCACTGCGCCACCGTGCAGCCACGATGACCAGATACCTCTGCTGCACGATGGGGCTGCCTTCACCTCAATTTTATTTGCATTTTAGACACTGAGGGCTTGGGGGGATGGGGGCCCCGCTGCCTATCGCAGTGGCTATTTTTGCTCCAACCACCATCCCCCCAATTTTAACTGTAATATGGTAGTCCACACATTTACACACAATCACATCATACAACCGACATACACCTACCAGGTGGGGGGCCTGTGGACCCGTCATGTTGTTAAAATACCTGGGTGCTGTTGAATGTAGAGATACAACCAAGGGAGTGAGAGAGGGACTGAATAAGAGAGTAAGTGAAAGTGAGGGAGTGATGAATGGAGGTGATCTGCTGATCAGTCGTTCGGGTGGGCGCTGGGGGAGGGGTCTGCTTCTGTAACTGCGGCTGCCCTGGGGTGAGTCGGCAGGGGGATGGCCACTAGCCTACGCCGGTGGTCTCCCCCACCACTGCCAGGCACTGCTGCACGTTCAGGTTTGCTGCATCTGCATCACAGACACCCTAAGAAATAAGGGTGAATGAGGGTGGGTGAGTGTGAGGGGTAGAGCACGAATGGATGTGAGTAGGTCAGAGTGTGTGAGAGTGCGTGTGTGGGTGAATGTGAGTGGGTGTGGGTGACCCTGAGGGCGAGTGGGAGTGAGATTGAATGGGTACAGAAGTGAGAGAGAATGGGTGGGTCTGGGAGTGTGAGACTGGGTGAGTTAGAGTGAGGGAGTGCATGTGGATGCTTATAAGAGTATGAGGGTGTGAAGGTGTGGGGATGGGTGTATCTACGAGTCAGGAGGTGCTGGATTGAGTGGGGTAGTGCCTCTTGACTATGTGGGCTCCCCTGGACGGGAGGGACTTCTTTGGGCATGGAGGTCCCCAGGGTGTGCAGCAGTGGCGCTGGGGGAGGGACTTGCTGTGGGGGTGCCTGTGGGGGCTCACGCAGGGGGACGTGGTCGCTGGCCTCCTGGGGCCTGGGGCCCGAGGACTGGGATTGGCCCCACTGGGGGGGGTGGGGTGGCAGGCCCGGGGGTGTGGGCCCTCTGCACCGGCCACCTGGCGATCTGGCCTCCCTCAATCGTCTCTCCGGGGGTGGATGCCTGGCTTTCCTGGGGCTTGCTGACCTCAGGCATTTGTGTCCTGTGGGGGTTGGCGGCGCTGCCTCTCCTGCTTGGGGTTCCCGGGGGGAGAGCTCCTGTGACCGCCCCCTCCCCCTTATGTTTCCTGACAAACCACTCACATGCACACACTTATTTTGCGTGCGCTCTCATATATATGCACACAGACGCACACACACAAATGTCTCTCCTTTAACAGGTGCGGATACCAGACTCGTGTTGAGACTTCTTTGGTGGAAGAACCAGTTTGTCTTCTGTTTGTTTTAGTTGTTGGTTTGTTTGTCTTTTTATCTGTTACCTTCCCTTTTCTTTCCCTCTCCACACACTTCCTTTCCCTACTCCCCATCCTGCTGGGTCCTCCATGGGTAAAATAATTTAAATAAAGTATTAAAAGTTTTTACAGGAGGAGTTTATAACAATATACAATACATAGTTAGGTATTGAATAAAGCTCCTTTGGGCAAAGTAAATCTGTTTTGGCACAATAAGGGTAACAGATCTCTGTTCTGCTTACCTAGCCACCTGACAGGACAAGGGGACGGGGGATGTTCAGAGCTGCTAACATTTTGAGGAGTCCTCAAACATATGTAAATTTCACTCTAACATTTGACAAACAAATCCATTCTGTTCAGATTTCATAGATTAATACAACGTAAAGCCCAAATTTGTATGAGAAGAGCTAAACATTTCTCAGATCAGCTAAATCCTACTAGGCAGCACATACATGGTGTACTCCCATAGCTTTAACTCACATAAGCAAACTAACAACCAGCTTCAACATGCTAACCAGCTAACAACAAGCGTCCTCACCTGCCACCTCTACAAATGACTCTGAGTAGTATTGACCAAAGAGGGCGCATGGACCGGTTGGGCAATACCAAGTCTTCAGGGAAGGGGGGTACATTGTTTGATTACTAGAAATGTTACTTTTCGTTGCTTGCAAATGAAAAAATGACAACTTCTTCATATTCACTTGTAGATATTTTTTTTATTAATTATAGTTATATGATCATTGGGGGGGTTATATTGGACAGATTTGATTGGGGGGGCTGGAAGCCCCCCATTCCCCCCATAAATTATGTCTATACGGCAGAGGGAGGAATGAAGTGCTCTAAAATTTCCTGGTAGACGGCTGTGCTGACTTTGGACTTGATAAAATGCAGTGAACCAATACCAACAGATGGTATGGCTCCCCAAATCATCAGTGACTGTGGAAACTTCACACTGGATCTCAAGCAACTTGAATTCTGTGCCTCTCCACTCTTCCTCCAGACTCTGAAACCTTGATTTCCATACGACAGGACTTGGCACCTGATTTGGCAAGACAGTTACTCAATTGCTCTCCCACACAAACATGTTCGCTCACACTCACTGTTTATATAGGGGAGTGGTGATTAACTGGTGAACTGGGAGTCAATTGTAGAGCAGCGCTGAGTTTGAGTTGGAGATGAAGATGGGGACTATGGAGAGGTGTGTGTATGGTGCAAAATGGAAGATTCCAGTTTGTCACAATACACTGTGAGAAGATAGGGCGTTGGCAGCAAAATGTGCTCATGGATCACCTCCAAAATCTAATGGTTTCAGCCATCGCCCAAGAACCAGCTGTGGTGAAAATTTCATTGAAATCCATCTGGTAGTTTTTGTGTAATCCTGCTAAAACTTTGCGAGAAGATCAGGTCTTGGCAGAGGTATGCACTTTCAAATCACCTCTGAAATCTAATGGCTTTATCTTTATGCCAAGGACCACCTGTCATGAAAATGTCATTAAAATTCATCCAGTAGTTTTTGCATAATCCCGCTAATACATTGCAAGAAGACAGGGCCTTGGCAGAGGTATCCACTCTTGGATCATGTTTAATCGGTTCCTCTTTATGCCAAGTTCCACTTTTCGTGAAAACTTCATCAAACTCTGTCCAGTAGTTTTTGGGTAATTCTGACAACAAACAGACAAACAATCTGCCCCGATTACATTAGCTCCTTGACGAAGAAAAATACAGATTGGTAGATTGGTATTGGGCAGCACGGTGGTGCAGTGGTTAGCACTGTTGCCTTACAGCTAGAAGGTTCCTGGTTCGAATCCCCAGGTTGGCAGGGGTTGGAACCTTTCTGTGTGGAGTTTGCATGTTCTCCCTGTGCTGCGTGGGTTTACTCCGGGGGCTCCAGTTTCCTCCCACAATCCAAAGACATGCATGTTAGGTTAATTGGCTGTTCTAAATTGTCCCTAGATATCTGTTTCCTATAGGCCCTTAGAATAGAGGGTTAGTATTAGTGAAAGCGCTTTGAGTGGTCTTTGTGACTAGAAAAGCGCTATATAAGTGCAGGTTAGTTAGTTAGTAGTTAGTTAGAATTAAAATTCAGCTCAACATTGCTGTTGAGCTCAGCTCAACATTAGCTTCACAATAAAGAAAAACTCTCATAAAACTGTCAACTCCACAGTGTGTATTTGTCTGACATTAAAGGGTGAGTTTAATATGATTTCAGTCCCCACCTCTCTTTGGTGTTTTATGCCATCGGTCCAGACTGACTGCAACCAGTGACATTCTTACAAACACATTTCCAGTTATCTCTAGATGTTTGGTTTGATAGGCAGCCGGTGGGTTGGTATGGCAATATGCAATGTGAGATTATGGGGAAGGGGTGTGTGTGTACGCAGATATTTGCTTTCCAAGATAGTAAAGCTGCAGGCGTTAGAATGTGAAGTCGATGCAATCTGAGATGATGTGCAACAACAGTAAAAGGGTCTGGAAATGAAAATGACCTCACTAATGTTTTGACTTGAAGAAAAAAACCACATGAATGTTAAATATGAGGAATGTACAATGTGTGAATGAACCAATAAACAAACCACAATACTTTGTATATGTTCAGAGGGAACAAAATGTGAATTCATTTGTTTAGTTTAATTATCGGAAGTCATGGTTCACTTCCTGTATTAGCTTTTCTTGAGTCTTCAAGTGTATTTCACAGTCTTGAACCAAGCTTTTATTGAGGCACTAAACAAATTGCCGACACAGCAGAAAAGCTTACTTGTTTACTATAAATGGCAGTGATGCAGCATGCCTCTTTATTTGTTGAAAAATAGGCATAAAATTCAAGAGAAAACACACTGTATAAAATATTCTCATATCTGCAGTCCCACAAAGAATATGCAAATCCTAATTAACCATTGAATCATCAAGCAGTACAATTACAACATTGATTACATGCTTCATTCTACATCAGATTATATTTCTATTTTCAACTGTAAAGGCTTTCAGGCAAGAACAGGTAACTGGCGGCCCGTGGGCCACATGCATCCACTGCAGCCCGCCAGGCTGTGGGATCAGCGTTTATTGTGAAGTGCGGTGTGATGACGCCGTCATCCAGTTTCGTCATCACACCACCCTATATACGGGGCGTCCGTCACTCGGGCTTTCTCTTTGCCCAGGATGACTCCGTATGCTGTGTGTTTACTGTATGGTGACCAGTCTGTTAATAAAGAGTAGTTCCAGTGCAACCCCTTCGTCTGCCTCCTTTATTCCAGGTTTGTGGACATAACATTTGGCGACTGAGGATTTATTTATTTAGCGAATGCAAAGTCCTTAAGCCAAGCAGTTGCCTCCTGGTTTGCTGTATGGAGGGTGTGTAATCCTCCTTCCAGTCTTTGGAGCGGGCAAGCCTCTATGATGTGTTCCATAGTTTGCTCCTCTCCACATGCGCACAGTGGGCTAGGGCTACTGCCCCATCTGTGAAGGCTGGCCAAGCAGGGGCCATGTCCAGTCCTGAAGCGATTGAGTGTAGACCACTGTCTCCTTGGGAGGTTGGTGCCCGGGACCTGTTGGTTGGGGTTTATCACCAGCTGTTTGTTTGGGACCTCCTTGGTTTCCCATTCCTCTTGCCAAGCTGTCTGGATGGTAAAGTCAGCTGGGGGAGGGTTTTTCCAAATCGGCCGTCTGGATGAAAGTCGGGCAGTGGGTGGGGTGTAGATATCTGCATGGATTGGTAAGTGAGGAAAATCTTTAACTTTTTGGAGCATCCTTTGAGTTAATGCTGCTCGCCGGATGTGTGGAGGGGCTATGTTTGACAGTACAGAGAGCCAGGGGAGTGGTGTTGAGCGGATTGTTCCAGTTATAGTTCTCATGGTTGAGTTGAGCTGGGTGTCTACATGGTGTGTGTAAGATGACCTGGACCAGACAGGGGCACAATATTCTGCTACAGAGTATGAAAGGGCCAGTGCTGAGGTGCGCAGGGTGGAGACTGCCGCCCCCCATTTTGCACCAGCGAGCTTGCAGAGCAGGTTGTTTCGTACTTTCACCTTAGCAGCCGTCCCCTTTAGATGTTCCTTGAAGGATAAGGTCCTATCAAGGGTCACTCCAAGATAAGTTGGATTTGGGGCATGCTTAAGCTTGAGTCCGCTCAGGTGGATGTTTAGTTCTCTGGCAGCTTTTGCATTGTGGAGATGAAATACACTGGAGACGGTTTTTGCTGGGCTTGGTTTTAAGCGCCAGATTTTGCAGAACTGGTCCAGTTTAGCAAGATCTTCCGTGAGCACCCGTTCCAGTGGTTCAAAGTCTGGTGCTTGGAATGCCAAACAGATGTCGTCTGCATAGATGAATTTGCGGGATTTTGTAGTAGGCAGGTCGTTTATGTAGAGGTTGAACAGAGTTGGAGCTAGAACTGAGCCTTGTGGGAGTTCGTTTTTCTGCATTCTCCATGCACTTGTGTTCTGACTGAGGTGGACTCTGAACCTTCGGTTGGTCAGCAGGGTTTTTATAATTGCTGTTGCCCAAGCAGGGATCGCCTTTATAAGTTTCAGGAGGAGGCCTTTGTGCCAGACCGTATCATAGGCGGCTGTAAGATCGAGAAACACAGCCCCTGTCTTCAGTCTGCTCTCGAAGCCATTTTCAATGAAGGTGGTTAGGGCCAGTACTTGTTCTCCTGTACTGCGGTCCTTGCGGAAACCTGCTTGATCCACACTTAGAATATCCTCTATTTCTGGGGAAATGCGTTGCAGTATTAGGCGCTCCATGATTTTGTAAGGAACGCTGAGTAGGGAGATTGGGCGGTAGCTTGCTGGTAGTTTGTGGTCTTTGCCAGGTTTTGGGATGGCAATGACCTTTGCTGTCCGCCATTTCTTTGGGATTGAGTTCGTTTGTGTGATCCTTGTGCAGAATTGTGTCAACCAGGTTAGGGCTCGGGGGCCAAGATTCTTCATGAATTCTGGGAAGATGTTATCGTATCCTGCTGCCTTTCCACATTTCAGGCCCTGTAGGACTTTCTCCAGTTCAGCAGCCTCGAAGGGTTCAGGGTTCGTTTCCTCTACAGGCATTTTTTGGTGTTTTTTTAGCTCAGTTGTAACTGCTCTTCTGGTGTCTTTGTCTTGGGGTGCTTTGGCGATAGTCAGTAGGTGGGATGCAACTTGGTTGGGTGTGACGGATGATCGGCTTTGGCTAGGGGGCTTCTGTGCAGCTCCTAGGCGACGGATGAGGCTCCAACATTTCCTGCTAGAGTGGGTAAAGCTCCGGTCAGCAACTGTCTCCTCCCATTTCTTTCGCCGGGCTGTATTTAGCGATTCAATGAGATGGTCTGCTATCTCTGGGTCCCCTGATGTTTGATAGGATTGTAGGAGGGCAGCACTTTCTCCGTCCAAACATGGGACATAGAGGGGTCGGTAGCCTCGTGGGATTGCAGTATGGGCAGCCTTGAAGATTGCGCTGCAGAAGCGGTTGTATGCTTCATCTACAGTGATGGTGTGGAGTGGGATGGTAACAATGCTCCGGTCCAGAGTTTCACTGAATTTCTTCCAGTTGGCTTTGCGGAAGTTCCAGCGCATCTTCCTTGGGCTGTATATGACTGGAAGTTGTAGGCCAATGTGTACAAGCAGGGGCCGGTGTTGGCTGTGTGGAAAATCATCAAGAATGAGGATCTGTGTAGGATATGGCTCCCCATTCAAAGAGCTGACCCAACACAGGTCAGGAGAATAGTCCTTCTTCCACCTAGCAGAGTGGAAGGTTCCTCTTTGTTTGGGGTCGTATATCAAAGCGAGGTCATTTCTGGATGCCCAGTCTGAAAGTGCCTCCCCATCACTGTCCACTGCTGGGTACCCCCAGTCAGGGTGATGGCTGTTAAAGTCCCCCACATAGATGGCAGGGTGGGGTAGGGTGGGTAAGACCTGCAGATCCCAGTTGGCATTAGGGGGCTTGTACACATTGACAATATGGAAGCCACCAATGATTATGGTGTCTGAGAAATGTGTTGTTATGTGTTGTTATCAGGTGATTTGCTTCAACTATGTCTCTTTGCCCAGGATGACTCCGTATGCTGTGTGTTTACTGTATGGTGACCAGTCTGTTAATAAAGAGTAGTTCCAGTGCAACCCCTTCGTCTGCCTCCTTTATTCCAGGTTTGTGGACATAACATTTGGCGACTGAGGATTAACCAATGGAGGTGTGAATTACAACGCTGCGACCTTTCCTGGAGCTTCCCAGTGAGCTGCCAGTGCCATGGCCTCGCTGGTTGGAGGCCTTCCAGACCTACATCGCGGCTTTGGACCTTGCGAAGCAAGATTAGGTGAGGACATGAGTGCTTCTTGTCCACAACCTGGGTTTCAAGGTCCAGCGGATTCTGTTCACGCTCGGCATGGCGGACACGTACGAGGATATTGTGAAGCTACTAGCTAACCACTTTACCATGTCAGACAGCATGACAGTGCGAGAAATTTGCTTTCGCCAGAAATGCCAAAGGGTCGGTGAGCCAATTCAACAGTTCGTCGCTGACCTCAGACAGCTAGTGTGTGCCGTTTTGGGCCATTGGAAGAGCAGATGGTGTGGGACCAATTCGCCGAGCACACGTGTAGCGCTGGGCTACGTGCTAGTTTGTTAATGGCACCTAATGACTTAACGTTAGCTAAAGCAGTCAACCTAGCCCTCCAGTTAGAAGCTGCGGATAAGTTAGCTTTGGAGCTCAAGATGGAGATGACGATGACGTCGGCGAATGTGGTGGACTTGGAGAATGATGAAAGCATAGACGAGGACTATGAGGCTTATGCCATGAGCTGAAGGTCTGCCCCGAAAAGCCCCGTTTGCGGGGGGTTGTGGGTCCTCAGCGCATCAGTTTAAAGCGAGAGCGTGCCCGACAAGAGGGAAGTGATGCAGTAAGTGTGGGCGCTTAAACCATTTCGTCAGAGTGTGCCCGTTTCCAGCAACGTGGAGCCCGCCAAGACAGACAGCCCACCCGCCTATAATGACCGTTCACTCGGTGAGTCCCAGCACCAATGGGTATTCTTATTGTATGGTGCAGTTGGATGGTGTGGCTTTACTGCTCGCCACGGCGGCGGTGCAGTCAATGCTGAATTGGGCCACGGTGAAAAAGTTTTTTCCATGTCACAGGATCAGGAGTTACCCAGTGCCACTGTACTGCAATGGCGGGACTGTGGAGTTGACTGTTCGCTACAAAAATGAAGTGGTGCTTGACTTCACGTTCCAGGTGGTGGCACATGGCAATAACATTATGGGGTGTGACCTGTTCTACGGACTAGGTTTCACCATCAGGGACAGCGCTGGGTCTGAATGGTCTGGGTGTGGACACTAGAATTCGCCGGCCCCGGTGGATGATGACATTGTAGTTTGGGATGAGGTGCTTTTGGACAGTGCCAGCACCAGGGCGCTCACACCCATTTCCGTGGAGGAACCGGATGGGTTCAGTACCTGCGCTCGGCTGGAGGTAGTGGTGGGGGGGAGTGGGCGAGTGAGGCATCCGGCCTGATGAGCAACACCAGAGAGGCACCGGACTCTTTCAGTGCCCATGTTGGATTTTGGCTAAAAACGGGTGAGAGGTCCGCTGCTATGGAGGTGTCTGCTGCATTGACTCGGCGAAACGACAGGGTCAGACAAAAGGTGAACATGGAGCTGCCGCAGATACAACAGCATGTCAAACCAAGCAAGGTGCCACTCCAGGTCATGGACTACTACCACTACTACTAACCTGCACTTATATAGCGCTTTTCTAGTCACAAAGACCACTCAGAGCGCTTTCACTAATACTAACCCTCTATTCTAAGGGCCTATAGGAGACAGATATCTAGGGACAATTTAGAACAGCCAATTAACCTAACATGCATGTCTTTGGATTGTGGGAGGAAACCGGAGCCCCCGGAGTAAACCCACGCAGCACAGGGAGAACATGCAAACTCCACACAGAAAGGTTCCAACCCCTGCCAACCTGGGGATTCGAACCAGGAACCTTCTAGCTGTAAGGCAACAGTGCTAACCACTGCACCACCGTGCTGGACTAGGTTCAGGTTTGAATTCAATTCAATTCAACTTTATTTATATAGCACCATTTCACAACAACAGTCATCTCATAGCACTTTCAACTATAAGGGAAACCCCCACAATTGCAGAAAGACCCCAGCAATCAGGCGGTCCCCTGTGAGCAAGCACTTGGTGACGGTGGAGAGGAAAAACTCCCTTTTAACAGGAAGAAACCTCCAGCAGAACCAGGCTCAGGGAGGGGCGGTCATCTGCTGCGACTGGCTGGGGGGTGAGGGGATAGAGAAGACGAAAAGAACAGACATGTAGAAAGCAAACAGCACAATGGGGGCTCAATCTATGGTATTATTATTATTATTATTATTATTATTATTATTATTATTATTATTATTATTATTATTATGGGATTCTATCTGTGATTGGTCTCAGGCTGAAGACCTTTGAGACAGTGGTGGAGGGGAGGACACTGAACAAACTGCAGTCAATCATAAACAATCCTGATCACCCGCTCCACCACACGCTGGACAGACAGCGGAGAACTTTCTCCAGCAGACTGCTACAGCTCCGCTGCTGAATGGTCAGGTTCAGTAAATCTTTTCTGCCACATGCCATTTCACTGTACAATAACTCACTCTAATGTTGAATTTTGGTCATAACAATGCTTCCACACTGCACCTATAGTCTAATTGGTACCTCAGGTTTCACCCTGGGGCTTATAGTCCTTCTTTGTACAGTCAGTTCTATCCATAGATTCATAAGGATCACCATCATCAATGCATACAGGGCCAAGGTAGAGAATCTGCTGCTGTGGTGCCAAGCAAACAACCTGAAACTGAATGTCCAAAAAAAACCAAAGAACTCATTCTGGACTTCAGGAAGAACAGGCAGGATCACACTCCTCTCCTCATAAATAGTGACCACACGGAAAACATCCCTGCCTTCAGGTTCCTGGGCACCTACATCTCCTCTGACCTCTCCTGGACTGTCAACACCAAGGCCCTGGTGAAGAAAGCCCAGCAGCGGCTGCACTTCCTCTGTGTCCTGAGGCAAAACAACCTGGGCCAGAGGCTGCTGCTGGCCTTCTATCGCTGCTCAGTGGAGAGCGTGCTCACTTACTGTCTGGGTATGTGGTACGCCAGCTCCACGGCAGAGAACAGGAAGGCTATGCAGAGGGTCATCAACACCACCCAAAAAATTATCGGCAGCCCTCTGCCCTCCCTGGAAGACATCTCCAGAGCCTCCTGTCTTAGAAGGCTCAAGGCCATCACAGAAGACCCCTCACATCCCACCCACCACCTGTTTGACCTGCTTCCCTCTGGACGACGGTTCAGATCGATCAGGTCCCACACCTCCAGACTGACACAGTTTCTTCCCCTGGGCCATGCGAACTGCAAACAGTCAGAGGCCCCACCCCCTCCCTCTGAACGCTCACATGCACAGAATTGAGGACCTTTTAATTATTCCTATAACTCACCTGTCGTTGCACTCCTCACTTTCATGTATATTGACCCATCTGCGAAATCACTACTGTACATATTTTCCATAATCCTTGGGCCATTTTACTCAATTATGTGTTTTGCACTCCACACTCTTATGTATATATTCCACACGCAAAGCCACTACCATACCTGTGTATATACCAATGGGCAATTTATAGTTTTTACTTTTATTTTTATTTCAGTCGTATGGTTGATTGTGTGTTCTGTAACTGTTTTATTTCAAATTCTTCTCACTTATTTTATTGCGCAGTAGCCTGGTGGAGCACCCACAATTTCGTTGTGCTGTACAACTGTACAAAGCCTATTCTATTCTATTATATCTATTTAACCTAGTAGTAGCCTATGTAGTATAGTATAAAGATATCTAAGCATTTCTACTTCCCTGGATAACTCCTTTTTCTATTATGCTGTATGTATTCCTGTTGGTTTGGGTCGTTGACTGTGTCAAGTTGCTGCTACACTGTAATTTTTCAGTTTGGAATCAATAAAGTACATCTATCTATCTATCTATCTGTCTGTTTGTCTGTCTGTCTGTCTGTCTATCTATCTATCTATCTATCTATCTATCTATAACGGACTGCACCCAGAGTCAGTGAAAATCCTGGGTTAGGGCACTGACAGAAGTTACTGACCAAAGTCCCTGAAACAGATGTTAACCCAGGGTATCCATCCATCCATCCATCCATCCATCCATCATCCACCCATCCATCTTCCACTGCTTTTCTGGAAGTCCAAGTTGTGGAGGCAGCAGTACTGAGCTCCTCACCCTATCAGGACCAGGCCGGGATCATTCCAAAGGAGTTACATAGGTCTGCCCTCCAGTGGGCACACCACCTGCAGGAGGGATCATGGGAGTCCGGTGCTATGTGGATCAGGAGGCGGTCTGATCCCAAGCTTCCTAAACCCAGGGTATGTTTTTCAAAATACAGATACAAGCACCCAGCCATACACACTGTAAAATAAGGGTAATGGCTAATAATTCAATTCAATTCAATTCAATTCAGTTCAACTTTATTTATATAGCGCCATTTCACAACAACAGTCATCTCATACATAAGTTAGGCTACTGTGAAATGACCCATATGTAAACTTGTTACTTTAAAGAAGGCCATCACAAAGCCCTGATCTCAATCCCATTGAAAATTAGTGGGGATAGATGTTTGAGAGCAAGGCAGTCTACAAACCTGACTCAGTTCCACCAGTTCTGTCAGGAGGAATGGGCCAAAATTCCAGGCAACTATTGTGAGAAGCTTGTAGAAGGAGACCCAAAACGTTTGACTGAAGTCATATATTTTAAAGGCAATGCTACCAAATATTAATTAAATGTATATAAACTTCAAATGCTGAAGAAAGTCATACAAATTCTAAAAAAAAAATTAGCAAATATAAAAAATATTTAGCAAATAAAAATAATTTTGGAAATCCTAACTAACCTAAAACAGAAAAAGTTGTGCCTGATTTAATGTCAGACAGTGAGGAAAAAATAGTTTCAGTGTCTTTTTATACCGCATATGTAAACTTTTGGTTTCAACTGTATGTGAAAATTTGTTCACATCAGGCTTCGTTGTTATCATGTGGTCACAATTGGTCTGCCTCAGTTTCTCTTGGGTCCTTCTCAAGCTCTCATGTTATTTTATATAATTCGTGTACGATCTTGTAATTAGAACCTTGCTCTTAATACGTGCCAGATCAAAACAAAGATGGAGTGGATGGGGATTGCTGCAAGGCTCCGCCCGCACTGCATCCACAGCGGACTGCATCTGGAGTCAGTGGAAATCCTGGGTTAGTCTCTAACTGCTATCCCTGTCAACTCGAACGTTAACCTGAGGCACAGGTGACCAAATTGACGAGCTAGAGTTGTATTTATCATCACAATCAGAGACTCATAATCAGAGACTTGTAATCCCTCTGTGGTGATAGCATAATCCAGGTCGTCACTGGAAATGAGAATTGGTTCTTAACTGACCTACCAGGTTAATTAAAGGTTAAATAAAAAACATAAAAATAATCGCGGCTGCATGAAGGAATCCCACAAAGCAGCTAACAAGCTAACTAGCCCTGGCACAAATTAGGTGATCCACTTCTACAATGGGCCCACCATCATTAAAATGGGTGGAGATTAGAATCAGAATCAGAATCAGAATCAGGTTTATTGCCATTGTTCATGTAGTACACAAACTAGGAATTTGTCTCGGTACAATGCTGCAACATTAAACATGATAAGATAAGAGAAATAAACTATACATGTAATAAAGTGTAGGATAAGCTGGAGTGGTGGCATCATTTCAATGTGCTTTGGTTCTCATGTTCCAACTTGAGCCAGTCAAACACAATCATTAATGACAGGTAGGTAGACTAAGGTGAACGCTGACAAAGTAAAAGGGTTGTGTTTTGTTTTTAAGTTTTTGTATAGATAGTTATTCCACTCTTTCAGATCACTGAAAAGAATTTAATGTCAGCTTTAAATAGAAGAAACTTTCATATGAAATATTGACAGCAGAAATGGGTAGAGTTTATAGAAATTCTATTAAAGTGAAAGTGTTATAATGTGATATTAATTCTTCATGTACAAGAAAAAGTACTCAGAAAACATATTTGAGTAAGACTAGAGGAGTATCTGCTAAAAGTAACTGGAGTAGTGAGTACTGACTTTGCCCTTGCAAATCTGTGATATTTTTTATTTGATCAAACTTGTGGCTATTCTTAAAAAAAATTACTCTTTCCTCCTAAATTTGAATCTTTTTTCCAAATACAGTACATCATTATTTTTTAGGATAAATTTTAATCCTTTTCTCATAAAATGTACATTCTTGTAGTTAAATTTAATGTGTCTCCATCATATAAATTTATAATTACTGCTAAAATGACTAAATATGTAGTCATTTTTGATTACACTATAAACAAGTGCATTTCTGACCTGTTTTCAAAGTTACTCAGCATACTACCAAATGTACTTGAGTAAAAAGACACATTTTTCTTTAAAAATCAAATCATGAGAAAAAAGAATTCTCCAGTAAAACTACTTACAAAAGAACCATTTAGGGAAAAAGGTTACTTGAGTGCATGTAATTAATTATCACCCGCTTCTGATTGACAGACTCATTTAAATGTGTAGCTTGTTACAACTATATTATTTTGTAAATACAGTTAAAAAAAATTGAGGTTAATTAAGAAATTTTGTGAATGAACTGGAAAACAAAAACGTTTTACCTTGTTCTTTCTACATCACCCAGAGGTTGTAATTTCTCTCGTTTCCCATGTTATTATGGTGGAGAGTGGAAGCAATGTGTACAGTAACCTCACACATTGTATTGTGAGTGACCTTTTCTTTTCAAGTGTTTCTCTACTGCTTCAAAGAGTTCAGTTTCCTCCTGTTGCCATGGGAATCGCAAGTTAAGACTATAGTTTTGTTTTTAACGAAGATGAAAGCCCATGGCCAATGATCTGAGGATGAAGAGAAATCAGTAGTCTTACAAATAGCTCTGACTGCTGTTGGTAGATGTACTGTAGCATGAACAGAAGCTATCTGGAACTGAATAAGCATGGACTAATAAGTCAGTTTAACTAAGTAAACACACAGCTGTTATAATAATTATATTCCATAAATTATTTACGGAGCTTTATTACATTCAGAGTCGTTTACATAAAAGGCTTACGGCACTCACCTGCTTGCCAGGTGGCTCCCGCGATGAAACAGGCAGAGCCTCTTCCGCCCACTTCCTTTATACCCCGGGCAGCATCACCACCGGAAACCGGCAGTAAGCCACCCTGTTCTAGCCCGTGACCAACCCGGCCGCCATCTTAGTAATACAGCCAGTTTGCATACACAACATTTTTCCCCCTTCAAAATGCCAAGCGCACAGCTAGCCCTCCCCAATTTGCTTCCCGACTCACACTCTAAAACAAAACAATTACAGAAACAAAACTTCCTATCCATGCACACAGCTAAGGCTGGGGGGCCAGGTAGACTACCAGCACCCCCATACGGCTGGGCGGATTATTCTGCCGCCAAACATTCAAAACAAAGCCGTGTTTCTAAAACAATCAGGGAACAGCTCTACATAAAAGACATACAAAACTACAAAATACACAACGACTACTGGCGCCCCCCACCCCAACACTCACCCCACAATGAGTACATCATACTACATGTCAAACGTTGGGTATGTAAATCTGCACGAATAAACATCTTCAACGGAGTAAATACACCCCACCACCCCAAACTCGGGCATAAAACTAACACACTAGTAGGATCCAGTTTCAACATATCCATTTAACTACTGTCATTAGTTAGTTAGTTAGTTAATCCCTTCACACCTGAAGGTGTATATGGGCGGCACCTATCTCCGTTTCTCTGACCCTAGGCCACACAGCTACTGTAAGTAGTGAAAGCTACAGCGGGGGGTCAGTCCTCTGGTAGCTCTGTGTGTAACTTTACTTTCCCCATTCCATTATGCGGAGCACCACGCTAGAAGGCAGAAAGCACCATTTTTATATGGTCTTTGGTATGACCCGGCCGGGATTTGAACCCCTGCCTCCCGGGTGTGGGGCGGATGCTCTACCAACTGAGCCACCACTCCGGTTAACTACTGTCATTGAGCCAATAAAATCCCACATTTACAATTCAGGTACCTCAAAACAAAAAATTAACTCCCAGGTGCCATAAAACACCCCACTTCTTACTTTTCTCTTCTTTTTTTTTTATAATTTAAATCAGGGTACCAAACCAGCAGCAAAACAAACATATCAGGACCAGAACAAAAGCACACATAAAGAGAAAATAAAGACATAACAGCACTCTCAGTCCTTAGACGGGTCCTTCTCCAGCCGCTTCCGTCTCTTGACCTCAGGGCTCCCATTGTGCCGCTTGTTCCCCTCCACTCGGCGTAACTCATTCGGATGCCTCCAGGTCTGGTCAGACAAGCGCTGATAACCGTCACTCCGAGCAGCACCCACCTGGAACCGTCTCCTCTCATCGCGCCGCTCACGCAAACAGTGATCTCCTCTCATCTGGGCCTCAACCTTGGGCTGCACCATGTCTCCGACCTGCAGGGATACCTGTGTCTTCTTCCTCCGGTGATTTTGGGTCTGACTGGTCTCCACCAACGATCCGATCGACTTGTAGGCCCGGTCCGTGCCATCCATGGTAGACCGTCTTCCCAAGTGATGTATCAACCCTTCTGGATCCAGCATGAGCACCTCGTACTTACAGGCCACCTCTGGGGCCCAGTTGTGCCATCCCGCACCCTCATCTAGGGTATCAGACAGACTGGCATCGGGTTCAACCCACGGCAGCATCGCACGGTGCTGAACATGCTCTCCGTCATTACACATGTCCAGCCAGTCCAATTCCCTCACCTCCACACCATCCACCAGTGGAGTCGGTCGGCTCCACAGTCCACAGCCTGACCACTCCTCAACTGACACACTGGCAATCGAAAAACTCAGGCTATAAAAGAGATTACACCCCATGATGTTAACCCCCGCAGCGGTGACATGAATGCGGGCTCGGGGCACAACAACAGACTTATAACAGGCTTCATCTTCCACAAACCCCAAAATTGCCAGTCTGTTCCATCCATAGCCATAATAATCTCTTCCTTGTTGTTTAATCTGCCGGTGGGGAAACAAACTGTTCACGGTCCCCAGGTTCAACACTGAGATAACAGCTCCAGTGTCCACCAACAGTGGAACCATGACACTGTTAAGCATGACATTGCACCCGACCCTCCCCGTTGTCTCTGGGGAGACCATGTGTACTATAGTCGGAGTCTTCTGCGCAGCACCCGGTTCCTTCCTACGACTCCTGCGTTCGAAGTTAGCGCATGCCCTGGCAAAATGGTCCCGCAAACCACACTTACCACAACGCTTTCCTTTCACTGGGCACACACTGGCCTTATAGCGGTGAACAGGGGACCCACAACCGTAGCAACGTGGCGTACCTGGGGCGGACCTTATTTTAACCACAGAGGCATACGAATCCTCTTCGGCATCACCATCACCAGGGTCCCAAAACTGCCTTAGTGCAAGACTCATCCTCACCCAGAAAAGCCCCTTCAGGAAGGCCTCTCATGATGGTCTCTGCTGCCTCGAACCGTTGGGCGAGCTCGATAGCCATGGCCAATGTAATCTCTCCGGGACACTCCAACAATCTGGACCGGACCGCTGTACAGCGAACATGCTCCGCTAGTTGGTCCCGAATCATCTCCTCTTCCAGGCGTTCGAAATCACACCCCCTCGCCAGCCTCCGGAGATCTTCAATGAATGCCATCACTGGTTCTCCCAACCACTGGCGGCGCTGTCGAAACTGGATGCGCCAGACCGTGAAGCTCTCCGGCGCGCGAAAATGGCACGCAATCAACTCCACCACACTACACACACTAAATTAAGAAAGTAAACACAATGAAACTATATCCTGATATAAATATCCAAATTTGATGTTAACTTTACTTTAAACAGATTTACAGCTGTGGACAAAATTGTTGGTACCCCTCTGTTAATGAAAGAAAAACCCACAATGGTCACAGAAATAACTTGAATCTGACAAAAGTGGTAATAAATAAAAATTCTATGAAAATTGGCCCCTGCTTGGCCAGCCTTCACAGATGGGGCAGTAGCCCTAGCCCACTGTGCACATGTGGAGAGGAGCAAACTATGGAACACATCATAGAGGTTTGCTCACTCCAAAGACTGGAAGGAGGATTACACACCCTCCATACAGCAAACCAGGAGGCAACTGCTTGGCTTAAGGACTTTGCATTCGCTAAATAAATAAATATGAAAATTAACCAGTGAAAATCAGACAATGCTTTTGAAATGTGGTTCAACAGAATTATTTTAAAAAACAAACTCATGAAACAGGCCTGGACAAAAATGATGGTACCCCTAGAAAAGATTGAAAATAATGTTACCATAGGGACATGTTCAACCAAGATGTGTCCTCTAATTAACATCACAGGTGTCTACAAACTTGTAATCAGTCAGTCGGCCTATTTAAAGGGTGACAAGTAGTCACTGTGCTGTTTGGTGACATGGTGTGTACCACACTAAACATGGACCAGAGGAAGCAAAGTAGAGAGTTGTCTCAGGAGATTAGAAAGAAAATTATAGACAAGCATGTTAAAGGTAAAGGCTATAAGACCATCTCCAAGCAGCTTGATGTTCCTGTGACTACAGTTGCACATATTATTCAGAAATTTAAGATCCACGGGACTGTAGCCAACTTCCCTGGACGTGGCCGCAGGAGGAGACGGATAATATGAATGGTAACAAAAGAGCCCAGAACAACCTCTAAACACATTCATGGTGAACTCCAAGGTCAAGGTACATCAGTGTCAGATCGCACCATCCGTCGTTGTTTGAGCCAAAGTGGACTTCATGGGAGACGACCAAGGAGGACACCACTGTTGAAAACAAATCATAAAAAAGCCAGACTGGAATTTGCCAAACTGCATGTTGACAAGCCACAAAGCTTCTGGGAGAATGTCCTATGAACAGACAAGACAAAACTGGAACTTTTTTGGCAAGGCACATCAGCTCTATGTTCACAGACGCAAAAATGAAGCATACCAAGAAAAGAACACTGTCCCTACTGTGAAATATGGAGGAGGTTTTGTTATGTTCTGGAGCTGCTTTGCTGCATCTGGCACAGGGTGTCTTGAATCTGTGAAGGGTACAATGAAATCTCAAGACTATCAAGGTATTCTAGAGGGAAATATGCTGCCCAGTGTCAGACAGCTTGGTCTCAGTTGCAGGTCATGGGTCTTGCAACAGGATAATGACCCAAAACACACAGCTAAAAACACCCAAGAATGGCTAAGAGCGAAACATTGGACTATTCTAAAGTGGCCTTCTATGAGCCCTGATCTAAATCCTATTGAACATCTGTGGAAGGAGCTGAAACATGCCGTCTGGAGAAGGCACCCTTCAAACCTGAGACAACTGGAGCAGTTTGCTCCTGAGGAGTGGGCCAAAATACCTGCTGAGAGGTGCAGAAGTCTCACTGACAGTTACAGAAATTGTTTGATTGCAGTGATTGCTTCAAAAGGTTGTGCAACAAAATATTAAGTTAAGGGTACCATTATTTTGTCCAGGCCTGTTTCCTGACTTTGTTTTTTAAAATAATTCTGTTGAACCACAATTCAAAAGCATTGTCTGATTTTCACTGGTTAATTTTCATAGAAATTTTATTTATTACCACTTTTGTCAGATTCAAGTTATTTCTGTGACCATTGTGGGTTTTTCTTTCATTAACAGAGGGGTACCAACAATTTTGTCCACGGCTGTAGACATTGTTAAGTCTGACCTAGGGTGTCCTGGTGCCAGGTGCACATATGGACACCCTTATGCTTGAACATGGTATTCAATATGGAAAAACTGTGGTTAGCACAGAACTCCAATAACTGAACACCACTCGGGTTCAGACTGGGCAGGCCATTCTTCTCAATAATTTTCTTACGCTTAAGTAAATGAGTGGCTATGCTTTGTTAAAATATAGCTACTGGCTATTCTACTTACACTGTAACACATCACAACCCCATTCAGATAATTGAATTTACATCTTTTTTTTTAAATTGCCCTGACAAAGTATTTTAATACTGAACTCAATTTTATATATTTTCCAACATTAAAAACAGAGTGATTAGTGGTCTAGACAAGTTGTGAGTTCATTTAACTTATTTATTTAAGTTTTACTATCAAACCTAAAGTGAATATTCTGCATGGTGAATTTACTTTGGCCAATGCAAATATAAACAAATCCACCAAAATTTCACTCTGTGCTTGTTTACAATAGCCAATTAGCATTGACATTCTGAAGAAAGTGGAAATGAGTATGAATAAGCAGCTGATGAAACTGGACACCGGTCAGCCACAGAACTCAAAACAGTGGCTATTTGGATGCAGTTACTGGAGAAGATATTGAAATTATCCCAACTGTGTGCATTGCTGGATAAAGCCCCTGTCACACCTTGTTGATTTAGAGATCATTTGTCAACGTTTACAAAACTGGTGAGTACGCTGGTGTATGTCTAAAAAGTTAAGGGTAAGTTTTGTATAAGTTAGGAGCACGCTGAAGCATGCTGGTATACATCGTAGTATGGTGAGGTCATCGGAAAATTTTCAGCATGCTGCGTATGGCTCATATGTCCCGCATACGTGGGCGATAAGTTCTTTGTAAGTTATGCAATAGTTCACACAAGTTACTTGTAAGTTAGTCATAAGTTGAAATACATTGCGATAAATGTCTAACGTACCAAAAACTTATTTCTGATCTATGAGTAATGCGCTTTAAACCTACGTGTAACTTACGGAACGTGTTTCTAACTTACAGCTGGTGTATTAATGGTGTATTGGCAGCATTGGTTCACGGGAGAAAACTGTCAAGACTCCATGGTGAGCAGATGTCCATGTCAAACTGGTCTTGTTCTTCTATTCAGACAAAGTAAAGAGATGTTTCATACCTTGACATTTTTCACATGTAGACTGGGTGACACCTTAAGAGCTGACTCAAGTGCTTTCCTTGTATCCCAACTTGTGGGTGTGCTCTGATCATTTTGTAATAGGTTTGTAGAAATATTTGACTAATAATATTGTTGAAGAGTCTGTGATGCTCTATGGACGTTTTCACAGATTCACCTGCTCTCTGTCCTGATCAGCTCAGCTGCTGCCTGCAGCCAACACACACACACACACACACACACACACACACACACACACACACACACACACACACACACACACACACACAGAGCTAAACATACGTACTTGTTCATGTAATGGGACCTATAGGGGACTGTCAGAGCCAACTTAAGTGTAACACTTTCAAGCTACAAGATACTATGAAGATCCAAATCGCAGCTTAGCCCTCCTTGCCATGTTTTTACCTTTGACTGCAGTCTGTACCATCAGCTCATAGGTAAGCCAAAATGTCAGAACACCAGAGGAGGTGGATCCAATCAGCTGAGGAGATTGCCTGAAGCACAGAGCTCAGCTGGTTTCCATCAGCTGTTGTTGGATGATAAATCCCATTTCCTGTGCTGCGGTGGCCGGCCCTGTTGCTCTCGCCTGGCCATGGCTCTCTTCTCTTTTTGGGTCCACACTGGCAAAAGTACACTCCATGCATTATTTTGTTTTTTCACTTTATTGAAAATAAACTTTTTTTATCATCATCAGTTCACGTGCCTTCATCATAACTGTTGAGCCAGGTTGTGACAGCTGTCATCTGACATCCATGACGTGTCACATCAGCGGTTATAAGCGTGACTGACCTGATATATTTGACAGCTCTGCCAGGTCGGTCACACCCCCCACTGTGTGATGGTCTTTTGAGTGGAGAATCATCTTGGTTGAACAGAGACGTCCTCTCGTACACCTAGGATTCATGGATCGGGAGGCGTCACCAGTTTGGCATGACTGCGTTATGCATAAGTTAAGATAAGTTATGCATAAGTTAGACTATTGTTGGACATAAGTTGTGAACACCTGCAACGTGCTCAGCATTTGTTGGTATGTTATTTATAAGTTACTGAAATGTTCTATATAAGTTTCTAATACATTATGTATATGTCCAACTCATTATGGATATGCGATTTTGGGCATCTGCCAGTGTTTTAGAGGAATTTTGATACATCGGCAAATGCTGCCTAAATTGTCAAGGTGTGACAGGGCCTTAACATCAGGAAACTAAACATGAAATCCTATAAACACCCGTTTATAGGATTTCTACAGCAGGTACTGTACAAGGCAGCAAATGAAGCAATGAAGGTAACCCAACCCTCTGCAGAGCAAATTTTTGCTTGTTGCTCTCGACACTGATTTATTCCCACAAGGAAAATAACACAAATTTTCATTTCATTTTGGTTTGACTGTAAGATAATTTGGCTTATGAAATTGCATAAAATAAGTAAAAACCATCCTAAAACTAGAAGGAACTCAGACAGCACATATCTCCGCCAAGGCTTCAGCCCTCCCTTCCTTTATCCTCCCCTCCGTCCCTTTGTCCATCCATATCACCATCCGTCTGTACATTGCGAGATAGGGCCTTGGCAGAGGTATGCACTCACAGATCACCTCCAGCATCTAATGAGTTTAACTTTGGGCCAAGGGCCACCTCTGGTGAAAATGTCATCCAAATCCATCTCGGAATTTTTGCGTGATCCTGCTACCAGACAGAGAAATGGCAACAAAAACAATAGGACTACATTGTAACAACAAGCGGGCGCTCCCGGGTCCTGCAGCCAGTGATCACTTTTTGGAAGCCGATATCTTTTTGGCACCTGATGTGCCAAAAAATGATTGCCTGCCAAAAAGTGATCACTGCACCCTCAATAACTTTTTCACACGACACCAGCAAAAACATTCTCTCTTCCTTTTGGTGACAGTAATAAAAATTAAACACTGTCCAGTGCTGTGTGTTTACATACCGTGTGGGTAACGTGCCTCGCAAGACATCCTTAGCTTGTCTGGCGTTACTCTGTCCCCATGCCATTACACACCTTCCCTAAAAATGTCTGTTTACAACTTTTGGAGTAATGTTGCTAACAGACAAACCAACTCTGGCAAAAACATTACCTCCTCCTCTTGGTGGAGATAATAAAAATTAAACATTGTCCAGCGCTGTGTGGGTAACGTGGCTTGAAACAACATCCTCAGCATTGTCTGCCCGTATACATCCTCTGAACCCTGTCTTAAACCACACTGTTTGCTTTTCCTTGGCATCTTCAGATGAAATCATGTCAACCATCACATACTATGTGGATGGGTGCAGAATTATGTGCATAGCCACACACGTAACTGCGTGAACACATCTGAAAGGAGAAGTACATGAAAAGCTCAATATTATAATACTTTCCCCCCCAAAAAAATTTCTGGATCCACATCGTGGTCTGGATCACCACCAAAATCTAGCCATCTGTTCCCCATGGCATTACACATCTTTCCTTAAAATTTCATTAAAATCCGTTCATAACTTTTGGAGTAATGTTACTAACAGACAAACCAACCAACGCCAGTAAAAATATCATCTCCTCCCCCGGCAGAGGTAATAACAGCAACATTTTATCACTGTAAAGTGCATATTAGAATAAAATATCTTCTGAGATGAAAAACAAGCATATATGTAGATAAATAGATCAGTCACAAGACTAATAGATAGTCTTAATTTAGGACATTTTTAATCTTGTTTGGATTTCATTTTATACACTATAATATATCGTAAAACAAATGTACCACTCTTGCAAAATTATCTATGAATTTTTCCAATTTAGATGTCACAGATTGGCATCAGATGACTTGCTGTGATTGGGCAGGGTTCCAGGAACTGACAGCTCATGCTGCAGGGAGCAATCAAGACAGTCTGATCAAACATTGAATGAGAGAGAGGAATGGGAGGAGAGCCAGTTCTCTATAATGAGCACTTTTTAAAACAACAAACACGTGCTTGTCTCCCTCACAAAACCTGCCATCATCAGTGCACTTATGCAGCTGCTTTCGCTGATCATATTATTAGAGGTGCAGCATTAATTTGCAATCTGTAACATCAGAACAGCATCCATGCATAGCACAGTGACAGCATAGTGTACTTATGGCTTTTAAATGGCTATGCATATATGAATACAGTAATGTAGTGAGTGTCACAGTGTGAAGACAAATTATTATGCATAAAAATACAGAATGCTACCATGACAATCTAGATGATCTGACACAGTCATGCATTCTCTACACTTTGTACATGCAAACAGCTACAGTACCTCCAGAAAGTTTTCATACCCTTTCATTATTTTTCCACAGCTTTTGATGCCATAGGCTTTTTGAAAAGGTATTGTATCATTTTCATTTTTCCCTAAATGAAAAAGTAATAAACACAGAAGTGACAGCAGAATTTGATATTATTTGTTAAATTACAAAAATAAAATAAAATGTAAACTTTGTATTTATGTACAGCATATAGGGTAAATATTCAGACCCTTTATTATGACACATAAAGTTAGGTCCATATATATTTGGGCACTGACACAAGTGGTGTTTTTTAGCCATTTACCAAAACACATTTAACATACAGTTATTTAATCATTATGGGTTTAAAGTGCAGACTCTTTTTTCGGGGGCTCAAAAGTAAATATACAATTAACTTTAAAAGCTATGTCATGGGCTGCATGGGCTATTCCCTTATTAATCTATCATCAATTCAAGGTGTGGCATTTGCAATTGGAAGCTGTTGCTATGAACCCGCAATATGAAGTCAAAGGAGCTCTCAGTGGAAGCGTAACAGACCATCCTTAGGCTGAAAAAAGAAGAAATCCATCATAGAGATTGCACAAATGTTAGGAGGGGCCAAATTAACAGTTTGGTACCTTCTGAGAGAAAAAAAAAAAAACTGCACTTGTGAGCTCAGGAAATGAAAAAGACCTGGGCCCTCTTGTACAAAGGGTACTTAGGCACAAAAACATGGCGTACATCCTTTTCCACGGAAACTTTCAGATGTATCAAGAATGAAATGACTGTGGAAATATGCGCAGCCCCACACCAACTTCATGGCTGGCGTGCGTACGTTTCTACTGTTATTGGTCCGTTGACCATACTTAGAGGTGATGTTGGGAGACTGATAATGACGTGAAAATGATTGTACATACCAGAGACACATGATGAACAAACATCCAAGTGTGCGCAATTAGATGAGTGGATATAAAAGCAAGCGCAAAGAAGTGCAGAAAATGCCTCTAACAGACGATTAGAGGATATTGCAAATTGCACAGTGAGAAGAAAAAAGCTATTTAGAGACAGAAAATTTTCTGGCTCAGGATGATGACTGGCTTGTCAGTCGGTTTAGGTTTCCACAGGAAATCATTGTGGAACTGTGCTCAGAGCTACGGCCACTCTTGGAGCGCGACACGGCGAGAAGCCATGCGCTGCCCATCCCAGTGCAGGTGCTGACAACTCTAGGGTTTCTGGAAACGGGCATTCCAGAGGGAGCTGGCTTACCAATGGGGACTTTCCCAGTCAACCCTGAGCCGAGCTATGCCAGCTGTGTGGGTTGGCATTATCTGGCTGTCACCCAGGTACATCATACTCCCATACAATGCAGTGAAACAGGCCAACATCAAAGCACAATTTGCAGCTTTGATGTTTGGTGGTTGGAAAAAACACAAATAATGGATCCATTGCCCAATGGGGCAATGGATCAGCGTTCTCGTCACGCCCTCCGCCAGTACCCGGGCTCGCCTGGGGAAGCTAATGATCCTACCAGCAGACTAAATTCGAAGAGACGACGCCTCTGTGCCAAGTCAAAGAAGAATCCTAGTCACAGTCCTAAAGCCGAAAGCAAACAGCCCCAAGAGCACTTTGTGGTAGGATCTGCCCTTCGCATATTACAACTAAACGTTGAAGGCTTATCTGCAGCCAAGCGAAGCCTTATCGAAGTCCTCGCCTTCCAACATTCGATTGATGTAATCTGCCTCCAAGAGACTCATATTGGCACAGAGGAAGCTGGCCGCTTCACCATCAAAGGCTTTGACCTCCTGTGCTATGTTCTACATGCTAAACATGGACGTGCCACCTATGTGCGTTCTGACATAGTTGAAGCAAATCACCTGATAACAACACATTTCTCAGACACCATAATCATTGGTGGCTTCCATATTGTCAATGTGTACAAGCCCCCTAATGCCAACTGGGATCTGCAGGTCTTACCCACCCTACCCCACCCTGCCATCTATGTGGGGGACTTTAACAGCCATCACCCTGACTGGGGGTACCCAGCAGTGGACAGTGATGGGGAGGCACTTTCAGACTGGGCATCCAGAAATGACCTCGCTTTGATATACGACCCCAAACAAAGAGGAACCTTCCACTCTGCTAGGTGGAAGAAGGACTATTCTCCTGACCTGTGTTGGGTCAGCTCTTTGAATGGGGAGCCATATCCTACACAGATCCTCATTCTTGATGATTTTCCACACAGCCAACACCGGCCCCTGCTTGTACACATTGGCCTACAACTTCCAGTCATATACAGCCCAAGGAAGATGCGCTGGAACTTCCGCAAAGCCAACTGGAAGAAATTCAGTGAAACTCTGGACCGGAGCGTTGTTACCATCCCACTCCACACCATCACTGTAGATGAAGCATACAACCGCTTCTGCAGCGCAATCTTCAAGGCTGCCCATACTGCAATCCCACGACGCTACCGACCCCTCTATGTCCCATGTTTGGACGGAGAAAGTGCTGCCCTCCTACAATCCTATCAAACATCAGGGGACCCAGAGATAGCAGACCATCTCATTGAATCGCTAAATACAGCCTGGCGAAAGAAATGGGAGGAGACAGTTGCTGACCGGAGCTTTACCCACTCTAGCAGGAAATGTTGGAGCCTCATCCGTCGCCTAGGAGCTGCACAGAAGCCCCCTAGCCAAAGCCGAGCATCCATCACACCCAACCAAGTTGCATCCCACCTACTGACTATCGCCAAAGCACCCCAAGACAAAGACACCAGAAGAGCAGTTACAACTGAGCTAAAAAAAAACACCAAAAAATGCCTGTAGAGGAAACGAACCCTGAACCCTTCGAGGCTGCTGAACTGGAGAAAGTCCTACAGGGCCTGAAATGTGGAAAGGCAGCAGGATACGATAACATCTTCCCAGAATTCATGAAAAATATTGGCCCCCGAGCCCTAACCTGGTTGACACAATTCTACACAAGGATCACACAAACAAACTCGATCCCAAAGAAATGGCGGACAGCAAAGGTCATTGCCATCCCAAAACTTGGCAAAGACCACAAACTACCAGCAAGCCACCGCCCAATCTCCCTACTCAGCGTTCCTTACAAAATCATGGAGCGCCTAATACTGCAACGCATTTCTCCAGAAATAGAGGATATTCTAAGTGTGGATCAAGCAGGTTTCCGCAAGGACCGCAGTACAGGAGAACAAGTACTGGCCCTAACCACCTTCATTGAAAATGGCTTCGAGAGCAGACTGAAGACAGGGGCTGTGTTTCTCGATCTTACAGCCGCCTATGATACGGTCTGGCACAAAGGCCTCCTCCTGAAACTTATAAAGGCGATCCCTGCTTTGGCAACAGCAATTATAAAAACCCTGCTGACCAACCGAAGGTTCAGAGTCCACCTCAGTCAGAACACAAGTACATGGAGAATGCAGAAAAACGGACTCCCACAAGGCTCAGTTCTAGCTCCAACTCTGTTCAACCTCTACATAAACGACCTGCCTACTACAAAATCCCGCAAATTCATCTATGCAGACGACATCTGTTTGGCATTCCAAGCACCAGACTTTGAACCACTGGAACGGGTGCTCACGGACCTAAAACTAAACTGCTAAACTGGACCAGTTCTGCAAAATCTGGCGCCTAAAACCAAGCCCAGCAAAAACCGTCTCCAGTGTATTTCATCTCCACAATGCAAAAGCTGCCAGAGAACTAAACATCCACCTGAGCGGACTCAAGCTTAAGCATGCCCCAAATCCAACTTATCTTGGAGTGACCCTTGATAGGACCTTATCCTTCAAGGAACATCTAAAGGGGACGGCTGCTAAGGTGAAAGTACGAAACAACCTGCTCTGCAAGCTCGCTGGTGCAAAATGGGGGGCGGCAGTCTCCACCCTGCACACCTCAGCACTGGCCCTTTCATACTCTGTAGCAGAATATTGTGCCCCTGTCTGGTCCAGGTCATCTTACACACACCATGTAGACACCCAGCTCAACTCAACCATGAGAACTAGAACTGGAACAATCCGCTCAACACCACTCCCCTGGCTCTCTGTACTGTCAAACATAGACCCTCCACACATCCGGCGAGCAGCATTAACTCAAAGGATGCTCCAAAAAGTTAAAGATTTTCCTCACTTACCAATCCATGCAGATATCTACACCCCACCCACTGCCCGACTTTCATCCAGACGGCCGATTTGGAAAAACCCTCCCCCAGCTGACTTTACCATCCAGACAGCTTGGCAAGAGGAATGGGAGACCAAGGAGGTCCCAAACAAACAGCTGGTGATAAACCCCAACCAACAGGTCCCGGGCACCAACCTCCCAAGGAGACAGTGGTCTACACTCAATCGCTTCAGGACTGGACATGGCCCCTGCTTGGCCAGCCTTCACAGATGGGGCAGTAGCCCTAGCCCACTGTGCGCATGTGGAGAGGAGCAAACTATGGAACACATCATAGAGGCTTGCCCGCTCCAAAGACTGGAAGGAGGATTACACACCCTCCATACAGCAAACCAGGAGGCAACTGCTTGGCTTAAGGACTTTGCATTCGCTAAATAAAATAAATAAATCAGAAAAAAATAAGATGAAGAATGCCCAAATATGTACAAAAATCCACAGTATCAGATGGTGCTCTGAGGGAGATCCCCTCTACTTTTGGTTTAAATTCTTAGGCTGACCCAGGATTTTCACTGACTGCGAATGTGGTCTGTTACAGATGCAATCCGGTCTCCGCAACAAATAGTCCCCATTCTAGTTAATGTGATACTTCCCTACCTGGTCCGGACCATTGCGGAATGAATTCGGCTCATTGGATTCAGATCTCAAAAATACACAATAAGCCTATTTTTGAGGGATGCTGGTGTCAGTCCGCAAAGAAATGCACCAATATCTACTGTATTCATAATGATTTGCTCATTAAAAACTACTTAAGGATCACCTGTTATTTTTTTAGGTCTACTCCACCATTATGTCAGAGAAGAAAATACTTTTTGCATGACATACAATGCCTTTAAAAAGTATTCACCCCCTTGAATGTTTCAACCTTTTATTGCTTTCATAAATGAAATCATAGTCAATATAATTTGGCTTTTTTGACAAAAATTTGCAAAAAAAACTTCTTTCATGTCAAAGTGAAAATGGATTTTTACAAACTACTGTCAATTAATTAAAATTATATAAGGTAAAGTAAATGACTGCATAAGTATTTACCCCCTTTAAAGTGACTGACCTAATTCAACAGAGGTCCAGTTAGCTGGTGCTTGCAGTCTCACAATTAGTGAAATAGAGATTACCTGAGTGTAGTTAATGTGTATCAAGTTATTATAGTACAAAGACAACTGTGTCTGGGAGGTCCAGTCTCTGGTTCATCAGTATTCCTGCTACACTTGAAACATGAAGACAAGAGAACACTCCAAGCAACTCAGAGAAAAGATCATTGAAAAGTATAAGACCTGAGATGGCCACAAGAAGATTTCCAACTCACTGGGTATCCCACGGAGTTCAGTTAAATCTATCATTAAGAAATGGAAGCAGTATGGCGCTTGTCTAAATATGCCTAGAGCTGATTGTCCTCACAAACTGATTGACTGAGCAAGAAGACTGGTGAAGACTGTTTTTATCTATGTAAAACACTTTGTGCAGCATCTAATGTTTAAAAAGTGCTATACAAATAAAGTTTGATTGATTGATTGATTGAGGGAGGCCACCAAGACACCTACAGCCACTCTGAAGTTGTTGGGAGCTTCAGTGGCCCAGATGGGAGAGACTGTACATGCAACAACTGTTGCCCAGGTTCTTCACCAGTCTAAGCTGTATGGAGAGTGTCAAAGAGAAAGCCACTGTTGAAAAAAGCTCACATGAAATCTCACCTGGAATTTGCCCAAAGGCATGTGGGAGACAACTGGAAGAAGATTTTTTGGTCTGATAAGACAGAAATTGAGCTTTCTGGCCACCAGACTAGACACTATATTTGACAACCACCAAACACTGCACATCACCACAAACACACCATCTCCACCAATTTTCCAGCAAGACAATGGCCCCAAGCAAAAAGAAAAAGCTACACAGAAATGGTTCAAAGACAACAAGGTGAATGTTCTGGAGTGGCCACGTCAAAGCCCGGATCTTAAATTTGTAGCTGGACTTGAAAAGAGCTGTTCACTCCCAATCCCTTAGCAACTTAAAAGAGCTTAAGCTGTTTTGAAAGGAATAATGGAGAAAAATTGTAGTGTCCAGATGTGTAAGCCTGACTGAGACATATCCACACAGACTCAGTGCTGTGAATGCAGCCAAAGGTGCATCTACTACACTCTGCTGGAGTCCGAGTCTGAGTCCGAGTGCCACCCCACGCAGGACATGGTGAACGCACTGAGGAGCTCATTTAGCAGTAGGCTGTGCCATCCTAGGTGCGTGACGGAGAGGTTCCGCAGGTCCTTCCTACCTACGGCTGTCAGACTTTATAACCTAACCGGGGCTGCTCGTAGAGGTCGTATTAAATGCACTAAATGTAACAACTTTGCACAATAGAGATCGTCCCCTCCAATACACAACTAGGACAATAACAATCATTACTGAGGGTGGCAACAACACTGTAGATTCAAATGCGAAATATACTGTCTGGGTGCATATTTATATTCTGCAGGGTAACTTTACAAACTGTAATGCTGATGATACCATCTAGCTGCAATGCTCCTGCACTGTGTATATAACTGTGTACATATGTATATTTATTTACTGCTTTGGCTAGCCAGTTCTTATTATCTTATTAACTACTGCTCTGAGTGCTGCTATCCCTGTGCTGCTGTAATCCTGGAATTTCCCCATTGTGGGACTAAGAAAGGCTTATCTTATCGTATCTAATCTTATCTTACCTTACTAAATACTGACCTGAAGGGAGTTTATATATATATATATATATATATATATATATATATATATATATATATATACTGTATATATATAAGGTAATATAAAAAGGCTTCACTGTGACATGAAAGAAGATTTTTTTTTATAAATTTTGGTCAAAAAAGCCAAATTATATTGACTATGATTTCATTTATGAAAGCAATAAAAGGTTGAAACACCCAAGGGGTGTGTGTGTGTGTGTGTGTGTGTATGGGGGGGGGGGGTGATTATTTTTTATAGGCAGTGTATAAATACTTAACAGAATTAAAATTAACGGGATACTTACACATTATAAGAGCACACAAATCCACGTGGAGAGTTGGTATTTCCTTGTTGTTATCACATGATCACAGTCGGTCTCTCTTGGGTCCTTCTCAAGCTCTCAAATTATTTTATATAATTTGTGCATGATGTAATTCGAACCCTGCTATTATCCGTGCCGCTTCACAAAACACAAACAGAGCTAGTAGGGTCTGCATCGGCTCCGATCAGATGATTTTTGCGGAAATTTGGGGGCAAAAGGTCATATGTCAAGGTTGGCATTCCCTATGCCCTGTTACTATAAAACAAGTAAAGCTAAGGTCACCAAACTTGGTACACAGGTTCAGTCTGAGACCCAAATCTCTGACTATGGGTCTGGGGTCAAAAAGTCAAGATTAGCATTCCCTTTGCCCCATTATTATACAACAAGTAAAGCTGGGGAAACTGTACTGACTGAACTTACCCTGAGACCCTGAACTGTGTTTAGGGGTTTGGAATCGCACGGTCAGAGGTGAAGGTCAAAATGCCATAGACTATATCTCAACAACAAAGAAAGCTAAGGTCACGGAACTTGCTACAGAGATTCGCCATGGGATCCTGATCTGCAACTAATGATTGTATACAACTATTTTTTGTTGTATATTCATGGATGATAGGCTTATCATAATTTGGTTCTGCCTCAGTAAATATGGACAAGGTGAAAACTGTTCTCCTTCAGTGACATATTGGGCTCTTCAAAGAAAATGGAGGCTGGGGATATTGCACTCACCTCAGAGTGCTCTTGTTGCTTTGTGGTACAGCACATTATCCTGTTGAAAGATGAAACAGCTATCAGGGAATACCGTTTCCATGAAAGGGTGTATAGTTCACCCCTGCTAACATCTTGGTGCTAGATACCAAAGCACAGCTTCAGTGTTCTAGTGGAGTCCATGCCTCGACGGGTCAGGGCTTTTTTAGCAATAAAAGGGGGGCCAACACAATATTAGGCAGGTGGTCATAATGTTATGCTTGACTGGTGTACATTAACCACCATGTACCATGTACCATTGTACCAGTGTGTCTTGGGCTGACCACATGAACACAAAGTTTGGCTTTCCAGCAAAGTTTAACAAAAAACAAAGATCAAGACTGTGCTATGGACATTTCATATGGATATTTCTTATGAGATTCAACTGATTTCATTGTATTGAATACTGCTGTACTGTATCTCTTATAGTAGTATTCTATAAATAGGGATATCATTTATTGATGTAGAAGATTTGATGCAATATAGACAACAGTGAAGGAAGGGAGGAGATAATACTCTAGCAAATAAAATAGCTTAATGATCCATCCATCCATCCATCCATCTTCTACCACTTATCTGGGGGTCTGGATGGCAGGGGCAGCAGTCCAAGCAGTGTTTGCCCAGTTTGCATAGTACCTATGATCAGCATAGACCAGGGGTAGGCAATTATGTGCCATGGAGGGCCATTCTACTGCAGGTTTTCTCTGTCACCCAGTCTCTTCAGCATGTATTTTCAATGATTAGCAAACTTTGAAGCTGATCAGAGCAAACACCTGCAAAAGAAAGTGGATGGAACAGAACATCTGTAGTAGAATGGCCCTCAAATACCCACATCTGGCAAGAACCCTCCTTCAGGTGGTGAGCCCACTGGTGGGTGAACCCATGTGACTCTTTAAGGACACCAAACTGGGTGAGGTACACTGAATCCTTGCTGTTGTGGGGAACCTAGACGTTACATTTTCCACTCAGACTGAATGGCACAGGAGGAGAGAAGCTGACGGGGTTCAGGTTCAGGTTCAGGTTACTTTATGTGTACCCATAGGTAGATTTGTTTTGCAGTCAGGTGACATTCATATTTACAAACCACAGTTACATTCAACATGAACACAAACACAGGCACACATAAAGCTGACTATAAACACAATAAAAATACTCAAGGCTCCACCAATCGGGGCATAGGACAAAGAGACAAGAGAAAAAACAAAGAGATAAGAGAGAAGGGTCATATTAAAAAGCTAAAGACTAGTCAAAGAGGTTAAAAACTCAAAAATCTAAAACCCAATAAAAGATTTAGAACCCAAATAAAAAAACCTACAAAAATAAGTAAATATAAAATAAAAATTAATAAATAGGTAACTAAATTATGTGCAATATATTGTTACATCTTGCTCAACTCTTTGACAGCAGCAGGAACAAAGCTGTTTTTGTAGTGCTGGGTTGTACTTTTTGGGACAGCAAACCTCCGTCTGGAGGGAAGAAGCTGAAAGTGGCAGTGCAAAGGGTGGGAGTCATCATTTAAAATGGCGGTAGCCATCCTCTGTACTTGTCTGGTGTACAGGGATGTCAGGCTCAGCTGTGACTCACCAAGCAAACGACTGGACCATCTAACTACCTGATCCAAGGATTTCCTCTGTTTTAGTTTTATCTGACCAAACCATGACACTAAAGAAAAGGATAAAACAGATTCAATAAAAGCCCGATAAAACATTGTCATTATGGTTCGGTCCAGTTGGAAGCGTGCAAGTTTCCTTAAACAATGCAAATGTTGCTGACCCTTTTTGCACACCACAAAAAGTTCACCACATTCACCACATCACCACATCACAGATCTCTTCGAATTTACATTATTATCAATAATCGTCCCAAGATATCTGTAAGATTGCACACATTCAGTGGTCTGGCCTTTTAGTACAATGAGTACTAAACCTGGGAGTTTTCCTCCTAAAGTCAATAATCATATCTTTAGTTTTTGTCGTATTCAGCTGCAGGTAGGAATCCTCACACCAGTGAACAAAATCATCAACTATTGGGCCGTGGCCACGCTCACCATGCTGGAGGAGACTGACAATAACTGAATCATCAGCATACTTTATAATATGTCTGTTGTCATGTCTGCCCCAACACATGTTTGTGTACAGAATGAAGAGTAGTGGTGGCAACACACACCCCTGAGGAGAGCCAGTAGAAGAACACTTTTGGTCAAACAATGTACCATTGACCCTTACTCTCTGTGTCCTGTTGGTTAAAAAATCCAGAATCCAACCCACCAGGTTATTACTAAAGTCAAATTTTTGCAGGAGCCTTTCAACTAAAATATGAGGTTGGATTGTATTAAAGGCGGAAGAAAAGTCCACAAATAAAAGCCTGGCGTGAGTCCCATTAAAATCCAGATGTTTAAAAAGCATGTTAAACAGAGTGACAGTGGCATCCTCCACTCCTCTGTGAGGCCTATAGGCAAACTGCAAAGGATCCAATGCATGTTCAGTCTGCTTTAGGACCTCAAATCTGACCAGTTTTTCAAAAAATTTCATTAAAATTGAAGTCAAAGCAACTGGTCTAAAATCCTTTACCGTTTTTGGACAGCTGGATTTTGGAACGTGGACAACCACAGCATCTTTCCAGATCTTAGGCACATGTTGTGTCTGTAAGGACTTATTAAAAATGTAGTGAAACACAGGACTCAGTTCATATGCACAGGACTTTACCAAGCACCCACATATATTATCAGGGCCCTGACTTTTGTTCACTTTTACAGCACAGAACGCCCTTTTAACATCCTGCACCTCAATATTAAAGTGCTGAATGTCTTTGAGTTTCTGTTTCAAATCTTGGGTTTCTGTGCTAAAATCAAAGGAATCAAAACGACCATAAAAACAATTAAGAGCATTAGCCAGCTCTGAGTCTGAGTTAAAACCATCTAAAAACACACGATTACTGCGCTCTGTGCTCTGAAGGCCTGCAATAGTTTTCATACTCGCCCAGGCTGAACCAAGCTTCTTTGCTGCCATCTTGCTTTCCAACTCTGATTTTTTATAATTCTGTTTTGCTCTTAAAATTTCGGACTTCAGCTCTTTTGTGGCAACCTGCAGCTCAGAAACAACCCCCTGTTTAAAGGCAAGTGCTTTCCTCTGTAAGCAGGATTTAACTGATTTAGTGACCCATGGCTTGTTGTTGGGATATATTTTGACACGTTTACGTGGAACGATCATGTCCCTTCAGAAAGCATGAGCATGTTACGTCCACTAAAGAGTCCAGATCTTCTCCGCAAGCCAGTGTGAACACTTCCCAGTCCGTACAGTTAAAGCATTCCTGGAGGCAGTGCACTGAATCCTCTGTCCACACGTCTATGTCTCTGGTCTTCACCTTGTCTCTTCTGAAAACAGTTTTATATGTGGGCAACAAATGTACACAGTTGTGATCTGAGGATCCTAAAGGAGGAAGGGGGAGTGATTTATAGGCCCTCTCTATGGATCCGTAGCACAGGTCCAACGTCTTTTTTCACCTGGTTGGGCAGGAGACATACTGATAAAAGTTTTTAAGTGTCTTCTTTAAAGACACATGGTTAAAATCCCCAAGGATAAAATTTGGAGCCTCTGGGGAAATCGACTGCAACCGCTGTACCACATCAAAGACGGTGCTGGAGGCGGAGGCTGCATCCGCTCTCGGGTGAATGTACATAGTCGTTATGAAAAGTTGGGGGAACTCGCAGGGCAGATAAAAAGGGCGTAGTGACATGGACAGAAGCTCCACATCTGATGTACAGATGCGCTCTCTGACCGTGACAGATGTACAGTACTGTTTATTAATATACAAACATACGCCGCCCCCCTGACGTTACCCTGTTACCTCTTCCTGCCGATCCAAGCGAAGTGGGGCTCCAAAGCCGTCAATACACAGGTCCGGGTCCCGGTCATGCGCCGTAAGCCACGTCTCCGTGTAAGCCATGACAGAGCAGTTCTTGAAATCCTTCTGATATCGGACACTTCCTTGAATTTCATCCACTTTATTTCTCAGGGATTGTACGTTCCCCATAATACTGGAAGGAAGAGGAATGTGGTTAAGCTGACGCCTCCACAGGTTTAATCTTGCATCTCCATGCTTTCCGCGTTTCCTCCTCTTGTCTCTCTTTTCATCGCTGTGTCCATGAAAATCTCTTAAAATAAAGTCCGGAAGTTGCGGCACAGACTCAAACACAGATGCTGCATTATCCATGTTTAAATGCAGTAACATGTCTCTGGAATACTGCACTCTTCCCGGCGTGATTGCGCTTACCTCCAAGACAAAGAGCCGGTAAGAAAGAAACGACAAGGACGAAGGAAATCCATACTGATGGAACCAGGGAGCTCTTCATTATATAGTCCACAAACATTCAAGGATAAAAACGGCACAGAGAATTACGTTAAAACACATTAAAGTGCATAAAAACAGAGACAAAGATGTTGAACTTTTTTCCCCCGCTGCTGGTTGCTGCATGCGCATGCGCCCTCCAGATAATGCGCCTTCTCTACTGGACTGCATGATAATGCGCCAACAGGCTTGGTGACAACGTAGATTGTAATTGTATGTATTGTGGTGTGAACCCCTCAGGTCGCTAGGCGAGGATATAAGGTATAAAAGAGAGATGCCCAGCGACCTGGGTTAAGCTTCTTGTTGACTTATGGATAGAGAGAGAATAAAGTCCACTCTGATCAAGTTCACTGCCTCGCCTGCTCATTTCTCTCTCTACACTGGTGACCTTTGACATATAATGGAACTTGAGGCAAACACCCCGGAGATGACCCGGACTGGAGGCGCCAGCACCGCATGTGCCGTTTCGGTCAAGCTCCCAGACTTTTGGCTACATGACCCGAAGGCTTGGTTCCTCCACACCGAGGCCCAGTTCACGCTCCATGGAGTGACGGCGGATGACACTAAGTACTACTACGTGGTTGCAGCACTGGACGCATGCACAGCACAGCAGGTGGCGAACCTGTTCCAACGGCCCCCAGCCCACGACAAATATGACGCTGTCAAGACCGCGTTGACCCAGCGCTACATGCTCTCGGACTGTGAGAGAGTGGAAAGGCTCCCGACACGCTCCGAGTTGGGAGACAGGTCGGCGGTCGAACTAATGGAGAAAATGTTGGCATTGATGGGCACAGATGGCGAGCAGTTCCTCTTTGCCCACCTTTTCCTCCGGAACCTCCTGACAGCAGCCAGAGTGATCCTCGCCAATTCGTCGCTGCTGGCCACGCAGAACTACCGGGTGCTGGCACAAGAGGCGGATCGGATTATCCTGGCGACCAGAACCGTCACTGTGAACGCAGCAGTGGTGGAACCCAGTGAGATGGCCAGCAAGGGTGAGGAGCCATTGATGGTGGCTGCCGCGGAGGCCAAGAAGCACCAGAGAGGCAAGCTCTGCTTCTACCACCACCGCTTTGGAAAAGACGCATGCCAATGCATGCCACCGTGCCAGTTCAAGCACTCAGGAAACGCCAAGACCGGCAGTTGGTAGCAGCTGCAACCGCTGGTGACACAACCAAGCTGCTCTATGTGACGGACTCACGCTTGGGGAGACGGTTCCTTGTGGACTCTGGCTCCCAAAAGAGCCTCATCCTGCTGTCCTACGCAGACCGGCTGGCTGGAAGTAGCGGCCCCGAGCTGGCAGCCGCAAACGGCTCAGACATTAAGACTTTTGGTGAGAGGACACTGACCATATCCTTGCACAGCCGTACCTACCAATGGTCCTTCGTCATAGCGGCATGTAACTCTCCCATTTTGGGCGCAGATTTTTTTGTGTGCAAACAGACTATTAGTCAATGTGTTTAACAGACGCCTGATTAACGCTATGTCTTTTGATTCTCTGGTACAGAGCTCCGGTACAGCTCGAGGAGCCGGGTCCACAACACTAGCCAACGTCACAGCTCCAAGGGGTAAGTTCCACACACTACTCACCCAGTTCCCAGCACTCACAGTTCCGACGTTTTCGGCGGCCATCGCGAAACACGGGGTAGAGCACTTCATTACCACCACGGGGCTGCCCGTTTTTGCACAACCTCGGTGCCTGGACGAAGCTAAACTGGCCAGTGCGCGCGAGAAGTTTGACAACTTGGAAAGGTTGGGCATCATCAGGCGCTCAAACAGCCCATCGGCGTCCCCACTACATATGGTGCCTAAACCCGAGGGATCGTGGCAACCATGCGGAGGTTTCCACAGATTAAACCACGCCACAGTGCACAATCGCTACCCAATCCCCCATATTCAGGATTTTTCCATCCATCTCACCGGGGCACGCATTTTTTCCAAGGTGGACCTGGTCCGCGGGTACCACCAGGTCCTGGTGCACGTGGAAGACATACCCAAAATAGCAGTAATAACCCCGTTTGGTCTTTTTGAGTTCTTACGCATGCCTTTTGGGTTGAAAGGTGCGGCACAGACATTCCAACGCATGATGGATGTGGTGCTGCGCAATCTGCCATTTGTGTTTGTCTACCTGGACGACATCCTGGTGGCCAGCGCGTCCAAAGACGAACATGTAGCCCACCTCAGGATGGTTTTCCAAAGGTTGGAAGAGCACGGGTTAATAATCAACCCGGCGAAGTGCCAGTCCGGGGTTACGGTGATCGACTTTTTGGGCCACTGCATTTCACCGGAGGGCACGATACCCCTACCGGACAAAGTGCGCGCAGTGGCAGATTTTCCCCAGCCTCAGATGGTCAGGGTGCTGCAGGAGTTTTTGGGGATGGTTAACTTTTACAACCGTTTCCTCCCCCACGCAGCCCAGCTCATGCAGCCATTGTACGTCTCGCTTAAGAAATGGAAACCGGCGGGCAGAATTGACTGGACTCCTGAGCAGGAGCAGGCGTTTTCCAATGCCAAAACAGTCCTAGCAAACGCCGCATGACTGGCACACCCAGACCTGGTGGCTCGGATAGCGCTCTCTGCCGACGCATCGGATGTGGCCATAGGAGCCGTCATGGAGCAGTGCGTCTCCGGTTCTTGGCAGCCGCTTGCATTTTTTAGCAGGTCTTTGCACGACAATAAGCGTAAATACAGCGCGTTCGACAGGGAGTTACTGGCTCTCCACCTGGCCATACGCCACTTTCAGTTCTGGCTGGAAGGGCGCAGCTTCACTGTGTTTGTGGACCACAAGCCGCTAACATATGCTATGGCCAAGGCTTCGGAACCATGGTTGGCCCGGCAGCAGAGACAGCTGGCCGCGATCTCATAGTTTATGACCAACATTCAGCATGTGGCCGGTAAACTCAACGTGGTGACAGACTGCCTCTCGCGTGCATTACTGGCCCCAGTCTACATAGGGATAGATTACACGGCCATGGCCGCCGAGCAGGTCCACGACGCGGATGTTTGCGCGCTCCAGTCTGGACCAACAGGGTTAAGGCTGGAGAGCAGAGTACAGTGATCCCTCACTTATCGCGGTTAATGGGTTCCAGAACCGACCGCGAAAAGTGAAAAACCGCAAAGTAGCGTCACCCCTAATGACGTCACCCATAAATAATACGTATGTTCATTCTCTCACTCTCTCTCTCGTGTGATATGTGTGTGTGTGTGTGTGTGTGTGTGTGTGTGTGTGTGTGAGTGTACATACATACGTAGATGTAAATAAAGTGTACATAAATATGTTTTTAGAACTCTTTTATTCTTATAACAAGATACGTAACTCAAGATGAAGATGATTTACTGCACAGGTTAATGAGAGCTTTACTGCTCCTCAGGTGACGCCTCATCGTCAGGTGCTAGAAGCGCAGGATCGTCGAGGGCAGCTTCCGATAGAGCTGGAGAAGCTGCAGGAGGCGGCGTAGTGGCTCGACGGGAAGACTATTTCGCACAAAATGGCACAAGAGAACAGCAAAAAGTTCCACGCGGCGAGACTAAGCAACACGAGCGATAAAGAGCAATGAATGCGGTCTTCCTTCGATGCATTGGCGCTCGGCAGGGACAGAAGCTGGGTGAAACGTCTCGGCCAATCAGCTTGCGAGGTGAAACGTCTCGGCCAATCAGCTTGCGAGATTCCCGAGCCGAGCCAACACGAGAACAGCGAACAGAGAGGTGGGGCTCTCAGTGTTGATACCTGATGGTCTAATGTAGTCTCCCTGCCTTCTGCTAGCGCCCGCCCATTATTTCTCAATTTTGAATTTTTGATGAATATTTTTGAAAAATCCGCGATGCACTGAGGGCGCGAAAGGTGAAGCGCGAAGTAGCGAGGGATCACTGTACTGCAAGACCCCCCCCCCCCAATCTGTGACGTTTCCACAGGCCACCTGCGCCCGGTGGTCCCATGCGCTTGGCGCCGCCGCGTTTTCGAGACGGTTCACTCCCTGGCGCACCCGGGAGTGTGTGCATCAGTCAAAATGGTGGGAGCAAAGTTCGTCTGGCCGAGCCTGTGCTGGAGCCTGCGTAGCATGCCAACGAGCCAAGGTGCACAGGCACACAAAGGCCCCCTTGGGGCGTTCCATGTCACGGCTAAGAGGTTCGACCACGTTCACATGGACCTCGTGGGCCCCCTCCCGCCATCGCAGGGGTTTACGCACATCCTGACAGTGGTGGACCGCACCACACGCTGGCCTGAAGCGGTGCCGCTAGCTTCCACCGTGTCCGCAGAAGCTGCATGCGCTTTTTTGGTGACATGGGTGGCACGCTTCGGCGCCCCTTCAGATATCACGTCCGACCGGGGCCTGCAGTTCATTTCCGACCTCTGGTTCACGATGGCCCGGAGCCTGGGCATCACCATTCATCGCACGACTGCATACAACCCCCAGGCCAACAGGTTATGCAAGCGTTTCCATAGGTCGCTTAAAGCAGCGCTCAGGGCTTCGCTTACGGACACAAATTGGGTGGACCAGTTGCCCTGGGTTCTATTAGGGTTGTGTTCAGCACCAAAGGAGGATTTGGCTGCCTCCACAGCAGAGCTTGTTTTTTCCCAGCCGCTGCGGCTCCCCGGAGAATTTTTGCCTGACAACCCCACACCGAACACCGATCCATCCCCACCTTCACTACGTAGCGCAGAGGCAGGGACGATACCCAGCCTGGCCCACCATTGTTTTCCCCATGCTTTCGTACCAAGGACCTTGAAGGATGTGTCGTTCGTGTTTGTCAGGCAAGATGCCCACCGGACCCCATTGCTCCCTCCCTACGACGGCCCATTCAGAGTGTTGGAACCTGGGGATAAATATTTTGTGTTAGACTTGGGGGGGAAGCAGAGAAACAGTCTGCATAGACAGGCTTAAGCCCGCCTTCGTATTAGCAGATGAGCAGGTGGTGTTGGCCTGAGCTCCTCGGTGCAGACAACCCCCACTGAGAACTCCCCAGGTAAATGACTCGTCAGCTCAGTCACAATGGCATGGTGAAGATGTGTTTCCCCCCCGACCCCAAATGTTCCCCCACAGACAGACACGCCTCCAGGAGTGCCTCACCAGCACAGCAGTGCCTCGGAGCCGCCGACCCCCTGCTACAGCCGCTACGGATGTCGGCTTAAGCCCAGGAGTGCCTCACCAGCACAGCAGTGCCTCGGAGCCGCCGACCCCCTGCTACAGCCGCTACGGATGTCGGCTTAAGCCCACATTACATGAGGGTTAAGGCCCATTCTGAGTGTTCAGGGATGGGGGGGGGGGGGCTAGACGTTACATTCTCCACTCAGACTGACTGGCACAGGAGGAGAGAAGCAGATGGGGGAGTCGAGACAGGACAGCAGGGGTGGAGACGCTAAAAGGCTGTTAGGCGGATATGCAGGGCAGACTGTGGCTTCTCCACTGAATTGCATGATAATGCACCTTCTCCACCAGACTGATTGATAATGCGCCTTCTCTACTGGACTGCATGATAATGCGCCAACAGGCTTGGTGACAGCGTAGATTGTAATTGTGTGTAATGTGGTGTGAACCCTCAAGGTCGCTAGGTGAGGATGTAAGGTATAAAGGAGAGATGCCCAGCGACCTGGGTTAAGCTTCTTGTTGACTTATGGATAGAGAGAGAATAAAATCCACTCTGATCCAGCTCACTGCCTTGCCAGCTCATTTCTCTCTCTACACTGTAAAATTTTCATGGGGATCCACTGGACCGCGCTTGGTCTGGCCCTTCACCCAGGACCCACTGACATTTGGAGAACCTACAAGGGGAAAGTTGAACTCCAACAACATAGCTCTTGGAATCATTAGGGCACACACACCCCATCCACCACGATAAGGTGACGAGCCAAAGAAGAGGTGGATTCATGAAGAAAAAAGATACAGTGGTGTGAAAAAGTGTTTGCCCCTTCCTGATTTCTCATTTTTTGTATATTTGTCACACTTAAATGTTTCAGATCATCAAATAAATTTAAATATTAGACAAAGATAACACAAGTAAACACAAAATGCAGTTTTTAAATTAAGGTGTTTATTATTAAGGGTAAAAAAAAATCCAAACCTACATGGCCCTGTGTGAAAAAGTGATTGCGCCAACCTTAGCAGCAACAACTGCAATCAAGCATTTTCGACAACTGGCAATGAGTCTTTTACAGTGCTGTGAAGGAATTTTGGCCCACTTATCTTTGCAAAATTGTTGTAATTCAGCCACACTGGAGGGTTTTCGAGCATGAACCGCCTTTTTAAGGTCATGCCACAGCATCTCAATTCAGGGCAGGACTTTGACTAGGCCACTCCAAAAACTTCATTTTGTTTTTCTTAAGCCATTCAGAAGTGGAGTTGCTGGTGTGTTTTAGATCATTGTCCTGCTGCAGAACCCAAGTGTGCTTCAGCCTGAGGTCACGAAAAGATGGCCAGACATTCTCCTTCAGTATTTTTTGGTAGACAGCAGAATTAAACAATTAAACACAGCAAGTCTTCCAGATCCTGAAGCAGCAAAACAGCCCCAGACCATCACACTACCACCACCATATTTTACTGTTGGTATGATGTTGCCTTCCCCTCATGGATCGTCACCTTATCATGGTGGTGGGTTTCCGTGCCCTAGTGATCCCAGGAGCTATGTTGTCGGGGGCAATTTGCCTGTGGTAGGGTCACCCAAGACAAACTGGTACTGGGTGAGGGGCCAGACTAAGAACGACTCAAGAGACTCTCATGATAAATACTAGAACAAGGATTCAGTGTACCCCCCCGGTATGGGGTTACTGGGGCCCCACCCTGGAGCCAGACCTGGGGGAGGGGCTCGATGGCTAGCGTCTGATGGCCGGGTTTCCGCCCATGGGACCCAGCCGGGCTCAGCCTGAAGGAGTTACATGAGTCCGCCCTCCAGTGGGCTCACCACCTGCAGGAGAGATCATGGGGGTCCGGTGCTATGTGGATCAGGTGGCGGTCAAAGGCGGAGACCTTGGCGGTCTGATCCCAAGCTTCCTAAACTGGCTTTTGGAAAAATGGAATGTCACCTCTCTGGTGGGGAAGAAGCCTGAGCTGGTGCATGAGGTTGAGAGATACCGGCTAAATATGGTTGGCCTCATCTCAACACACAGCTCTGGTTCCAGAACCAGTCTCCTGGAGAGGGGCTGGGGCTTGGCCTACTCTGGAGTTGCCCCGGGCAAGAGGCGACGAGCAGGGGTGGGTATTCTTGTATTCCCCCACCTTATTGCCTCTAGCGCCTTCGGGTTGGGAAACGGGTCCTGGCCATCATTTGTGCCTATGCACCAAATGAAGGTTCGGAATACCCACCCTTTTTGGAGTCTCTGACTGGGGTGCTGGAGATTGCTCCTCTTGGAGACTCCATTGTGCTACTGGGGGACTTTAATGCGCACGTGGGCAACGTCAGTGAAACCTGGAAGGGGGTGATTGGGAGGAATGGCCTACCCGATCTGAACCCAAGTGGTGTTCAGTTATTGGACTTCTGTGCTAACCACAGTCTGTCCATAACGAACACCATGTTCAAGCATAAGGGTGTCCATATGTGCACCTGGCACCAGGACACCCGAGGTCGCAGGTCGATGATCGATTTTGTTATCGTGTCATGAGACCTGTGACCGTATGTCTTGGACACTCGGGTAAAGAGAGGTGCAGATGATCACCACCTGGTGATCACCACCTGGTGGTGAGTTGGATCCAATGGCAGGGGAGGATGCCATTCAGACCTGCTAGACCCAAACATATAGTGAGGGTGTGCTGGGAAAGTCTGGCTGAGGTCCCTGTCCGGGAGGTCTTCAACTCCCACCTCCGGAAGAACTTCAACCACATACCGAGGGAGTCTGGGGACATGGGCCATGTTCTCCACCTCCATTGTGGCCCAGAGCTGCGGCCGCAAGGTCGTCAGGGCATCTTGTGGTGGCAACCCCCAAATCAAGTGGTGGACACCAGTGGTGAGGGGGGCCATTAAGCTGAAGAAGGAGTCCTATCAGGCTTGGTTGGCTTTTGGGACTTCCGAAGCAGCTGAGGTGTACCGGCAGGCCAAGTGGAGTGTAGCTCGGTGGTTGCTGAATCAAAAACTCGGGTATGGGAGGAGTTCGGTGAGGCCATGGAACAGTCAGCCTCGAAGAGATTCTGGCAAACTGTCCGGCGGCTCCGGCTCCCCGGCGGCTCCGGGGAAGCAGCTCCCTGCCCGCACTGTGTATGGTTCAGATGGGGCGCTGTTGACTTTGAATGTGGATATCGTCAGGCGGTGGAAGGAATACTACGAGGATCTCCTCAATCCCACTGATAAGCCTTCCACAGAGGAAGCAGGACTTGTGGACAAGGGGGATGACTCACTTAACACAGGGGCTGAGGTCGCCAAGGTGGTTAAAAATCTCTGTGGTGGCCGGGCCCCGGGGATGGACGAGATTCGCCCTGAGTACCTCAAGGCCCTGGATGTTGTAGGGCTGTCATGGTTGACATGCCTCTGCAACATTGCGTGGAGGTTGGGGGCAGTGCCTTTGGCATGGCAAACTGGGGTGGTGGTTCCTCTCTTCAAAAAATGGGACTGAAGGATGTGCTCCAACTTTAGAGGGATCACACTCCTCAGCCTCAGCCTGGGAAGGTCTATGCCAAGGTACTGGAGAGGAGAGTCCGGCCGTTGGTCGAACCTCGGAGGAGCAATGTGGTTTTCGTCCTGGCCGTAGCACATTGGACCAGCTCTTTACCCTCTTGAGAATCCCCGAGGGTTTGTGGGAGTGTGCCTAACCAGTTTTCATGTGTTTTGTGGACTTGGAGAAGGCATTCAACTGCGTCACTCGTGGTTTTTTGTGGGGGGTGCTTCGGGAGTATGGGGTATCGGGCTTGTTGTTATGAGCTATTTGGTCTCTGTACGACCGTTGTGAGAGTTTGGTTCGTATTGCCAACACTCGATCGGACTCATTCCCAGTGAGAGTTGGACTCCACCAGGGCTGCCCTTTGTCACCGATCCTGTTCATAACTTTTACGGACAGGATTTCTAGGTACAGCCAGGGAACGGAGGGTGTCATGCTTGGTGAGCGCAGGATCTCATCTCTGTTGTTTGCAGATGGTGTTGTCCTGCTGGCTTCATCCAGCAATGACCTACACTTTTTACTGGGACAGTTTGCCGCTGAGTGTGAAGCGGCTGGGATGAGAATCAGTGGTCCATGGTCCTCAGCCGGATAAAGGTGGGTTGTCCTCTCTGGGTTGGGGACAGGCTCTTTAGGAGTTTAAGTATCTTGGGGTCTTATTCACGAGTGAGGGGAGAATGGAGCGAGAGATTGACCGACGGATCGGAGCAGCATCTGCAGTGATGCGGACGTTGTACCGGTCTGTTGTGGTGAAGAGGGAGCTGAGCTCTAAGGCAAACCTGTCGATTTACAACTCAATTAACGTTCCTACTCTCACCTATGGTCACGAGCTTTGGGTAATGACTGAAAGAACGAGTTCGCGGATACAAGCGGCTGAAATGAGCTTTCTCCGTAGGATCACTTGAGTCACCCTCAGAGATAGGGTGAGGAGCTCAGTCATCCAGGAGAGGCTCAGAGTAGAACTGCTGCTCCTCCACATTGAAAGGAGCCAGTTGAGGTGGTATGAGCGTCTGATCAGGATGTCTCCTGGACGCCTCCCACTTGAGGTGTTTCGGGCATGTCCCTCTGGGAGGAGACCCCGGGGCAGACCCAGGACTCGCTGGAGAGACTATGTCTCCCAGCTGGTCTGGGAACACCTTGATATCCTCTCTGAAAAGCTGGAGCAGGTGGCTGGGGAGAGGGAAGTCTGGGCTTCTCTGCTTGAACTGCTGCCTCCGTGACCTGGACCTCTGGAAAAGCGGTAGAAGATGGATGGATGGATGATGTTCCTTTTCTGAAATGCTGTGTTACTTTTACGCCAGATAGAATGAGACACACACGTTCCAAAAAGTTCAACTTTTGTCTTGTCAGTCCAAAGAGTATTTTCCCAAAAGTCTCGGGGATCATCAAGATGTTTTCTGGCAAAACTGATATGAGCCTTTATGTCTTTTTTGCTCAGCAGTGGTTTTCATCCTGGAACTCTGCCATGCAGGCCATTTTTGCCCAGTCTCTTTCTTATGGTGGAGTCATGAACACTGACCTCAACTGAGGCAAGTGAGGCCTGCAGTTCTTTGGGTGTTGTTATGGGGTCTTTTGTGACTTCTTGAAAGAGTTGTCGCTGCAATCTTGGGATAATTTTGGTCAGCCATTTCATCATTTGTGGACAATGGCTCTCACTGTGGTTTGCTGGAGTCCCAAAGCTTTAAAAATGGCTTTATAACCTTTTCCACACTGATAGATCTCAATTACTTTGTTTCTCATTTGTTCTTGAATTTCTTTATATCGCAGCATGATGTCTAGCTTTTGAGGATCTTTTGGTCTACTTCACTTTGTCAGGCAGGTCCTATTTAAGTGATTTCTTGATTGAGAACAGGTGTGGCAGTAATTAGGCTTGGGTTTAGCTAGAGAAATTGAACTCAGCTTTCCAAAGATGTGATAAATCACTGTTAATTTATGTTTTAACGGGGGGGGGGGGGGATAATCACTTTTTCACACAGGGCCATCTAGGTTTGGATTTTTTTTACCTTTAATAATAAACACCTTCATTTAAAAAACTGCATTTTGTGTTTACTTCTGTTATCTTTTTCAGATATACAAAATCAAAAATCAAAAATTTTTAAATTTGATGATCTGAAACATTTAAGTGTGACAAAGACGCAATAAAAAAGGAGAAATCAGGAAGGGGGCAAAAACTTTTTCACTCCACTGTATATATAAATCAGACATCAGACATTTATGCAGTTATTTATGCATAGTGCTTTCAACACCATCCAACCGATGATCCTGAAGGACAAGCTGCTGCGCGCAGGGGTGGACCAGCACCTGTCATCATGGATCCTGGACTACCTCACGAACCGGCCTCAGTTTGTGAGAACCCGGGACTGTGTGTCCGACACGATCATCAGTAGCACGGGGGGCCCCCAGGGAACGGTGCTGGCTCCCTTCCTGTTCACTCTTTATACTGCGGACTTCTCACACAACACAACACACTGCCATCTACAGAAGTTCTCTGATGACTCTGCGATCGTTGGCCTCATCTCCAATGGAGATGAAGCTGAGTACAGAGGGCTTATCCAGGACTTCGTGGACTGGTGCCATCGGAACTGCCTCCAGATCATCGCGAGAAAAACTAAGGAGCTGGTGGTGGACTGCCGCAGGCAAGGACAACCCCTCACAGCACCAGTAAATATACAGGGAACAGACATCGAGATGGTGACAGCCTATAAGTACCTGGGTGTCCATCTGAACAATAAACTAGACTGGTCACACAATACTGATGCACTCTACAAGAAGGGACAGCGCAGGCTGTTCCTGCTGAGGAGACTCAGGTCTTTTGGTGTACAAGGCGCGCTGCTGAAGACATTCTATGACACGGTGGTGGCATCAGCCATCACTTTTGGAGTGGTCTGCTGGGGCAGTGGCATTACTGCAGCCGATAGGAAGAGACTGAACAAACTGATCAAGAAAGCTAGCTCTGTCCTGGGGCAGCGCCTTGATCCGGTGGAGGAGATAGGAGAGAGAAGGACGGTGGCTAAACTGTTATCTCTGCTGGAGTCCGAGTTCCACCCTATGCAGGACATACTGAATGCACTGAGGAGCTCATTTAGCAGCAGACTACATCATCCCAGGTGCACAACCGAGAGGTTTCGCAGGTCCTTCCTACCAACGGCTGTCAGACTGTACAACCTAAGCAGGGCTGCTCGCAGAGATAGCAAAAAGACGTAACAAACTAATAGTTTTTTGAATGCAAAAGATGCAATAGACTTACACAATGGTCCCCTCCGGCATACAACTAGGAAAATACCGGTCGCTATGGAGAGTGAGAATATGTATGGGCACATAATCATACCATGTAGGATAACTAAGTAGACGGTTGTGCTGTTTCATCCCATCTAGCAACAATGCTCTGCACTGTGTGTGTTTATATATTTACATATTTATTCCATCTAGCTACAATGCTCCGCACTGGGTGTGTTTATGTTTATATATCTATATATTTATTCCATCCAGCTACAATGCTCCGCACTGTGTGTTTATATATCTACATATTATTCCATCTAGCTACATTGCTCCACACTGTGTGTTTACATATTCATATATTTATTCCATCCAGCTACAATGCTCTGCACTGTGTGTCTGTGTGTGTGTATATATATATTTTATAGTAATATGTACATATGTATATTAGCTGCTCTTTCTTGCTTGTTTTTTTTCTTGCCTTCTGATTGTTGCTCTGAGTGTTGCTATCCCTGTGCTGTTGCAATCCTGGAATTTCCCCGTTGTGGGACTAATAAAGGCTTATCTTATCTTATCTTATCTTAGTTATATTTGAAAATTTCTGTGCAACATTTTTGATTGGTGTGTAGGATTTAGATTTTATGGAAAACCAATTACAATATAGGCTGGAATTCCTCCGGAGTGCCCCAAACCTTGACCAAGGATGTGACCTTGAAGATATACTGTATATAGACAGTGAAATAAGAACACAGCCCAAAACAATAGAAGAATTTGCCTGAAAGGAACAAAGGTATATGTAACCTAACAGCTATACACTTGGCATGGGTCTGTGTTGTTTTATTGCACTCCAGTAATATTTTTAACCATGTTACAATGTAAACTGACTGGAGGGAAATCCAAATTATTCTAATAGCATCTATTTCTTTTTCCTTCATCGTCTGAGTAGCGCTTTATGCTACAAGCATCATGTACACATCAAATCAGAAACTTTGAACTGTCCCATCCATCCATCCATCCATCCATCCATCCATCCATCCATCCATCCATCCATCCACTACCACTTTTCCAGAGGTCCGGGTTGTGGAGGCAGCAGTTCAAGCACAGAAGCCCAGACTTCCCTTTCTACAGCCACCTGATCCAGCTCTTCAGAGAAGACACCAAGACGTTCCCAGGCCAGCTGGGAGACATAGTTTCTCCAGCGCATTCTGGGTCTTCCCCATGGTCTCTTCCCAGTAGGACATGCCCAAAACACCTCAAGTGGGAGGTGTCCAGGTGGCATCCTGATCAGATGCCCAAACTACCTCAGCTGGCTCCTTTCGATGTGGAGGAGCAGCGGCTCAACACTGAGCACCTCCTTGATGAATGAGCTCCTCCCCCATCTCTAAGGGTGATTCCAACAATTCTATGGAGAAAACTCATTTCAGCCACTTGTATCCATGATCTCATTCTTTTGGTCATTACCCAAAGCTCATGATGACCATAGGTGAGGGTAGGAATGTCGACTGAGTGGTAAATTGACAGATTTGCTTTCGAGCTCATCTCCCTCTTCACCACAACAGACTGGTACAATGTCAGCATTACCGCAGATGCTGCTCCGATCCATCTGTCAATCTCCCACTCCATTCTCCCCTTCATGGGGGTCTGGTGCTATGTGGATCAGGTGGTGGTCGAAGGCACAGACCTTGGTGGTCTGATCCCTAGCTTGAACTCTCCCATTACACTATATACAGTATATATCCAGTACAGTGCACCTCGCTGCGTCCTGCATCTCATTAGGCCACTATCACATCTTCACACATCATTATAGCCAAAGAATTTTAGTACTTAGTATTCCCCATTAACCTCTCCTAAAGAATGAATGAATAACACATCCCCCTCCCACTCCTTCATCAAGGTATTTAGCTTCTACAGTAATTGCTCCAATGGAGCGATGAATGAGGAAATGAGATTCAAGAGAAGCCTTGCGAGTTAGCTTTATTCACTGGTACCCTTGTGTGCTGGTGCTCTTGAACCAAACAATCATCATATGCAGCCACATGAGGCTGGTGTGCAACAAATTCTAAAAAAAATATCTTTAAGCTTGATTTGTGTGAAAATTGTTGTGAAAGCAACAGAAGAACCCATCTGTGCCATTTGGAATTTACATCTGTACCGAAGCAGTAAAATGTTCAAACTTGTATGTATGCTGTATATGGAACATTTTTCAAAAACGTTTAAGCTAATATTTTTGAGCTTTTAGGTTTTTAAGTATTTCCAACCTGACTTTCATCTGATGGTGTTATGTACCATTTTTATATGCCAACATTTTTAAACTTTATTCAAAAACTGTGCAAGTTTGAGCCATTTTAGCTTTTAACCAAACAGTTTTTCAGCTTTAAGCTTTTTTAAGCTACTTTCTTCAACTTTATTTCTGCTTTCAAGTAAATTATTCACATGTAAGACATTTGAATTTATGCACCACCATTTTTCATCTTTTAGCCATTATATAACATTTTAAGCAAACTTCAAGTCACAGAAGCTTTTATGGTATACCTTTGGGCCATTTTTTTAATTTTTAAAGGTTTTAAAGATTTCTGTCTGTTTAAACTTCTGAAATAGATTAGTCATTTAGTCAGATTAGCCATCTGATTATTAAAAAACATAAAAAGGTCACTTCTCTTGTTCTTGTGCGTCAAGAAATGACAAGCCCAGCCTGAATACACGCTGCTACTCTATTATTGGCCAGCATAGCTGTCTATCTGCTCCCTCCCCCCAAGCTTAAGCTGTGATTTAGATGTTGAGTTTTGGGCTAAATCAGGTCCGTCGGTCCAAGGCTTAATTTAACTCAAAAATAGACGGAAACTGGGTTGTGTTTAGCCTGTCTAGTACAGACCATATTTAACCAGAAAACAGTTGTTGAAAATTGCCTGCCCATGTTAACCAAAAAATATTCCAGTGATTAAACTGTTTAGTGCACAGGACTTGGCCCGAAGTTATCCTCAAAATAGTTTTTGGCATTTGGTGATGGTGGTGGGGTCTGTCTCTCTAAAGTCAAATATACTTTTACAACCACTGGGACTCGTTGTTAAAAGTGCTTTATAAAAATGCATATTTTAACAGCTTTTTTAAAAGGTTGACAGTTGGCATAATGCTTGTTATTTGGAACAATCTGAAACTGGTGCTAGTCCTATTGTGCTATACACTTAAAAGGCACCATTTGAATACAACCACTTTTTTATAGATTTCTCTCTGTGTTGTGCTTCTTTATTGATGCTCATACCATGGACTCTGGGTGTCTCGAGACACCCCTGGTCTTGGCTGATCTTGAAAGCTAAGCAGGGTCTACTGTACATTGGTTAGTACTTGGAGGGGAGACTGCTTGGGAATACCAGGTGCTGTGGTGGACTGGTGATTTGTCCAGGAAGTACTCTGCCTCTTGCCCAAAGATGCTAGTGCCCCCCCCCCCCACACACACACACACACACTCATGAATGTTGCTCCTTTTTCATCCTTAAAAAGGTGGCTTTTCATCTTCATTTTCAAACAAATTTAGACTATATCGAGGGCTTCCGGTTGTGGCGGCCACGTAGGAAGACGTGTTTCACACTGCTCTGCTCCTAAAAATAAGAAGTAGGCTAAAACTCTCTCAATTGGAACAAAAACCTATCCCAGCATTTAGGCACAGATATGGTAAAGACGAAGGCTGGGAAATAAGGCGGAGGAAAAAGTGATTCGTCAAAACAATCCAAACTAACAGACTTCCACGCTCGTGACGAAGCAGAAAAATCTCCAAAGACAATGGCGGAGGAGGGAGCTAGCGGCGGAGCGGTGACTGCTGAGGAGGGGATGAGTGCGGTGCTTGCTGCCATCAGCTCCATGAGAGCAGACTTTTTGTCTAAATTTGATGGGATTATAGCAGCGATAGAAGGAATGAGAAAAGAAATAAGCGACTGTATGGAGCGAGTATCGCAGGCAGAGCTCCGAATCTCAAGCGCTGAAGACGACGTCACCAGCCTACAATCAAAGGTGCAAACACTGGAATTAAAAAATAAACATCTGGAAGATAATGTCCTGGACTTAGAATCCCGTTCGCGACGGAATAATTTGAGGCTGGTGGGCCTCCCGGAGGGAGCGGAAGGACGGGACACATGTTCCTTTTTGGAAAAGTGGATTCCAGAAGCGCTGAACAACGTCTTAGAGAGCGCTCACTGAATCGGCCCACCGAGAGGTAATAAGACACCACCGAGGACGCTGATTATGAAGTTCCTCAGCTACAGAGACAAGATGACGGTCACCAACGCAGCGCGAGCTAAAGGAGAAATTAAATACCAGGATCAACAGGTGCGGTTCTACCCAGATTTGGCCACAGGAATTCAACAATTAAGGAGGCAGTTCGACCCCGCCCGTAAAGAGCTGCGCAACCTCGGGATTCGTCACGGAGTGATTCATCCGGCAAGACTGCTGGTCACATATAAGGGCAGAACCCACATCTTTAAGACCCCTCAAGAGGCGCGGGAGCTCATTAAGGGGATCCAGGAGGAAACTGGTGGGAGCTAAGCATGAACATGATAAAGGTAGAACATTTAAGCATTTGTACAGGCATCTGATTGATCTGAAACATATAACATGTCTACAAAATACAGATTGTATTATATTAAAAAAAAAAGCTATGATGTACAAAGTTGCTATAAAACTTTGAAGTTATGTTGGAAAAACTACATAAGAGAGTTAATGTCATTAAAAAAGTAGTAGAGTCAGGGTGATTGAGAGGAGAAAGAGATAGTGGTTTGACTGATCCTCGCAGGTGTGGAACAGTCACTAGCTATAACGGGAGACGGAATTTTTTTTTTTGATTTTGGGGGGATTACCACGAATGTGGGGAAAGGGAATTTGTTTTTGTGTAGTTTGTAGGATGAATGTTCAACCATCCATGTTTTTGCTTCTCTGTATGAACATGTTTATATTGCAAGGTAATCTCAAACTCCTTATTGATCATAGATCAAAGTGTTAATCTTAATTTAACTTCATGGAATTGCAGAGGTCTACAAAATCTAAAAAAACTTAAACAAGTTATGAATAAAATAAAAGACAGATTCAAAAATTGTGTTTTTACAAGAAACTCATCTAATAGAGGAGGATGTTAAAAGAATTAGGAGAAGATGGCAGGGAAATGTGTTCACCTCATCATTTTCATCCCGAGCCAGGGGAGTTATGACTCTCATACATAAATCAGTCCCATTTCAAGTGAAAAATGTAATTGGAGACAAATTAGGAAGATATCTAATCATCCAAGGATCTTTGTTATTAGAAAATATAAATCTGGTGAACTTATACGGTCCCAATATAGATGATCAAAACTTCTTCGTTAATTTATTTCTTACTTTATCATCACTTACAGGGCAACATATAATAGCAGGGGATTTTAATTGTACATTGAATCCCAGTATAGATAGATCAACAGGACTGGACTGTACGCACAATGGATGCAGGATGACCATTAATCATTTTATGAAAGAATTGAGATTGCTAGATATATGGAGAGAAATGAAACCACAAGTCAAAGCCTATTCTTGTTATTCTAATACCTATAAGACATTCTCAGGTATTGACTATTTTTTGATCTCCACAGAATTAAGGTCCAAGATTCAAAACTGTTTCTATGATAACATCGTGATCTCTGATCATGCACCCTGCTGTCTAATATATGTAGAACTCACTTCCGCCCTCCAAAGAGAGCAGACGCTTTTCTTCCCAGCTCCGGCTCCTTATCTCTCTCCCTCCCTAACTGACTGGATCCCAGCTTGCTATCGTCTGTCTGCGTGTTTTTACTGCTGATTTATCGAACGAAATTATGGATTTTATAAGCTGGGCTTTGAACGCAATTGACACTGTTTTTTCAACGAGAAAATCTGGCCCGGGGGAGCGATCTGTCCCGCAGGCACTGCTGCTGCGGGTTATTTGAAGGACACAAGTAATTGGAAACTCTTGTGCCTGTGTGATCTTTTTATTGAAGATATTGAAGATTTATATCTTTTCGGAGCAATGGTCATCGGAATTCTACTGATTGGATTTGGAATTGTTCTGGTGTACCGCAAACTGAAGAAGATGGATAGAGCTTATCAAAAAGCGGACCCGGCGAAGCTCACCCATCAAATTGACCAACTGGGCAGGACTCTGACAGCGGCCAATGGAGAACTGTACAGGAAAATGGATTACATCACGATCACGCTGAGAGCTGTCCATGAATCGATTTCAACGCCTGGCCATGAAGGATTGGAGCACTGAATCCGTAAGAGAATAGAAAGTTTTTTCTCTGAAGTCAGTGCTATTCGACCTGTTTCTTTCGGCTCCCTCAGCACTCAGTCCTCCAGATAATCAACAGTATATTTGTTTTCATAACACTGGCGGGCAGCATTTGACTCTCAAGGACAGCTGTCTGGCAAAACTATTCCATCTGATGTGTTCAAGGACACAGGCCTTTGCTTCAGACTGTAGTCATAACATATGCTGAGGAAGAGACTATTGTTGTCCTCCAACTGATTGCCACTGATTGCACCCAACTCACACAAATTGATCCACTATACTGACTCGAAGATATACACTCACTGCTCTCTTTGTGTCATTGTGTGGATTCTATTGTCTGCTAATTGTGCATTGAGAGTTTTTTTCTTGTAATCATAATATCGGTCATATATGAACTTTATTCTGATAAACAATGCTTTTTTCTCTCTCCTACTGTGTCCACCCCTCCCTCCTCCCCATTGCCTTCTGTTCCCCTCCTGCTGACAGGCGCCTCCACGGCTCGCCGCGTCACTGAGAATGTCATTTATGACGTTCCAGTGTCAAGTCAAATTCCTCGTATATTTACCTGTTATTTACTTGTAAATGTGCTTGGCAATAAACTTATTCTGATTCTGAGATAAGAAATTGACAAAGGATCCAGGTAGGTGGCATTTGCAGCATAAATGGCTTCAGGATAAGGAATTTGTTAAGTACATAGAAAAACAGATAGATGAGTTCTTTGATATCAATACTACACAAACATCAGCATGTATAAAGTGGGAGGCTTTCAAAGCTTTTATAAGGGGGCATATTATTGTTATACAGGTTCAAAATCTAAGAAGACTCGAGAGGAGAGAGTCCAATTGGAACATAAAATAAAAATTCTTCAAGAAAAAGTGTATGCAGGAAGTAACCCAAAGTTAGAGAACGAATTACTGATTCTGAGAGCTGAATATGACAAAAAAGTCAGCGAATAGAGCTGCCTCGAGTCTTCTAAGATTGAAGCAAAATTTTTATGAACAAGGTGAAAAATCAGGAAAATTATTGGCATGGCAGATTAAACAATTAGAATTTAAAACACCAATTACCAGTATTATAAGGAACGGACAGGCAGTTGTAGATCCTTTAGAAATTAATAGTGCCTTTAGAGATTATTATGAAAAAACTATATGATACAAAAAATGAAACTGACTTAACAAAACTAAATGGGTTTTTGGATGGATTATCTATACCGTGTATTCCAAATGAAAACAGGGAGATACTGGAGTCTAAAATTAGTCAAGAAGAAGTTGGGCTAGCCATTGATAATATGAAATTAGGAAAAAGAGCAGGACCAGATGGTCTTCCAGTTGACCTTTATAAAAAATTTAAGAATAAATTAATAAAACCACTTTTGGAAATGGTTTTAGAAGCATTTCAAAATAGTAATTTACCACCATACATGAATAATGCCTTAATTATACTGTTGCCAAAACCAGGTAAACCCTCTAATAAATGTGAAAACATGAGCCCAATAAGCCTATTAAATGCTGACCTTAAGATAATCTGTAAAATTTTAGCAAGACGACTACAAGAAATATTACCAAATATTACTAACCGAGATCAGAATGGCTTTATAATGGGAAGACAAGGCTTCCATATTGTAAGAAGACTATTTAATATTATTTATTCCAATAAAGAAGCACCCGGATACAGCTCTCCTATCATTGGACGCCGAAAAGGTCTTTGATAGGGTCGAATGGCCCTATCTTTTTGAAGTCCTACAAAGGTTTGGACTTGGAAATAATTTCATAAAATGGGTTCAGATAATATACAATAATGCTACAGCAGAAATCCTAACAAACAGCAATATCTCAAAATCAATAAAAATCAAAAGAGGATGTCGACAAGGCTGTCCACTTTCACCCTTATTGTTTACTATGGCAATTGAACCTTTAGCGATGGCAGTACGTTTACATCCACAAATCAATGGAATTAAAGTAGGACCAACAGAACATAAAATCTCCCTGTATGCCGATTACATAATTTTGTTTATGTCGAATTTTAAAAAATCAATTCCGACCTTGTTAAATTTAGTAAAGAACTTTGGGGAAATATCAGGATATAAAATAAACAAAACTAAATCTTCAATATTAATGCTAAATAAGACCCAGAGAAATCACCCAGCGCCTGAGGTAAATCAATTCAATGTTGTAAATCAGTTTAAATATTTAGGAATTCAAATTGTGCCTAAGCTAGAATCAGTCGCCAGTGCCAACTATGAAGCCTTAATGACAGATATTAATGAGTTACTTCAGAGATGGATGTCACTACCTATGTCGATGATCGGGAGAATTAATATACTTAAAAGTAATATCTTACCCAAAATATTTATTTCAAAACATTCCTTTACCACCACCTTCAGATCTATTCTCAAGAATTAAAAAAAAAGTTAGTGGAATTTATATGGAACAATAGGAAGGCTAGATTACGTCTGTCCTTACTATATTTACCATTTGATCGTGGAGGTCTGAAATGTCCAAACTTTATGTTGTATTACTGGTCAGCACAACTGAGGTCTATGACATATTATTTTTCATCAAATGATCTCCCTCACTGGACTGAAATGGAATCATACAATTTACCTTTACTGCTTCCCTTATTCATATACTCAGACTCGGCTAAAAAATTACAGAAACAAGTTAAAAATCCAATTGTAAAGCATATGATCAAAATATGGTGTGAAACCAAAAAATATTTAAAAGAACCACACTTATTGTCACAATTTAGCCCAATATGGGGTAATCAATATTTTACACCAGGGAGAGCGGATGCTGTATTTAAAGTATGGAATTTAAAAGGGATTCAAAAGATTCAAGACTTATATTTGTCACGTTCAGATAACATAATGTCTTTTGAAGAACTGAGGATCAAATTTAATCTTAATAGAACACATTTTTTTAAATATCTTCAGCTTAGGAATTTTATTTGATCAAATCAAAATAATGCTCTCACCCGACCTACTTATTCATCCTTGGAAAAAATTTTGACGAAAGATAGTAAGAGAAAGGTTATTATTTCAGAGTTTTATAACTCATTGACACTATTCTCAAGTGAAAACACACAGAAAAGATTGAATTATTGGAAAGAAGACCTGCAAATTGAAATTTCAGAGGAACAATGGGAACTGGCTTGTACAGAAGCTCAAACCAAATCAATAAATGTACGTCTTAAATTGATACATTTTAAATGGTTAATGCGGATGTATGTTACACCAGTGGAGCTAAATAGATATAACAAAAACATACCAGATACATGCACAAAATGTATGGAAAGTAAAGGAACCCTATTTCACTGTTTATGGGAATGTAGAAAAATTAGAATGTTTTGGGAAGAGGTGAGGGTAACAACTGAAAAAATAATTTCAAAACAATTCACATTGAACCCTAAACTGTTTTGTTGGGTCTGTATCCAGAAAAGCATAACTTTAATAAGAGTGAAAGAGCATTCATAGACCTCAGTTTGCTTAATGCCAAAAAATGTATTGCACTACTGTGGAAAAAGACTCATAGACCAGATGTGACTCAGTGGTTAAGACAGATGTTAACAAACCTTCCACTAGAAAGAATAACTAACTAACTACTAACTAACCTGCACTTATATAGCGCTTTTCTAGTCACAAAGACCACTCAAAGCGCTTTCATTAATACTAACCCTCTATTCTAAGGGCCTATAGGAAACAGATATCTAGGGACAATTTAGAACAGCCAATTAACCTAACATGCATGTTTTTGGCATGTGGGAGGAAACCGGAGAAATCCCGGAGTAAACCCACGCAACACGGGGAGAACATGCAAACTCCACACAGATCACTGTTGGTCGGGGGCTGGGATCGAACCCACGATCCCACGATCGTACAATAACAACAACAATAACATACATACTGAAATCAAAGGAAAATGTGTTTGAGAATATATGGAGACCTTTCATTGATTATGTAAAGAAATTAAACATAACTTCTGAAGAAGAAGGTGAATGATGTGTGTGGACCTTGCAAATTCCAAATTGGTGAATGTATAATATGTATACTTATGTAATAGATTACCTAGACTAAACAGAGAAGCATTGTTGATGACTTGCCTTTGTTAGTGGTTGTTGGTGTTTTTAGTACATTTTTTTTTTGTAGTTAGTGTTTTTTTTTTATTTTTAAATTACTTTAGTGTTAGTGTTTGATTGTTTGTGCCATGTTTGTAAAAAAAAAAGGTTCAATAAAAAATATTGTGGAAAAAAAATTTAGACTATATAGAGATGTCTATAGATGTTGTTTCAACAACCTGAAAAAGATGGCTTTTCATCTTTCACTTTTCAACCAAATCTGGACATTTTTTAGGCTGTTGGCAAAGCCATCTTTTCAACATTTTTTCAACCAGTTTTTGCAGGGAGGGATCTGGCTGTTACCTTGGACGAGGATGTGCACTGAGGTTGTTCTTGGTCGACTGCTCGTCTGGACTGCACACACATACTGGCCCTCATCCGTCATCTCCACGTTTTCGATCTTGATGGTAAACTCATCCTGATTAAGCATCACAAGATTCACTCTGGGATCCACTGACCACTTGTCTTCTCCGGCATACAGTATACTTGACCGATTTAGCCATGCTGTATGTGTGACAACATCCCCCTGTGCACACCTGCAAGGGATTAAAAAAGAAAGTGTTGAAAGCAAGAACTATAAATGGCAGGTAAGGCAGTGCATTTTAACAAATGAATATGTAGAAGTCATGCAAGGAAAGCAAAAATCAAGTCTCTACATAACTGTGATTTGTTTTTTTTTTCCGTATTTAGTTTACAAAGACTTTTTAATAGCCACTGAAAGTCCATTTCTTAAGGCTTTCTTTCTACTTGAGGGAATGGACAGAGATCTGATTACCACAGTTTCAACTAGAGAGGAAGGACTAATCGGTGAAATCATCTCCTGTTTTTGGGGGAGCTAAAACAAGCCACCAAACAAACATAAATTGTACAATGCCCTTCCCCATTATTACTAAAGATTAATAGAGTAAAGAAACACACATATGCACAGTCATAATCTGGAGTATTTGCCATGTCTGTGCTGTTTGTTCAAACCTCTCTGTACTCCATAAGTAAATGTTTATAGAAAAATATGTATTAGTGTTATTGAAATAAAGGTCAACTAACAAAATTTTAGTTGTTTTTTTAATTCATTTAATTAAAATCACATTAATAAGGACATTAGCCAGATAAAATAGGCTACTTAGCAGGTGTCGCTTCTTGTGGTAATGTAACGCCACTTCCTGTTTTTGCTGACTGTCGTTGCATCTTTGTGGTTAGCTATACTTAGCTCTCTTTGATCTCCTGAGGATTAATGCTTTTAATTACCTTTTAATCACTTTTTTCATCTACTGTCACCTCTCATTGCTATGTAATAAGACTCTCACACTTGTATGCGTACTCAGTGTCACCTAATCACTCTCTTTAGCCTTCTGTTCACCTTTCACACAGTAGACCAACACCAGCAGGTGACATGGCTCCTCAAATCATCAGTGACTGTGGAAACTTCACACTGGACCTCAAGCAACTTGGATTCTGTGCCTCTCCGCTCTCTTCCAGACTCTGGGACCTTGATTTCCAAATGAAATGGAAAATTTACTTTTGTCTGCCGGTGTTGGTCCATTGTGTGTTATCAAGTCCAAAGTCAGCGCAGTCATCTACCAGGAAATTTAAGAGTACTTCATGCTTCCCTCTGCTGACAAGCTTTATGGAGATGCTGATTTCATTTTCCAGCAGGACTTGTCATCTGCCCACACTGCCAAAAGTACCAAAACCTAGATTAATGACCATGATATCACTGTGCTTGATTGGCCAGCAAACTCTCCTGACCTAAACCCCATAAAGAATCTATGGAGTTTAGGTCAAGAGGAAGATGAGAGACACCAGACCCAACAATTCAGATGAGCTGTCACTATCACAGCAACCTGGGCCTTCATAACACCTCAGCAGTAACACAGGCTGATCGCTTTCATGCTACGCTGCATTGATGCAGTAATTCATGCAAAAGGAGCCCCGACCAAGTATTGAGTAGTACATGGGCATACTTTCAGTCGGCCAACATTTCTATTAAAAGTGCATTTTTTTTTAAAATGAATATCATCTAATTTTTTGAGAAACTGAATTTGGGGTTTTCATTAGCTATAAGCAAACCCTCCGTTCCCTGGCTGCGCCTAGAAATCCTGTCCATAAACATTATGAACAGGATCGGTGACAAAGGGCAGCCCTGGCGGAGTTCAACTCTCACTGGGAATGGGTCCGACCAAGTGTTGGCAATACGAACCAAACTCTCACAACGGCCATATAGAGACTGGATACCTAATAACAACAAGCCAGATACCCCATACTCCCGAAGTACCCCCCCCCCCCCCCACAAAAATCCACGAGGGACGCAGTCAAATGCCAAGTCCACAAAACACATGTAAACTGGTTGGGCAAACTCCCATGAACCCTCGAGGATTTTTGAGAGGGTAAAGAGCTGGTCAGATGTGCCACAGCAAGGCCGAAAACCATATTGCTTCTCCTGAATCCAAGGTTCGACCAATGGCTGGACTCTCCTCTCCAGTATTTCTGCAAGCAAGCAAGTATTTCTGTCTGAAACAGGTATTCCAATCAGGCTTTACAGGCCCAAATGGAGGCTGTGTTTGAAAGTGGAATAGAAAGAGGTATAGCCTATATGTAGGCAAGCACATGTTAGACTTTGACAAATACAAAAGGGAGTAAGTGGTACAAAGATTTATTTGATTATGTGAATATTATTTACAGAATACCTAAATATTGAAAATGAATGGGACATCCAATATTAGCGACTGTTTCAGATCCCTTGTTTATTTGTTTGTCAGATCACATATTTGTGTGATCTTTTATCATTTACACACGTGGACAAAATTGTTGGTACCCCTCTGTTAATGAAAGAAAAACACACAATGGTCACAGAAATAACTTGAATCTGACAAAAGTGGTAATAAATAAAAATTCCATGAAAATTAACCAATGAAAATCAGACAATGCTTTTGAATTGTGGTTCAACAGAATTATTTTAAAAAACAAACTCATGAAACAGGCCTGGACAAAAATGATGGCACCCCTAGAAAAAATTGAAAATAATGTTACCATAGGGACATGTTCAACCAAGATGTGTCCTCTAATTAACACCACAGGTGTCTACAAACTTGTAATCAGTCAGTCGGCCTATTTAAAGGGTGACAAGTAGTCACTGTGCTGTTTGGTGACATGGTGTGTACCACGCTAAACATGGACCAGAGGAAGCAAAGGAGAGAGTTGTCTCAGGAGATTAGAAAGAAAATTATAGACGAGCATGTTAAAGGTAAAGGCTGTAGGACCATCTCCAAGCAGCTTGATGTTCCTGTGACTACAGTTGCACATATTATTCAGAAATTTAAGATCCACGGAACTGTAGCCAACCTCCCTGGACATGGACGGATAATACGAATGGTAACAAAAGAGCCCAGAACAACCTCTAAACACATTCATGGTGAACTCCAAGATCAAGGAACATCAGTTCGAGTTTGAGCCAAAGTGGACTTCATGGGAGACGACCAAGGAGGACACCACTGTTGAAAACAAATCATAAAAAAGCCAGACTGGAATTTGCCAAACTGCATGTTGACAAGGCACAAAGCTTTTGGGAGAATGTCCTATGGACAGACGAGACAAAACTGGAACTTTTTGGAAAGGCACATCAGCGCTATGTTCACAGACGCAAAAATGAAGCATACCAAGAAAAGAACACTGTCCCTACTGTGAAACATGGAGGAGGTTCTGTTATGTTCTGGGGCTACTTTGTTGCATCTGGCACAGGGTGTCTTGAATCTTTGCAGGGTACAATGAAATCTCAAGACTATCAAGATATTCTAGAGAGAAATGTGCTGCCCAGTGTCGGACAGCTTGGTCTCAGTTGCAGGTCATGGGTCTTGCAACAGGATAATGAGACAAAACACACAGCTAAAAACACCCAAGAATGGCTAAGAGCGAAACATTGGACTATTCTAAAGTGGCCTTCTATGAGCCCTGATCTAAATCCTATTGAAGATCTGTGGGAGGAGCTGAAACATGCCGTCTGGAGAAGACACCCTTCAAACCTGAGACAACTGGAGCAGTTTGCTCATGAGGAGTGGGCCAAAATACCTGCTGAGAGGTGCAGAAGTCTCATTGACAGTTACAGAAATCGTTTGATTGCAGTGATTGCCTCAAAAGGTTGTGCAACAAAATATTAAGTTAAGGGTACCATCATTTTTGTCCAGGCCTGTTTCATGAGTTTGTTTTTTAAAATAATCCTGTTGAACCACAATTCAAAAGCATTGTCTGATTTTCATTGGTTAATTTTCATAGAATTTTTATTTATTACCACTTTTGTCAGATTCAAGTTATTTCTGTGACCATTGTGGGCTTTTCTTTCATTGACAGAGGGGTACCAACAATTTTGTCCACGGCTGTATATTCATAACAGTGAATCTTCACTTTAGGGAACGGGAGTTGTTCAGTCACCATTAGAATTATTTTAGTTTATATCACTGTTCAGTGATGAGTTCAGTGTAATATTGAATTTCTTCTGTGTATCATCAATAAACTCATGCAGTACTATAACAAGACACATTTACAAATATCTGAGATCCATTGTAGTGCATCAGTTTATACTTTATTAAAAACAAAATATTGCTAAATGATATAAGCACCGCCTCAATTGCATTGAAGTTTTAAAAAAACTATTAAAAACAAAATATTGCTAGTTTTTTTAAAACTTCAATGCAATTGAGGCGGTGCTTATATCATCACACTGGGGCGACGCTGAGGCCAAATAATGATCTGAACCTTGAGGGCGTGACTGGCAAAGACTAATGTGAGCACTGCGGCTCTATCGTACGTAAATGTTTGTTTTTTATTGATGAGAGAAGATTATTATTATTATTATTATTATTATTATTATTATCATTATTATTATGCCTAAACAATCACATTTTTAACCCTCTAAACGTTTACCAAAATGCAATTTTTTTTTTCACACACACCTCAGACCCGGTGAAAAATTTTATAAACTGGAAAAAATATGTGCCCCATGCTGAAAATTTATCCAGGATATGGTTGATACGTCCCACATTCATGGAGCAAAGATTGTAGGGCCTTCCCCCCATGTTTTTTTTTAACCTTTGCAGTCTGTACCGGTCAGAACACTGCAGGAGGAGGAGCCAATCAGCTGATTGCTCGAACCACAGAGCTCAGCTGTTTTCTGTCATGAACCTGGGCTTAATGGTTTCAAACCCGGTTCTGACTTATGGTTATTTTGCCCTAATTTCCACCAGACGCTTCAGGGAGCTTTTGGCCTTCATTTCCTGACAGCTCGGGCACGCCCCCTCCTCCTGTCAAGTGCCATCAGCTGTGCTTCATTAGGGGTGTTTCCACACACATACACACACACTCCATTCATTCCCATTCACACGCTCATACACGCACTCATACACACCGGGTTTAATTATGTTCCGCCTATGTTTCCTCACACCGGCAATCTCTTTCCTCATTGGCATCATGATTATAAATACGCTGCATTTGTGGAAAGAGATTGTCGGAGCATTCACCCTCATTCGTGGTAGTGTCCAGTTTGGGTCATTGTTTAGTCAAACCGTGCATGTGGCCACATATGATATGCAGTTGATCTGGGCATTCTGCTCCACAATTATTAACTATTAATTTTTAGATAGCTGTGCGAGCACACCGAGAGGAGCGCCATCGGTGACGGTGAATCGTGGTCCTGCAAAGGGACTGCTGTCTACTGCTGACCAGGCAGGCTGGGCTTGCTTCAATGCGAAGAACCACATTCCGCCTGCTGTGTTGGAGAAGGCAGACCCTGGGTCCCCGCTGGCATTCCCTGAATTATCCTTTAGACATATGCAATCACGGCAACATTACAGTATAATTTTTTAAGCATTACATCTTCAGTATTCTCTCTTTCTTGTCAAATTTGTTGCTTTTCACTTCCTTTTTTTGTTTGCAAAATGCTGTGGTGACTGACAGGTCATCACACTGCGTATTATCCAATCAGCATGGTCGTGACGTTGTGTATTATCCAATCAGCATGGCCGTGATGGCCGCATATTATCCAATCAGCATAAAGTCAATCCGACACCCCGCACACACTGAAGGGCATGAAGAGACAGCAGTGACCGAGTGGTGGCTAAACTTTTATTGATAAAAATGACATATTTTGACTGAGTGACTCCATATTCGGGGATGCACACCCTCGTAACCTCATTGGTTGTAGCAAGGTCATTGATTGTTTAACCAAGCCAATAAGTTTATTATTAAAAAAGCTCATGATAAAAAAGACTCAGTTTTCATATACAAAAGAAGCTCCTCAACAGTCATCAGGTTTCTTGTGTTGCTCTACCCACACATTTGGCTTGTGACATTCAGAACTGATTGAGACAATGAGCTGGAGCTGAACTGCTGTTTTCTGCTGCAGTTACAACAGATTGCCTTCAGTAGTCACAAAATGCTGCTTTGATACAGGAGCTGGGTCACTGATTTTTGACTGTTCCCATAGAGCGACACATCTGCTACATTTTCATGACACATTTTTGGGTCCTGTTGTGAAAGAGTCAGAGAGCCATCAGAAAATAAAGTGTAACTCGCAACTGGGTTTGCCAATGAGGAAATTCACAGGACTCAAACTGTGCTTTTGGCCACCAATTTCCTGTCATTCAAGTTAATTTCATTTTGAGTAGCCTTGTGTTTACATACACTGAAACATCTAAACAGTTTTGAATGGTTGCAGTGTAACGAGAGCTCTGTGCTTTGCAGCTGAATAACTCTCAGCTCCATTTATGCTGTCACAGCTTTTGTTGCACCATCAGTCACTTCCACTTCAGTGGCAACAATAGGGTCAATGGCATCCTTGGGGCATTTGTGGCACTATGGTGAATAGAGGGGAAGAAGAAGAAATACAAGGGGGAAAATGGTGTGTGTCTGTGTCTGATAAATACACATGAGGGATAGCTTTCAAAAGAAATGGATCACAAACAAACTGCAAAATGGCAAGTGTTATTAATTTGATCTGACAAAGTGGATTCAAAGTAGGAATTTTATTGCAGCCAGTTATGACAAATGCATCTTCTTTAAGCCATGAATATAAAGTGGGGAAACTAAGTATTGAACATATCAACATTTTTCTCATTAAACATATTTTTGATAGAGCCATTGACCTGAGATTTTCACCAGATATCAAAAACAACCCAAATAATCCAAACATACAAAGAAATCAAGGAAACTGTGTTCATAAAGCGAAGTATATTTAATAAAGTGGAATGAATCAGGGAATGACTATTGAACACACAAAGAAAAAGAGGTGCAAAAAGGCATAGAAAGTCAAGAAACAAGCTGAAAGCCATTAGAATTTAGGAAGTCATCCCATTCCCATTAAGTGCAAATTAATTTCAGCTGGTTAAATCCTGACTGATAGCCTTTAAAAAGGTCTGTGAATATCAGATTGTCACACCACAAAGAACTTATAATGGGTAGAAGCAAAGAGCTCTCTCAAGATGTTCACAACCTTATTGTGGCAAAAAACATAATGATGGCATTGTTTACAGGTGCATTTCTAAACTGCTGAATGCTCCAGTGAGCACTGTTGGAGCCATCATTCAGAAATGGAAAGAACATCATTTTACCATAAACCAGCCACAACCAGGAGCTCCTCGCAATATTTCTGACAGAGGAGTCAAAAGAATTATCAGAAGAGTTATCCAAGGGCCAAAGACCGCTCGTGGAGAGTTCCAGAAAGACCTGGAGTTAGCAGGTACTGCTGTTTCAAAGAAAACAATAAGTAATGCACTCAACCAACATGGGCTCTATGCCCCCTCATTTAAAGTTTGCTGCACAACATTTGGGCAAGCCAGTAAAATACTGGGAGAATATAGTCTGGTCAGATGAGACCAAAATTGAACTTTCTGGATGCCACAACACATAGCATTTATAAAAGAGAAATGGCACTGCACATCCCATCATGGTGTGGGGGTGTTTTTCAGCACATGGTACAGGCAGACTTCATATAATTGAAGGAAAGATGAATGGACAAATGTGCAGAGGCATCCTTGATAAGAACCTGTTGTGATCTGCCAAGATGCTAAAGATAAAACGAGGGTGGACATTTCAGCAAGACAATGATTCCAAACACACAGCCAAGGAAACTGTCAACTGGGTCCAAAGAAGGAAAATAAAGCTACTAGAATGGCCCAGTCAGTCACCTGACCTGAATTCAATTGAAAATCTATGGAACAAACTGAAGATCAGAGTTCATAGAAGACAACCACAGAACCTTTAAGATTTGAAGACAGTTTGTGTGGAAGAATGGGCTAAAATCACTCCTGAGCAATACCTGTGCCTAGTTTCTCCATACAGGTGTCTGGAAGCTGTTATTACCAACAAAGGCTTTTCTACTAAATATTAAATGAATTTCACAAAGCGTGTTCAATACTTATTTCCTGTGTCATTCCACTTTATTAACTATAACTTGTTTTGTGAACACAGTTGCCTTGATTTCTTTGTATGTATGTATTATTTGGGTTGTTACTGATGTCAGGTGAAAATCTCAGGTCAGTGGCTCCATCAGAAAAATGTTTAATGAAACAACTGTTGATGACTTCAATACTTGTTTTTCCCACTGTATTGAACAGTTCAACATTAAAGACTTTGCAAATGTTTCTCTCCCCCTCCCCACCCCACCCCCACCTCTCTCCTCTTCCAACCACTTAATTTCTTTTCAAATCTCTCCCCCATCCCCCTGTCAGGGCCATCATAAGTGAAACAATTTAAATAAAGTATTAAAGTTATTACATTGCAAGAGGAGTCTATAAATACTATTTATAAAGCAAGAAAAATAAGTATTGAACATGTCAACATTTTTCTCATTAAACATATTTCTGAGGGAGCGAATGACCTGATATTTTCACCAGATATCAGTAACAACCCAAGTAATCCATACATACAAAGAAATCAAGGCAACTGTGTTCACAAAACAAGTTATATTTAAAAAAAAATGGAATGACACAGGGAATAAGTATTAAACGTGCTTGGCGAAATCAATTTAGTTTTTAATTTTTAGTAGACAAGCCTTTGTTGGTAATAACAGCTTCCAGACACCTCCTGCATGGAGAAACTAAGCACAGGCATTGCTCAGCAGTGATTTTAGTCCATTCTTCTACAAACTGTCTTCAAATCTTGGAGGTTCTGTGGGTGTCCTCTATGAACTGTGAAATTAAATGTGTCCCACGGATTTTCAATTGGATTCAGGTCAGGTGACTGACTGGGCCATTCTAGTAGCTTTATTTTCCTTCTCTGGAGCCAGTTGACAGCTTCCTTGGCTCTGTGTTTGTGATCATTGTCTTGCTGAAATGTCCACCCTCATTTCATCTTCAGCATCTTGGCAGATGATAACAAGTTCTAATCAAGTATGTCTCTGTACATTTGTCCATTCATCTTTCCTTCAATTATATGAAATCTGCCTGTACCATGTGCTGAAAAACACCCCCACACCATGATGGGATGTGCAGTGTAATTTCTCTTTTGAACATGCTGTGTGTTGTGGCATCCAGAAAGTTCAATTTTGGTCTCATCTGACCAGACTATATTCTCGCAGTATTTTACTGGCTTGCCCAAATGTTGTGCAGCAAGCTTTAAACGAGCTACAACATGCTTTTTCTTCAGCAATGGAGACTTAGAGCCCATGGAGCCCATAGAGCCCATGTCGCTTGAGTGCATTACTTATTGTTTTCTTTGAAACAGCAGTACTTGCTAACTTCTGCTTTTTCTGGAGCTCTTCACGAGTGGTCTTTGGCCCTCAGATAACTTTTCTGATAATTGTTTTTGTCTGTCAGAAATCTTGTCAGGAGCTCCTAGTCATGGCCAGTTTATTGTAAAATGGTGTTTTTCCCCTTCCGAATGATGGCTCCAACAGTGCTCACTGGAACATTCAGTAGTCTAGAAATGCACCTGTAGACAATGCCACCATTATATTTTGCAAAAATAAGGTTGTGAGCGTCTAGAGAGAGCTCTTTGCTTCTACCTATCATGGGTTATTTGTGGTGTGACAATCTGATATTCACAGACCTTTTTAAAGGCTATCAGTCAGGACTTAACCAGCTGAAATGAATTTGCACTGATGGAGGATGGGATGGCTTCCAAAGGATTTCAGCCCGTTTCTTGGCTTTCTCTGTCTTTTTGCACCTCTCTTCCTTCGTGTGTTCCCTGTGTGATTCCACTTTATTAAATATAACTTGTTTTGTGAACAAAGTTTCCTTGAATTTCTTTGTATGTTTGGATTATTTGGGTTGTTACTGATATCTGGTAAAAATGTCAGATCAGTGGCTCCATCAGAAATATGTTTAATGAGAAAAATGTTGATGTGTTCAATACTTATTTTCCCCACTGTATACAGCACATATCAAATAAGCCGCCCACGGGGGTGCACAAGCCATTGTAATCCTAGTGCCGGTCCCAAGTCCGGGTAAATGGGGAGGGTTGTGTAAGGAAGGACATCTAACGTAAATCCTCTGCCAAATCAATTGTGCGGATCATGACAAATAAGATTTTCATATTGGATCAGTTGAGGCCCGGATTAATGACTGCCACCGGTGCTGAACTTGGCTACTGTTGGTCGAAGATTGAGGACGAAGAGAGGAGGAAGGTGTGTTCGAAGGGAAAGAGAGAAAATGAAAGGTAGAAGTAGACTTTAAATGTATGGACTATGAGTGGTAAAGGCGGAGAGTTGGCTGATATGATGGAGAGAAGAGAGGTAGATATACAGTTTTGAGAAAAAGTGTTTCCCCCCTTCCTGATTTCTTTTTTTTTTTTGTATGTTTGTCACACTTAAATGTTTCAGATGATCAAACAAATTTAAATATTAGACTAAGATAACACAAGTAAACACAAAATGCAGTTTTTAAATGAAGGTGTTTATTAGTAAGGGTAAAAAAAAAATCCAAACCTACATGGCCCTGTGTGAAAAAGTGATTGCCCCCCCGTTAAAACATAAATTAACTGTGGTTGATCACATCTTTGGAAAGCTGAGTTCAATTTCTCTAGCCACACCCAGGTCTGACTACTGCCACACCTGTTCTCAATCAAGAAATCACTTAAACTGGACCTGGCTGAAACAGTGAAGGAGACCAAAAGATTCTCAAAAGTTAGACATCATGCTGCAATTCAAAGAAATTCAGGAACAAATGAGAAACAAAATAAATGAGATTTATCAGTTTGGAAAGAGTTATAAAGCCATTTCTAAAGCTTTGGGACTCCAGCAAACTACAGTGAGAGCCATTATCCACAAATGGCGAAAACATGGAACAGTGGTGAACCTTCCCAGGAGTGGCCGGCCGAAAAATTACCCCAAGAGCGCAGTGACAACTCATTCAAGAGGTCACAAAAGACCCCACAATAACATCCAAAGAACTGCAGGCCTCACTTGCCTCAGTTAAGGTCAGTGTTCATGACTCCACCATAAGAAAGAGACTGGGCAAAAACGGCCTGCATGGTAGATTCCAAGACGAAAACCACTGCTGAGCAAAAAGAACATAAAGGCTCGTCTCAGTTTTGCCAGAAAACATCTTGATGATCCTCAAGACTTTTGGGAAAATCATCTGTGGACTGACAAGACAAAAGTTGAACTTTCTGGAAGGTGTGTGTCCCATTACATTCAGTATAAAAGTAACATAGCATTTCAGAAAAGGAACATCATACCAGCAGTAAAATATGGTGGTGGCAGTGTGATAGTCTGGGTCTGTTTTGCTGCTTCGGGACCTGGAAGACTTGCTGTGGTAAATGGAACCATGAATTCTGCTGTCTACCAAAAAGTCCTGAAGGAGAATGTCCGGCCATCTGTTCATGACCTCAAGCTGAAATGCACTTGGGTTCTGCAGCAGAACAATGATCCAAAACACACCAGCAACTCCACCTCTGAATGGCTTAAGAAAAACAAAATGAAGACTTTGGAGTGGCCTAGTCAAAGTCCTGACCTGAATCCAATTGAGATGCTGTGGCATGACCTTAAAAAGGCGGTTCATGCTCAAAAACCCTCCAATGTGGCTGAATTACACAATTCTGCAAAGATGAGTGGGCCAAAATTCCTCCACAGCACCATAAAAGACTCATTGCCAGTAATTGAAAATGCTTGATTGCAGTTGGCCCAACCAGTTATTAGGTTTAGGGGGCTATCATTTTTTCACACAGGGCCATGTAGGTTTGGATTTATTTTCCTTTAATAATAAACACCTTCATTTAAAAACTGCATTTTGTTTTTACTTGTGTTATCTTTGTCTAATATTTAAATTTGATGATCTGAAACATTTAAGTGTGACAAACACGAAAAATGAGAAATCAGGAAGGGGGCAAACACTTTTTCACACCACTGTACCGTGTGTTCAAGAAGCCAGATGGAAGGAAAGCAAGGCTAGGAACATTGTAGGTGGATTTATCCTCTTCTAACATGGTGTAGATAGGAAGAGTAATGGAGAAGGAGTAATCTTGAAGGAAGAGTATGTGAAGAGCGTTCAGGGAGTAAAGAGGGAGTCAGAGTGGATCATGAGTTTGAAGCTAGAAGTTGAAGTTGTGATGTTGAATGCTGTTAGTGGATATACCTCCCAAGTTGGATGCCAGATAGAAGAGAAACAGGAATTCTGGTTTCAGCTGGATGAAGTGGTAGAGAGTGTTCAAGGGGGGAGAGAATGATGATTGGAGTGGACTTTAATGAACATGTAGGTGAAGGGAACAGAGGTGATGAGGAGGTGCTGGGTAAGTATGGTCTTAAGGAAAGAAATGTTGAAGGACACATGGTAGTGGATTTTGCTATGTGGATGGAAAAGGCTGTTGTGAACACATATTTCAAGAAGAGAGAGGAACATAGGGTGACTTACAAGAGCGGAAGAAGGTGCACACAGGTGGACCACATCTTATGCAGAAGTCTTTGAGTGGTCTTTGTGACTAGAAAAGCGCTATATAAGTGCAGGTTAGTTAGTTAGTTAGTTAGAAGGAGAAATCTTAAAGAGATAGGAGACTCCAAGGTGGTGACAGGGGAGAATGTAGCTAGACAGCATTAGATAGTAGTCTGTAGGATGACTTTGGACAGCAAGAAGCGGAAGAGAGTGAAGGCAGAGCCAAAGACTAAGTGGGGAAAGTTACAGAAGGAAGAAGGTTACATAAAGTTCAGGAAGGAGTTGCTACTTGCTCTGGGTGGTAGGGAAGAATTACCAGATGTGAAAGTGTCTAGGAAAGTACAGCAAAAGTTTTGAAACTTGAAATTTGAACTTGATTGGTTAACCAAAAGTGTTTGTGGCATCAAAATTGTCAGGCATTACAAAACCATAATTTAACTCCTAATGCACAAACAAGATTGCAAGATGCTGTGGAAGTTGCTGAGGCATTATGGAGTTCCTAAGAAGATCATCTCCCTCGTCCAATGCATCTATCAGGACATGAGCTGCGGGATCTCGCATGCTGGCCAGCTGTCAGAGAGCTTGGAGGTGAAGACTGGAGTCTGTCAGGGGTGCTTGCTGTCACCGTTCCTGTTCCTCGTGGTCATCGATTGCATCATGAAGATAACAACAACAGGCAGGAAAACGGGATACAGTGGACACTCTAGACGCAGCTGGATGACCTCGACTTTGCTGACGTCCTGGCGCTCCTGTCACATAACCATAGCTAGATGCAGGACAAGACTACTCGCCTGGAGACTACATTAGCCGGGACACGACTCCAGATCAATAAGAAGACCGAGCTGATGAAGATTAACACCACTGCAAACACACTAGTCACAGTTGGAGGAGAGCCCATCAGAGAGGTGGAGTCCTTTGCCTCACTGGGAAGTGTGGTGGATCGACAGGGGGCACAGACTGAGACGTCACAGCCAGGATTGGCAAGGCAAGAGTAGCTTTTGTCATATTGAAGAATATCGGGGCATCAAAAGAGATCTGTACGAGAACAAAACTTTGCATCTTCAACAAAACTTTGCATCTACTTTTAGCCTATAGTTTTATAACAGAAACACATAAGTGTAAATAAAAACTCACATATGAAGTGGAGATACATCACCTGAAATTGCAATTCATCATCAACCACTACCACAATAGGATTGTCAACATAGGCTCCAGTGCAACAGAAGCTGACTTACATACCATAAGAAGGATTCCTTGATCATATGGATTTTAGAAAATCAGTGATCCTCCTGCTGTCTTATCATCTGTCAAGATCAGCACTATGGCCAGTACCTCCTATGGAAATGCTGCCTGCAGTGGTTTGTTTTTAATTTGAGAGGGTCAGGGACACAGTTAAATTTCCTGGCACCGTGTTTACGTGGTCTTCCAATTTCCAATTCATGAGAACTGTGCAGTCAAATTGTGTGAGTGGGAGTGTTTCCGATTTGAGGCCTCTGAGATAGTACAAAGAAAGTCAGAAGATTTGTGATTGCAGTTGGTGGTCTTTCAATACTCTTTATACGAGGATCAAAGATGAGGAAGGCTCCAGTGGTTCTTTTATGAAGCTTAGCCGTACAGCCATTCATCTCACCTTGTGTTACATCCTGGGCACCAGATATTCTGGATTTGAAGCTGAAATGCTTGGTGGCTAATTGGAATGATCCTCTTCCGTGTGAAGTTTTTTTTAAAAGAACTTTATTGAAAAAAATGGGGTTTGACTTTGGATGTTATTGTTGTAAAAACTGTACGCCTCATGAGCGTACAGTTGCTCATGAGCTCTTATTGCTCTCATGTCCTGAGAGCAATAAGATTGAAGGAAAAAAAGAAGGGATAAATATTTTACATACCATATATTCTCCTCTTATCACTTCTGCACAGATGGTAAACAAAATTTAATCCCAATAAATTGTTAGTCTTCTCAAAAGCATGAGAGGTACACAGGAAGATGAAACACAAGTCTGGGAGGTGAAACTGTAGCCGTCAGCAAACAGCTTCTCTGCTTCCACTCAGCCAGTAATGTGTGCATCATTAAAAATACATGACACTTGTTGCTCCACAATTAGACATTGTTACTACCTTTTGTTTACACTGCAGATCAACTGAGTTAATGCTTAACGCTATGTCATCGGTGGCTTTGCTTTCAGGAACACAAGACTCATCTCTTTCAACATTCAGCAAATGAAGAGATTAGCAAAAGCACAGTCATTAATGACTTAGATGCGCTTAAATGAAAGATGCTCAGCAAATGATTCTTTAAAAGTGTGCTCAAACAAAAAGTAAAATTGAAATTCTCTCTATGATGAGGATCATGCGTATGATACCATGGGAGTGTGGTGATACGGATACTGTATCAATCAAGAGTGAGTGGGAAGGTAAGTACTTGTGCAACCATATCTCACTCCAGGCATACAACAATGCGGTCCATAATCAGTTGTCACTGACGCAGAACGCATTTATGGGTGTTTCTCAGTTCATCTCCTTATCACAGCAAAGCATAAACAAATTTTCAAAGATGCTGGTCTGATTATTCAGAGGTGTATTTTGGATAATCCAATCCAAAGCGCTCCTGCCCATCCCTTTAATGTACAGAGGTGCATTATCTAAAGTGAACTCTGTGTTATAAAAGCCTCTGGCAGGCAGGGAATAACAGACTCAACTGCAGACTTGGCTCAAGTGCAAAAACAGGATTTATTTACAATGATCAAAATAAAGGCAGCATGGGGGCTGAAAACACAAAAGAGCTATAAATGAAAATAAGGTACTTATGAGGAGCAAACCAGAGGGGAATAACTGACAATGATGCCCCACCAGAACACAAACTCAGACAGACATACTAAATAGGGCAACTGATAATCACAAATGCAGAACAGCTGGAAGAATAATCAAAGGACTAAACGGTAACACACACGAGGGAAAGTGGGGAGTCAGGTGGCCTCCCAAAGTCCAGGAGCCACCAAACAGATGAACACGGCATGTTGGGTGGCCTTCCAAAGTCCATGGGCCACCAGACGGGCGAACATAGCGCCGTAGAAATGCTGAGCTCAGGAGCCTCTGGAACACACTGTGGAGGCTCACCAGCCTCATGAACAAACGGAGGAGGCGCACTGGCCTCAAGAACAAACGGCGGAGGCACACTGGCCTACGGAACAAATGACAGAGGTGCACCAGCCCCTGCAGCAAACGGCAACGGCGCACCGGCCTCTGGAGCAAATGGCAGAGGTGTACCAGCCTCTGGAACAAATGGTGGAGGCGCACCAGCCTCAGGATCAAATGATGGAAGTGCACCGGCCTCGGGGACACACACCTGATGTGCAGTGGCCTCAGGAACAAATGGTGGAATGGAGGCGGCAGACAGTGCAGGAGCAATGTGGAAGGTGGGAGGCAGCACACCAGAGACCGGAGTGGGAGCTGAGGATCCGGGGCCAGGCTGGACGGAGCTGTCTGGGAAGCCCCTTTGCCTGAGCTAGTTCCAAACCTCCACTGTGCGGGAGCAAAGTACAGCCACCCTGGGAAATTGCAACATGTCTGAGTGACTGAGAATGTTCTCCACTACCAAAAGCTCCCCCAATCCTTCAGTCAAGTTGGGATGCTTCAGAGCATGGTCCAACAAATGGGTGACCTGGGCAAAAGCCTCCGTCAGCATCTCCTGATTTGAGCCCTTCCTCCTCCTGTCAATTTTGCCCACTGAGTCCTTAGTTGGTGGCGTCATACTGTCATAAAAGCCTCTGGCAGGCGGGGAATAAAGGACTCAAATGCAGGCTTGGCTCAAGTGCAAAAACAGGATTTATTTACAATGATCAAAATAAAGGCAGCACAGTGGCTGAAAACACAAAAGAGCTATAAAGGTAAATAATGTACTCACAAGGAACAAACCAGAGGGGAATAAGTAAGGGACAATGACGCCACACCAGAGCACAAACTCAGACAGACATATAGTAAATAGGGCAAATGATAATCACAAATGCAGGACAGCTGTGAGAACAATCAAGGGCTAAAAATGGCAACACACATGAGGGAAAGTGTCTACAGGTGTGGAAAACATGAGGAGCTGGGAACAATAGGTAAACAAATATACACACACGACCCAGAACCACACAAAGGATGAAAACAAGGGCAGGGAAACACAAAGACCATAATAATAACAATAAAGGCAAACAGGGAATGACACAACAGATGCGGGAAACACAGAAGACAACAACAAAGGACCCAGGGGAACACAGAAGGTAAATAATGCAAAAATTATCATGAACCAAACAGAGGAGAACACTGAGGACAAAAATGAATAAACGTGGCCTCCCGGAGTGGTGGCCTAGTGGCAGAGCATCGACCCCACAGCCGGGAGGTTGTGGGTTCAAGCCCTGGCTGGGCCATACCAAAGACCATATAAAAATGGTACTTCCCTCCTTCTAGCTTGATGCTCAGCATAATAGAATGGGGGAAGGAAAAGTTGTTACTGGCGGCACCTTGCATGGCAGCGGCCCCTCTGATTCTAGATGTGATTAACATTATAGATAAGAGAAATTAAATTTCATTCTGCTAGTACATGATTGGCTATATGGATTGAATGACAATAAAGCTGACTTATTCTTCTTCTTGAAAAAAGGTGTGGACAAGGTGTGGACATGTCATGACCTGGACTCTGACCATGATGGCTTGTTTAAGATGGGTTTTGCGCTGGTCAAAGGGCGTGCACATGAGCGAAAATGCATGTGATAGTCACGCTGCTTGATAATAAGGAAGTTATCGATTACAGTTGGTGCCCAGTTAGTTATTTTAGAGAGAACAAACATGGAGGATGTACAGTAGCTAATGCTGGGCTGAAAAATCAGTTGAATGGTTTAATGTAGTGCGCACGGATGCAACACTGGGGAGATGGAGAGCTCCCTCTCCTGTTTCAACAATCGAGGGTCTTCCCTGTCTCATGCGGGGGTCTGCTGAGGTTTGTAGCTCTCTGTCCCAGTCCCTCCTGGGTGGGAGGGAAGGAGGGGATCCGATACCAGCACAGTGTCCCATCTGCCTCTGACCCCGCCACAAAGCGAACCCGCTCTTGGCGGCCCCTCCCTTAAGCTGATGGGTGGCCGTGGGGGCACCTGCAACTCAAGAACCCTGACCGTAGGAGCACAGGGCTGGAAACCTGGTGGCCACAGGAAGATGTGGACACATCTCCTGACTATCTGGGGAGTTACAGTGACAAGTAAAATCCTGTTCAGTCATTCCTTCATTCATTCCCCTAAAAATAAACACATTAATGCCTGATATGTCCGTGATGAAAACGGAAATGTGGATGGAATAAAAATCTTCAGACTGACACACCTTAATGCTTATTCTATAGATTCCAACAGTAAGTCCGCAATTAAAATAAGAGTGTGGATAGAATTTAAAAAAAACTATTTAATGTGTCATCATATAATTAAAATGATGGGTGATTATAACCCAACTCTCTCCATTAAAATAACAGAAAATCCCAGCACATGCTGTTTCCTCATGAACTCCAGAGCTGCATCATTTCAAAACACCACTGAAATAACATAAAACATTACACTTCTGACAACAAACAATGAAACAAACAAGCACATTGGCATAACATGCGTCATAATACCGGTGCACATGAGATTGCGCACTGTCGCACCTCTTTGAAAAGACTCTCCGAAAGCGGGTGCACTGTCTACTGGTACATGACACAAAGCATAAAAAACAGTCAATGCACTGACAGAAACTAACAAAAACACTGGCATACAGTGGGACGTCTGGTGCAAAAGTCCGCTGATGGCCATGAAAATAGGGCCCAATAAAATGCCTTCTGCCCTTACTAACACCGGAGCTTAATTTGTACCAGATCCTGTTGTCTCTTGTTTCGGCACCTCCCATGTCAGGACCAGCACCTCTTTAGTGGGGTCAGGCATTTGTTATTAAAGTGACACTGTGCCAAAAATTGAATTTTTTTTCTTGTTAACATGTCTGTAACATGATTTTTATGACTTACAAGAAACACCACGGAGAAAATAAGTATCGAATACGTCAACATTTTTCTCATTAAACATTCTTCTGATAGAGCCATTTGACCTGAGATATCAATAACAACCCAAGTAATCCATACTTACAAAGAAATCAAGGTAACTGTGTTCACAAAACAAGTAATATTTAATTAAGTGGAATGACACAGGGAATAAGTACTGAACACGTGAAGAAAAAGAGGTGCAAAAAGTCATAGAAAGCCAAGAAACCAGCTGAAATCAATCAGAATTTAGGAAGCCATACAATCAGTGCAAATTAATTTCTGCTGGATAAGTCCTGAGAGACTGATAGCCTTTAAAAAGGTCTGTGAATATCAGATTTATTCAGATTTATTCTGATAAGATAAGATAAGATAAGATAAGATAAGATAAGATAAGATAAGCCTTTATTAGTCCCACAATGGGGAAATTCCAGATAATGTAGTGCTAGCCACTATTAGCCTTGTGGTATGTGGGTTGGTTCTAGTAAACACAGATTATGGTGTTTGAAGGGGGCGGGGGGGGGTGAAAAGATTTTGACATGAAACCGTAAGACAATGAAAGGTTTGGTTTGTAGAAATAAAGAACAGAAGATACCATTTTAGAAAATGTACATTTGTAAGGGATTTATAGCCATTGGCATGAATCTTTAAGGGGATTAAAATATGATTTTCATTTTAACCTCCTTGTTTTTACTATGAAAATACAGTATGTAATTAAGTTTTTGAATATTATTTAAAGTTATGTGTTTTATTCGTCTTTGTTGCTAAAAAAAAAAAAAACTCATCTATTTTATCTGCATGTTAAATTGGATTTTAGCAAAAGGGGGGCACTGGGCACTTCGGGTGACAGTGCACAGTGTGAATTTGCTCTCAGCAAAGACAGGCAACTTCATTCAACTTCTTTAAAGCAGTGGAACAGTCGGACTCTAAGGGAGGCAAACCTTTCAGCGGATGTGGACGGCTATATGGAGACTGGAGGACAGGTAGCAGTGTCGAGGTAGATGTTAGCCTAGCTGGACTTGATGGCAGCAGAGAATAGTGGTGGACCGAGGTTTTTAAAAATGTTACTGAGCTTTGGCAGCTGCCGTTTCAGCATCCCAGCTCCATTCTATATGGCTATGTGAAGTCATGGATTGTAAAAGGACACAAAATACCAAAGACCATAGATTGTATGCTGGAAACCCAAGATGGACAAAGAAAGAAACAAGATAAATTAAGTTGAGGACTCCTGGGCCCGTGGGTCGCTTCCATCATGGGGGGCATGCTTGCTATTGCTTCACCCGGGTGTGGGTACCTGGTGGCTCCCGTGGTGTGTGTATGGGGCTTGGGGGGGGGGGGGCGCTTTGTGGAAGCATGCCTCGGGGGCCACATTTGCTTAAAAGATGATGATTTCTTAACTCTTTATGTTGTGTGGAAAAATATCAGACTTCATAATCTGACATTTTCATCTGACTAGGATAGGTCAATAAAAGTGTTTGTAGGTCATAGTGAGTCCCAGTATTTTTACTGTTACCAGTTATTTTTGTAATCTAGACATCACAATCTTTCTAATGATACTAAATTTATAGGGTTGTTGGGGGAAGGGGGTCCACGGGGAGCCATGCTGGCCAATGGCCTAATACTAAAGCCCTGGAGTGAGACAGGAGTGGAACACTTCTCTATATGCACAGAGATATAGTGCCTTACAAAGGCAAAATGGAGTAACTGTAAATGTGTTAAAAACTGTGTTAAAGCAGCACAACAGAACTTTGGAAACTAAACGCTAAGTGCTTCTGAGTCATTTTGATGATGTGCTGACATTCATTATGCACATTCCCCAGCCCAGAACAGCCCAACTCTTCCCAGGAGCTCAGAAACCATGCTTTACAACTTTGGTTTTGTGACCAATAACTTCTTGTGAGAACTGAATCTTGCTTTACGGCACTATGTTACAAAAACAGCTATGTTGCTACAACGGACAGACACCAAGGAGGATGTGGCAGAGAGATCAAGTTTACCCAAAGGAGGCACATGGCTCCGCCCACCCATGTGAACCCAGTGAAAGTCTGGGCTAATCTGCCCAGACTGATGCTCCTGCAACCCGAGTCCCCGGATAAGCAGTGGAAGATGGTTGAATGGATGGATGGATGTTTCTGAGACAAAAATCAGCTGGTTTACAGGTCTTCAAAAGTCTTGTATCGGAAGTTCCAGAGCTAAGTTTTCTTCTTTCAGTAAAGTATCACTTTTTTACTCCTGCCTGCATCATTATTCTCACAGGAATGTAGACGATGAGCCTCGCTGATGAGTCGTATCTTAACTTTATTCTTACAACAGCAGCGATGACATGAATAGAGGCAGTGATCAAATCACAGCAGTAAAAAATCTGTTCATGCTCCCTGGAAAAATGTTTTCCAACCAGACAGCAACACCACGTCCTTTACTGCCATACTGGGCGATTCTCTTTTAGCTCAAAGCTCCATCAGGTCCTCAGCAGGAGGGACGCTTTGTGGAGCGTTGCAGTAATGCAAGTGAGCTTTGAAAATGATGTTTTCACATTAAAGATTACACCATGATCAAATGCAATAAAAGATACTGCGTCTGCAAAGTGGGTTAGTGTGGGTGCACTGCAGGTAAGCAGCCCTGACACTGAATAATGCATATTGAAATCTGTATGACTAAGGTATACAAATTAAGCATTCATAAAATAAATAAATAAACACACACACACACACACGCAGGAGACAAGAGGGGAAAGCACAGACATGAGGAATTAACATACATTAGTTGCTGTCAGTATAGAGTGGCCACAATGTGTCAGTCAGCCAGTGGAGTGGAAGTGATAGCACTGCTGTTCTTCTGGAGGCTTGACATGTGTCACCATGCTGTCAGCATGTGGGATTTGTTCAAAAAAGAAATAGCTATGCGTGTATTTTTTACACACATAAAATGTTATGGGGAAAAAAATGCTTGGAGAAGCAACAACAACAAAAACTTGTCAAAACACGAGGGCCACGTTAACTTCAGGTGACCTAAATTTTCAAGGCTCCACCTCATTGGCTGAAGTTCACTCCCTTTGATGGGTAAACTTTCTCTGGAAAGTTCACATCAATAGTAGTCAGCAGCTGAAGGACACATACAGAAGCTGTGAACTGTATGTAAGAGAAGGGTGGGGCTACTGATACTTTTGGAATCAAGTAAAAGTAGCATTACATTCTGACAACAATTACCCAAGTATGACCACCAAAAAGTTAGCTGAGGAAGAGTAAGAAAGCATCTATTCATTACTTGAGCAACATCTGAGAAAAAACTGACTGATTCATGTATCACTTCAAAGCTAAACTAAGTCCAACAATTTGGCTAAATTCAGTAAAAGTATGAGATTGAGAGAGTAAAACCCCTCAGAAATAGAATATTGTGAGAATATTTGGGCTGGGAGTTGATTAAAATGTTTAAATAATTAATTGCACATCTTTTTGCAGCCGTGATTAATCGCTAAACTTGTGTTAAGGAATCAATGAAAAAGAAATATACTTTAGTAACTTTTAATTGCATTTTCATTCACTGAACATACTAGTGACTCACCTATTCACTAAAATACTGCTGCAGCATTTTAAACAAAATTACAATTTATAATTTATCCACCTTATTCCTAGGCCCCATGATGCCTTGCGTGAATTATGGTAGCAACTTCCGGTACTAGTTTAGAACATATTGTTGTTACTGTTCTTCTTCTTCTTCTTCGTTTAGATTTGATTGGCAGTTGGCAACCAGCTTACAGGTGCATTACCGCCACGTACTTCACTCTAAATCATCACTATATATCTTAAATATCTGAGATATATCAATGTCTCCACCGTAAAAAAGTCAGCTGCATTTTGTTAAAATATGTTGGACATATTCAAATTTACCTCAGAGCAGACGTAGAGTCTAGTCAGGGCCACAAAGAATCACACCACCGTGCTTGGGTGTTTTAAATTTGGCGTAAAACATCAGATCTGTGACATTCATACAAGTGAAAACATACCTGGTGCTGCTGTGTCTGTTCCACTGATCACGGGAACAATCCTTTAGTTTTCAGTGCATGATCTACTCATTGCTGTTGAAGCCACAGATTTAGCTGTGCTTATGTGTGAGGAGCCTCACACCACGAAGAGCAGCAAGTACCAGAACTACACAAAAACATTCAAAAATACAAAAACTACAAGAGCTGAAATTAGCTGCCACTTGAGTGCAAAACACGTATGTGGACTATACATTAAAATGAAATTGAAAAACTTTTAAAAACGCTATTTTAAATGCCTCTACTACTCCACTCTTAGTGACTGATTTAACACTAGGTCAGCCAAAACCGGAAGCTCCGCCCATAATCATTCCTACAGCGGCGCCCCCAGGAATAAGGTGGATAAATAGATGCTGGTAAGTTGCTATTCTATGCAATCTTCTTCTTGTAATGGCTTAACTTTTTTTTTCTGTTCAACTGTACAACTTCCATTTTCCCCTTACAAAAATAGCCTCCAACACAATTTTGGATCGCTGCCCCCAAAGCTAGAAACAGGCCTGAGTGACAACGAGAGGATGATTAGTGATGGCAGTGAGAAATGGGAAAAAAGTCCCAGTATTAAAACTGAAAACTAAATTAAGGTGCTGTTTGGTATTGGTGCTCTCTAAAATGTCTGGCAAGGCAACTACTGTGGGCCACCAAGGGATAGATAAAGAAAAAACAATTCAGTTCTGAGAGAATTAAAAGTTGTCCTGGTAAATTTTACTGGTTTCCAAGATCTCACTTGTCAAGGCATTTTGGTTCTGGATGAGTCTACCTTTTTTTCTCCGAATATTTTTTCCCCTTATTCTAATTAATTCAGCTACCTTGATCCACTCACTTTCACTCATGGGTTAGGTATAAAAGCAAAAACTACTTGGTGCGGTTGGGCTTAATTGCCCCTTTAGAGCAGCAACCATGGCGTGACAAATTAGGTGCGTCTCACCTTGACAAAAGGACACCTTCTGAATAAAGACGAGGTAGTTGCTTTGGAGGAAAGGCCAATTGTCTGGAGTGTGTATCAACACGTCGGAGTTGGTTAGCGTTCCAGATCAAACAATGGGCAGCAAACATCTTTTTTACTATGAAAAAAAAAAACACATTTAAAAAGTATCTAAACGATTTTGGGAGCATCCAGAAAAGACTGAACTTTCCTTGCATTGCAATCAGAATAAAATGTGAAATAACTGGCCTCATGGAAGAACTATAAGTACTAACAGATTTATTCATAAACATAATGTATGATCAATTTATGTGAACATGCAGGATTCACTAATACGTTTGTATCTTGAAATTCAGTACAGGTACTAACATTTATGAATGGTCCAGAAGAGTTGTAAGAACTTTGTGTAAACAGTTTCCTTTTATTCTAACCTCAGTTTTCATTGAATGGTTCTAAAGTATAAGAGTATAAACCCTATAAACCTAATGAGTAGTTGACAAGATTTTATACTTTGATTCAAATGATAATAAAATTTAAACTAGAGAAGCACTCATAGAGCGCATACCTCCGCCAAGGCTCCTTCCGTTTCTCATGGATGACCTCCAAAATGTAATGGGCTTGTGTGTAGGCCTATCGCCACTTGTGGTGAAAATTGCATCCAAGTCTGTCCATTAGTTTTGGAGTTTTGTGGCTGACACACTGTGAGAAGAGCCTTGGCTGAGGTATGGATTCCCAGATAATCACCAAAATGTAATGGGTACCTCTCTAGGCCAAGAACCACCTCTGGTGAAAATTTCATCCAAATCCATCCAGTAGTTTTTGTGTAATCCTGCTGCACAAATACAAATAAAGGCCTTGGTGGAGGTATGCACTCTCAGATCATCACCAAGATCTAATCATGTGTTCCCTGTGCCATTACACACCTTTTCTGAAAATTTCGTCAAAATCCGTTCATAACTTTTTGAGTTATGTTGGTAACAGACAGAAAGACAGACAGACAAATGGCAGTAAAAGCATTACCTCCTTGGCAGAGGTAATAAACTGAAGTGTTGCTGTTGTGTCCATCTCCTCCATCTCCAAACTCCCAGGCTGCGGGCGTTGCAATTCATTGCACAACCGCGTACAACCCACAGGCCAATGGGTTATGTGAGCGTTTTCATAGATCACTGAAAGCAGCACTGAGGGCTTCACTGACGGATGCAAATTGGGTAGACAGGTTGCCGTGGGTTTTATTGGGGTTGCGCTCCGTGCCAAAAGAGGATTTGGAAGCTTCCCTGGCAGAGAGCTTGTTTTTGCACAGCCCCTATGGCTGCCCGGGGAATTTCTGCCAAATAATCCCGCGCCGGACAGCTGCCCGTCTCAGCTTTTGCAGCGTAGCGCAGACACAGGCACGCTGCTGGGCCCGGCCCACCACTGTTTTCCGCGTGCTTTTGTGCCTAAAACTTTGAATAACGCGGAGTTCGTGTTCGTCAGACACGATGACCACCACCCTCCATTGCGCCTGCACACATGTTGAAAATGGCCCTATCTCACAATGTTAAAGAATCCTTTAAAAAATTCCTGGATCCAGACGGTGATCCGGATCATCCCCAAAATTTAATCAATTCTTCCTTGTACCATTTCCAACAACGCCTGAAAGTTTCATGGAAATCGGTCCAAAACTTTTTGAGTTATCTTGCTAACCAACAGACAGACAGACAGACAGACAGACAGACAGACAGACAGACAGACAGACAGACAAACCCCGGCAAAAACATAACCTCCTGGCCTGCAGCCTGGCGGAGGTAATAATTAAAACTAATTAAAAGCAGCATCATTCCATCAACATCTTAAATTACTGTATATCAGATTCAAAATATAAGATTCTAAACATCATTGCTGAGGCAACGCATGACTTCGTTATACTGGAGAACAGCGTAGTGGGGAAGTGTCTCCCACAAGGCGATGGTGATGGCTGGCTGCCTTATTAACTGTCACGATGCAAACCACATAGGATCCCATGGATAAAATTCTGATTTTTACTGCTCTCACATGAGGCGACGGCCTCGTCTCTCCACATAAACTAGTGTTATACTGTGGAAAATTAGCAACAGTCCATTTTTACCACTTTTTTACACACACATTTTGAGGCCAGATTGTTGAAATGTGTCATACTGCCCAGAAAAGTGGGACAGTTTCAGTCCACTGCACACATGCGGCACAGATGTCCAAACTGTGATGCAGTCACTTGTGTCTTCATGTCAGGAGGAGCAGCACACACTGAAACAGCTCCTATAATCTGATGCATTCTTTCATTTTTGCCGGTCCTGTGATTTGCTACTTTGAATACTACTTAAACTATATTTTTTTTATTTCTTGGACCTCAGACAGGAGAGTATCATTTTTTTTCTTAGACTTTGATTTGACATTTTTGTTACTGAAACTCCTGGTGAGACACTATGGAAGAGTGGCCTTATATGATTGCTTTAGGACGTCCATTATGCACATTTTCAATACTCGTGACAACACGCTCACTTAACACAAGAGTGGAATTCAAGGACTGTTTACACATTTTGTCAGACATATGTTTGTTGTATCTTGAGTGTTTCATTTGTACATTACAGAGCTTACTGGGCAGCTCGGTGGTGCAGTGGTTAGCACAGTGGTACCACAGTAAGAAGGTCACAGGATTGATCCCACCCCTGGCGAATGCCACACTGCTGACCCAGCGGCTCGGATAGCGCTCACTACCGACACCTTGGACGTGGCCATAGGGGCCGTCGTGGAGCAGCACGTCGCCAGTTCTTGGCAGCCGCTCACCTTTTTTAGCAGGTCTTTGCGCGACAGTGAGCGTAAATACAGCGCGTTCGACAGAGAGTTACTGGCTCTCCACCTGGCCATATGCCACTTCCAGTTCTGGCTGGAACGACGCACCTTCACTGCGTTCGTAGACCACAAGCCACTAACGTATGCAATGGCCAAGGTTTCGGAACCATGATCGGGCAGGCAGCAGAGACACCTGGCCGCGATCTCGGAGTTTATGACCGACATTCAGCATGTGGCCGGTAAACTCAACGTGGTGGCGGACTGCCTCTCGCGCGCATTAGTGGCCATAGTCTACGTGGGGATAGATTAAACGGCCATGGTTGCTGAGCAGATCGGCGATGCGGACGTTTGTGCGCTCCAGTCTGGACCAACAGGGTTAAGGCTGGAGAGCAGAGTTATGCAAGACGGGGGGCCCCCCCAATCTGTGATGTCTCCACGGGCCGCCCACGCCTGGTGGTCCCACGCGCTTGGCGCCACCACGTTTTTGAGTCGGTTCACTCCCTGGTGCACCCAGGAATGTGCACGTCAGTCAAAATGGTGGGAGCGAAGGTGAAAGAGTGGGCTGCGGCCTGCATAGCGTGCCAGCGAGTCAAAGTGCACAGGCACACAAAGGCCCCCTTGGAGCTGTTCCATATCCCGGCTAAGCGGTTCAACCACGTTCACGTGGACCTCGTGGGCCATCAAGGGTTCACGCACCTCCTGACAGTGGTGGACCAGACCACGAGCTGGCCCAAAGCAGTCCCGCTAGGTTCCACCGCGTCCGCAGAAGTTGCACGCACTTTTTTGACGACATGGGTGGCATGTTTCGGTGCCCCTTCGGATATCACGTCTGATCGGGGCCCGCAATTTGTTTCCAACCTCTGGTCCACCATGGCCCGGAGCCTGGGCGTCTCACTTCATCGCACGACCACGAACAACCCACAGGCCAATGGGTTGTGCGAGCGTTTCCTTAGATTGCTTAAAGCAGCGCTCAGGGCTTCGCTTACAGATGCAAATTGGGTGGACCGACATAATAGGTTCTATTAGGGTTGCGTTCAGCACCGAAGGAGGATTCGGCAGCCTCCCCAGCAGAGCTGGTTTTTTCCAAGCTGCTGTGGCTCCCAGGGGAATTTTTGCCGGACAGTCCCGCACCGAACACCGCTCCATCCTTGCTTTCACCACGTAGCGCAGTGGCAGGGACGGTACCTGGTCCGGTCCACCACTGTTTTCCACGCGCTTTTGTGCCAAAGGCCTTGAAGGACGCGGCGTTTATATTTGTCAGGCATGATGCCCACCGGACCCCCTTGCGCCCGCCCTACGATGGCCCGTTCAGAGTGCTAGAACCCAGGGAGAAACATTTTGTGTGAGACTTGGGGGGATGCAGAAAAACAGTCTGTATAGACAGGCTTAAGCCCGTCTGTTCGTTTTAGCAGACGAGCAAGTGGTGTTGGCCCGAACTCCTCAGCGTGGACGACCCCCACTGAGAACTCTCCAGGTAAATGACTCGTCAGATCAGTCACAAGAGCATGCTAATGATGTTTTCCCCCCTCCCAATGTCCCCCCACAGACGGACGCACCCCCAACCTCGAAGCCGCAGACCCCACGTTACAGCTGCTACGGACGTAAGCTGAAGCCCAAAGGACATAGATAGATAGCTAGATAGATAGATAGAGCCTTTATTGTCATTGCATAAAAAACACAACAAAACTGCACATGCCCCCTCCCACATAAAAAAAAACTACAAACAACACTCAATCCATACACATCAACAACAACCATGGCAAAACACACAGAACATAACATATCAGCATTAAAAAGAGCTTGAAAAGTGAAAAAAAAGTGCAGTCATCTTTGTGTCAAGTTTGTTAACTTGAATGTATTCGAAAGATACATTTAACATGAGTCTGGGGGGGGGGGGGATCCCTCTCAGTATATTTACACTCAGACTTAAAGACAAAAAGGAATCGTCATGGGGGGTTTGTGTGAGGATGCGGGGGTGGTGTGTTGATGTGAACAGTGACAAAGAGAATGGGAATTACAAAGGCTTTGATGTTATTGCAGTGCACAGAGAAGGCTGACCGAGTGGTATCATCTAAGAGCAGAGGTGCCTGAGATCTGTTACTCTTTTGTTGCTTGTGTTTCTAGAGAAATGTGAGAGAGAGTTGAATAAAGCCGGATATGATCTGGACCTCTCTGCCTGGTTATTCCTCTCTCCACAACTCCACCAAAAATCAAGTTTTTTTTTTCTTAACATGCCTGTAACACGTTTTTATGACTTACAGAACAAATCAAGAGCGAAATCACTCAAATGTCTCGTGTCTATTTTTTTAGCGTTAAAGTTTCACTGAAGCCCCCCCTGGTGTTTTTGGTGATGTAGCTATGTAGAGCTGCTGACATGTGAATAGTGTTAGATATTGGCATATTAACAATAGGCAAGACAGATGTGAGGATGCAGGCAAGGTGATGTCATCACGCCATGCTTACTTAAGGGGACTGTTGGCAGGAGTCGTCCTCTTTGGCACCTTGCCTTCAAGCCAACCACAGCCCGTAGCAGCATATAGTTAGCCTACTAGTAAGAAACCCCTGACACATGTACCATCTGTGTCCAGTTATAATAAAGTTATAGTTCAGCATAACACCTGTCTCTGCTGTCTTATTTCCAGACATAGCAACTGGAAACGATGTCATGAGAGTGAGCGCGGTGTGCCACCATGCTCAAGCTTTCTATTTATTCCTGAGTATTTGTCATATTTTTTCCAGTGTTATGTGTTTATCTGTATGTGTGTGATTTGGATGTGTTATGAGTTGTCAGTTGTTCTGTTATGCTTCAGGTCCTCATTGTGATTATTGTTATTATTATTCTGGTATTTGTTTCTAGTGTTAATATTTTGTTTTCTTTGTGATATGAGCTCTCCACCTCATCTTCCAGACACTCCCACCTTGTGATCATCTTGTTTCAGTTCACGGGGCGTCACAGCTGTTTGCTGTTAAATAATTAGGTCACCTTCCCCACTCATGTGATCCACACCTGCTATAATTTGTGTTCTTTTGTTTCTGGCCCTACTGAAGGACGGTTGTTTCTCTCCCTTACTGCTGGAGTCAAAAAGAGCCTCACGTCTGAACCCTACTCCTGTTCTGATGGTCATCCCTGCCACGTAGCCCGAAAGCATACTAGCAAGAAGAGTTTGTTTCCGCCAGCACCAGGAGCAGACGAGTGATACAACCCAACAGTTTATTGCAGACCTTTGTGGTCTGGTGAGCACATGTGAGTTTGACTGTTTGGAGGACAAAATGGTGCGGGACCAGCTAGCGGAGCACACCAGCAATGCGCGGCTGCGGGCAAAACTAATCAGGCCACCCGACAACCTACTGCTGGCGAAGACGGTGGAGCTGGTGTTCCAGTTGAAGGTCGCCAACAAGCTAACATCACAACTAGGTGAGCCACAACTTCTCACTAGCTTATGCAGTTACCCTAGCAGAAGTACCTGTTAAAACTGCAACTCGCTCGGAGGACACCGAGGTGAATGCTACGAGGCAACGGAACATCATAGGACACCATTCGTGCAGTAACTGCGGCTCCCCAAAGCACCAAGAGGGAGCGCACTCCTGCCCGGCCAGGGGGAAGCAATGCAGATGTTGCAGCAGACTGAACCACTTCGCCAAGGTGTGCCGATCATCACAACGGACATCAGACCGGCCACTTGCCTGAAAAACCCACCAATGACCACCATCCACACTTAAGCTCCAGAGGCTCATGGTACATGTGGTGCATGGGGAAGCTAGACGACGTCGACTTGCCATTGCCGCTGGACACTGCCGCTGTGAGGTCAGTGCTGAATTGGGTTTCAGTTAAGAGATTCTTTCCTAATCATCTTATTGAGAAGAATCCAGCGAAGTTATATGGCTACAGACACACACGCATCAGCTTGGTAGGGACCGTGTCACTGGCAGTTCGCTGCGGGTCAAGAGCCCTCCCGGTGTTCGTTTTCCAGGTGGCTACACACAGGGATAATGTCCTGGGTTGTGACCTGTTTTACAAACTGGGTTTTAACTTCTGCAACAACCTGGGGCTCTTTTGGAACGCTGATGTTGGGTGCGCAATACATCCAGATGGGGATACAGCCACTCCAAGTTTGAGACCGCGAGAGGACAGCGGAAAGGAAGGGCAGTAACCAGACTCATCCCCTTTGTGCAACCAGTGTAGACAACAAGGGGCCACCGCAGGGCAGCAGGATGGAGAGTTTGTGGCCCAGCAGGATCCAGTGGGACAACGCCAGCCGGGGGCATGTCCCACCACCGACATGAAGGATATGTCACCACAACAGCAACGCCGTGTGTGGTGGAACCGATCGCCATTCACTGTGCTGGAATGGGTTTGGGTCTGACGATCCGGATGCCTGGACCCACCGTGGGTCTCGTCATTGCAGATGAGAATCGCTTCACAGCTGGGGCCAGTCATTTTCCAGCTGGTCGATGACTCAAGATGGCACACCAGCCAGGGTGAGAACAGCTGCTCAGGAGCTGATCCAGCCAGTGTGGGAGCAGGACTGGGACTTTACAGCGAGACCACCAAACCCGCCATGCCCGTGAGAGTCTTCCAGGGGGCCCCAACCTGTAATCTCAGTGGTGACTGTGTTCGGGACTGTTGAGCAGGGCACGACTGCTTTAAAGTTGCAGAAGAATCCACGCAGTCATGCAGGGTCAACCAGTGGTCTACCCGGTGGCCTAGGTTCTGGTCTTGTAAAAAAAAAAAGAGAACGAGAGAGCTACTGTAATTTGAAATGTTCATAATGTGTTTGGCTTTTTCAAGGGGGAGATACATGTTAGATATTGACATATTAACAATAGGCAGCACAGACATGAGGATGCAGACAGGGCGATGTCATCACATCATGCTTTCTTAAGGGGACTGTTGGCAAGAGTTGACCTTTTTTGCGCCTCAATTTCAAGCCAACCACAGCCCGTAGCAGCGTATAGTTAGCTTGCTATCTAGTAATCCCCGACATGTGTACCATCTGTGTCCAGTTATAATAAAGTTTTAGTTCAGTATAACACCCATCTCCGTTGTCCTATTTCCAGACATAACAAGTAGTGTTGAGCCAATCAGGACTCTCTGGCCTAACTGAAGTTAGCCTCCAGTCAGTTAGCATTTTTCAGCAGTTGCTATTGTAACAGAAGAATTTATACAGAATGTGCCCTTTATATATATTTTTGTTTCTGATGTGTTTTTAGATAATGCAAATTAATTTCACCAAAATCACCGTTTTGGTTTTCTTTTAGTTATGGTATTCTGGAGTAATGTGTTCTCTGCCCTCTCGTCAGTCTGCGCTGAGCCTAACTGCGAGAGCTGCACTACTCACAAAAAAGTTAGGGATATTTAGCTTTCGGGTGAAATTTATGGAAAATGTAAAAAAGTTCATGCTACAGTGACATTATATCATGAAAGTAGGCATTTAAGTAGAAGCATGCAATGGTGATTTCCTCATCTCAAACAATTTATTGAAGAAAAATCCAACAACAGTGGTGGGTATACCACAACAAGAAATGTCAATGTCTCAATAACTTGTCATGTGCCCTTGAGCATCAATTACAGCTTGACAACAATGTCTTATGCTGTTCACAAGTAGACTTATTGTCTGCTGAGCCATGGCATTCCACTCTTCTTGAAGGGCGGCCCTCAGGTCATTGAGGTTGTGGGGTGCAGGGCTACAAGTCTCTACACAGTGACTCAGCTGATCCCATGGGTTTTCTATGGGATTCAGGTCTGTAGAAAATGCAGGCCACTCCATTTGAGGCACCCCAGCCTCCAGCAGCTGTTCTCTAATGATGTGACCTTGATGAGCTGGAGCATTGCTGTCCATGAAGATGAAATTGGGCCTATGTTGTTCATGCAGGGGCACAATGACTGGATCACTGATGCTATTCAGGCAGTATCAACTTGTCACTGAACCATTCACAAGGTGTAGGGCAGTACTGCATTGATTAGACACACCTGCCCAGACTGTAACATGGTGACAACAGTGACTGATGCATAGCACCCTCCTTGACGTCTCCAACATCGTTGGCGGCCATCATTTCTGCTCAGCATGAATCGATTTTCATCAAAGAACAGCACTGAGGCCCACCAGTCCCTTGTCCAGCGTAAATGCTCCTTGGCCCATGCAAATGATGATGCCTGTGCCTGGTGTTGTGGTCAGGTACCCTTGCAGTTCGTCTAGCACACAGATCACGCTGATTCAAATTGAACCAGAAAATGTATTGGTCAACACATGGATCAAACACCTGTTGTGAATTTTGCCGTTAAGCACCTTGTAAGAGAACAGCAAGTTATGCAAAAATATTGAAACAATGAACAGTTGGACATGTGCATTCAAAAGGTTAGAGAAGGTCAAATTAAGTTCACCTGTAAAGGTTATTGTGCATTTTAGGTGCATCCTGAAATCTTACCCAAAAGTCGAATATCCCTAACTTTTTGTGAATAGTGTATGTACTTAAGGGCAGCTTGCTCATAAAATGAAAATTCACCATTTCAGATGAGTTAAAGTGTACACTACTGCTGAGTTATGCTTGGTATCAGTTGGGCAGATAAGCCAAGCTGCTTTTTGTCATATTTTTTATCTTTGAAGTGACTTTGGAGAGAATCTGAGAGCTAGTTAAAATGTGGCTCTGGTGCTGCATGTGCTGTCTCCCGCCATGTTATCTTCATGTGAGGACACACGTTTGAAATGGTCTTTTTCTCATGTTAGGTGTGTTATTGTGAAGATAAAGCCCATGTTGACAGCATTTTGCTCTCTCTGCATTAACACAGGCATGTTTATATGCTTTTTTTTTACTCCTGTTACTACTTTCTGTAAATGTGTCATCTATCTCCCGTTTATTGTACTGTATTGTGCTAATGTGACAGATGATATGTCAGGATAGCCACGGGTACATGTGGACTGATTTTCTTAAAGAAATATGCATTTTTGTTTTGTTTTGTTTTGGGTAATGCTATCATGCATTGTTGTCCTTTTTCACTCCACAAGTAGGTGCTGCAGGTTATGCCTAATTTACAGTATGTTTTTGGTGTGAATGGATATAATGTAATTTGAGGCAAAAGCAGCTTTTATGATTTATTTCATTAGTTTTACTTTTTTTTTTTTTTTTTTTACATATTTATGTGTAAAAAAGAGGTGTATTAGGCTGCGTGTCCAAACACGTTTTTTGTCACAGACCACTCTAAACCTCTCTTTTACAGCGCTTGTGCACTGCACTCTGCAAAAAAAGGTCTGTGCTCTGCATCCTAGCAACAACTTGTCACTCACAGCTCAGCACTTCCTCTTTTCCCAATTGAGACTTTCTACTTGATTTTTTAATAGCAGTCTCTAAATAATAATGGACTAGAAATGCGTTCTGGCACTGGCAGCAGCTCTGGATGCAAAATATGATTAAACAAGAGTCTGGGTATAGACAGGTCGATAATTTCTCAGATGCAGCCTAATTACAGAGAGCCCATCTGCCCTTCTGAGGTGAGTAGAATAGTCTATGGTCAAAATTCCATTTATTTTTACATCTATTTTTGTAAATCAGCTGAGATATGCTCAACACATGGTTTACTAAACTCATAAATGACTGTCAATATACACTATAAAAAAAATAAATTGGTGAATTTTACAGTAAATTACTGGCAGCTGTGGTTGCCAGTACTTTGAGACCCATCTGGATGCAGCGGCAATATGGCCACCGAGTCATCTGTGTACTGGATCTGTGGACTGGAAGTGACACAAAGTTCCATGGAAAGGACGCCGTATTTTAATGTTTTTTAGCCGATTATAATGTTACATTTTGTTTTCCTGGCTGCTATATGGGCAACTTCCTGTCTCCAGCTCACACGAGGGCGTCCTTTCCATGGAACTTTGTGTCACTTCTGGTCCCCAGATCTGGTACACAGATGACTCGATGGCCATATTGCTGCTGCATCCAGGTACTCTTGTGTAATTGAGTAATTTACTGTAAAAAGTACGGCATTAATGTATACCTCTTGAAGGTATGCTGTTGTGGGAACCATGAATTACACAGTTTAGAACTGTTCTTTTAACAGTAAATCACCATTTAAATAACTACAAAATTGTAAATGTGATTACTGTTATGATCCCTCGTGCGCCATTATGCAAAGAAAAAAAAGAAGAAAAACACTCGTGCACAACCTTTCCGCTGGGCTTTACATGCACCGGAGCATTCTGTTATGATCCCTCGTGCGCCATTATGGAGCGCATCGAGGGAGGAATGACAAGCCCAAACGCAGGAGTAGATTCGTGCAATTTATTAACAAAAACCTCAAAATAACAAGTCCAGCAAACTCACGCAGTTAACAGAGAGTAGATATGGTTGAGCTTAAGGCCACCAGACATACAGGGACGCCACCTGGATGCTCTACAGCCCGAGGGAGGGAATGCCTAGTGCCGCAGAGCTGCTGTCGGCATGGGGAGAAAGGCAAACATGACCTTACGGTGCTGGAGCAATCTGGGGCAGTCCGTGCAGTCTGATGGAAGAGAAAAAGGCAGGAACAGCCGCTTACACCAACCAACTAAAACAGTCACATAGTACAAGAGAAGACAACTTAGTCAGGCTGAAAATAAACGAAGGTAATGACAACTTTACCATGGGCAGCAGAAGCGCGCCCCTCCCCTCCAGTCTCACCTTCAGGAATTCATCACTGCACCTGAGACAGAAGACACACCTGCACCCGCTCATCAGCCAGCGTACATAAGGAGGCTTCCTCCGCACAGTCAACGCTGGCTCGTCTGGGTTGCTGCCACTGTGTAGGTGTGTCCCCGGGACTGCGCGTGCTCTCCTGCCTCACCACACTGTCCCTTCAGCAATCTACTTCACCCGGTCAGGCACCATCAGCTCATCTTCCCCCCTTACCCTACTGACTCGTCTATTTCCCGCTGGGTTGTGTCAGTCCTCTCTAGATTTCTCAAATAAGTGGCAATTTGGCTCGCCCATTTCCCCTTACTCCACTCCTCAGCTCACGGCTCTCGTCTTCTCTTCACAGGTCCTTTCCTCTGGCGAGTGACTGTTTCTGTAGCTGTGCGCTTTGGTTTTTTGCTATTAATAAAATTGTCAACCGTGCCCCTCTGTGTGGTTCCTGCTTGTGTTTGGCATCGTGCACGTGAGCTGTCAAAACTTAATACGTCATGACAAACTTACATTCGTGGAGGTACACGCTGCCGTGAATGAAGCACATATAATGCTCCAGCGGTCTCTCTCTACACTCACATCGTTAAAGTAGTCGTAATACTAACGAGAGAAGAGACCGCTGGTGTGAGGATGCGTGGGCTGGACATACCTGAAAACATGTGTGCATGAGTGAGTGTATGAGCGTGTGAATGAGAATGAATGAAGTGTGTGCGTGTACGTGTGTGAAACACCCATAATGCAGATCAGCTGGTGATACTGACAGGAGGGGGCATGCCCAAGCTGTGAGGGAGCAAGGACCCAAAGGACTCCCTGAAGTGCCTAAAAATAAATAGGAAAGCGGGCCAAAATAACCATGGGTCAGAATCGGGTTTGGGACCACCATGATCACATTTCACTTTGAAGACATTTCCATTTTTTTGGACTCATCAACTGTATGAATTCACAGAGTATCCATATGATCAGACCTAAATGAAACAGTCATTGTCGCCCACGACAGAGTGCTATGATGATGATGATGATGATGATGATGATGATCCATATTATCTACCGCAACAAACTTGTCAGAAATAAGACTATGACAAAGGCACCAATACTCACCTGGCATGCCGACAGATGTGGACACATTCCTCTACGCGTTTGATTTCAAATTTTAATGATGATATCCTTTTAGTGTCAGATCAAAGAGTACCGGATTGTTTGATGCAGCAAAGTTCAGCCTCTACCCCTCCATCTCACAGTTCTTTTTTTTCCTGAACCTGCATCCTACGTCCCACCCTTCCTTGATTCTAATTGGCTGGTTGGAAAGGTTTGTCATTGACAAGCGCAGCTGTACTCTACAAACTTGAACTGTTGTCAGTTCTCAGCACCCTGAGCGCCACGACAAAAAACAGTCACTGCTGAAAGCATTTTAGTGCCAACAGTGCTAAGCACTTTAAACAGTGGACTACATAGAGAGTGAATAGAAAAAAGTTGCCCACGGCAGAAAAAAACACATTTGGTGGACACACAGCCTCATTAGCCACGGTTACATGTGCTAAATTTCTTCAATCTGATCACAACTCAGATCAGAACTTTACTGTTTACATGGATCCTGAAAAAGTTGATCCGATTAAGACGTGCGTTTCCATGTGTTACACGTTTGAATGGACTAAATCATTTTGACATGTGCACAATTATCCGACATTTCAGAAATAGTAGAAGGAGCAACTTCCGATGTAAACAAACCCCGCTTTGTGTCTTTCTCTTTTTGAAATGGACCTGTATTGTGTTATTCAGACTGTACTTTTGCTTCTGCTGGTCTCCGTAATGAAGCTACAAGTCCAGCAGTCCATACTTCTGCATATGACGAACGGAGGGAAACAGCAGGACGATACAGACCAGTTCTGTTTTACTCCCGCCATGTCTTCCGCTAGCTACTGTAAATGTGTAAATATGTCACGTCGACGTGTGGCTGACGTACAGACATGCACAGTAAATATTTTCTACCCAAACTTCAGAATAAGTGTTTATATGCCCACCAATTGGATTAACAATTGGCATAACCCACCCATCTCAATCGGAAAGAAATTTTGATCCAAATGACTGTGATCGAGTCAGAATATTCAGATTGGCTCATTTACATGAAGCATTTTTATTCCGATCAGGCTTTTAATCTGGTTACTTGTGTCCACGTAAACATGGCTATTGTGAAGATAAAGCCCATGCTGACAGCATTTTGTTCTCTCTGCACTAAAGTAGGAATAAACCTGAGTTCAACAAGCAGTGCCGGTGTCCAGTTTCTAACTGTGCACCAGAACACAACACAGTATAGTCAGGATATGCAGACCATTCCGGCTACACTTTGAAAACTTAACCCAAATTAAGACGGGTTTTGCCATGAAACTGCTTTTAAGGAACGATGCAGTTTCAGTCATTGTCCTGGGCCACCGTGCATAAAACTGAGCATGTCCTTCAACCAGTAAGTCTTTTTAAGAAGAAGTCAACTTTATTGTCGTTCATGTACAGTAGAACGAAATAATGTTTCTCCTATCTACAATGTTATTCACAGGGGTCGCTGCCATGCAAGGCACCGCCACAAACAACTTTTCTTCCCCCATTCTATTATGCTGAGCACCAAGCCAGAAGGCAGGAATTACCGTTTTTATATGGTCTTTGGTATGACCTGACTGAGGCTTGAACTCCCAATCTCCCAGCTGTGGGGTGGATGCTCTACCACTAGGCCACCACTCTGGTAGTGGTGGCCTAGCACAGGATTTTAACACAGGATTCATTCTGTTTTATGCTGTGATGAGTGTTTCTGCTATTTTAAAAGCTCAAAAAAAAAACGAAGCTTCCCATTAGCCAGTACTACAGAAATTAGAATTCCCCCAACTGGGGTGCTGTAGTACTTTAATATCACAGTGGAAGATGATGAACCAGAATCATTTCAGCCCCCACAATGCTCTATTATGGAATCATTGGCTTCTTTGAAAGATTGGAGAAAGCAGTGTATGACTTTATGAAAAGGCCTGTGAGGATTTAAGAAAGGCAATGCTCCATGTTCCTCTAGAGTTTCATGATAAAATATATGGTTGCAATAATTTCTGGCAGAGAGACAGACATGGCCTTGGCAGGAGATTTTTTTGCTGAGTCAAATTTAATCATCTTCCATTCTAATGACCCAAAGAGGTCATATGAACATTTATATAATAATTCTATAATGCTAATGCTACAACACTGTGCCCATTGTGGCTGACACAGAAGCAACCTGTCTCATTTGCAATCACGTTGCAATGACTAAGTAGCCGTGTTTTCATTGCTTGTGTTGAACAAAGCGGATAAACAAGCGCTGCCATGACCTGATGGGGAGAGAGCAACTCCAGCTGCCTAAAGTGGTGCCATAATCAAAATGATATATTATGCCTAACCAGTTACGTTGATGGGGCCATTAATTTACCCAAACTGTGCATTCATTAGGACGCATCTCTGTGTCAACACGCTTGTCTGCATGTACCAGGTGGGTGGAACAAATGTGTCTTGGAGCACTCCTTTGGTATTTGCACCAGAAAAGGCTTTAACACTACACTGTTCATTCCATGACAGAAAAACAGACACTTCTGGGACGTTGTTATGATACGCATCACGGAATGTAAAACGGGGGCCGCACAGATCATTAGTTATACCAATTTATAACTAACCACCACCAAACAATTTGATTGGACAACAGGGATTCCAGGAGTTATTATATTCCCCGATAACTACACTTGGATGCTTCAGCAACTACCGTATCACTCAATTCAGCAGTGCTGAAATAATCTTTAATTAGAGTAGCTGTCAGTGACTTCTCATAAAATGAGAATTTCAGCAGAGAGGCACATGAAGAGACACATTTCATTACCCAGCTGTGTTGCATTCTAGCTGCAGCTAGTGTACCGTTTTTTTTAACCCCAAACTTTGGATTAAAACCTCACAAGGTAATGCATGAAACGGCCTATAATAAGGTGGCAAAGACAACATACACAGTAGCAGGCATACCAATTCAGCTCTAGCTAGCAGTTGCCTTAATTTCAAAATTAGTTACCCCATAGATAAGGTTAAGACTTCACAGCATATATTTCTGGGATCCTCAAATGATGGACCCCGGTCTGCATCCGGACCCGAAACATTTTTGATACCATTAGGGAAAAAAAAAAAAAAACACGCTTGTTTCGTTTTGATGGAAGAAAAACACAGAACTCAAACACTGTAATGGCTACCAGCCGGACAGTGAATGGAAGGAGTGAGGTTTGAGGTTCCATCAAACCAGGGCAAAATGCTCAGTGGAGGCAGGCAAGCATGAGAAATCACACCACCCTCCCCACCCCGAAGAAAGAAAGAAAATAGTCACAACCGCAGCTGGCAACCTCAGAACTACTGCTTGGAAAGGGTGCCCGCACTCCGCCATTGATAATAAGGGTCTCCACCCACTCCACGCAACGGTACCTCCACGCTCCATGGACCAGCGATCCACACATGATGCAAAAACGAAAGTCAGAGAACCAGGCTACTGAAAGGGTTAATGGAAAGTTAGAGTGCCATAACAATAATTCTGTAGGTAATCTCCCATTATGCTCTACACAGATTCTATACATATTCTGTTTGCAAGCTTATGAACAAATATGTGCTGCTAAACTCTGGTAAACGGGAATTAGAGAGAGCTATAGAGCCCTCTTTCTACTCTCTCTCTCTCCTATCATTAGTCAGGTCTAATACTTAGTTACATGCCCCCAAAACCCAACACCCACACACACACTGTTGATCGCACATTCTAGAAACAGCGGCGTGAGCAGTGAATGGCCTGTTCACGTCAGAGTTAAATTGTCCAATCAGACAGTCACGTACAAGCCCATCCTATTGTACGGGGTTTGGTCCAACCCGCCAACCCGAGAAGATTAATGTAAGCCGCACCCAGAAGTTGGGGTCAGTGTGGCGATGCTCCAGAGGGAGCTGCGTCACGCTGCACCCAGCGCTGCTTGTTTTACATGTGATCTCCAAATAAATGTTACATCTTTAAATTGAAGAAATCTCCGGCTTGTTCTTGGATCTTTCAATCAAAGAATTGGGTATTTTTCTAACACTACATTACTGTTTATTTTATTCACCTTTATTTAATATAGTCGCTTCTCTGTGCTGACCAACTTTGCCGCGCTGCCTTCGGTGTTGTGTATGTGCATTGAGTGACACCTGTGCTTGTGATCACTCCGTTTAAACAGCAGATTTGACTGATTTGAAGCGACTCTGTCCCCGGTGATAGGGGCTCGCCGGAGGAACTAGCTGAGGCAGCAGTTGGACGGGAGCCGGATCGGAGCTCAAGTGCAGCGGTGGTGGGAGACAGGGACCAGTGGAGGACCACCGGGGCCCAGCCGGATAAGAGCCGAAGTCGGAGCCCAGTTGCAGCGGCGGGGCGCGGTGGAGGAACTCCTGAGGCAGACGGCGGTAGGTGGCAGGGCTCAGCGGAGGATCTACCGGGACCCCAGCTGGACAGAAGCAGGATCGGAGCTCGGCTACAGCGGCGGCGGGACTCGGTGGAGGAGCTGCTGTTACCCCGGCTGGACAGGAGCTCGGTAATGGCGGCGGTAAGCAGCGGAGGAGGCTAGCTGAGGCCCAGCTGGATTCGAGGTCGGTCGGATCGGATACTGGCGACACCAGCAGAGATTGTTTTACTATCCACAAGTCAGTAAAAATGCCACCAAAGAAGGAGGAAATGGAAGAGATCAAAATATCTCTGAACTTCTTGTCAGAAGAACTGACCAAAGTGGCTAGTCAGCAGTCCAAAATATTAGGACTAATGGAAGAAGTCCGAGAATTAAAATTAACAATTAAGGAAAAAGACAAAAAAATTGCAGACTTGGAGCGACGCATCGAGGATCTTGAACAATATTCTCGTATGGATGATCCAATTATAAGTGGACTAGACATTAAATATCAATCATATGCTCATGCTACAACAGGAATGAGAGGTGAGGAGGCTCCCCTGAGTGAATCAGTCTCCTTGGAAAACCAGGTGCTTCAGTTCCTTGATAGTAGAAATATAAAGGTCGAAGCAAATGCAATTTCAGCCTGTCATGCTTTACCCAGAAAGGATAATAAAACAAATAAATCAATTGTGATGCACTTTGTGAACAGAAGGGTAAAGAATGACATACTGAGGCAGGCCAGAAAGCTACGGGGAACAGAAGTTTACCTAAATGAACATCTAACAAAAACTAATGCTGAAATAGCACGGCAAGCACGGATGCTGAAAAGACAAAATAAGATACAGGCAACATGGACAAGAAATTGTAGAGTTTGGATCAAACTAAATGGAATACCTGAGGAAGCAAAGAGTATAATAATCAGAGAGATTACTGACTTAAATAAATACAGATGAACACTGATTAAGAAAATTAAGAGACTATGATAATCCATATCCACATACACAGCAAGAATAGTTCTTTGACATACCATGTCAATGTCCTTAAAAAACAAAAAAACAAAAACAAAAAAAAACTAAACAAAACAAACAAAAAAACTAATGACTGACTTGAGTAGACATCAATCATCCCCAGTCGGAGGAAGTCATTTGACAGAGTGAGGAAATTCAAACTCTGAAAATATGCCATTATGCTGAACATAAACTACAAGAGATGGAGAATGATACTGATCCTGATAACCACTTTTTAAATAATATTCATAATCATTGTGAATATTACACTGAAAAGCAATTCAAAAGCCAAGTGCAACTAGATGGTAAACTATCAATAATACACTTCAACAGCAGAAGTCTTAACAAAAACTTTCCACAGATTCAGGACTATTTAAAACAGCTAGACAGAAAATTTACAGCCATCGCAGTCTCTGAAACTTGGTTTAATGAAGAGCAGGCTCCCCTGATGGCAATAGAGGGATATCAGATGTTTCATATTAACAGATCTCAAAAAAGGGTGGTGGTGTTGCACTGTATACTGATGACCTGTATAGGTGTAAACTTGTAAATGGAATGTCCTTTGCACTACCAGGGATTTTAGAATGTGTTACTGTTGAGATTGACCAAGATAAAACAAAAAATCTAATTATAAGTTGTGTATACAGTATATAGAACGCAGGGAACTTGCATTGAGACATTCAGAGATAAATTAGTCGAGCTGTACAATAATATTACAAGTAAGAAAATGGTAGTAATTTGTGGAGATTTCAATATCGATTTACTAAATCCATATCAACAAAATGTAATTACAGAGTTCATGAATTCTATGTACAGCATGAGTCTATATCCCACAATAACACATCCCAATAGAATCACAGTTCACACTGCTACACTTATTGACAACCTGTTTGTTAATATTATTGATAAGAAAAAGAATGAATGAATGAATGAATGAATCTTTATTTCGGATAGTACAGGTTAAAAGAAACTGAATAATATAACAAAGGGGGAAAGAAAATCCAACAAGGTCAAATTAGACAATAACTCCTCTGATTATACAATTCAACATAAGTTATCCGAAATGGGTGATGGCTGAAGCTGCAGCTTATATTGCCCACCCATATTCCATCCAAGAATTCAAAAGAAAACAAAACAAAACAAAACAAGAGCGATTACAAATCAAAAATGAAGCTAAGACAAAATGTGACAGAAAAAAACTAAGCTACAACACAACACAGGCTGGATATGACAATCCTTATGTGATTTTACATGTCATCTTGTATATATGTTTGGAGTATTTCTTCCTTTAGTTTTTGTTTAAATTGTCCAAGCGTTGTACATGATTTTAATTCAGGTCCAAAATCGTTCCATAATCTGACTCCTTGCACTGAAACACAGTGTTGCTTGGTGGTAGTTCTCACTGAAGGTTTTTGAACATGTTCCTCTGAAATGATATTGTTTCTCCCTTATTTGGAACAACTTTTGGATATTTGCGGGCAGTGATAGATTCTTCACTTTAAACATTATTACTGCAGTTTTAAAGTCAACCAGATCTTTCAACTTGAGAGCTTTTAATTTAAGAAAAAGTGGGTTTGTTGGTTCCCTGTAAGCAGCTTTGTTTATTATTCTAATAGCTCTCTTCTGAAGCATAAAGACTGGATATATGTTTGTTTTATATGTATTTCCCCATACTTCAGTACAATATGTAATGTATGGGAGTATTAATGAATGATACAAAGTACAGTGATCCCTCGCTACTTCGCGTTTCACCTTTCGCGCCCTCAGTGCATCGCGGATTTTTCAAAAATATTCATCAAAACTTCAAAATTGAGAAAAAATGGCACGAAAGTTGCCCGGGCGCTAGCAGAAGGCAGGGAGACTACATTAGAACATCAGGTATCAATTCAACTTTATTTATATAGCGCCATTTCACAACAACAGTCATCTCATAGCACTATCAACTGTAGGGAGGATCAACACGGAGAGCCCGCACAACTCAAAATCCACCTCTCTGACCACCGCTCCACTCCTCTCCGCCCACCTCTTCACCGCTCGGGAATCTCGCAAGCTGATTGGCCGAGACGTTTTACCCAGCTTCTCTCCCTGCCGAGCGCCCATACCCAGCGAAGGAAGACCGCATTTATTGTTCTTTATCGCTCATGTTGCTTAGTGGCACTTTTCACTGTTCTCTTGTGCTTTTTTGTGCAAAATAGTGCTTGTGTCGCCCTTGGGGGGGGGGGATGCTACTTCGCGGTTTTTCACTTTTCGCGGTCGGTTCTGGTCCCCATTAAACGCGATAAGTGAGGGATCACTGTATATAATATGGGTTGATTCAACAAATATTTCGCTCTGTGTAGTGTTGCGATTGATTTAGATATTTTACCTTTAATATAATTAATATGCGACTTCCAACACAGTTTATTATCAATTATTACTCCAAGAAATTTAGTTTCAGATACCCTTTCGATCTCTACACCATTTACACTGAGTTTAGATACTGAGTTGTTGTGATGGTTGTTAAAGACTATAAATTTTGTCTTACTTAAATTGAGCGTTAATTTGTTTGAATCAAACCACAGTTTAAGCTTTCCTAATTCCTTTCCGAGTGTATCCAGAAGTTGTTCCAAATTGCTTCCACTGCATAATAGATTAGTGTCATCGGCAAACAATATTAAGTCCCTTTTTTCTGAAACTTTACATTCATTTATATACATATTGAATAATAATGGCCCCAAAACTGAGCCCTGTGGGACTCCACAAGTAACCTTCAGTAACTGTGAGTTTTTGTTACCAACACATACATACTGATATCTATTCTTTAAGTAACTACTTAACCAGGACAGTGCTACCCCCCTAATACCACAATTTTGTAGTTTCTTTAATAATAAATTATGATCCACTGTATCAAATGCTTTTTTAAGATCCAGGAATACCCCAACTGAATACTCTTTATTTTCAATGGCAGTTGATATTTTTTCTATAAATTCCATTAGGGCAAATGCAGTTGTCCTCTTGTGTCTGAACCCATATTGCTGCTCATACAATAAATTATTTTTCAGTATGAAGTTGTCAGTTCTCTCATAGAATATTTTTTCAAGTATCTTGGAAAATTGCGGCAATAGTGAAATTGGTCTATAGTTTGAGAGTTCCCCTCTGTCACCCATCTTGTATATCGGAATTACTTTAGCTATTTTCATTGCATTGGGAAATATACCTGTTTGGAGAGACAGGTTACAGATATACGTCAGTGGTTTCACTAAGCATTCAATAATAGTTTTGACTAAGAGCATGTCAATACCATCACAGTCCGTAGATGTTTTACTTTTAAACGATTTAACAATTTCAATAACCTCTCTCTCGTCTGTGTTCTTTATGAAAATGGAGTCTTTTATAGCAGTGTTATTGCTTATTGTATCATCTGTAGGCGCCGTAATGGGTATTTCTCGAGCAAATTAGGACCAATGTTAACAAAAAAGTTATTAAATTCATCTGCAGGTGAAGCTGCATTCACACTCTGAGTCATTTTATTATTTTTTGAAAAACTGGTTTTTAAGTGTTACTGGTGAACCAGTAACACTTATCCCCTTAATCTTACCCCTTGAGCAGTTGTGGCCTAATGGTTAGGGATGTGGAAGGTAGCCGGTTCGATCCCTGGACCGGCAGGATCACATCTGGGTGGGACAGATAGCGCAGCAGTGTTTGCTTTACTCTCCTTAACCCCACTGTGGTCCCTCGATCAAGGCCCTGAACCCCAACTGCTCAGTGGCCACAGGTCAGTCTGTGGTTGTACTGGACAGCTTCTACTGAAGTGTCACAATGTAATGCATACTTCCAACTATACTACATCTGATCACATCCATAAAAAAGGGATGAAGAGATCATAAACAAAAAGGTAAGCTAGCAGTGGTAGCTAGCTAACGGCATGATTTTAAAATCTGTTACCCCGTTGCTCAAGTTAAAATTTCACAGCGTACCAGTTTCCACTGAAGACTTCCAATATATTGCATGCCTCTGACTTAATATTTCACCTGTAGATGCCTTTGAGAACATGGTAAAGAGAAAGTGAACAAATGCTGAGATATCAACTGAGCAGTGGCTAGGTAGCTACTTAGAAGAAAGCTCAACTAAAGGGGCCATACTGATGGACTCTGGAATATGTGTATACAGTATATAGATACAGTAATGATTTCTAGTAGACAATAACAAAATTAAATGATAATATGTTTAAAATGGCAATAAAACTTTTTCTATTTTAGCATGATCCAAGACTTGCAGTTGGGAATTACTTCTTTTTGTATAGTGATAGCAGTCTTGGCAGAACGATATAGCATAAATTAACAAATTATCATCTTTTATCACTTATTATGCTCAGGTTTTAAACAATTTCACTGCTGTATAAAACCAATATTACATGATGCATGCTGTATCACATTAGCTATAGCACCACATTTAGACACAGTGGTGTCTAAATGGGTTAGGACGTGCTGGGGTGGAATGCAGAAATGAGCACCTACATTTCCATTGAAATACCCCGCTCATAGCACAGTGTCTCTCCAATAGCCTCTCCTAACCAAATCCTACTGTCTGGCTTCTCGTGCCGACCCTGTTTTCACTAAATGACAGAGGGTGTCAGCGAGTCTCTGGCACTATCACCAGGTTGCTCCGGGTAGGTGGGACTTGTCAGACTTGGGTGTCAGTCCACAATGGAGAAGGACCACTCTGATTTCAAATCTGGGCAGGTGGTGCCCATTAGCCTTGGCCAGCAAACTACCTAGGAGAAGGTAAACTCTGATTCCAAACCTCTGCTGCCTCGTTGGCTATACCTGATTACAGGAAAGGCTTCGGGAGTAAACCTCGGGGATAAATCCGGAGTGGAGCCCTAAGGCAGTTGGCAGATGCTCAGCACTACTTTTGGCAACTCCTGCAGTGGAACTGGTCCCAAACTGTATTGGGTCGTCCTTTCCTTTGGACTCAGCCAATGACACCGAGAGGGGGACACTGATGCATGGGCAGTCCAGTGTCTCCATACTACCCTGCTTAGGCTTTTTAGCGCAAACTGGAGAGGCCACTCCAGCGGCATCACAAGATTCCGGCACAACACGGGACGAGGCAGTTACCAGTTATAAGCTCCAACCGATTGGACGGCCAGGGGTCTTGTCCGATGGGGGGAGAAGCCTTCGCAGCTTCATTGGGCAGCTACCGCCTGCCTCAAGCTGGGCAGCCCCCAGCCAGTAAGGTGCCGCCCCGCTATGGCTTGTCTGCTCTACTGGGTGCGTAGAGCTTATGGTTCTCTCCCTACAAGCAAGCGTCAATCTGCACCAGGCAGTCAAAAGGAGAAACATATGAAGACTCCAGCTGTTCGATTTACAAGCTGAAATGTTCGCACCATGTGCCCTGGACTTACCGCTGATCTCCAACAAATAGATGACTCTCACAAGACCGAAATCATCAATAAGGAACTGGCACGACTTAACATCAATGTTGCCTGCCTTCAGGAAACATGCCTGGCCGACAGCGGTTCTCTTAGAGAATCAGACTACACCTTTTATTGGCATGGCCTGTCCCAGGATGAGTTCAGGCATCATGGTGTAGGTTTTGCAGTGAGGAACTCGCTGATCACCACCACAGAAACCTCTACAGGAGGGTCTGAAAGAATCCTCGCCCTCTGCATAAAGACATCGTCGGACTTTGTGAACATCTTTTTTGTGTATGCCCCGACCCTCACGTCTACTCTAGAAGCCAAAGATCAGTTCTACAAGGCTCTTGAGGAAGTGCTATCTAGAATCCCCCGCTCTGAAGGCTTATTTTTGCTAGGCGACTTCAACGCTCACGTCGGAGCAGACTGGCAAGTGTGGCCATCCTGTCTTGGCTACTTTGGCATAGGCAGGATGAACGAAAGCGACAGAGGCTGTTGGAATTCTGTTGTCATCATGGCCTCTGCATTACAAACTCCTACTTCAAGTGTAAAGAGCTGTGGAAAATGTCTTGGAGACACCCCTGGTCCCGTCACTGGCACCAGCTAGATCTTGTCATCACCAGAAGAGCAGACCTCAGCAGTGTTCTTCATATGAGACACTACCACAGCACTGATTGTGATACAGATCATTCCCTTGTTACCAGTAAGGCCAAACTGAAGCCAAGGAAGATCCACCATGCCAAGACTAAGCGTCGCCCCCGCTTCAACATCGGCCGGATTTCCAATCCGATCAAGGCTCAGACCTTCGCTGACAGCTTTCAGAGGAAACTTGAAACTCACCTCCCGTCCGATATCCCAGGCGACGTGGATGCCAAAAGGAACCACCTTCGCGACGCCATCTACGACTCAGCCATGAACGCATTTGGAAAGAAAGAATGCAAGAATGCTGACTGGTTTGAGGCTCACTGGGACAAAATGCAGCCAGTCACAGAGGCTAAAAGAGAAGCACTGCTGGCTCACAAGCAGAACCCTTGCCCTGGCACACACGACACCCTTCGAGCAGCAAGGAGCAAGGCACAGCAGATTGCCTGCCATTGCAGGCAATCTGCAATGGCAGATTCAGGCAATAAGTACTGGCAGAACCTGTGCACCACCATCCAGGTAGCTGCCGATTGCGGATATGCCAAAGGAATGTATGAGGGCATCAAAACTGCTATCGGCCCCACAAGCATCAAAACAGCACTGCTCAAAGCCAAGACAGGTGAAGCCATCACCGACAAGAGCAAGCAACTCCAGCGTTGGGTCAAGCATTATCTTGAATTGTACTCGACCCAGAACATCGTGACAGACGTTGCCCTCAATGCCTTGCCTGGCCTACCAGTCATGGAAGAGCTTGACGAAATGCCCACGCTGGAAGAGCTCAGCAAAGCCATAGACTGCCTCGCCTGTGGCAAGGTTCCAGGGAAAGACGGTATCCCCCCAGAAGTTCTGAAACATGAGAAAACAGTCATCTTACAACCACTATATGATCTCCTCTGCCTTTGCTGGGAGCAAGGTCACATTCCCCAAGATATGACAGAAGCCAACATAGTCACGCTGTATAAGAACAAAGGTGACCGCAGTGACTGTAACAATTACCACGGCATCTCTCTTCTGAGCATAGTTGGCAAAGTCTTCGCCCGGGTCACTTGTTCCGCCTGCAGAGCCTCGCTTTGCGAGTCTATCCTGAGTCCCAGTGTGGCTTCAGAGCCGGAAGGTCCACAGTGGATATGATCTTCTCCCTCCGTCAGCTGCAGGAGAAGTGTCGAGAGCAGCAGCAGCCATTGTTCCTTGCGTTCGTGGACCTGACCAAAGCCTTTTACTTAGTTAGTTGAACCGGGCTCTTCCAGATCCTGCGAAAGATCGGTTGTCCCCCAAAGCTCCTTGCAATCATCTCCTCCTTCCACATGGACATGCATAGTACTGTTTGCTTTGATGGAGCCACCTCAGATGCCTTCCCAGTCAGCAATGGAGTGAAGCAGGGTTGCGTTCTAGCACCGACTCTCTTTGGGATTTTTTTCTCAATGCTCCTCCACTACGCCTTTGCCGACTGTCCTGAAGGTGTCAGATCAGGTGAAGATCAGATGGAAAAGTCCTTAACAGCGCAAGACTTCGTGCTAAAACCAGTCTACGAGGTCCTCATACATGAGCTGCTGTTTGCAGACGACGCTGCTATAGCATCACACAGCGAGGAGGACCTGCAGCACCTGGTCAACAAACTGTCCCACGCCTGTAAGGAGTTTGGGCTCATGATCAGCCATAAGAAAACCATTGACAACACACAGCTGGAGGTTGTGGACACCTTCACCTACCTAGGGTCCACTGTTTCAAACACACTCTCCTTGGACACTGAGACCAGCTCCAGAATCGCCAAAGCAGCTGCTGTCATGACAAAACTCAACAAGCGTGTGTGGAACAATAATCTGCTGAGTTTAAAGACCAAGTTACTCATATACCAAGCTTATGTCCTGTCCACTCTCCTGTACGGCAGCGAGTCCTGGACAGCCTATGCCAGGCAGGAGAAGTGGTTAAACGGGTTCCACCTCCACTGTCTTCAGCGCCTTATGCACATCAAGTGGCAGGACAGAGTCCCCAACACGAGGTCCTTGAGCGCACTGACTTGCTAAGCATCCCTGCATTTCTCAGCCAGAGATGACTCCGGTGGCTCGGCCACGTGCACCACATGGAGCCTGACCGTCTGCCAAGAGAAATCCTTTACAGAGAATTGTGGGTGGGCATCTGCCATGTGGGCCGACCGCTGTTGCGTTTTAAAGATGTCTGCAAACGCGACATGCGGTGTGCGCAGATCAATGCCAATAATTGGGAGGTTATTGCCAAAGATCGAGCCACCTGGCGCCACAGTGTCAAAGAGGGTGTTCTCAAGATGGAAGCGAACACGAGAGTCCAGACGGCAATGAAGCGTGCGGCGAGGAAAGAACCCGCAGCATCAGCACGTGCACCATCAATCTTCATCTGTGCCAGCTACTCCAATGACTGCCACTCAAGGACTGGGCTGTATAGTCATTCCATGCACTGCTGCAACCCTTGATGCGCTAACCATTGCCTCTTTGAGACGAGGATGCCAGAGAGAGAGAGAGAGAGAGAGAGAGCACCACAGTCATACGTTTGGCCATTTAAAGTGGTGTGAACAAGTGTTTGCCCCCTTCCTGATTTCTCAGTTTTTTGTATGTTTGTCATACTTAAATGTTTCAGATTATCAAACAAATTTAAATATTAGACAAAGAAAACAAAGTAAACACAAAATGCAGTTTTTAAATGAAGGTGTTTATTATTAAGGGTAAAATAATCAACCTACATGGCCCTGTATGAAAAAGTGATTGCCCCTCCATGTTAAAACATAAATTAACTGTGGTTTATCACATCTTTGGAAAGCTGAGTTCAATTTCTCTAGCCACACAAAGGCCTGATTATTGCCACACCTGTTCTCAATCAAGAAATCACTTCAATAGGACCTGCCAGACAAATGGCATTCACTTATATAGCGCTTTTATTGTCATCTCTTGATGACCAAAGCGCTTTACAGATCCTGCTATCCACCCATTCACACACTGATGGCGGCATGCTACCTAACATGGCGCTTCCAGACCCACCAGGAGCAATTGGGAGTGAAGTGTCTTGCCCAGGGACACAAAGGCAGGATATCTGGGCAGAGCTGGAATTGAACAGCCAACCATGCGGTTATTGGACGACCTGCTCTACCTTCTGAGCCACTGCCACCCCCAAAGTGAAGACAAAGTGAAGTAGACCAAAAGATCCTCAAAAGCTAGGCAGCATGCTGTGATCCAAAGAAATTCAGGAACAATTGAGAAACAAAGTAACTGAGATCTATCAGTCTGGAAAAGGATATAAAGCCATTTCTAAAGCTTTGGGACTCCAGCAAACCACAGTGAGAGCCATTATCCACAAATCCACATTATCCACAAAACTGCAGGCCTTACTTGCCTCGGTTAAGGTCAGTGTTCATGACTCCACCATAAGAAAGAGACTGGGCAAAAATGGCCTGTATGACAGAGTTCCAAGACGGAAACCACTGCTGAGCAAAAAGAACATTAAGGCACGTCTCAGTTTTGCCAGAAAACATCTTGATGACCCCCAAGACTTTTGGGAAAATACTCTGTGGACTGACGAGACAAAAGTTGAACTTTTTTGGAAGGTGTGTGTCCCATTGGAAGGTGTGTGTCTGGTTATTGTGGTTGGCGACTTTAACCAGAGCAACCTGAGCCACAATCTCCCCCGATACAAACAGTTTATTAAATGCCCGACCAGAGGAGAGAACACGCTGGATCACTGTTACACTACAGTGAAGGACGCGTATCGCGCAGTTCCCCGCGCTGCGCTCGGACTATCTGATCACGTGATGGTCCACCTCATTCCCACATACAGACAGAGACTGAAGCTCACTAAACCTGTTGTGAGCACTACGAGGACATTGACCAGTGAAGCTGGGGAGAAGCTGAGCACGTGCATGGAAATAACTGACTGGGGCATGTTTAAAGGAGCCACGTATGATTTGGATGAGTACACGGACACTGTGAACTCATATATCCACTTTTGTGAGGAGAGCATTCTTCCATCGCGCACCAGGGTGAGGTACTCAAATGACAAGCCCTGGTTCACTGCTAAGCTCAGACAGATCAGGAAGGAGAAGGAAGCAGCGTTGAAAAGTGGAGACAAGGACTGCTACAGGGAGGTCAAATATCGGTTTAGCAGAGAGCTGAGGAGAGCTAAATCTGTGTATTCTGAGAGACTCCAGCAGCAGTTCACTGCTAACGACTCTGCTTCTGTGTGGAGAGGACTGAGGCAAATCACCAACTATCGGCCTCAGGCTTCTAAAGGTCAGGATGACAAAGCCCTTTGTCAAAGACTGTCCCAACATTATGCCCGTTTTGACACCTCGTCAGCTGTGTCCATCTCCCCCCTCCCCCCAGCGCCACTGCCTCCACGGTCCCCACTTCATCAAAGGCGGCCCCCACCTCCTCCCCCCCGCCCTTGTCATCAGTGAGCAGGACGTGCACAGTCAGTTCTCCAGACTGAACCCACGCAAGGCCCCCGGTCCGGACGGCGTGTCTCCCTCCACCCTGAGACACTGTGTGAAAGAGCTGACTCCTGTCTTCACAGACATTTTTAACACCTCCCTGAAGTTATGCCACGTGCCGACCTGCCTCAAAACCTCCACCATCATCCCTGTCCCCAAGAAGCCACGGATCACTGGACTTAACAACTACAGACCTGTAGTGCTCACCTCTGTAGTCATGAAGTCCTTTGAGCGCCTGGTCCTGCCCCACCTCAAGTCCATCACCACTCCCCTCCTGGACCTGCTGCAGTTTGCCTACCGAGCCAACAGGTCTGTGGACGACGCAGTCAACCTGGCCCTCCACTCCATCCTGCAGCACCTGGACTCCCCGGGACCCTACGCCAGGATCCTGTTTGTGGACTTCAGCTCTGCATTCAACACCATCCGCCCCGCTCTGCTCCGGGACAAGCTGTCCCTGCTCAACGTGCCTGACTCCCTCTGCAGGTGGATCACCGACTTCCTGACGGACCAGAGGCAGCATGTGCGGCTGGGAAAGACTGTCTCAGACTCTGTTAGCATCAGCTCTGGATCACCCCAGGGCTGTGTACTTTCCCCCCTACTCTTCTCCCTTTATACCAACTGCTGCACCTCCAGCCACCAGTCTGTCAAGCTGATCAAGTTTGCGGACGACACCACCCTCATCGGGCTAATCTCCAACGGCGACGAGTCCGTCTACAGGAGAGGGGTGGCCCAGCTGGTGTCCTGGTGCAGCCACAACAACCTGCAGCTGAACGCTCTGAAGACAGTGGAGATGATCGTGGACTTCAGGAAAGTCACAACCCCTCTGCCCCCCCTCACCCTCACAGGCTCTCCCATCACCATTGCAGATTCCTTCCCCTTCCTGGGCACCACCATCACCCGGGACCTCAAGTGGGAGCCGACCATCAGCTCCCTCCCTCATCAAAAAGGCCCAGCAGAGGATGTTCTTCATGCGGCAGCTGAGGAAGCTCAAGCTACCCACCAAGTTGTTGGTGCAGTTCTACACGGCCATCATCGAGTCCATCCTCACCACCTCCATAACCGTGTGGTACGCAGGAGCCACTGCCAGGGACAGACTAAGGCTGCAGCACGTCGTGCGTGCTGCTGAGAAGGTGATCGGCTGCAAGCTCCCATCCCTCCAGGACCTGTACATCTCCAGGACCCGGAGGCGTGCAGGCCGGATCATAGCCGATCCTTCACACCCTGGTCACGTTCTGTTTGCCCCCTCCCCTCAGGTAGAAGACTTCGGTCCATTCAGACTAAAACCTCCCGTCATATGAACAGCTTCTTCCCCTCTGCCATCAGACTGCTGAACACTAAGTGACTTATTGACTCTCGTGCACTATGTACTGCAGCTCAACCAGACTCATGTCAATCATCACTGTTTTCTTTTTGCATTACCGACTGCACTATGTGGTACTCCACAATATCTGCTGCTCACTAATATATTTAAAAATTGCTTTGTCTAATATTACCCATTCATATTCTACATTTTATTGCATGTATAGTTTTTATTTCTATCTTTTATTTTTATCATGTTTAATGTTGCAGCATTGCACCGAGACAAATTCCTAGTTTGTGTACTACATGAACAATGGCAATAAATCTGATTCTGATTCTGATTCTGATTACATCCAGTGTAAAAGTAACATAGCCTTTCAGAAAAGGAACATCATACCAACAGTAAAATATGGTGGTGGCAGTGTTATGCTCTGGGGCTGTTTTGCTGCTTCAGGACCTGGAAAACTTGCTGTGGTTAATGGAACCATGAATTCTGCCGTCTACCAAAAAATCCTGAAGGAGAATGTCTGGCCATCTGTTTGTGACCTCAAGCTGAAGCACACTTGGGTTCTGCAGCAGGACAATGATCCAAAACACACCATCAAGTCGACCTCTGAATGGCTTAAGAAAACAAAATGAAGACTTTGGAGTGGCCTAATCAAAGTCCTGACCTGAATCTGATTGAGATGCTGTGGCATGACCTTTAAAAGGCAGTTCATGCTTGAAAACCCTCCAATGTGGCTGAATTACAACAATTCTGCAAAGATGAGTGGGCCAAAATTCCTCCATAGTGCTGTAAAAGACTCATTGCCAGTTATCACAAACACTTGATTGCAGTTGTTGCTGCTAAGGGTGGCCCAACCAATTATAAGGTTTAGGGGGCAATCACTTTTTCACACAGGGCCATGTAGGTTTGGATTTTTTTTTTACCCTTATTAATGAACACCTTCATTTAAAAACTGCCTTTTGTGTTTACTTGTGTTATCTTTGTCTAATATTTAAATTTGTTTGATGATCTGAAACATTTAAGTGTGACACACACACAAAAAAAATGAGAAATCAGGAAGGGGGCAAACACTTTTTCCACACCACTGTATGTCACGTTGGCCCTACAACCAAATCTCTACAGCACTGCATTCATTGATGCCACAGTTCCTCTTGTCTAATATTGCTTATTTAATAGATCTTCTCTATCCCCTCACCCCCCAGCCAGTCGCAGCAGATGACTGCCCCTCCCTGAGCCTGGTTCTGCTGGAGGTTTCTTCCTGTTAAAAGGGAGTTTTTCCTCTCCACCGTCGCCAAGTGCTTGCTCACAGGGGATCACCTGATTGCTGGGGTCTTTCTGCAACTGTGGGGGTTCCCCCTACAGTTGATAGTGCTATGAGATGACTGTTGTTGTGAAATGGCGCTATATAAATAAAGTTGAATTGAATTGAATAAAGTCATTTAACAGGTCCAATGATCAAATCTAACATGACTTAAATCAGTGCACCCACATTATTTAGTCGAGCAGCAGATAGTGGTTAGGCATAGCTTGGCATACAAACTTTGATTTCACCAATCCCAATAAATTTGCTAGATAAAAAAAAACAAAAAACAATAGGCAGTAATGATTAAATAGCATCATGCGTTACTCATTTTTATGAACCAGTAAGAACAGCTACAGTCGCCTCTAACATTGTGAATTCACTAAACATTAGACAGGGTGTTATTATTCAGCTGAAAGGGCTTTAGACCAGTACTGCCTTGGAGGTAAATAAAAACAGTTCATCCTCAAGGCTACCTGTAAATGCAAGGTTACTTTTCCTCTGCATTATGTATTTACAACTCCTAAGGCAACAACAAAGAGAGTCATTTCTACTGAAATACAACCCCTGGCTAAAAGACTACTGAATCAACACTGATACCCATTCAGCAAATAAACAACACAGAACAGTTGTGTTTAACAATCTGGCTTCATGAGACATTCCTCAAAGGAATTAAATTCAACTAGAAGCGTTTTTTCTGAGCAACCACTAACAATGGCAAACAGCACCCTCGGCTGGTGACCATCAAAACACTTCAGGCAAGGTAGAACATTTCTAATCCTTTAAAAAAAAAGTCTTGGTTCGAGAGTGTGAACCAGAACACCAAAAAAAACTCTCATAGGTTTTCTAACAATGTCATCACAATATGTTAATTTGTTAACAAACTAGCAATTGAAAAAACATGGACTATGTCTTGTTGTGAAGCCATTCACTACATGTTTCCTTCTAAAGTTACCTGAGAAAACTTCTAGCCTCATCTCCTTGGACAGGGCAGATGTGTGAGCCATCACTGGACATCACAGTTATTAACAGTCCACCGTTTCTTTTAGGCGATGGTGCTTGTTTTTGTAAGGCCTCTCTGTGTGTAAATCCCATTTTGGTCAGCTGATTTATTACAGGCCTGTTGCCTGCACCCACTCTCCTTTCTGCCAGTTTATTTTCTTGTGTATTTTCTATTTCCGAGATACATTGCTCTGAGCATTCTGTCCGGATACTTTGTTGTCTTTACCCATTAGATTCCCTGTTACAACTTTCCAATTCTGTCTTCTGTGTCAAAATTTCTCAAGTAAACTAATTTATCATAACCATAAAGGACTGATTAAGAGAGTTCAAACTGACTGTGCTTTAGAAGCTAGCACGTTAGGTTAATTGGCTGTTCTAAATTGTCCCTAGATATCTGTTTCCTATAGGCCCTTAGAATAGAGGGTTAGTATTAATGAAAGCGCTTTGAGTGGTCTTTGTGACTAGAAAAGCGCTATATAAGTGCAGGTTAGTTAGTTAGTTAGTTAGTTAGAAGCTATGACTGAATATTAAATAAGATAAGCCTTTTATTAGTCCCACAATGGGGGAATTCCAGGATTGCATCAGCACAAGGATAGCAACACTCAGAGCAATAATTAAGAAGAAAATAAGAGCAGTGAATATACATATGTATAAATATATAAATATATATACACAGTGCGGAGCATTGTCGCTAGATGGAATAAACAGCATAACCGTCTATTTAGTTACCCTACATGGTATGAATATGTACCCATACATATTGTCACCCTCCGTAGCGACTGATATTGTCCTAGTTGTATACTGGAGGGGACCATTTGTGTAAGTCTGTTGCGTCTTTTGCATTCAATACTATTAGGTTGTCACGTTTTTTGCTATCTCTGCGAGCAGCCCTGCTTAGGTTATACAGTCTGACAGCCGTAGGTAGGAATGACCTGCGAAACTTCTCGGTTGCGCACCTAGGATGATGTAGCCTACTGCTAAATGAGCTAAAACAACAATATGCATGTATTTGTATTAATGTCTTTTCTTTGTATTCTAAAAATGGCAAACTTTATCAAATATGGAAATTACCCATCTTCATTTTTAATCACAATAAGGATTATTATTAGCACAATGTGAACACAATAGAATGTTAGTTCCTTTAATGTTAACTTAACACTGCAAGGTATTGCTTAACACTATCTTAATGCACTGAAGATCTGATTTTCAATTTGACTACACCTTCTAGAAAGACATTTTTTAACTCTGGAATTTAAAGGCCAAATGTCACGTAATTTTTTTTTCTAAATGACAACGAATTTAGATAAAATACACATAGCTTAAACCAAATATTCATACCGGAGACCATATCACCCACCTGTATTTACATAATTGCACAAAATACACCAGGTGAAGGCCCCACCTTGCTTGCTGGCTTGTGACAGCCAGTCCAGACCACGCCCATGTTTTTGACATCACCAGTTGTACCCTGGCTGCCCTGCCTATCCACATTCACACTTATCAACATTGGACAATCATGACGGAAAGTGACAGCGATTGTGAACAAATTAGTTTAGTTTTGTCTTTTTTTTTGTCAGTGGTTCAGACAGACGGTTCAGACAGACGGTTCCGTCCGAGACGGAATCAGATGCTTTGTCTGATGACAACAGTTCCAACGATGACCAGAGAGCAGAACCAGTGGAAAATGTCATTGAACTGGACATTAATCGCCTCCAGAATTGCGAAGCCGAAGGGGGTCTGTCGAGGGCGCCCCATAAATATTGATTTTTCGGAAGCCATTATTATTACAGTGGAGGAGAGCCGCTGCTGTCAAGAAATTGACCAGATCAATATGAAAATGGAGGCGCATACCTGTCAAGTGAGACGTTTTCACCGTATTTTGGTGCCAAGCGTGGCTGTGGGGGACGGCGGAGTGGTGTGGGACACTTTTCTGGGAAATGTTTTAAATGTAGTTCGTGTTGTTATTGTCAAATATTTTAAGGAAAATACGGGGAAAATGCAATTTTAGCAAAAACGGGCGTATTGCCATTTCTGTACGCCCAAAATAAAAAAAAAATTGAGTGTGTTGAGGAACACGTCCTGTGTGTGATCCTCCACAGCTGGTGCTGGCAGATGGCTCAGCCTGAGCTATTATCACTACAGTGTGGACTCAATCAGTCTGATGGTCGCGGCGGGCAGATCACTCAGCGTGAGCTATTCTCACTACAATGAGAAGTCATTAGGACAATGGTTTAACACGTTCAGCTGTGCAGCGGTTGAGGAACAGATAGAGATCGCCTGACAAATACAGAATTCTGCTTTTTTTTTTTTATTTTGCGCCGGACGCTGAGTTGTGTTGTTATTGTCAAATATCCATGAATCCTTAAAATATTTGACAATAACAACACGAGTTGCATTTGGGGCATTTCCCAGAGAGGTGTCCTTTGTTGCTCCGCCGTCCATTATAGCCGCTTTTTACGGTGTTGAAGTACGGCGAAAACGTCTCACTTGACAGGTATGAAAACATTTCCCAGAGAAGTGTCCCTTATTACCCAGCTGTCCCTGATAGTCCCGTTTTAAGGTATGGGTGAAATATCCAATTTTTTCTTTCTTGTTGCTCACTTCAACCTTCCAGTCTCCATATAAACAATCAATTGAAATACCCCAAGCATCAAACTAGGGTACAATCGATTTCGTCACTTCCGCCTTCTTCCCCAGGCGATTCCAGGGGCTGTGTCAGGCCAAGCGCGGCAGTTTTAAATTAACGAATATTCCGTTGTTACTGAAGCATATGCACCAAGACCCGAACGGATCGGTTCCCTTTTATATCTAGTTTCAAGATATTTAAAGTACCCTGTTACGTGACATTTGGCCTTAAACAGCTCATTTGTTTCTATAATCGGATCATTCTGATAGCTGAGTGCGTAATTAAAGCACCACAGGTGCTGATGCCTCGGTGCTTGTGGCATGGTAGCACGGGATAGTTAAGTATCGTGTCAGTCCATCCATGCACGGTTTTGAAATGCTTGATATTTGTTTACGCAGGTATGATGCAGACATCACCATTACAACACACACGAGGTGTAGCTCATCCCAAGACTGTATGCTGGCATTTTTGTCAAGGAGCTCATAAAAGAAAAAAATATAGACGCACAAGAATAAAATTAGGAGCACACTGAAAAATGCTGGAGTAACAGATTTGATGAATTTAATGCATGTATATTTACACGACAGCATGCAATAGCAGGTAAAAATATCAAAATTTCCAAAACTAAAGCCATAATTATCCATATTAAATCAGAACGGTTTGGAATGTTTCACACTTATGTATAATGAATATTGAATATTTCTTAAATTATCTTGCAAAAAGCTAACTTTTTCAAAAAATGAATTCATTGAAGTACAGTAACAGTTTCTTGTATAAACAGTAAATATGTAATATTCTTATTTAGCTTGCAGCCTGTTCACTTCACAGCTGCTCTGACTGACCTTCAGGTTCACCACCGTGGACCTCAGAGAAACAAGCAAGAGGAAAGAAAAACACCATAAAAATCTGATTATTACAGATTTGATAGGACTTTTTCAAGATCAGCATAATAAAAAAAAATATTACAAATGCCATGCTTCTCCTCAGCTTCACAAATTGCTTGGTTGTCTTTAAAAAAACTGAAGTGGGTTTATTATTACCATCATCAGGAGTGACTTTAGTAATACTCTAACTGAGCTCTCTACAGAACTGTAAACGTTATTTTAAAGTGAATGAATGAGCATGTCACACTGTGGTGTTTTTATAATGCTGACATTCATATTAAGAATGAAAAATATTTGGCTGAACTTTAGAGAAAACAATTTAACATCTTAAATTAATGTAACCAAGCCACCACCAGTATGCAAAAAAGAATCCCACATTGGAAAAAAACAACAAAACAAAACTGTCACATAACATACGTAAGCTTTAAGAATGTTGCAGTTTTAGGAGTTATTAGTGTTTTAATATTGAAATCGCCTCAAAATTTAAGCACAAAACTACTTGTAAACAGTTTTTTTCTCAGATGCTGGCCATGTTGGGTTGTTCCTTGGGGAGGCAGATGCGCTGATTGGCGGACTGCGATTTGAGGAATGTACTTGTACTTGTAGTTTTTACCAATGAACTAAAACCTACAGGAAGAAAACACATTGCCCTTCCTCTTCAAACCTAAACAGAGAAATGAGTCTGAAAACAACTGATGTGATGAATAAATGGTGTAGAACCGCTGCTCCTCCACATTGAAAGGAGTCAGTTGAGGTGGTATGGGCATCTGATTAGGATGCCTCCTGGACGCCTCCCACTTGAGGTGTTTCGGGCACATCCCACTGGGAGGAGACCCCGGGGCAGACCCAGGACTCGGTGGAGAGACTATATCTCCCAGCTGGTCTGGGAACGCCTTGGTATCCTCTCTGAAGAGCTGGAGCAGGTGACTGGGGAGAGGGAAGTCTGGGCTTCTCTGCTTGAACTGCTGCCTCCGTGACCCGGACCTCCGGAAAAGCGGTAGAAGATGGCTGGATGGATGGAATAAATGGTGTAGTTGCTGAATATGTGTTTAGTTTTCAGAAACAACTGCTAATTTAAAAGTTCAGCACAACATCGACTGTTGACAGGAAGTGGTCCATGGAGCTGTAAAAAGGTCACACTGCCACCTCTACTGGCCCGGCATAGTTTATTTATTAGAGTAGCTTTTCCTCAGCTCCATTGACTGTAAACATCAGCTATTTTTGTGTGCAGCTGTGATGCAGGTGTAGTGTGGCTAACTACTAATCGGAGGGTCAGGGGTTCAATTCCCACTCCGTCTGCATGTTGAAGTGTCCCTGACAAGACAGTGAACCCCCAGTTGCTCCTGGTAGGCAGCTCTGCTCCTGTGTGTGAGTGGGTTGATAGCAGGATCTGTAAAGTGCTTTGGTCACCTAGCGATAAGAAAAAGTGCTATATAAATGAGCGCCATTTTTGAAAACAAAGCCTTATTACCTCCGCCAAGGAGGTTATGTTTTCATCGGCGTTGGTTTGTCGGTCTGTTTGTTAGCAAGATAACTCAAAAAGTTATGGACGGATTTTCATGAAATTTTCACACATTGTCAGAAATGGGGAATCCTACAGATGATTAGATTTTGGTGGTGATCGGGATCACCGTCCAGAAGAAAACCGCCATTATGGAAAATGCGATTTTCGTGAATAACTACTGAACCACTAATCCTATCATTGTGAATCCAATTGCTACTCATATGTTTTCATGGTCAAGGAATCTGAAAACGTACACACAAACACTGTATGGGGGGAACTGTGGTGCTTGGCGGAGGTCTGCGCTCTCCGAGTGCTTTTCTAGTCTTGAAATTGTGGCAAATTAAAAGTCGAGAAAATATGGCGAGACAATGATAGCCTTTAGTTCCACTTGATTTTGACCAGGTGAGCTGAAAAGCTGGTAATAGACGGACAGACAGATACACACACAGACACATGTACAGGTTACCATATGCCTACGTTGCTTTGCACTGAGGCATGATTATGCTGTCACAATAATAATAATTTTAAAAATCCCTTTATACTTTCCCTTACATAACACAACAGTTCTGACCAAGCAATTTTGCTTGGACAATAGGGATTTTACGAGTTACTTCATCCCCTGATAACTTGGATGCTTCATAAGGTATGTAACCCTCTGTTTTAATGGTGCTCAAATAAATGCAAGATACAGAAACTGTCAGTGGCTTTTTACAAGTTGTGAGAATTGTAATGTTGTGTTGTGTACCTTAACTGTGAGATGCTGTTTGAAAAGAGATGGCCTTCATGACCTTTACATCGTTTTGCTTCTGGTTCATGCTAGAAGTTATTTGGTTAGCTTTTTTTATTCCTCAAAATCTTTATTAAACCTTCACACTGTACAGTTTCTAATGAAGCCACACTGAGTTATGCATCCATATCTGAGGTACTTTCTCCTTATAAAAAATTGTCTCTCACTCAGCTTCAGGTAATTTCAAGACACTTCACAAGTACAGCTTGATTTAAAGTTAGTTATTTATTGATTGATTGAGGGTGGTGGCGGAGTGGTTAGCACTGCGGCAGCACAGCAACTCACCCTTGGCCGGGGGATCCTGGGTTCGATCCCAGCCCCTGACCAACAGTGATCTGTGTGGAGTTTGCATATTCTCCCCGTGTCTGCAAGGGTTTACTCTGGGATTTCTCTGGTTTCCTCCCACATGCCAAAAAAACATGCAAGTTAGGTTAATTGGCATCAAACTGGGGATTCTAAATTGTCCTTAGGTATGACTGTGAGAGTGAATGGTTGTCTGTCTCTCTGTGTTGGCCCTGTGATGGACTGGCGATCTGTCCAGGGTGTACCCTGCCTCTCACCCAAAGATGCTGGGATAGGGTCCATCCCCCGCGACCCGAAAAGGATTAAGTGGAAGAAGATTGATGGATGGATGGATGATTGATTGACGAGAACATTAACAAAGGCAGAGATACTGATCAAATTCTAGGTAGCTAGCCAGTAGAGCTCTGGAAAAGTATATTTATAAATGATGACTAGTTGGCAATAGCAAATTACTTCATACCTATGTGTAAAATGAGAATAAATGTCTTCTATATTATGCTCAGTGTTTGTGTTATTTAGCATTGCTAAAATGCAGCAGTCAGGAACTACTTTTTTTTTTATTTTATTGAAGATACTAGTCTTGCCAGGAAAGTATATCAATAAATAAACCAATCACAATTGGTTTTTGGTTATTACTGTTAATGTATAATAAAATTTGTGGAACTGTTGTATAAAAGCAATTGAGGTCATTACAGTATCATGAATATAGTAACTGCGGATGTGATACGTCACACCCGCAGTTACCTTAATGACATCCGCTCCAATACAGATAGTGGCAATATTTCAGTCTTGGTTCTACTGGACCTCAGGCTTGCATTTGACAGGGTCGACCATAACATCTTACTAGACCGTCTGACAAACTGGGTAGGACTTTCTGGTACAGCACTTAGCTGGTTTGAGTCCGATTTAAAAGATGGGGACTATTTTGTGTCTATAGGTAACTACAAATCTGACCGAACAAAAATAACCTGTGGCGTTCCCCAAGGTTCCATTTTGGAACCTTTGCTTGTCAACATCTATATGCTCCCACTAGCTCAACTCATAAAAAAACCCCAACAAAACATATTACCATAATTATGCAGATGATACACAAATCTACATAACCATCTCACCAGGAGACTGGTCTAATTAAAACCTTGATCAAATGCATCGGTCAAATTAAAGAGTGGATGTGCCATAATTTTCTTCAGTTAAACAAAGACAAAACTGAAATAATAGTTTTCGGAGCCAAAAAAGAAAGATTCAAAGCTAGTACTCATCTTCAATCAATGATACTAAAAACCAAGAGCAAAGCCAGAAATCTGGGTGTGGTTCTGGACTCAGACCTGAGTTTTAACAGCCACATTAAGACAGTCGTGAAGTTAGCCTATTATCACTTAAAGAACATAGCGAGGATTAAAGGTCTAATGTCTCAGCAGGATCTAGAAAAACTTGTCCATGCATTTATGTTCAGTAAACTGGACTACTGTAACACTGTCCTCACAGGTCTCCCTAAAAAGTGTGCCTGACAGCTGCAGCTCAAATCCTCACTAAGACCAAGAAAGAACATCATACAGCTCCAGTCCCCAGATCTTTACCCTGGCTTTCTGTCTGTCAAACAATAGATTTCAAAATAGTGCTGTTAGTTTATAAAGCTCTGAATGGTATAGGGCCAAAATACATTTCAGATCTGCTTGTCCATTATGAACCACCCAGGGCCCTCAGGTCATCAGGGTCAGGCCTACTATCTGTGCCCAGAGTTAGAACCAGACATGGTGAGGCAGCGTTTAGTTTTTATGCTCCTCACATGTGGAACAAACTCCCAGAAAGCATCAGGACTGCTGAAACTTTCAGCTGCTTTAAATCCAGGTTAAAAACTTTCCTATTTGCTGCAGCCTTTCAGTAGAACAATTGTTAGTCTCCCACAATGTACAGTAACTTTTATTTCTTGTGAAGAGGATGATAAAATAAAGGCAGCGTTGGATTTTTAATAGCTTTATTATCATCTGCCTTCATCAGAACTCGGCTCCAGCCCCATAGTGTGAGCAGGCTGAAGCCTCGTTCCTCCAGCTCTCAAAGAGGAGCGAAGACACACGATGTGTGTGTCCCGCAGTTGCAGAGTCAGAAAGAGAGGCAGGTTTACAGCACAGTGCAGCATATATACTCAACTCAAACAATACATCAAAGACATTCACAGCAGTCGATCTGGGCATTTGCATATCAGAGGTACAGACAGGATGCATGAACACAATGCATGGATGACACTTTAACCTCACAGCTGTAAACGCAGCATGCAGCGGAAAAAACCCAGGAGTGCGAGCTGACTGTCTCTGTGTGTTGTGGGGGGGTTGAATTCAACCCGCTACACTGCTCCCCCCAGAGGGCACGGTAGGGGACCGTGACCTCGATGTTGCAGTTTGGGCAGCAAGCAGGGAAAAGCTCTGTGCAGGAGGAGGGGGAGGGGGGGGTAGTACATGCTGACCGGGCGCGGGAAAATCGTTTGTGTCGCGCCAAAAGTGTTTGCTGCTCCGCGATGTCCCATCTGAACATGCGGAGATCAGAAGAAGAAAGAAAATTAGTCTCTGACTCCTCTCGTGGCCATGAAGAAAAGCAGGAGCGGCGGCAAGAAAAAAATAAAAGCAGAGGGACTGGCGTGTTGACTATAGGGCAGACGTAACCCTACAGCCTCCGGAACCGCAGACAGCTGAATTCCCCTTGTGTGCCGTGGCTAAGACCATAAAATCCCGTGAGCAAGCTGCGGGCCTCAGGTGTACAAGCAAGCCTGAAGGGCCAGTGTGCAGCAGAAGGAAGGCGGTCGGAAAAGCTGTATTTGTCCCGTGCGTGGTGCGCCGTCCTCGTCACCCCCGGTGCGCGTGCCGGGGCTCCGTGCGTGGGTGGGCCCGCTGGAGAGGAAATCAGGGTCGGAAACTTGGTGGAGAAACATCTCTGACGAGCCGTGGCTGCAAATTAGTCATGGTGCGTTCAGGTCCCCGTGTGCTCCGTCGGCCATGGGAGTCGCCCGCATGTGCTCTGATGTGGAGGAGCTGCGCGGCCGGTCCCGCGTGGATGTGCCGATCTCGGCGAGGGCGCGCCATGACGTTCTCTGCCGCTTACCCGGTCTTGGTTGATGTCCTGAGAGCAGCTCGCCCGTCGTGGGCTCTGCGTCGAGGTCTCCTTGAGGCAGCAGGGAGGGCAGACCAGGCAGGCCGCTGCGACGGAGCATTCATGCCCGGGTGCTGCATTCGCTGGCCGCTCGTTTTCTTCAGTCTCGGGTCGCCAGCGTGGCTGTTCAGATCAGAAGGCTGCGTTTGCACAAAACGTGTGCATTCCGGGGTCACCAGTGAAGAGGATGATAAAATAAAGGCAGCGTTGGATTTTTAATAGCTTTATTATCATCCGCCTTCATCAGAACTCGGCTCCAGCCCCATAGTGTGAGCAGGCTGAAGCCTCGTTCCTCCAGCTTTCAAAGGGGAGCGAAGACACACGGTGTGTGTGTCCCGCAGTTGCAGAGTCAGAAAGAGAGGCAGGTTTACAGCACAGTGCAGCATATATACTCAACTCAAACAATACATCAAAGACATTCACAGCAGTCGATCTGGGCATTTGCATATCAGAGGTACAGACAGGATGCATGAACACAATGCATGGATGACACTTTAACCTCACAGCTGTAAACGCAGCATGCAGCGGAAAAAACCCAGGAGTGCGAGCTGACTGTCTCTGTGTGTTGTGGGGGGGTTGAATTCAACCCGCTACACTTGCACATTTTCTGTCATTCTATTTTAGCTTGTTTTTGTTTCTCTTTATTTTTTTGGTTTGCTTTTAAATTCTTATGCATTCCATTTATAACTTCCTGTAATGCTTTAATGTTTTATGTAAAGCACTTTGAATTGTCTTGTACACGAAATGTGCTATACAAATAAACTTGCCTTGCCTTGAATATATTCATTGATACTGTACTTCCTCTCATGTAATATTGCTAAACTATGCTTAAGGTCATGTGCCATCATATGAATACAGCACTGCAGCAATTCGGGTATAGATGAACCAAAGACGTACAGTATATTCCTATGAAAGTGCATTACCTCTCATGTAGTATTGCTTACCTCACTCCCAGGTTCATTTTCAGCTCTACAAACATCTCACAGGATTAGAGAAAGATGATGGTTTTGTTGAAATATGCCACAGTTTCCACTCTACCCCTAATCAGTGATAAGTAATTAGTCATGAAAAATGATTAGGAGACAGACAGATAGATAGATAGATAGATAGATAGATAGATAGATAGATAGATAGATAGATAGATAGATAGATAGATAGATAGACTTTATTGATCCCAAACTGGGAAATTACAGTGTAACAGCAGCATGACACAGTAAATGAACCAAACCAACAGAAATACATACAGCATAATAGAAAAAGGAGTTACCCAGGGAAGTACAAATGCTTAGATAACTTTATATACTACTACCAAGGGCAGTGATTAGACCTAGCTTGGAGCCGATCTAGAATGGAGAAGTAAGGAGCCTCCTTCCCTCCACTAGCCTGGGTGCACACCTTGGGCAACTGTCAGTACACTCCACTCCCAGCCTCCCTTGGCCAGGGTTACAGCTAACTACCACAGCCTTCTACTGGTGAAGTCTCTCCAGCTGTTTCCTCTCCTGGCCTGTAGTCACAGTGATGTGGGGGTTGGTGTTGATGTCTTCAGTGGAGAGGAGGTGGGTGAGGGGGAGAGAGGTGCTGCACAGGAGAGTGAGGGGGATGTGTGGGAGTGGCTGTGTTGTGGGGGTGACAGACGATGAGCTGAACCTATTAAAAAACAGATTCAGCTGATCAGCTCTCTCAAAACTCCCCGATGTCTGTCTGACTCTCCCCTTACACCCAGTGATGTGTTTCATTCCAGTCCACACATCCCTCATGTTCCTCTGCTGGAGTTTATCCTCTAACGTCCTTCTGTAATTGTGTTTACACACCCTCAGCATCTCTTTCAATTCACGCTGCACCCTCCTCAGTTCCTCTCCATCTCCAGACCTAAAAGCCCTCTTCTCATTAAAAACTGCTTTCAGGTCACTGGTGATCCATGGTTTTGTTGCTGGGGATACAGCACATGGTCTGAGCTGGCGTGGTTGTATTTTCACAGAATTTGATGCATTCTGTAATGCAGTCAGTCATGTTGTCTATGTCCTCCCCCTGTAGTTCACAGAGTACATCCCAGTCATCATCTCAAAGCAGTCCTGTCATGCATCAGCAGCCTCCTGTGTCCATCTTCTCACAGTCCATGTGTGAGCAGGCTGCCTTTGCACAAGAGGAACATACCTGGGGATTAACAGAACTAGGTTGTGATCGGATGTGCCAAGGGGGGTAGAGCTGTGGTGCTGTATCCATCACTGGCATTGGCATACAGGAGATCCAGTGTGCTATTTTCTCTGGTGGGACAGTCAACAAACTGGTGGAAGTTTGGTAATGTTTTGTCCAATGAGACATGGTTAAAATCTCCTGTGATGGCCATAAATGCGTCAGGGTGCTAGGCCAATAGAGTGGCATCAGTGGAGCTGATGACGTCCCAGGCCGCCACTGCATCAGCTGATGGGAGAATGTAAACAGTGATTACAATGGCACACGTGAGGTCTCTTGGCATGTAATAAGGTTGCATACTCATGGCGAGAAGTTCAATGTCCAGGCTGTAGTGATGTTCCTTTGCATAAATGTGTCCGGGATTACACCACTTTTCATTTACAAAGGTGTAATGAGGAACGAGAAAACCTTCTGTGTAACTGACATGCCATACCCATGAATGGAATAACCTTCCTAACAGTATAAAAAGTATACGATTATTAAAAATTTTCAAATGAAACTAAACAATGGTTTTTAAGTGAGCAGTCTTATCAGCACTGACCATGAAATGTTTATGACATGCTGTTAAAAAACTTTTATAACTTGTATAACTCTTATTATTCAAACTTTTTTGGATGTTGATGTAGTAATGATTACTGTTTTATGCTTGTATGTACATGTGTTGGATGGGTCAAGATTTTAATTGTTTTTACTGTCTCTGTTTTGGTATGACAGAGTGGCTTTTGTATGTCCCTTATGTGTTTAATAGGACTACAGATGGAAATTATCATCTCGCTAAATCTGGTACAGCCATCTTTTCATTTGTTTGACTAATGTCCCTGTTCACTGTCCTTATAAATATATGAAATGAAAATGAGACTGGTCCGGGTTATCATATGACATTCTTCTCCTGATTTTCCCGTACACATTTTCACAGTCTAATCAGGTTGACCCTGAACTTCCTCTTAGCTATGGTGTTAATAAGTTTCGACAGCCGGGGGACCTCCCACAACGCACTGAGTTTCACTCCTTTCTTCACTCTTAATGAAATATTTTTGCTGGTCATTAACATCTGTTTGTTCTCTCCCATAGATTGAGTCCCCACAGCGCCATCTGCTCTCTACATGCCCCCCCTGCCCCCCAAAAAAGCCAGATAACTGCCTTTCCCTGAGTAAGGTTCTGGTGAAGGTTTCTTCCGCTCCACCATCACCAAGTGCTTGCGCGCAGGGTACTGCCTGATTGTTGGGGTCTCTTCTGCAATTGTGGGGTCTGTCCTACGGTTGAAAGTGTTATGAGACACCTGCTGTTGTGAATATGCGCTATATAAATAAAGCTGACATGAACTGAACCCCTAACTCTGACATTCAAGTAAATACACTAACATTTACACTACCGTTCAAAAGTTTGGGGTCACTTAGAAATGTCCTTATTTTTGAAAGAAAAGCACTTTTTTTCAATGAAGATAACTTTAAACTAATCAGAAATACACTCTATACATTGCTAATGTGGTAAATGAATATTCTAGCTGCAAATGTCTGGTTTTTGGTGCAATATCTACATAGGTGTATAGAGGCCCATTTCCAGCAACTATCACTCCAGTGTTCTAATGGTACAATGTGTTTGCTCATTGCGTCAGAAGGCTAATGGATGATTAGAAAACCCTTGTGCAATCATGTTAGGTCTGCAATGCTGTAATTGCTGCAAATGGAGGATTCTTTGACGAAAGCAAAGTTTAAAGGAAAAAAATATTATTTCAAATACAAATCATTATTTCTAACCTTGTCAATGTCTTGACTATATTTTCTATTCATTTTACAACTCATGGTGGTAAATAAGTGTGACTTTTCATGGAAAACACAAAATAATTGTCTGGGTGACCCCAAATTTTTGAACGGTAGTGTATGAAGCGGTACTAAAGCTTTCTAGTCTTACTGACCTAGTGAAATAGCTTTTACAGAGCAAGCCATAATCACTTAGTCACACAGGCTTTTAGTTTATGCATTCACTGTTTTTAATCTTTCACCAATAGATGCCTCAGAGGTTCAAGGACGCTTCAAATGTGGAGGAGATGGAGATTCATCTGGTGAACTTTTGTTTAGTTGAAAGTACACACTACTTGCAGAACTGCCATGACTGACAAGTTTTCTACATATTTTGATATTGATGGTTTAAATGGGAAAAAAATCTGATTTTAAATGCTTCTGTACTTTAACAGCTGGAGGACACTGCATCGTCATTTTGACTGTCTCCACCAAGGGTGTTTATCAAGTATTCCATCCTCGATATTTCTTTATCTAATTCAGTCCTTCATCCTGTCGTTTTTGTATAACACCCAAACAAAGCATCACTTAGAGTAATAAGATGACATCCCATAGAGTACAGTACAAAGGAGCTGAGCTAAAGTGAATTGTATCACAACACTGTGTGAAGGTCATGCGGTGTGAGATACATTAAATAGATTGCTTATATATTCCCTGGCTTGATGCCAGCCTCTAGCTGAGCAATGGGTGTATAAGGGGGTCTGGGCATCTTTGCCCAATTGCAATACTGCCAAGTCACGACACAAATGGGACAGAGGACAGACAACGATCAATGGTAATGTTTTGTGTCTGTCAATGTAAAGGACTTTTTCTTTTGTCAGCCAGATATACAGTGCTGTACAAAAAAAACATTTGTCCCCTTCCTCATTTTTTTAATATTTCTGCATATCTGTCACACTTAATGTTTCAGATCATCAAACAAATTTTAATAGTAGCCAGAGATAACTCCAGTAAATACAAAATGCAGTTTTTAAATGATGGCTTCATTCATTAAGGAAACAAAGCTATCCAAACCTACCTGGCCCGATGTAAAAAAGTAATTGGTTTGTGCCTTGGAACTTTGGGCAGGTAATGGTTAGGGATATGGACTGGTGGCTAGAGGGTTGCCGATTCAGTCCCTTGACCGGCAGGATCTAGGTGGGACTGATACTGTAGCAGTGTTTGCCCTATCTTCCTTGATCCCACTGTGGTACCCTTGAGCAAGGCCCTTAACCAGGTCAGTGTGTGGTTGTACTGAGCAGCTTCCATGTGTGACTGTGTATCTGTGAGTGTGAACAGGGCATCATTGATAAAGAGAGGTTCCCTTTCAATGGCACTTCCCGTATAAATTAAGGTTAAATAAAAATAAATAAATAAAATAAGTGTGAAAAAGTAATTGCCACACCCCTTCCCCTGCTACATCATGAATTAATAGTGATTAAACACAAACTGACATTTAGAAAGTTAAGATCAATTTCACTAGCCACACCCAGGCCAGATTACTACCAGATGTGATGAATCAAGAAATCCCTTAAAAAGCTGTCTGACAAAGTGAAGCAACCCATCATGTCACGAGCTAAAGAAATTCAACAACAGATGAGAAACAAAAACCCAGAACAATATCTAAAGAACTGCAGGCCTCACTTGTCTCAGTTTGGACACTGGTCCATGATTCAACAACGAGAAAGAGACTGGGCAAAAACGGCATCCTTGGGAGAGTTCTAAGGCCAAAACCACTTCTGACCAAAAAGAACACAAAGGTTTGTCTCACATTCGCCAAATAACATCTTGATGATCCAAAAGACTTTCGGGAAAATATTCTGTGGTCTGACAAGACAAAAGTTGAACTTTTTGGATGGTGTCCCTGGCATAAAACTAATACAGCATTTCCTAAAAAGAACATCACACTAACAGTCAAGCATGGTAGCGGGAGTGTGATAGTCTTGGGCTGCTTTGTTGCTTCAGGACCTGGATAACTTACCACAACTGATGGAACCATGAATTCTGCTCTCTACCATAAAATCCTGAAAGAGAATGTCTGGCCATCAGTTCATGACCTCAAGGTCAAACCTCCGATGTGGCTCAATTTAAACAATTCTCCAAAAAAGAGTGGAGCAAAATTCCTCAGCAGCAATGGAAAAGACTCATTGCCAGTTATTGTAAACACTTTATTGCAGTTGTTGTTGTCGTCAAGGGTTACAGACCCAGTTATTAAGTTGGGAGGGATTACTTTTTCACATAGGGCCAGCCAGGTAGGTTTGGGTAGCTTTGTCCCCTTAATAAATGAAATCATCATTAAAAATCTACATTTTGTATATACTTGGTTTATCTTTTATCCTGTTTTAACCACTTTTTACTTTTTTTTAACTTGTTATTGATTGGTTTTATGTCTTATACACTCTGGAGAAACTAATTATGTTTGGTATAGTTGAAGGAAAAAGGAGCCGAGGGAGACAGAAACTACGGTGGACAGATAGAACTGTATCACTCTCCGATAAGTCTATCTACATATGTTACAACATGGCTCAAAACCGATATTACTGGAGAAACTTTCTCATTGAGGTCATGAATGCTCAGACATGAATAGAACAACGACCTCTGATTTTTCCTCACTGATAGCACTTCCTCAGTTCAGTTTTAATGTTTTATATGGTGGTTTTTACATGGTTTTATATGGTAGGTCCATTAGTTGGTGTTGTGAGTGTGTGTATGTAATGTGTGGGTGGCTGAGACTATGGTTTGGCTTTTTGGTGTATGTTGCTTATTATTTTGTACAGCACTTTAAGCTGCTACATTGCATGAAAAGTGCTTTATAAATAGTCTGACTGATTGATCTTTGTCTAATATTAACAGTTGTTTGATTATCTGAAACATTTAAGTGTGAAATAAGACATGAGGCAAATACTGTGCAAAATTATTTTCCACTGACTTTGACTCTGCCTATAAAAACTACAGGTTATTACTACAGTGCTGTCCAGAACACAATAAACACAACAACAATTAATACAACTATATAGTTGGAGGTTCATTGTTGTAGTTTGTTGTTGTAGTAGACCACTTTGAGTGGTCTTTGTGACTAGAAAAGTGCTATATAAGTGCAGGTTAGTTAGTTAGTTAGTTAAGTAGTGAGAAGAATTAGATAAAATCATAAAACTAGGCTGCACTCATTCCACAATATCTTGGTGCTGCCACTCAAACAGTCTTTTCTGACCTGGATGATTAAATTAATGCATTTCAAAAAAGCTGGGACAGTAAAGCATTTACTACTGTGTAATGTTGCCATTCCTTGTCACAACACTTAAGACATTTTTGCTCAAAGGAGACCAAGCAGGAAAGCATTTTAGGTGTTACTGTGTGTCATTCTTCCTTTGAATATGTGTTGAGGCCTGCAGCATTAAAGGGTTACATTTTCATTTCAAAATTATCCACACATTCTCTACGATGGACATGTGAACAGCTGCAGACAGGTAACTCTAATATCCATACCTAATATCCATACCTTCTTCCCACAACCATGCCTTTGTAACATGTGCAGTGTATTTTGCATTGTCTTGTTGAAAAATGTGTGGACGTTCACAGAGACGATGCCACACTGAAGACAGCACACTCTTTATACCAATGAAATCTCAGTGTCTTTCATTTGCTCCTTTCTTTAAGACATTAATTAAATACAGTGTGTACTTCTTTGTGAAAACTGTAAAAACACCATTTTACAAACCACTGACAGACTTGTATACAGAGAGAGAAAAATACATTGACACTTAAAGTGTGAATATAATCTCTCCTGGGTGTTTCAAAGATCCAGAACTCATTGAATCCTGCCAGTATTATCAACAGCAGCTTCCAACTTAGCATTTGCATAACATAATGACATCTTAATGTGAAAGAAATTATTAAGCTAACTGTCCGAGCCCCAAGGGAAGGCATGTGAAAAGCTGCACTTTTATAAAATATTTATTTTGCCTGGAATCTGGAATTTCCCCCATTGTGGAACTAATAAAGGCTTGTCTTATCTAGGAAGGTGTGATTAAGAACCACATCATTTGATCGCAATAAGTAGCTGTGATGTATAAGCTTGGACATCATCCAGGGAGCATTACTCTTTCAGTCAACTAATCATTGCCGCGTTGCATCCTCAGTGTAAGTGCTGAGCTGTATGCCTGAGTGCCCCATGTTGCCAGTTACCACAGATTTGCTGTTAGTTACACGTGTCAGTTCAGCTCAAAGGAGTGATTGAGCAGAGGAGAAATGTGAATGGCGTTATTGTGTTGAGCACAGCCACGAGCTGAATTACCCTGTGCTCGCTCTGTGTGCTGACTGAGAGAAAGTCCTGAGGTGGCGACTGTACAGTGGTTCATTATTACCTCCGCCAAGGAGGTAATGTTTTTACCAGGGTTTGTCTGTTTGCCTGTCTGTCTGTTACCAACATAACTCAAAAAGTTATGAACGAATTTTGACGAAATTTTCAGGAAAGGTGTGTAATGGCACGGGGAACAGATGATTAGATTTTGGTGATGATCTGAGAGTGCATACCTCCACCAAGGTCTTTGTTTTTATTTGTGCAGCAGGATTACACAAAAACTACTGGATGGATTTGGATGAAATTTTCACCAGAGGTGGTTCTTGGCCTAGAAAGGAACCCATTATATTTTGGAGGTGATCCATGAGAAAAGGAAGGAGCCTTGGCGGAGGTATGCGCTCTATGAGTGCTTTTCTAGTTTATGCTGTGGTATTTACATCTGATATTGACTTTACTATGGCTTATTAAGGTCACTTTGTTAATGTGAAAAGTCAGGGTCAGGGATGTAGTATTGGGGGGAAAACTATATCAGTTATTACCTCCGCCAAGGAGGTAATGTTTTTACCGGGGTTTGTCTGTTTGTCTGTCTGTCTGTTACCAACATAACTCAAAAAGTTATTAACGGATTTTGACGAAATTTTCAGGAAAGGTGTGCAATGGCACAGGGAACAGATGATTAGATTTTGGTGATGATCTGAGAGTGCATACCTCCACCAAGGGCTTTGTTTATATTTGTGCAGCAGGATTACACAAAAACTACTGGATGGATTTGGATGAAAATTTCACCAGAGGTGGTTCTTGGCCTAGAGAGGAACCCATTATATTTTGCTGATGATCTGAGAATCCATACCTCAGCCAAGGGTCTTATCTTTTCAAAGTGCGTTAGCAACAATACTCCAAAACTGATGGACAGACTTTGATGCAATCTTCACCACAAGTGGCTCTAGGCCTACACACAAACCCATTACATTTTGGAGGTGATCCATGAGAAACAGAAGGAGCCTTGGCGGAGGTATGCGCTCTATGAGTGCTTTTCTAGTTTTAAATATGTTTTAAATCACATACATTTACAGCTATGAGTCACACGCACTGTTAAAATATGAAAATGCTGTTTCAAAGATAAATATGCACTGCCTATATTTAGTTACAGCCTGCGCTGTGCCCTGGGCACCAGCGCAGACAGTTGCTGTGACCCAGGGATGCTGCCTGGAGCTGCTGGCTCTCAGCTGCTCGTGACCAGCATGCAGGCATCAGAGTCCCACCTAGGAACCACAGCAAAACCACCGGAAGATGAGCCGGAGTGATGCACGGCACACTGTGGACCGCAGATCAGTGAACCAGGTGGTAACAGGGATGGTTATTAGGGTGACTAAGATCTGAAGAATATAACAATATATGCCACACTCGGTTTGAGCTTCCCGTTACCAATGTTAGCTCTGGGGCTAATAGCTCTGGTGTTAATAGCTCAGGGGCTAATAGGCTACCTTTAGTACCACTTCCATCTACATGACAGACAGCTAGGCGGGCCAATAATACAGCAGTGGGTTGGTCTCAAGGACGGTTTGGCTTTGTCAAATCATGACGTATAAGAATTCCACAGAAAAGTCAAAAACTTTTCTAGCATTTCTGGGAGAGAAAAACAAGATAAAGGCTATGCTTTTTTTAAGAGAATTGACTGTTTTGAAAAATTTTTGATAATTAAGTGACCAGTAGACTAATGTCAGACAGTTAAAACCTACAAACACACTATTTTCCAGTCAGTGATCCCTTTAAAACTCATTGACAAGATGTAGTAATGATTTTACCTCTAAAGCTGTATAAAATGTTACAACACTGGCTGTTGTGTTATATTTGTTCGTTTGTTTGTAGTTTTACAGCATCGCTCCTCACACGCTGCTTCGACGGGGTGCTTTTCAGGCTGGCAAACTTTTTTCCAACACAAACCTTGCACTTTGTACATGCGGTCATCATGGAGATGCAGGGAGACGGCCACCGGTGAGGGACAGTGTGGGAAACCTCGTGGGTGAGTGATTTTTTAAAATCACACACTGTTTTTTGCTGATGTGTTGCATTTATACTCACTGTAAACGTAGGAGTGAGCACGGTGCAGTGACACCTTGATTTGTTTGATTGATGACGTACACGTTTGAGTGCTACTCAGGGGCAAATTTTATTGGCAAAATTGGCGAAAGTTGATGACGATTTGACAAAATTGCGGGAAAGTTGTGGTGATTGGACAAAATTCAAATTTTGTGGGATTGGCTAAATTTGTGGGAATTGGTACGATCGCAACATCGCAAAATCCTGGAGGGACTGACTGAGCAACAGTCCAGTTCTTTTTCTCTATAGAAAAGTTAAGACACTTTAGACATTGTCTTTGGATCACGACTGGCTGAGTATTAGGAACATGACACTTGTAGCCCTTTTCCTGAAGACATCTGCTCTTGATGCACCCCTTTCAGTCCACTCTTTTTGAAATTCATCTGTTTTTGAATCCTCTTTCTTGACAATCCTCTCAAGGCTATGGTCATCCCTGTTGCTTGTGTACCTTTTCTTTCTGCCACAGTTTTTGCTTTTGCTGATTTCCAACAATAAACTTTGATACAGCACTTTGAACAGCCAGCCTTTTCAGCAATGACCTTCTGTGGCTTACCCTTCCGGACAACTGTTAAGTCAGTAGTCTTTCCCATGATTGTGGCAGTGTGTACTGAGCTAGTCAGAGACAAATGCTGTATTTAAACTATTTAATCAAACTCAAAATGAAATATTCTAATAACTTCTCCTTTCATGGATCTACACATTCCATCTGATCTATCTGTTCAGCATTGGTTGGTTTATAGATGGCAGTCATAGCAGCAATTAAATTTCAGACCCTGTCAGATGTTTTATCACAGGACAAAGACTGTTAGAAAAGACATGTTTGAACCTTTCTTAAGGTGACAATTAGGCACACAGTATTCAGTTAACACAATGAGTAGCTGACATTATTGTGGCTGAACACAGGCATTACTGGTGCTATTTCTTTTAAGATATAATTACCCTTGAAGTTCAAAGCTGTCAGTGTCTGTTACCAAAGTTTAAACATATGGACCTCATTAGTTTCTCACTTTAATCGGATAAAATAATAGCTTTTATCTTGTGCATTTTTACTTCTGCCAAGGATTGGGGTGGTTAGCTTGTCTATTTGTTAGCAGGATTATGCAAAACTACTGGATGGACTTTAATGATGTTTTCATCAGTGGTGGCCCGTGGGCTATGGATGAACCTATTAGACTTTAGAGGCGCTCCATGACCGCATACCTCCACCAAGGAACTATCTTGTAATGTAATGTGATCATCCGTCCATCCATCAGCAGGATTACGCAAAAACTACTGAACAAATTTGGCAACACGGATGGAGGTATGGACAGAGGACAGGAGGGACAGAAAGACAGATGGAACCTTGGCCGAGGTATACACTTTCTTAGTGCCCTCTAGTTCTTCTTGTAATGTTGCATCATTTTCTTGCAGAAACCAAATTATTTTGTGAGGATGTTTTTCCCCAAATTAATCTGCACTCTATAGTTATTTCTTCTAAAGGGTATGCTACCCAAACATTTGTTGTGATGCACCAATACAAACAAAAAACATGAGAATACCAAGGCTTTTGTAATGGCAACAATTTTCAAAAGTCAAGGTCAAAGTGCCTTTATTGTCATTCCACTGCTAAAAACCAATACAATGAAATTGAGATACTGCTCCCTAAAACAAACTATCACACTCACAGTTCACTCATGCATTTAACATTCTCATAATTACAACAATAAATAATGCTTAAAACAATAATACCTAAAAAGTTAAATACAATATGTACATACATAGCAATAATAAAAAACATATTGAGGGATAAATAAATAAGACCAGCTTATACACAAGGTTTTTGCTACAAAATGCTCCACACTGTGCGTGTGTTTATATATTCATACATTTATTCCATCTAGCTACAATGCTCCGCACTGTGTTTATATATCTATATATTTATTCCATCTAGCTGCAATGCTCCGCATCGTGTGTCTATATATTTATGTTTATATGTACATATGTATACTCGCTGCTCTTGTTTTTTTTTTTTGTTTGTTTTTTTTTCTTGCCTTCTGATTGTTGCTCTGAGTGTTGCTATCCCTGTGCTGCTGCAATCCTGGAATTTCCCCATTGTGGGACTAATAAAGGCTTATCTTCTCTTATCTTAAAATAACCTAAAATAACATCAGCAGGCTGTACGTGTTACATAAATCCGTTCAAAATACATACTGCTGTTGGGAAAAAATTATGATTAAACCTGGTAGTCTGTGTTTTATGGGATCTGTACCGCTTTCCCGTGGGGAGCAAGTGAAAGAAATCATGGCCTGGATGAGCACAGTCTTTAATGATGGCAGTAGCTCTGTTGAGGTACCGAGACCTGGAAATCTCTTCCAGAGAAGGGAGAGAACAGCCAGTGATTTTTTGCGCAGTCTCGATCACTCTCTGGAAGGCTTTGCAGTCTGCGGCTGAACAGCCCTCATACCAAACCGTGATGCCATATGACAGAATGCTCTCAATAGCAGAGCGATAAAATAAAACCAGCAACTGTGCATTCAGGCCATTCTTCTTGAGGAGCCTCAGAAAGTGTAGACGTTGTTGAGCCTTTTTTATCATAGCTATGGTGTTAACTGCCCAGGTAAGGTTGTGAGAAATATGAACACCCAGAGACTTAAAAGCCTCCACCCTCTCCACACGCTCCTTGCCTATATATAGAGGAGGCGGCTCACTGCTATGCTTCCTAAAATCAATAATGAGTTCTTTTGTTTTTTTGTATTCAATAGCAGATTATTATCTGAGCACCATCTCACCAGTTTCTGGACCTCATCTCTGTATGCGGACTCATCTCCTCCTGATATGAGCCCTACTACTGTTGTGTCATCTGCAAACTTCACTATAATGTTTGTGGGATGAACAGGTATGCAGTCATATGTGTACAATGAATACAAAGTGGGGCTCAACACACAGCCCTGTGGCGAGCCTGTGTTAAGCATGACTGTAGAGGAGGAATGGGGTCTGAGTCTAACAGTCTGTGTTCGGTTTGTTAGGAAGTCCTTAATCCAGCTGCAAGCGTGAGTATGCAGACCAAGCTGAAGCAATTTAGTGATGAGAATATTGGGAATAATTGTTTTAAATGCCGAGCTATAGTCCACAAACAACATTCTTACATAGCTAATAGCTAATTTTCTTTGAGAAGTGGTGCATTATCAGACAAAAATACAGGGGTTTCAATATTTCTAGCCATGATGTACTGTAAGCATCATTAGTCATTAGACACACACCTTATAGTTTTGGTTTCATATAGTTTACCCTTTCTTTCTGTATTCTATCTTTCCTTAATAATAATAATAATAATAATAATAATGCATCAGATTTATATGGTGCTTTTCACAGACACTCAAGACACTTTACAATGGATACATTATGGTAGTGGTAGACAATGGTAGTGGTAAGCTACTACTGTGGCCACAGCTGCCCTGGGGCAGACTGACAGGAATGTGGCTGCCAATCCACGCCGACGGCCTCTCCAACCACTACCAAACATTTATACACATTCATGCCCAGCGTCATGGACACTGGAGGCAAGGTGGGTAAAGTGTCTTGCCCAGGGACACAATGGCAGGATGTCATTGTCTGAATCATCCTCTGACACATTTGCAGACACCTGCATTATATCTCAAAATCAAATCCCTCTGTTAGCACAGCTTTAGGTAGTACACTATGCATGGTATCTATCGTGTAGTTAGTTATAATATAATGTTAAAGTTTTAGGCTTTTATTTGTGAAGCACGGGTGGTGGCTCTGCCTTCCGGTTCCACCACCTCGAGTGGCTATAAGAGGGCAGCGGGCAGGAAGAGCGGTCTCTTTGCCATCTCTCCTGCCTAACGGCTGTGAGTGTGCTATGTGGTGTTGGATGTGTGCCCTATTAATAAACGTGTGTTCTGTTCGACACCTGGCCTCGTCCTTGGCTCCCAATCCAGACATAACAGTGTCTACTCACTCCCACAGCATGCAAAATTTGAGTGGTTAGTGTAGTCTCAGATCAAATATAACTCTCTGCATTTATTCAAAATGGCAACCACAAATTTGCATCGACTAAATTAGCATGAATAGAAACACATGTTGTCTGTGTTACTCTTATTAAAATGAACTTGAAAATGATAACTTTATCACTCTTAGTATTTGCACAGTCAGGTAGTTTATCTATGGAACAAATGTTTCTTATTTTCCTGAAGTCTTGCTTGCTAGGATACAAAAAAATGAAACAAAATTTAATAAAAATGACAAATGTAACCTGTAATATCTGGAGAATAGGCCGTGCATTCAAAATAACATTAAAGTGCAACCAGAACACTTAAAGTGCCACGTAGCTGCCATAAAGATTCACATCTGTCAAGCTAAGTATTACCTTGTAGGCCCTATGTTTATTGTTCAAATACTTTAAGTGCTGTTGACAGGGCAAGGAGGAGGATGAGCTATGGTGTTGATTAGAGATATGCCTGGAGTTCAATACTCAGAGCTCTTTAGAAAAGACACAATAAAGTGAACACTAACAGGAGAAATCTCAGAGGCCCTTAATGAGTACATGCTTTGCATTTGAGTAATCCTTTGCCTATTGCTGAAAAGTTTTCCAAGAGGAACACAAGCCAAGATGCAAACTGAAGAATGATCATGGGCATTTAAAACTGTATATTTATTATAAACTGTGAACTCTTTTCCACTTTACAATGTAGCTTTGGACTTATGAAAAAAATGCAAAAAACTTTAAAAAACTATGCTGATTACCAAATCAGATGGAAAAACAGTAAATTAAAAGCAGTCATGCTTGAATTTAAGAAAGTGTAAAGATTTGATAATACAATCTTAGTTCAAAATAGTTTTGAACTAAGAATACAATGTATAAATACATAGTATATTTTCTAATCTAGGGACCATAACATCCTTTTTATGAAACAGTTTCATCCGAGCAATTTGATTGGATAACTGGGATTCCAGAAGTTACTACACCCCACGACACCCGTCCTTCAATAGATCTCTTCTTCTTCTGGCTGTTCCCTTTCAGGATATCACTTTATATGTATCACTTTAAAAGTTTAAATGTTCCAATGATCTTCTGTGAGAGTCACTGTTGTTGGAATTTTATGTATACAGCTGGGAAAATAATTGAACACGTCAACATTTTTCTCATTAAACATATTTCTCATGGAGCCATTGACCTGAGATTTTCACCAGATATCAGTAACACCCCAAGTAATCCATACATACAAAGAAATTAAGGCAATTGGGTTAACAAAACAAGTTATATTTAATAAAGTGGAATGGCACAGGTGCAAGAAGGCATAGAAAGCCATGAAACCAGCTGAAATCCATTAGAATTTAGGAAGCCATCCTCCATCAGTGCAAATTAATTTCAGCTGGTTATGTCCTGGCTGATGGTGTTAAAAAAGTCTGTGAATATCAGATTGTCACACCACAAAGAACTCACGATGGGTAGAAGCAAAGAGCTCTCTCTAGACATTCGCAACCTTACTGTTGCAAAACATAATGATGGCACTGGCTACAGGTGCATTTCTAAACTGCTTAATGTTCCAGTGAGCACTGTTGGAACCATCATTCCGTAAGTGGAAAGAATATAATTTTACCATAAACCAGCCACAATCAGGAGCTCCTCGCAAGATTTCTGACAGAGGAGTCAAAAGAATTATCAGAAGAGTTATCCAAGAGTCAAAGACCACTCGTGGAGAGCTCCAAAATGACCTGGAATTAGCAGGTACAGTGGTTTAAAAAAAACAAACAAACAATAAGTAATGCACTCAACTGACATGGGATATATGCCCGCTCACCTCACTAGACTCCACTGCAGAAGAAAAAGCATGTTGAGCTTGAGTGAAGTTTGCTGCACATTTGGGAAAGCCAGTAAAATACTTGGAGAATATAGTCTGGTCAGATGAGACCAAAATTGAACTTTTTGGATGCCACAACACACAGCATGTTTAAAAGAGAAAAGGCACTGCACATCTCATCATGGTGTGGGGGTGTTTTTCAGCACATGGTACAGGCAGACTTCATATAAATGAAGGAAAGATGAATGGACAAATGTACAGAGACATCCTTGATAAGAACCTGTTGCTATCTGCCAAGATACTGAAGATGAAACAAGGGTGGACATTTCAGCAAGACAATGATCCCAAACACACAGCCAAGGAAACTCTCAACTGGTTCCAGAGAAGGAAAATAAACCTTTAGGGCAGCACCTTTTATGCCCACCCAGTGTTCAAGTGAAGAGATTAAAATGCTGTGGTCAACAGTATCAAATGCAGCAGTCAGATCCAATAACACCAGAACAACAAATTTCCCTGAGTGAGTGACTAAAAGAATGCCATTTAAAACCCTCAAAAGTGCAGATTCATTACTATGATGGGGTTTAAACCCAGACTGCTACACCTCAAAATTACCACGAGTTTCTAAAAATGGCATTAACTGTGTTTTCTCCAGGATTTTCTCCAGGATTTTTGAAAGAAATGGTAATTTGGAGATAGGCCTGAAATTTGAACAGTGGGAATGGTCAAGGCCTGTTTTTTTCAGTAATGGCTGCACTACTGAATGTTTAAAAACCCCAGGTACCATATTTGAGGTGAGACTGCTATTCAGAATAGCAAGGACAGAAGGTCCAATAGTAGTAAAAACTTTTTTAAACAAGTGAGGGGGATAGCATCTGTCGGGAAACCAGACAGCTTCATATGACAAATAATGTCCTTTAAAAATGAAAGAGACACTGATTCAAACTGATCAAAAACAGCTGAGCAGGGCAGAAAATGGACAGGTCATATGAAGGCAGAGAGATGCAAGCTCTAGTTGATACAACTTTGTCAATAAAAAAGTTAAGTAGTCACTGCTGGATAGCCATAGCACTATTTATCCTAGCTAGCATGGCATCCATTGTCATAGTGTCCGAGAACAGAGCTAGATGGTGACACCAAGGCCCCCAAGGCCTGATCCATAGGGGGGAGTGGCCTGCAGCCAATCCTTTTTTGACCATACACACTTGCCAGCCATCTACAGAGACCTGACCAGCAATAGGCTTTGGATGGTCTAGCAAATTGTTTAACCACGACATCCTCCACATCAAGGAGGAGTGGTACTGAAAAGGGATGAGGATGGCTCATACTCTCATCCTCAAATAGAGATGCCCTAGCAATTATTTGGTCGGGGGGGGGGGGGTGTTACACCTCCTTCTCTTGTTCCTTTGCTTCCATCCCCCCTTCAGTGGGTTGGGTTGGAACCATAGCCACTGGGAAGGGTAATGCTACCCCTTCCATGGGAATAGGGTGACGGGGTGGAGACTCCATCCTACTTTGGCCAGGCCATGGGACTCCCTTTGGCAGCTTCACATGCTGCGGCTGCCCCATGGGACTGGGTGGACACATGCGAGAGACAGCCAGCAATCTGGCTTCCTCACTCTATTTGGTAGTATAAAGCAATCCATGCATGAAGTCGGATCCCTGCTAGCCATGTGTGCATGCTCCAGGCCTAAGCAAAGCACAGATCTATCATGGCCATCTTCCACTGGCATCTTAAGTCCACAGCCTAAACAGGTGTGGCTTACTGGACTAGCCATATTACTCTTCCCCGTTCCTCTTTACTAATACTGTATGTTTAAGTGCATGTGGCACTAAACACCTCTCATACTCTTGTATTGTTCTAAGTGGAGATGAGGTTGTGGCAGCAACCCCACCTCATACTTTTATACCTCTCTAAAGGTGCGTTCACAGGAAAACGCGAACAGGCAAATTTTTTGCACAGCATGATTAAATTATAAATCAATGTAAACACGCCAACAGACATGAGTAGTAAGCTGCAGACAGGCAAAGTTGTCTTTAAAACTTCTGCAGCTGTGCTAAACCTGCTGTGGAAATTCCCAAAATAACGTCATGCTTAGGTTTACATTATCCGACCGGGGGCTCACCTGAAAATGTCATCTCAAGCCTCCAAAACTTTACAGATGATCGGTGTTTACGTTGCTAGCTTGCTAGCTTGCTAGGATGTCCGTGGCCGGAAACCGTGGGTAAATAACGCCAAAATCCCAATTCAGCTGAAGAGTTCCCAGTCTTCCTGTCTCCCGGTGAGTGAGTTTCATTTTCTAATTAGTTTACTCTACAATGGTGATAATTTTACTCCGGTGACAGCAGAATCTCAAAGCTAGCAGCTAGCGGACGCAAACGTGCGACTACACAAATTCGCATGCACTTGCGTCTTCCCATTCACCTTGTATAGATTTGTGCCGCCCGTCCGCATTTGGTGTGAACACACCTTAAGGGGAGATATACTTGTGACATCTTATCACACCCCATACACTAATACTGGCTGTTATAGGCGTGACATTTATTTTACTTCCATTTTCTTTCCCTCCACTTTTGTTTGGTTTATTTTGCAAGCGGCAAATTTTATCAAGTGATCAGCTTCTGCTGATTGTTTGCTGTGTGTTAGGCAACTGCCATATCACCCTTTCCACTTGCTATTTACCCTTCCGCGTGAGGGAAAGCCTTCCGTCGCTTTCTCCGACTAGGTTGGGTTCTGTGCGGGAAAAGGCTGTGCTAGCCGGTCAGCTGAGTCGACCAAGCAGTTGCCACGGTTTTGCCTTAACACCCTGTGTGAGGGAACAACAGTGATCCTGAGAGGGGCCGTAGACCAGCTCTCTTCTTACAAGGTAAGTGGACTCTATTGTTGACCGACTCCCACACCTACAAGCCCATACTTTTCACGCATGAATATCACATCTGCTAGACTCTGTGGAAATCAAGGAATCAAGGAAGCCACGAATGCACGATGCCTGCATAGCCAGGGGGCTAATCAGTGCGTGGCCACAACTGTGCTGTGGGAATCAATCTCTGTAAATATGGAAAATGTAGGGTGGAGAGATACTCTTGACACAATAGAGAACTATATATTTTCATCAAGTGATAGAAACCTAAACAGAACAGTTTAACGGTAAGTAAACAAACAAACCAAAATCCGTTGTCGCATTTCAGAATCAGAATCAGATTTATTGCCATTGTTCATGTAGTACACAAACTAGGAAATTGTCTCGGTGCAATGCTACAACATTAAAACATGATAAGATAAAGAGATAAACTAAAAAAAAAAAAATTAAAGACTAAAACCATGCAATAAGTGTAGAATAATAATAATAATAATAATAATAATAATAATAATGAGTAATACTAGTCACAGCAGTTTTAAATAAATTAGCAAGTAGCAGATGATGTGCAGTCGATAATGCAACAGAAAAACAGTGATGAATGACATGAGTCTGGTTGAGCTGCTGTACATAGTGCACGAGAGTCAATAAGTCACTTAATGTTCAGCAGTCTGATGGCAGAGGGGAAAAAGCTGTTCATGTGCCGGGAGGTTTTAGTCTGAATGGACCGAAGTCTTCTACCTGAGGGGAGGGGGGCAAACAGTACGTGACCAGGGTGTGAAGGATCGGCCATGATCCGGCCTGCACGCCTCCGAGTCCTGGAGATGTACAGATCCTGGAGAGATGGGAGCTTGCAGCCGATCACCTTCTCAGCAGTGCGCACGACGCGCTGCAGCCTTAGTCTGTCCCTCGCAGTAGCTCCTGCGTACCACACGATTATGGAGGAGGTGAGGATGGACTCGATGATGGCCGTGTAGAACTGCACTAACATCTTGGTGGGTAGCTTGAGCTTCCTCAGCTGCCGCAGAAAGAACATCCTCTGCTGGGCCTTTTTGATGAGGGAGCTGATGGTTGGCTCCCACTTGAGGTCCCGGGTGATGGTGGTGCCCAAGAAGTGGAAGGAATCTGCAATGGTGATGGGAGAGCCTGTGATGGTGAGGGGGGGCAGGGGGGTTGTGACTTTCCTGAAGTCCACAATCATCTCCGCTGTCTTCAGAGCGTTCAGCTGCAGGTTGTTGTGGCTGCACCAGGACACCAGCTGGGCCACCTCTCTCCTGTAGACGGACTCATCGCCATTGGAGATGAGCCCGATGAGGGTGGTGTCGTCCGCAAACTTGATCAGCTTAACAGACTGGTGGGTGGAGGTGCAGGAGTTGGTATAAAGGGAGAAGAGTAGGGGGGAAAGTACACAGCCACAGTAAATGGACTCTATCAATGTTACAGGATGTTTTACAGTATCATGTAATTTACATTAGGCACATTTACACACTCTGTATCCAGGCACTCAGAATAATGGACTATAACTGTATTTAATATAATAAACAAAGCGATTTTGGACTCTGCCAAGACTTTACAAGATGTTTAATAAATTGAGGTCCATGTGTAAAGTCAGTGAAAGTCCCTGGCAAGAACAACAGTAAGAAGTTGTACTATTGTCTGATGAGTCATGCAAACATGGTGATTCATATTGGCACATACAATGGGGGAAAAAATCTCTGAAACTTTCTCTACCCACATGGAAAAATAAAAAAAAAACTTATTTAGAAGAAGATTTCTGCTTCTTATTTTATAAAACAGAATTACGTGCAATTAAACATTGTCCACACAATACATAATAGCTTGTTTGCCTTGAGAAAATGGGCATATTCACAGTGTCTGTGGTTTTATTTCAACAAAACATTTTTCAAATGTCCATAAATGCGAGCGGTATGGGTCAGAGGAACAAAAATCCCACAACAAAAGAACACTTCAGAATAATGATGGACAAGGCTCCACTGTTCTTTTTAATTCCTTCAATCTATTTGAGAAAATTTCAGTGATTATGTTTTATCTTAAACTAAGCCTTACTGCAGTCTCCCTGTTGATCTTCACTCAGAGAGAGAGAGAGAGAGAGAGAGAGAGAGAGAGAGAGAGAGAGAGAGAGAGAGTGTATCTTTGGCTCTTCCTGCTTGAAGGTTAATACTCTTAACTACTATGCCCATGCACGAACCTCACTCATGGAAACTTTTGCCATGCTTAATCTAGAACTGTAGTAGCTTAGATATATGGCACAAGACAAAGAAAAGCAGATTAGGTCCACAAAAACTCGTGCCCAATGAGACCTGTGTTGAACTTTAGCTCGTTGTCTTCATTCATTCCCGTGAGGGACTGGAGTTCCAGTTCTCCACCAAAGCAAATGAGGCTAGGGTGTGCATAAATATAGAGAGCAGACTGCAGTTCAAATGTTAGCCACAGGTGTCCCTTGAAAACAAGGATTTGCAGGAGTTGCAAAAAGTTCTTCAAAAGTTAAAAATAGCTGATGTGTTTCGAGGTTAATTAACAACCTTTGCTGTTTAAATTAAAGTCATCACAACTGTTTTTTTTTCTTTAAGAACAGTAAACACAGTGTATAACAGGTAGATGATTCCTAAAATGAGGTCTATCTACACATCTTAAAGGCACTCAAGGGAGAAACAACTCCCTGATTTAATTCAGGATTGTAACTTAACTGCCGTTCATTATTCTTCCAATAAGGTTTTTGTTTAGACTTTTATTTTGCCACTGTCAATTCTGTTACATTATCATCCTACATAAATATGTATAATGTCCATCCATCCATCCATCTTCTACCACTTTTCAGGAGGTCTGGGTCATGGAGGCAGCAGCTCAAGCAGAGAAGCCCAGACTTCCCTTTCCTCGGTCACCTGCTCCAGCTCTTCAGAGAGGATACCAAGACATTCCCAGTCCATCTGGGAGATGTAGTCTCTCCACCTTGTCATTACCCAAAGTTCATGACCACAGGTGAGGGTAGGAACATAGACTGAGCGGTAAATTAACAGCTTTGCCTTAGTCCCTCTTCACCACAACAGACTGACGTAAAGTCCGCGTCAATGCAGATGTTGCTCCAATCCGTTTGTCAATCTCTCGTTCCATTCTCTCCTCATTTGTGAATGAGACCCCAAGACACTTAAACTCCTCCACTTGGGGCAGGAGCCTGTCCCCAACCTGGAGAGGACAATCCAACCTTTTCTGGCTGAGGACCATGGACTTGGAGGTGCTAATTCTCATCCCAGCCGCTTCACACTTAGTAGCAAACCATCCCAGCAAGACCTGTAGGTCATTGCCCGATGAAGCCAACAGGACAACATCATCTGCAAATAGAAGAGATGAGATCCTGTGGTCACCGAACATAACACTCTCCGTCCTTTGGCTGTGCCTAGAAATCCTGTCCATAAAAATTATGAACAGGATCGGTGACAAAGGGCAGCCCTGACGAAGTCCATCTCTCACTGGAAACGAGTCCGACTGAGTGTTGGCAATATGAAACAAACTTTCACAATGGTTGTATAGAGACCAGATTATTCGTAGCAACAAGCTCGATACTCCATAGTCCCACAGGTCCCCCATAACAGACCATGAGGGACGCGGTTGAAGGCTTTCTCCAAATTTACAAAACACATGTGGACTGGTTGGGGAAACTCCCACAAACTCACGGCCAGGAGAAAAACCACATTCTCCTCCTGAATCCGAGGTTCTACCAACGGTCCAAGTCTCCTGTCCAGTACTCTGGCATACATATATAATGTCAATGATGGAAAGGGCCCTTGCTTTGAATTTTTCCAAGAAAAAAAAAAATGCTGAATGGATACCCACTTACTTTTTCCTCACATGCAGACTTTGGTTACATACATTACTTTAATTTTAATTCCTTCTTGTTTAGTAGAAAACAAAATAAAGTTTTCAATCAAAGTTACTCAGGTTTACCAGCAAAATCTCATCACTTCCTATATCAATTTAAGAACAAGCCGTAATATAGACTTTGTATTTTGGGCAAAATGAGGTCCATCTGTCCAAGCCTTAATTTAGCCCACAAATAGACGTAAACTGGACCGTGCTAGTCCATCTAATATGGACCATATTTAACCCAGAAATAGACCAGAAACTATTAGGTTGTGTTTAGTCTGTCCAATACAGACTGTATTTAACTCAAAAACAGATGCTGAAAATTGGGCAGTGTTAGTTAGTTAGTTAATCTACCACAGAGCATATTTAATCAGAACAAAAGTTGTTGAATATTGGGCAAAAAATAGTCCAATAATTGTGCTGTTTAGTCCACGGGATTTGGCCCAAGTTTGTGACCGTGCTGGCAAAATGAGTCACTTTGAGGAAATTATCAAAACTGATGTAACGTTTTTTCCATATTTTGAATTGAAAGACCTTCAAAATGATATTTAATTTGTAGGATGTGCACAAAAACCGACACCGGAAAAAGACGATTTGTTTATATTTTGGCTAGGTAAAAGATAAAAGTCGCGTTTGATCGGTCGGGAGTTACGTCGTCCGCAAAGAAATATGTATTTTTAGAAAGTATGTTTTCTAAGCTTTCCAATGATACCAGGCATTTCCCTGGGACTTGCCGACAGCAAACTAAGAAAGAGTCATGATTTATGACTTCTCCTGCCTGCAGCTCGTAATGACGCGGTGCGCATTCCGACTCATTTTGCCAGCACGGGTCACATTTATCCTCAAAATAGATTTTGGCATTTGGTGATGGTGGTGGGGGTCTGACTCACAAAAGTCAAATATACTTTTACAACCACTGGGAGTCTTTGTTAAAAGTGCTTTATAAAAACGTATATTTAGAAGCAGATTTTTTTTTAAAGTTCAACACTTTGCATAATGCCTGTTACATAATATCTGGAACAATCTGAAACCAGTGCTATTGTGCCGTACATGTAAACGGCACTATTTGAATGAGTACATGCTGTTATGTCTGATATGGAGCCAAGGAAGGAGCAAGGTGTAGAACAGAACGCACGTTTATTGAAGAGGCACAGGTGCAACACACAGCTACATTTCCTACCCCCCCCCCTTCAAAACACACATACACACAATTCACACCAACCCCAATTTAGGACCTGAGTCATGAACTAAAATGACAAAGCGAAACAACATAAATGGCCTAGCACATTCACACCAAAACAACTAAAGCCAGGGGGGACAGGCGGACTGCCGTCCCACCCCACACGGTGATTATTCTGCCGCTTAAACGAAATGAGAGTCCATATAAAACCAAAATACCGCCATGTCTCCTAAACTAAAATAAAACACCCAAATTAATCCCCAAAACTACATACATAGAAACAGCAAAACAGTCTAAACACATGCATCACAAAGCACCTATACATAACAATCAGTTTATGACACACACATAATCGATTCAAATACATGCACAACAGTTAACCAATATAGGTACGGCTGGAGAAAACAAGTCCATGGGCCCCCCTGGACCGCCCTATCATCAGTCTGCCCCTGGAGGCAGCCAGCCTCCTGGGCCGCAGCAGGTCACCTCAGCACCGATGCGCCTCCTCTTCATCACCACCGGCTGCTCCACTCATCCAGGCCCATGTCCCTCAGTCCCCTCCCGGGCACGCCGCAGCTCATTCGGGTGCCCCCACGAACTGTCTGGCAGCTGGTGATGAGCGTCCTCCCGTCTGGCCACAACTCATGAGCGTCCCTGGTTCTCCTCCAACTGTCGACCGGCCTGTACCTGCCGTGATCGCCTCTCCTCCCGAATCCAGTCCTTGACCCCCAGAGGGGTCCTGCTCGGCTTGCAGGGTCTCTGCTTGGCACGTTGTTCTACCATGCCTGACAGTCCGACCCCGACCGCTTCTAAATTTGCTGCCGCCGTTGCCGTTGTGGTCCCTTGTTCACCGGCCCACTTCAGCCGAGATCCGGGAACAGGTGAAACCAGCCTCTTGACGTCGCCCGTCGTCACAGGCATCCCGCCGTGCCATCCAGTACCCTCGTCAAGGGCGACTTGGGCTCTGGCACAGGGACCTTCCTGTGATGACCCTGGGCAATATTGGTCTTGCACACCCTCTGGGGTGCCAGGCAGTTCCTCATCCCACACTGCGCCGTCTACCACTCTCGGGATTGGTCGGTCCCACAATCCACAGCCCAACCACTCCTACCCAGCACCGCTTTTAATGGCAAAGCCCAGACCATAGAGCAGATTACAATCCATTATGCTTTCTCCATGGGCCGTCACGGTGAATTCCAGGTCACACATCTCGGCCGATTTGTACCGAGCCATCAGTCTCAGTGTTCCCACCGTGGCCAGCTGTTCTCCTCCACAACCACAAAGCAGCGCCGGGTCACCCCCAATCCTGTAGTGTGGGGAAAAACATTCCACAAACGTCTGACCTAACACGGAGCCTACTGCTCCCGCGTCGATCAATAAAGGCACCTCCACCCCATTCAACTCCACCATACAGTACATGTGTCCATTGGTGTTCGCGGACACAGTATGGACAACTGTGGGGGTGGGACAGTCCTCTTTGTGCCACGGACTTCCTCGCTCAGATTTGTGGCATAGCCTGGTGAAATAATGCAAGTGGCCACACTTGCCGCAGCGCTTCGCTCTTGCCAAACACTCTCTGGCTCTGAAACGACACATCATGGACCCACAGCCCATACGCATGGGCTTCCCCGGGGCAGACCTCAAATCCACAGCGTTGGGATCTCCCGCATCTTCTTTCACACTCCCATTGCTGTCCGGAATTGTGCACCAACAACGTGCTTACCCTCAGCCTGTCCATTCTTCCCGGATTCAGCGCCACTGTGTAAGCCAGGAAGGCAGCACCCCGTCTTGGCCAGGAAAGAGGTGGCCCGCCCGGGAGCTCCAGAAACAGCTGAACTCCAAACCCACATGCTTCCATACCTTCTTAATCCTTTTTTTCTCCTCGTCGCCAAAATGTTATGTCTGATATGGAGCCAAGGACAAGGCCAGGTGTAGAACCGAACACACATTTATTGAAGAGGCACAGGTGCAACACAGCTGCCAGGCAGAGGATGGCAAAGAAGCCGCCCCTCCTGCCTGCAGCCCTTTTATAGTCACGGGCGGTGGCGTGACCGGGAGGCAGAGCCACCACCCCATGCCTCACATTATATTATAACTAACTACACTACACATTCTACAAATATCTCTCTATGTTGTGTTTCTTCACTGGTGCCCATACCTTGGGTTCTGGGTGTCCCCAGACACGCCTGGTCTTGAAAGCTAAGCAGGGTCTGCCTTGGTTAGTACTTGGATGGAAGACTTTTTGGGAATACCAGCTCCAGCTGTTGGTGCCCCATCACACAGAATTCAAAAAGGATCAGAATGTTGGTGACTATATACAGTATAGTGTATATTTAAAACAACCTTAAAAAGGTGGCTTTTCATCATCATTTTTAACCAAATTTCGACCATACAGAGATGTCTATACAAAGACACCTTTTCAACAACCTTAAAAAGACAGCTTTTCATCTTTCACTTTTCAGTCAAATCCATATGTTTTTGTAGAGAGTTGGCAAGACCATCTTTTCAAGATTTTTTCAACTAATTTGTGCTGGGAGGGATCTACCTTCACTACCTCTGCTCCTTGCATCTTCACCATTAAACCTGCCTCCTTCTGTCTTGCTTCTACTGACTTCCATTCCTCTTCTCTCCGGAACATATAGTACCGCCACCTCTCCAGGGGCCTCATGTACGTACAAACGTGCGCACACACAAAAACACATCATACACTGATTTTCACGCACACAGTGGGATGTATAAAAACAAACGTGATGTGAGAATCTGCAGGCTGAGCCGTAAAGTTTCCACCTGCCGTGAGAAATTATGGGCTCGCCGCAAAATTCTACTTCACTCTATCAGGTGGGTCTGTTAAACTACAAAACAGCTGAAACTCACAGAATGTGTTAATATAATGTTTCTGCTTCAGTTAAAATGATTTATCTACGAATTAGTGGTTGAAAAACATTATTATTATTACAAGATTTATCTCCACAACTTGGCTTATTGAGCGCAGTAGAACCCCAATGAATAATTAATTTCCCTCAGATATAACCCGTCTCATTCATGGTCCATAACCAGTGCCACTGGAAACTGGATCCCGTCTCTGTAAATGTGACAGAGATAAAAAAAAAAAAATTACCAGAGACTATACAGTTGACTCACAAGGAAATGTGCACAGATCCAGCTCTCCTGGGAGGAATTCTGTTTGGCAAAATGCCTTCTAATCAGCCCCAGCTCCAGAACAACACATGTCTAGGCAAAGAGAAGTTCCTGACTGCAGACTACTTGGAGGCAGCTGGATTGTGGATCCCTGCAGGTGAACCCCGGTGGCTGCAGCGGTGACATTTGCAGCTGTATCGGAGTGAAGAAATGTTTCCATAGTCTAAAATATCCCTGCTTGGAGATTACAATCTGGAAATAAAAGGCTTCTCCCTGGCTGTCATGTGTAATTTGGATTCTGATGCAGATTTGATTTGTAACTATAAATTCAGCTGTAAGATTGGAGTGGTATTTATTTACTTTGTTTTATTTTACTCAGTAACATTACGTCTGTCTGTGCGGATTACCGAGGGCTTTCTTTTACAGCATTTTTTTCCATGTGTCCGCCCTCCCAGTCACAGTCATTGAGTAGTGATCTGTCTATGTACTTGAACACCAATTTATTTTATTTCAGTCTGAGCCGGCTGCATTAACTGAAGTGTAGGCACAAGCTGTTGCTTCAGGCTACACCCTTTCTGTCTGAAATACGTTGTCTTTTTCTCTTTCCTTTTCTTTTTTATCTTCTTATGATCCAGCAGAAATTAAAAAAATAAAATAAAAAATGAGTGAATGAACTGCCATTGTAACACGGTTCACTCAGCAAACTTAGGTTTATTGTTGATTCCGGAGGGTCAGAACAAAATAAAATATTTTTTCTGACCACCACCTCCGTTATCAACACCTCAGCGTCACACTCCATGAAGTTATTATTTTTTTATGTTGTGCTTTCCCGCAGGATTGACAATCACTGTTTGACAGAAGAGTGACAGAAGGGGCGTTTTTCTTCATTTGCATAGTCATTAGTGGGAGGAGCCAAGTGCAGAGATCGTGTGCGTATGCTGGTTTTCACGTGAGGTGGGATGAATAAAGAAAAGGAGCGGAGAATCAGGCATGCACACAGCTTTATAAATCTGAAAATTTCTGTTCGCACGTACTTTTCAAATTTTGTGAATATACTATCTTTCAGTATGAAAGTAGCACAATCCTTTACACATGAGGCCCCAGGTCCTCTTCCACCTGCTCCCTACTGTCAGTACAGATCACACTACAGGTGATATTCACAGGTGTGCAGACTTAAACAGGTGAGGTAAAACATGCACTGGAGCCCCAAACAGGAACCCCAACAGGAAGCAGAGATAATGGACATGACAGAAATAATTGTGATTAGTCAACTAATTGGAAAAATAGTCATTAGATTAGTCAACTACCAAAGTAATCATTAGTTGCAGCCCTAGTCCGTAACAGGACCAGTACAGATAGAGACAGAAAATCACAGACATATCCAAACAATTTACAATCACCAAATATTTATAAAAAGTACACGCTTGATCTGCAGGATGATGCCAGAGCACATGTAATCTCAGTAGGTTCTGTTTTCCCTTTGGTTCAAACTAACAGCCTCCTTGCGTCTTACCTGGCCTTGCTAATCACTGCACTGCCATGTTGCTCTTGCAGCAAAATGGCTGCATGTGGGACCTGCATTTTGTGTCTCATTATTCATTTACCACAATGGTGCTCTAGTTTTTCTTCAGCTAGGTCAGACAGGTCACTCGTGGGTCATGTTTTAAAGTCAGATTTGGCTTTTTGTCCTCGGGGAAGGTCCTTAAATAAGCGTAGGAAACACTTGCTTGGGGAGTGTATCATTTGTCCCCTAAGGAGTTTCAGCCAGGTCAGAGCAATTGCCATGGTCAAGAAATAGCCACATGTAGGCACGCTTGTTTTCCCCAGCTACAGTATGTCTGACAGGGACACATGAAAATAGGCCAGTTAGACACCCACATCCCTCACTTCACCACTCTCTGTTTTCGCAGAGTTTAAACAGAAGACAAACGCTGGAGTGATAAGTGCAGCAGCTACTCTGACGATAATCGAGGCTCAGTGTCTCCAAAAAGTGTATGAGCTTTGCCTAACTGAGCCGGACACAAAGCAAAGCCACAGATAAAAGTATCCCTGTAAATAATATCACGTCTCTCCTGGTTCAACACGTCAGGCCAAACTGACCAGAGCATGCTCTTCTACTTGTCTTTTACAAATGATTTTGCACAGACTTCAGTAAATGCAATAAATCAGACGCTTCCAACCCCATCCCAACCCGAAACATCACAAATAAAGGGCCTATTTGAAGCATTACATTTGCTAATGGCTTAAACGTGTCAGACCTTGTGTGTGTGTGTGTGTGTGTGTGTGTGTGTGTGTGTGTGTGTGTGTGTGCGCGCGCGCGCGCGTGTGTGCAGAGTCACAGAGTAGTTGGACAATTTTGCAGGAATCATTTGGTTCATTTATCAGCTAGCTTACAGCAAAAATTCATTAAGGACCGTGATTGTAATTGCTCACATAGTTTAGTCTTGTCTGATGAAAGGGAACAAAACTCTGAATAAAAAAGAGAGATGTGAGACAAAAGTCTTCAAGAAAAACATTCTCCAGTTGCAAAAGCAGCAAACAGAATTTAGAACAGACAATTTCCATAAGGAATCTATAACTTCTCAAAGATCTTTCATCCATTTGTTAGCCCATTGTTCATCTTGTCTTTTAGCATACAAAGACCTCAATTAGTAATACTGCAGAGAAATAGTTTTACTTTAAACAAAAAAACGCATGTGCAAAATGGATATTGGGTTTGGGATACTGCATCTTCAGTTATCAAATCTGTATTCTTTACATACGGATTTCATTTGAGATATCTGTCCAAGGTGTACCCTGCCTCTCGCTCAAAGATGCTGGGATAGGCTCCAGCCCCCCCGCGACCCGAAAAGGATTAAGCGGTAGAAGATGAATATCTATACTTTTTGCCTCAATACTGAGACTTATAGTTCTGCCGACTTGTCTTATCCAACAAATTGTACTCATCATTTAGAAGTTGCATATAGTACCTTTATGGGACGTGTGAAATAACAAAACCATATAGTCACCATAATACTATGTAGTTAAAGATGCACTCTGGCAGCTCTAAAACCACCAAAAACACCATCAAAAACAAATGTGTATTGCACTTTTTATACACAAAAAATGTTCATTGCCTGAGAATTGTTTGGAAAGAGCTTTTTACATCTTCCAACTACTTAAGTATGCATAGATCTATGCATATTCTAATTAGCTCCACCCATACCCCCCGCCCACTAATAGCTGGAAGAAGAGGACTTTGAGCCAGGGCTCTGAGAAGGCGATCCAACGTGAAGGATCATTCTCGGTGGAGTGGAAAGTCACTGCCAGGCCCTGTTTGGGGGCTGGAGGGCTCTCCGCCGGTCTCTGGTTGCCCACTCGCTGAGGACTTCCCAGCAAGTGGCGTGGTGCCCCATCTGTCAACGACTGAGAGCAGCTCGGCGAGACCGCGGAGACAGCTGGGTGGGGCTCAGGGCCACAGTCAAGCTGGGTCCCGCCCCTCCCTCCTCTCTGCCTCTCTCCGCTCTCTCTCTGCCTCAATCCTGCTGCTCCTTGGCTCCTTCCTCTTCCCCCGAGGTAGCCAAGAGTATCTGTCTGATTGGTTATAACATTAACCAATCAGGCTAAGCAGGAATGCTTACATAGCTAGAAGAGGTCTGTCCAGACTCACCCGTTTGGGGGGTGTTCTCTAACTGGAAATTCACAGCAGAAAGCTTATATTGCCCACCCATATTCCATCCAAGAATTCAAAAGAAAAACAAAACAAGAGCGATTACAATTCAGAACAAAGCTAAGACAAAATGTGACAAAAAAAAAAAAAAAAAAAAAAAACTAAGCAACAACACAACACAGACTGGATATGACAATCCTTATGTGATTTTATATGTCATCTTGTATATATGTTTGGAGTATTTCTTCCTTTAGTTTTTGTTTAAATTGTCCAAGCGTTGTACATGATTTTAATTCAGGTCCAAAATCGTTCCATAATCTGACTCCTTGCACTGAAACACAGTGTTGCTTGGTGGTAGTTCTCACTGAAGGTTTTTGAAATATACATGTTCCTCTGAAATGATATTGTTTCTCCCTTATTTGGAACAACTTTTGGATATTTGCGGGCAGTGATAGATTCTTCACTTTAAACATTATCACTGCAGTTTTAAAGTCAACCAGATCTTTCAACTTGAGAGCTTTTAATTTAAGAAAAAGTGGGTTTGTTGGTTCCCTGAAAGCAGCTTTCTTTATTATTCTAATAGCTCTCTTCTGAAGCATAAAGACTGGATATATGCTTGTTTTATATGTATTTCCCCATACTTCAATACAATATGTCATGTATGGGAGTATTAATGAATGATACAAGGTATATAGTGTGGGTTGATTCAGCAAATATTTCACTCTGTGTAGTATTGCAATTGATTTGGATATTTTACCTTTAATATAATTAATATGTGACTTCCAACACAGTTTATTATCAATTATTACACCAAGAAATTTAGTTTCGGATACCCTTTCAATCTCTACACCATTTACACTGAGTTTAGATACTAAGTTGTTGTGATGGTTGTTAAAAACTATAAATTTTGTCTTACTTAAATTGAGCATTAATTTGTTTGAATCAAACCACAGTTTAAGCTTTCCTAATTCCTTTCCGAGTGTATCCAAAAGTTGTTCCAAATTGCTTCCACTGCATAATAAATTAGTGTCATCGGCAAACAATATTAAATGCATTTTTTCTGAAACTTTACATATATCATTTATATACATATTGAATAACAATGGCCCCAAAACTGAACCCTGTGGGACTCCACAAGTAACCTTCAGTAACTGTGAGTTTTTGTTACCAACACATACATACTGATATCTATTCTTTAAGTAACTACATAACCAGGACAGCGCTACTCCCCTAATACCACAATTTTGTAGTTTCTTTAATAATAAAGTATGATCCACTGTATCAAATGCTTTTTTAAGATCCAGGAATACCCCAACTGAACACTCTTTATTTTCAACGGCAGTTGATATTTTTTCTATAAATTCCATTAGAGCAAATGCAGTTGTCCTCTTGTGTCTGAACCCATATTGCTGCTCACACAATAAATTATTCTTCAGTATGAAGTTGTCAATTCTCTCATAGAATATTTTTTCAAGTATCTTGGAAAATTGCGGCAATAGTGAAATTGGTCTATAGTTTGAAAGTTCCCCTCTGTCACCCGTCTTGTATATCGGAATTACTTTGGCTATTTTCATTGCATTGGGAAATATACCTGTTTGGAGAGACAGGTTACAGATATACGTCAGTGGTTTCACTAAGCATTCAATAATAGTTTTGACTAAGAGCATGTCAATACCATCACAGTCCGTAGATGTTTTACTTTTAAACGATTTAACAATTTCAATGACCTCTCTCTCGTCTGTGTTCTTTATGAAAATGGAGTCTTTTATAGCAGTGTTTTTGCTTATTGTATCACCTGTAGGTGCCGTAATGGGTATTTCTCGAGCCAAATTAGGACCAATGTTAGCAAAAAGTTATTAAATTCATCTGCAGGTGAAGCTGCATTCACACTCTGAGTCGTTTTATTATTTTTTGAAAAAATTGGTTGGGTAGCTTGTATTTCTGTTTTTATTTCCAAGAATATTGTTAAGTATTTTCCATGTATTTTTAATATTGTATCTGTTTTCTCCAGTTCTTTACTGTAATAGTCTCTTTTACTACATCTTATTATATATGTTAACTTATTTTTGTATGTTTTATACCGCTGCTCTGCTTCTTTTGTCCTTTTCTTTAGAAAAGCTTTATATAATAAATTTTTCTTTTTACACGCCTTTTGTAATCCTTTGGTTAACCATGGCTTATCGGCAAATTTATGTTTAAGCTTTTTCTTTACTAATGGACAATTTTTTCATAAAGAGTGGTTACAATGTTTATAAATGTGTCATAGGCTTCATTTACATCTGATACATAGCCTTTTGTCCAGTCTTGCTTCAGCAAGTCTTCTTTAAAGGAACTGATTGCATTTTGTGATTTGTATCTGAACAATTTTAAAATATTTTCTGTATTGGCCCCCGTGTGGCCATGGATAAGTGCAAAGGTTGGCAAATGGTCACTTATATCATTTATCAATAATCCACTTTCTATTTTCTTATCAATAATATTAACAAACAGGTTGTCAATAAGTGTAGCAGTGTGAACTGTGATTCTACTGGGATGTGTTATTGTACTCATACTGTACATAGAATTCATGAACTCTGTAATTACATTTTGTTGATATGGATTTAGTAAATCAATATTGAAATCAATATTGAAATCTCCACAAATTACTACCATTTTCTTACTAGTAATATTATTGTACAGCTCGACTAATTTATCTCTGAATGTCTCAATGCAAGTTCCCGGCATTCTATATATACAACTTATAATTAGATTTTTTTGTTTTATCTTGGTCAATCTCAGCAGTAACACATTCCAAAATCCCTGGTAGTGCAAAGGACATTCCATTTACAAGTTTACACCTATACAGGTCATCAATATACAGTGCAACACCACCACCCTTTTTTTGAGATCTGTTAATATGACACATCTGATATCCCTCTATTGCCATCAGGGGAGCCTGCTCTTCATTAAGCCAAGTTTCAGAGACTGCGATGGCTGTAAAATTTCTGTCTAGCTGTTTTAAATAGTCCTGAATCTGTGGAAAGTTTTTGTTAAGACTTCTGCTGTTGAAGTGTATTATTGATAGTTTACCATCTAGTTGCACTTGACTTTTGAATTGCTTTTCAGTGTAATATTCACAATGATTATGAATATTATTGTAAAAGTGGTTATCAGGATCAATATCATTCTCCATCTCTTGTAGTTTATGTTCAGCATAATGGCATATTTTCAGAGTTTGAATTTCCTCACTCTGTGTCAAATGACTTCCTCCAACTGGGGATAATTGATGTCTACTCAAGTCAGTCACAAGTTTTTGTTTTTTTTTTGTTTTGTTTTTTAAAGTACATTGACATGGTGTGTCAAAAGAACTATTCTTGCCGTGTGTGTGGATATGGATTTTTATAGTCACTTAATTTTCTTAATCAGTGTTCATCTGTATTTATTTAAGTCAGTAACATCCCTCATTATTATACTCTTTGCTTCCTCAGGTGTTCCATTTAGTTTGATCCAAACTCTACAATTTCTTGTCCATGTTGCCTGTATCTTATTTTGTCTTTTCAACATCCGTGCTTGCCGTGCTATTTCAGCAGACTTGGGACTGCGGTGAGATTTTGCTCTGGATATGTGTTGTAAGTTACAAAAAACATGTTACAGAATGATGGCAACAGAAAAAATTTTTTTTTTTGCCAGAGTGGCACTTTAAAAAAAGGCCCATAACCATACTCTGTAATCACTGACCACTACTTAACAAACATTACCAACTGATTTTCTGCATAATTCTGTAGGTCAGTAAAGGTTTTTTTCTTGCCTTTGCTGAATGTGAAATCATGAGAAAGTATTACAACATATCATTTCATATCACCATCAAATCAGTTATGGACTTGCAAGTGTAAGAATGGATGATTGCAATTATATCTGATTAATATCTACTTTAAATGGCAATGGCATTGTACAGGGCCGGATTAAGGAGGGGGAGGTCCATAGGCTATAAAGCACCCCCCCCCCCGAATAAAATATGGTTGACACTGGCTCCATGAGCTCCATGAGCCATGGGGTCCTATTGACCTTATACCACATCTAGTGGGCTCAAGGAGGCAAGGCAAATCTCATGTGGTTTAAGAGTCTATTCATACCAACATCAAGGTTTCAGAGTAAGATAAAGGACTCCAACACAGTCTTAAATTTAAAAAAAAAAATGGGTGGTTATCATCTTCCTTCCGGCATTCAGAGAGAGCAGACGCTTTCTTCCTCCTCTCCCTCCTAATCCTCTCCCTTCTGATCCCAGCTTGCAATGTTGTGTTTTTGTCTGTGTTTAGTCGCTCTTCTTCTGCTGAATCTTAATCTAAACGGAAATTATGGATCTGGAAAGCGGCTTAAATGTGATTGTCACCACTTTAAAAGAAGATCGGGTCAAGGGGGACCAAAGGGGAAGACTCATGGATATTGGGAACGCATGTGTCTCTAAGATTCGACTGGAGATGCAGAAGACATCTATTGGCTATGATCTCAGGACTTTCTACTTTGGCTTTGGAGTTCCTGATGTATCAGAAATTGTGGATGGTAAAGGAGCTGTTCAACGCGGACCCAGGCAAGCTCCTTCACCAAATTCGACCAGTTGGGGAGGGCACAAACAGCGGCATTGTGAACTGAATGGTAACTGATTCAGATGGTGGAATACATCTTGCGAGTCGCTAGTGCTCTCCAGGAATGTTTTTTAAGCCTGTATATGGAAATTTGAAGTGCAGAAACGCATGAGAGAGGAAAATTTTATTCTCTGTGTGCACTGTGCAGATTTGACCTTGTTTTTTTGGTGCCCTGCTTACATTCCTCCTCGATGAAGATAAGGCAGGAGTAGCGGCTGGCTTTAACCCAAACAATCGACAAACAATTGCTGTTGTTTCAACAGACTGGACTCTTCAAGGACAGTGTTACCATGTGTCTTCTGCAAGCAAGAGAGAGAGACTCTGGACTTGTTTATAGATCACATGATTAACATCCATCCACTGCCAGGAGGTGCCCTCTGCTGTTCACTAGCAATTGACACACCCACACTACACACTGCATACAACATTACATGACTGATTCAACATACATTGACACACACACACTCACACTCTCTCTGTACTGCTTTGTCATTGTGTGATCTCTATTGTCTGCTAATTGTGCATTAGAGAGTTTTTTTCTTGTAATCACAATTTTGGTCATAAAATGAGCTTTATTTTGATTAACAATGCTTTTTTCTCTCCGCCTATTGTGTTTCCCTACCCTCCCCCTCCCCCTCTTTACCCCCCACTGTTTCTTTGATTAGGCGCCTAATGACGGCCGCCGTGTCATTGTGATACACTTACATAGCGTGCCAATGTCAAGTCAAATTCCTCGTGTGTTTTTTACATGCTTGGCAATATGGGGTAACCCCCACAACAGCCACGGACAAACAGAGAGCCCAGCTGGGGCCATTAGCAGAGCAATGAGATGTGGGTGTTGAGATCAATAGGCAGCCTCTCCGTGTCTAGTTTGGGCGCCAGTATCCTGCTGTTATGTATGACTTCCTGCTCTGTACTCAAATGTAAATGTCCCATGCCTGAATGCAGTTTCTTTGATCATAACATACCTTTCATGTAATGTCTGAACTGGGTATAAATACCGCACATGTTCTGTAACTCATCCTCTTTTCTTCTTCTGACTGCTTCTGACTACTGCTCATGAGAGCCTGAGAGTGATCCCCAGCATGCATATACAGCAGCTGGGGTGAGCTCCGTGATGGTGATGATTTGGTCAATAAACTTCATTAAAACTCCAGACGCCGTGCCTTATTCCTACATCGCCACACTGGTGACCCGACGCTGAAAAGAACACGCTGACAACGAATGCAGCCCCGTTGGCATCTCCGACGACAAGCAAACGCAACAGCCTGACGCGAGAGCACTGCCCTCCCTTCTGCCACACGAGAGACCTCGACACAGAACCGAAATCAGGCGAACTCCCTCAGAGATCATCCACGATTGGGAAAGCTGCAGAAAGCGTCATTGTGCAATCCACACCTGAGATCTGCATACCCAACGCACCATGACCCGGCACGAGCGACGACCAACAGCCCGAACGGGGGAGACCATCGGCACCGACTGCGCAGATCTCCATCAAGCCCCCTGACCCTGATTCGCCTCGCGACAGCGGACCGGCCATGCACAGAAGCCTCGCATCTGAACAGTGCAGCTGGAAGGTACGCAGCCGCAGCGCGTGCCGCGCACCAGAGACAAGCTGGCTCTGCAGACCCCCACCCTCCTTCACCGCTGCAGACTGGCCCTTCAGGGTTGCTCGTTCACCTGAGGCTTGCATGCAGCTGGCGCACAGGATTTTCTTATGGTCTCAGCCACGGCGCACAACGGGGATCCGGCCGTCAGCTGTCCCCGAGGGCTTTAGGTCCGCGAACGCACCTGAAGCCAACACGCCAAGTCCCTCACACAGCTTCAGCTCCTGTTTTTCTTCATTGCCGGACTGAATCGCGAGAGGAATCAGAGACTAATTTTTCTTCCCACAGCCACGGACATCCCCCGCCACTTGCTACCCCCACCCTCCTCCCTTTCCCGGCACAGACCTTCACCGCAGCTCGCCACCAAAGCGGGACTATTGAGGTCTCAGCTCCCCGCTAAGCCCTCTGGGGGGGGAGTGTATGGGGTAACCCCCACAACAGCCACGGACAAACAGAGAGCCCAGCTGGGGCCATTAGCAGAGCAATGAGATGTGGGTGTTGAGATCAATAGGCAGCCTCTCCGTGTCTAGTTCAGGTGCCAGTATCCTGCTGTTATGTATGACTTCCTGCTCTGTACTCAAATGTAAATGTCCCATGCCTGAATGCAGTTTCTTTGATCATAACATGCCTTTCATGTATTGTCTGAACTGGGTATAAATACTGCACATGTTCTGTAACTCATCCTCTTTTCTTCTTCTGACTGCTTCTGACTGCTGCTCATGAGAGCCTGAGAGTGATCCCCAGCATGCATGTACAGCAGCTGGGGTGAGCTCCGTGATGGCGATGATTTGGTCAATAAACTTCATTAAAACTCCAGACGCCGTGCCTTATTCCTACATCGCCACAACAATAAAGTTTTTCTGATTCTGATTCTGATTCTGTTACAATCAAGAAAGGACCAGCACCCATTACTTATTCTACAGTACTTTAACTGATATTAAACAATACTCTCCTTTGTCTCATTGTCTCCTTGAATGGGGAGTAAAGGAGTGGTGTCTGAAGTTGAAAGCTAATTTACAAAAACAGGATGTATGAGAGTAGAAAAAAAGATTGATTCAGATAGAAAGAAGTGATTCAGATTCTCAAACTGACAGAAGTTCAATTTGAAGGCAAAGGCTGAAGAAGACAGTTCCAAAATGGCCACAAGACAAAAAAAAGACAGTGATGATGGTAGGAGGGTAGGATTGATATGTTCTGAACATCTTTGGAAGTGACTCATTTGTACTTGCTTTTAAATTCAATCCATTTTGTGCAGAATTATTTTAGGATGAGACATCATCTAATTACCTTCAGAGGGACAATTTCCAGCCATTTCCTGTGTCTGAAGTGTGCCTCGTGTGACTGAGAAAAGAACATTAGAACTTTAAATATTTTAGGTAAAAAAGTTCTACATTGTTTCTATTTCACAACACTAAAGAAATTAGCTTATTTTACATAGCAACCTATGCAGCTTTACAAACATGAGTGTTCATGAAATCTTTAATCAGACTGAGTCAGAGTTTTTGAGACATGATTCCTTGTTACCACAGTTATAAAATGCAGTCTCCCAACACCGTGTGTGTCCAGAAACTAGGGCTGGGCGATATAATGAATTATTCATTTGGCAGCCCATAATACAAATAAATTGTTGTATCGCACATATCTGAGTATTTGTCACATCAATGTGAGCAGTGACTTCATGCTCTCCCCAGCTGCCACTGCTGAATAGTGTTGAGCGCTCCACGTGCCTGCTTTGGTAATGAGTGTAGTACATGATCAGTGCATGCACTATACTACAGCAAGCAGAGATAAAAAGGAAGGTAACAGAATAAAGTTAGGCCCACCTCCAACACAGGAAATGGTGGTAGTGGAGGGGGAAGAGGTAAGAGAAGATAAACATTTCCAGTCTGAACTCTGCAGGTGTAAAATCAATCTCACTTAGCAAACAAATTTTCAAAATAAGAGCTCCTATCTGATCTTGCAACGCTTCAAAATAAAGAACTGATGGAATACAGACACATAAAAACCAAAAATAAGTGACAAATTATACTTCTGTCATTTATTAGACCACCAAGTATTGTGTTGTAAATAGAAACATTTCTACCCACAAGGATAAACTTCATTAATCGTCAATGTGAGTTCTGCTAAACAAAGGGGAAAAAAAACCATTTTGCTCAGTTACATATTATTGTGACGTGACACAAGATTTCATTTTATTTTATTATTCTGCTTTTTCATGAGTGAAATGAAAACAGCATATATACAATTTCTAATTAAAAAAAGTAAGAAAAAATTTTTTTAAAGGACATTCAGTACACAAAATACATATTGTGATATGTATTTTATATCACAATATAAAGAAATTACAACGGGGAAAATAAGTATTGAACACTAACTAACTAACTAACCTGCACTTATATAGCGCTTTTCTAGTCACAAAGACCACTCAAAGCGCTTTCATTAATACTAACCCTCTATTCTAAGGGCCTATAGGAAACAGATATCTAGGGACAATTTAGAACAGCCAATTAACCTAACATGCATGTCTTTGGCATGTGGGAGGAAACCGGAGAAATCCCGGAGTAAACCCACGCAACACGGGGAAAACATGCAAACTCCACACAGATCACTGTTGGTCGGGGGCTGGGACCGAACCCACGATCCCACGATCCCCACAATCCTCGGCCAAGGGCAAACTGTGCTGCCGCAGTGCTAACCACTGCGCCACCGTGCAGCAACACGTCAACATTTTTCTCATTAAACATATTTCTGATGGAGCCATTGGCCTAAGATTTTTACCAGATATCAGCAACAACCCAAGTGATCCATGCATACAAAGAAATAAAGGCAACTGTGTTCACAAAACAAGATGTAGTGAACCCTCTGAGTGTGTATATTGCAGAACTGTGACATAGCCCCTAGTGGTCAAGAGTGGTAAATATTTTTTGTCAATAAAATAGTTCAGATTTCCAAGGCTATAACTTGAAAGTGGTAAGAGATAATGGCTTACTGTCAATTAGAAAGATGTAAAATATGATCCAAAGTTTCAGATAGGGATAAATTTATGCATCTTTAAATTCCATAACTCAGTCAAAACTGGACATTGGACGTATTTACACAAAAAACTGTTCAGTATTTTGACACCATTTTTTTTTTGTACAGAGGTACCTCATCATCTTATCTTCAAAGTATATGAACAAGAAATCAGTACATTAAAAAAAACAAAAAAAATCGGAAATGTCTCACTTACTTTTAACAAAGTCAGAGTGAGAAAGCAGGCACAGTGCCGTGCTCTGCCACTAGGGGCATGCAAATTCTCACTCTCAAAGGGCTAATAAAGTGGAGTGACACAGGGAATAAGAATTGAACATATGAAGAAAAAGAGGTGCAAAAAAGGCAAAGAAAGCCAATAAACCAGCTGAAATCCATCAGAATTTAGGAAGCCATCCCATCCCCATCAGTGCAAATTAATTTCAGCTGGTTAAGTCCTGACTGACAACCTTTAAAAAGTTGTGTGAATATCAGATTGCCACACCACAAAGAACTCGTGATAGGTAGAAGCAAAGAGCTCTATCTCGACCTTCACAACCTTATCGTTGCAAAACACAATGATGGCATTGGCTACAGGCGCATTTCTAAACAACTGAATGTTCCAGTGAGCACTGTACCGGTCTGTTGTGGTAAAGAGGGAGCTGAGTTCTAAGGCAAAGCTGTCGATTTACCAGTCAATCTATGTTCCTACTCTCACCTATGGACACGAGCTTTGGGTAATGACCGAAAGAATGAGATTGCGGATAGAAGCGGCTGAAATGAGCTTTCTCCGTAGGATTGCTGGTCTCACCCTCAGAGACTGGGTGAGGAGTTCAATCATCCAGCAGAGGCTCACAGTAGAACCGCTGCTCCTCCACATTGAAAGGAGTCAGTTGAGGTGGTATGGGCATCTGATCAGGATGCCTCCTGGACGTCTTCCACTTGAGGTGTTTCAGGCACGTCCCACTGGGAGGAGACCCCGGGGCAGACCCAGGTCTCGCTGGAAACACTATGTCTCCCAGCTGGTCTGGGGACACCTTGGTATCCTCTCTGAAGAGCTGGAGCGGGTGGCTGGGGAGAGGGAAGTCTGGGCTTCCAGACTTCCAGACAAAAGTGGTAGAAGATGATTGGGTGGATGGACAGTTTCATTTTTTTAAATTAAATTAAACTGTAATTGCTGCTTTTTGAACAAATACCAGCTATGGTGAGAAGGGCCCCTCAAGTATAACCTGGCAGTTAGACTTAGCACTTAGCTTGGTAGTTTATCAATATGTCATTACTTTTGATTAATCTTTACTAAGTTAATCAGATAAGCAGCTTAATAAATGTGAATGAGTAGGCAAAAATGGGGCATTAGAAAATGTAGGCCCTACTGTAGGACTGGTATTTATTGAATTGTGAAATAAAAGAGGAATGGTATGATGGTCTTCAAAACTATATAGCTATACCACAAAGGATGTCAAGACTCCAAATCAATCCCTGGAAATGAATAAATGAGACTGTTCAGCATTATTAAGGACAGGTAAATTATGAATACACTGGCAAATTTAAAAAGAGCACTAAACAAGGTAGGTGATATGTTTCCAAAATAATCTATTTTATATCTTATATTTATCTTAAAAAACATTGATATCAACAGACAATTCAAACATTTTAGTGAACTCAATTTTTAGGGAGCCTGGCTGCAAAAGGTGTTCCTTGATTGTAAATCAAGGAACACCTTTTCACAGTTTTTGCAGAGCTGCTAATATAACGAAACTGTCAAAGCTGCATTGTTCAAAGTCACAAAGTTCCCATCTGTTATCAGGAGTGAGATTAATGAGGCATTAGAGACATGTTTTAAGTTCAAATGTTCAATTTCACCCCATCAACAGCCCCTAAAACTTCCTTTACCAAAAAAAAAAATAAATGATACAAGGCTATTTATCCAGTGATCCATATGAGCAATCAGCATTTCTAGGAACTAATAACACAAAGTTTGTTAGGGAGAAGGCTGACTTGTGCAAAGTGACAGTTTTATTGTGTCCAGATATATTTCTCTCATACTGAAAGTGCTTCCAGCAGCAGGGTATTCGCTTTACAACCACCACTTGTCAGTATAAAGCCCAGTCTGTCTTTTCAGCTGCTAACAGCTAAACATGTATATTGTTTGTCTTTATTCATTAAACATCCTTAGTAAAATTTAAAGCAGTGGTTTGCAATGGGTGGCTCCAGAACTGCATATGGCTTTTTTCTTCATCTTCTAGCGGATACCTGGATGAACCTCATTAATTCATAAGAAAAAGGCAAATTTCAGAGAAAAAGTAAATTTATGAAAAAAGTTAGAAATCCATCCATCTTCTACAGCTTTTCCGGAGGTCCGGGTCACAGAGGAAGAAGTTCAACAAGCCCAGACTTGCCTCTCTCCCCGGCCACCTGCTCAAGCTATTCAGAGAGGATACCAAGGCATTCCCAGGACAGCTGGGAGACATGTGGCCCTATTAGGATGATCATCCACGGAATTTTCCGACAGACTTTCCGCTGTACGCCAGTGTTTTTGTTAGGTTCTGTCAGCGCATTGTTTTTTATGCTTTGCATCACACCATCGAATTACCAGGAGACAGCGCTAGCCGCTCACAGGCGGAGGCTCATTTCAAAAAAGTGTGGCTATTATAGTGCATTCCATGAAAACCCGTTTTGATCAGGAAAAAGGAGGTCTATCGTCAGAAGTGCATTGTTTAATGAAATTTCAGTGGCAGGTTTTAAAATCGAGCAGCTCCGAAGCTCATGAAGAAATGGCATCTGCTGGGTTTTTCTGTTATTTTAAAGGAGAGAGTTGTAACAGTCATCATATGATTGCCCGTCATTTTAACCTCTTGCGCTCCGTTGTACTGCAGACGGGCAAGTCTCTGCATCCTAGAGCGCACGAGAGCGCCCTCTTGCGCTCTAGGACGCATGATGGAGATTGTGATGTGTATGGTGTATGGCGTCCAAGCGCGCACTGAAAATAAAAGCTGCAGACACAGCCGCGAACAGATTAGTTCATCTGATTGACCTCTCATTCGACTAACAAGAGCCTTGAATTGGGTTTCTGAAACCTTGAAGAACCAATGAATGAAAACCTAGCCAGAAGGACCCGCCTCCCAACGCTGTGAATGCAGTGAGCCAATTGAAGCAGAGAAGTTCGCGAGCTGTTTTTTTTTAAGGCTGGGTGAAGACTGGCTGCTGCAGCGGATCAATAAAGGACCCGCAGGAAGAACCCCACAGACCCAGCAGCACGGAGACCATCCACAAATGCAACCTGTGTGACAGGGAGTGCCATTCGCGGATCGTCATGTTCGGCCACAGGCGGTGCTTATTTTGTTTTGGTTCCAGCAGAGTAGACGTTATGATTTCTTCCATGGTCATAGACCGACGGAGGCTGAGTGACACACATGCCTTCGCCAGTCTTTTTTCAATTACTACTGTTATTTGTTTTGAAAAATCGTTCGCCAAAAACCGCAATCATGGAAGCACAAAACCACAATAATGGAATTATGTTTTGACCGGGATCCACGAGCGGACCAGCGTCGCATTCGTCTGACAATGGGGAAGAGAAGTTCGCCAGGACGCTGCTGTGAAGAGGTAAGGTGTTATAAGCTAAATTATTATTTATCCCTGAAAATTGTAATCAAAAAATGACTTTTGACCGATCGGTAAATTACAACTGTGCGGCGCACGAAGTACGAAGTGCGTGCGCCGTGATAAACGGTTCATTCGCCGTGTTCGGACCGTGAACACCCCCCCCTCCTCTTCTGTAGCGGGGGGGGGGGAGCCGCGGTGACTGCGCAGCGGTTGCCACATAGCCATATGAGTCTATTCCGTCATGTAGCGATGGCCGATGGCCGTCCTCTGTAGCGGGGGGGGGGGGGTTCACACACACACACAGTAGCGAGGGGGGGGAAGCCACGGTGACAGCGCTGCTGTGGCCACACCGCCACATCCGAGTGTAATCCGTCATGTAGCGATGGCCGATCTCCGTCCGCTGTAGCGGAGGGGGGGGGGGGACAACCCCCCCCCACACACACACACAGACACAGCCCTGAGTGTCACCTTTCATTAGAGCCCAAAATGAAGCTTCTACATTGAATCATTCAAAAGTTACAGACGTTTTTCCAAACTGTGCCATTTGGCATAATTTGGCACAGTTCCAAAACGCCTGGGAACAGCCTGAGAACAAAGCTGTGTAATATATTCATTTTTTGTGGTATTGTTACAAAATTTGGACCTCAGCTGGATAACACTTGGTTCTACATTTCTGTTGCATTTTCCAGCCCGGATCTGAAGCTGTGTGTTATTTGCAAGCATTTGTATCCAAAAAAACACCCAGGCCAAATTTATTTTCTTCAAGTTCAGTATGTTTAGATGACTGTAACTCAGTGGCAGGAGCACTTAGAGAGATTATGACTGTTTTGCCAAAAAATTCAAAGTGTTTTCTTTTAAATGAGACCAACCCCATGAAGATGCTGCAAAGGGTTGAAGAACAGCTTTCGATTTACTTTGGGTACATTATTTTTTGGCATTTTTAGGAAAATTGACCGGAGTGCAAGGGGTTAATTATGTGTGGTGTGGGGGGGTGTCAGTCTGATGAGTTGTATTTCCATTCACAATTTCGTTTTCATCACAGACTTATTTGGGACTAATGTGTTTATTTGTAGGGGGAATAAATAAATGAACAAGGAGTGTGCGGCGTTGTACTTTTCACTGTCACTCCCCAGAGAAACAGGAGCTGCGTCCACATCTGTGTCGGCCGCTCGCCCTGGGTTTCCAGCCGGGAGAGACTGGGAGACTGGGACAGAAACCCCTGCATGAGACGGGGAAGACCCTCGGTCGGCAAAAGCAACAGGAGAGGGAGCCCTCCATCTCCCCAAGGGTTGGGGGCGACTTCAGCACCATCATTAATGAAAGTTTATGAAAATTTGCACAGGCATCCTTGTTCCCTTAAGTGTCAAATCCATTCATGTCTGTGTTGCATCCGTGCGCACTACATTAAACCATTCAGCTGATTTTTCAGTCCATTCTTCTTCATTTGTTCTTTCTAACATAACTAACTGGGCATCCACTGTGATTGATGTCTTTCTTATTCCCAAGCAGCGTTACTATCGTGTGCACACACGGGCTTTAGTCAGCGCAAAACCCGTCTTAAACCGTCATGATCACAATTCACTTTAGATAATGCCCCTCTTTGCATTAAAGGGATGAGAAGGAGTGCTTTGGATTGGATTATCCAAAACACACCTCTGAATGATTAGACCAGCCTCTTTGCATCATGCGCCGGCAGAAAGTTCATTTTTACGCTGTTGTGATAAGGAAATGAACTTGGAAACGCCCATAAACGTATTCTATGTCACTGACAACTGACTAAACAATCACATTATTGTAATACGACCCATAGTCTCTCCAGCATGTCCTGGGTCTGCCCTGGGGTCTCCTCCCAGTGGGATGTGCCTGAAGATGTGGTTTATTAAATATTAGGTCTCTAACTCCCAAGTCTCTGTTAGTCCATGATCTGTTAATTGATCATCAGATTGATTTAATTTCCCTTACAGAGACTTGGTTAGGGCAAGAGGATTATGTTGGTTTAAATGAATCAACTCCCTCTGGTTATTTAAACTGTCAAAATCCCAGAAGTTCTGGTCGTGGAGGAGGAGTAGCAACAATTTACCATTCCAAATTACTAGTTAATGTAAAGCAAAAAACATGTTATAATTCCTTTGAGGGCCTGGTCCTCAGTATTGGGCACTTTAGCAATTTTAGATTAAACCCAATTTTATTTGCCATAGTTTATCGTCCCCCATCAACCTACACAGAATTTTTATCCGAACTGAATTCTTAGCTGATTTAGTGCTGAAATCTGATAGAATAATTATAGTAGGGGACTTTAATATACATGTGGATGTAGATAGTGGCTGCCTTAATGTGGCATTTAATTCAATATTAGACTCGATTGGGTTTTCTCAGAAAGTAGGAAATTCTACCCGTTACCTCCACCATACATTGGACCTTGTTCTGACATATGGCATAGAAATAGAAAATCTTGTAGTGTCTCCTCATAACCCTGTACTGTCAGACCATTGTCTGTTAACCTTTGATTTTACTATTTCTGACTATTTGGCTCCTAAAGAAAAATATTATTACAGTAGATGCCTCTCAGATGATGCTGTTACCAAATTTATGCAGATTGTTTCCTCTATGCCATGTGTCAACACAACGGAAATAAGCTATAGACAGCTTGCTCCTTCTGTAATTGATAACATGGTGGATAGTGTTTCAGCTTCTCTGCATCAGACTCTAGACTTGGTGGCCCCCTTAAAAAAGAAAAAGTCTAATCAGAGATTTCTAACTCCTTGGTTCAACACAGAAACTCGTAGCTTAAAACAGAAGACTCGTCAATTAGAAAGAAAATGGCGCTCCACTAATTTAGATGAAATCTATTTAGCTTGGAGAAATCATCTTTTAATTTATAAAAAATCTCTTAGAAAAGCTAGAACGAGTTATTACTCTGCATTAATAGAAGAGAACAAGAATAATCCCAGGTTTCTTTTCAGTACTGTAGCCAGGTTGACAAAGAGTCAGGACTCTGTCAATCCTAGCATTCCCTTAGAGCTTACTAGTCAGGACTTTATGAACTTTTTCAATAATAAAATTTCATCCATCAGACATAAAATCTATCAGATTCTTCCCACAGTTAACTTAAATACTGTAACTACTACAACTCCTTCTAATGATGTCTGTCTTGATGAGTTTACTCCAATCGACCTTTGTGAGTTAGACAAAATAGTTTCCTCATCCAAACCTTCAACTTGTCTTTTAGACCCTATTCCTACCAGGTTATTTAAAGAAGTCTTCCCACTTATTGGTAGCCTTATTCTTCATATAATCAATTCTTCATTAACTTTAGGCCATGTACCGCAGGCTTTTAAAACGGCTGTAATTAAACCCTTACTCAAAAAGCCAACGCTAGATCCAGGAGCTTTAGCTAACTATAGACCAATCTCTAATCTCCCTTTCATTTCAAAAATCTTAGAAAGAGTTGTTGCTACGCAATTATTTGACCACCTGCAGGGAAATGGTTTACTTGGAAGAGTTTCAATCTGGGTTTAGAATCCATCATAGTACTGAAACAGCCTTAGCAAAGGTCACTAACGACCTCATTGCATCTGATAATGGACTAGTTTCTGTACTTGTCCTTTTAGATCTTAGTGCAGCTTTTGATACTATCGATCATAATATTCTACTTGATAGATTAGAACACTATGTTGGACTTAATGGAACTTCGTTGCAGTGGTTTAGATCTTATTTATCTGATAGGTTCCAGTTTGTTCATGTAAATAATGAGTTTTCTTTCAACTCAAAGCTTAGTCATGGAGTTCCACAGGGATCTGTGCTAGGCCCTACTCTTTTTAGTTTATATATGCTTCCGTTAGGCAACATTATTAGAAAGCACTGTATACATTTTCATTGTTATGCTGATGACACAATTATACCTGTCAATGAAGCCAGATGATAGTAATCAATTAGCCAAGTTAGAAGCCTGTCTTAAGGAAATCAAAGCTTGGATGACTTGTAATTTCCTGCTATTAAATTCAGATAAGACTGAAGTCATTCTTGTTGGTCCAAAAAACCTTAGAAATTCCTTTCCAAATCAAACTTTCAGTTTGGATGCTGTTACTCTTTCTCTTAATAGCTCTGTGAGGAAGCTTGGAGTTATTTTTGATCAGGATTTGTCTTTCAATTCACATATTAAATTTGTTTCTAAGGCTGCCTTCTATCATTTGCGTAATATTGCCAAGATTAGGAGCATCTTGTCTCAGAGTGATGCTGAGAAACTGATCCACGCTTTTGTTAGCTCGAGATTAGATTATTGTAATTCTTTATTATCAGGCTGTCCTAAAACATCTTTAAAAAGTCTTCAGCTGATCCAAAATGCTGCAGCAAGAGTTTAAACAGGTACTAGAAAGAGAGATCATATCTCTCCGGTTCTGGCCTCCCTTCATTGGCTTCCCATAGAGTTTAGAATTAAGTTTAAAATCCTTCTTACTTACAAAGCTCTAAACAATCAGGCTCCTTTTTATTTAAAAGATCTGATACTACCGTATTATCCTAACAGAGCACTACGCTCCCAAAATGCAGGATTACTTGTAATACCTAGAATCTCCAAAAGTACAATGGGAGGCAGAGCCTTCAGTTATCAAGCTCCTCTCCTGTGGAATCAGCTGCCAATCTGGATTCGGGAGTCAGACTCGATCTCTGTTTTTAAGAATAGGGCTAAAACCTACCTTTTTGATATAGCCTACAATTAGGGAGGGTTCATGTGTTTCTGAACCCTCCCTTAGTTATGCTGCTAATAGGTTTAGTCAGCCGGGGGACCTCCAGTAATGCACTGGGCCTCACTCCTTTTCTCACTCTCAATGAAATATTTTTTTTTGCTGGTCATTAACATTTGTTTGTTCTCTCCCATAGATTGAGTCCCCATCGTGCTGTTTGCTCTCTACATGTCTGTTCTTTTCTTCTTCTCTATCCCCTCACCCCCCAGCCAGTCGCAGCAGATGACTGCCCCTCCCTGAGCCTGGTTCTGCTGGAGGTTTCTTCCTGTTAAAAGGGAGTTTTTCCTCTCCACCGTCGCCAAGTGCTTGCTCACAGGGGATCGCCTGATTGCTGGGGTCTTTCTGCAACTGTGGGGGTTCCCCCTACAGTTGATAGTGCTATGAGATGACTGTTGTTGTGAAATGGCGCTATATAAATAAAGTTGAATTGAATTGAAAAGCTTGGATGGTTGTAGAATCTGCTAATTTTACATTTTTAAAATTTGATTTTATAAATATTTTTTCAAAACAAGTGTATGGTGTTTTATTGAATTACCTCTTAATGGAATACACAGAAAAGACAGTAATAAAAGTCCATGTTTTCATTTTATAACTCTCCCTGAGTGTAGAAAATGTGCAAAGACCCTTGGTTACACAAGTATAATGTATTAAGTTATTTTACAAATACGCTTTTTTGGGCACAAAATTTAATATACTTACTTTTTGTTCAAGGAATAATGTAAATTAGTGGCTCAGAGGCCCTGCGATGGACTGGCGATCTGTCCAGGGTGGACCCTGCTTCTCGCCCAAAGATGCTGGGATAGGCTCCAGCCCCCCCGCAACCCGAAAAGGATTTAGCGGAAGAAGATGGATGGATGGATGGATAGTGGCTCAGAGAGCTGCATCTGTGTGTGTGTTGTAGCTCCACTATTTACATGTATTCATTACAAATTCAAGTATTTACAACAACTGTGCATGCATGGTCTTACCTTTACTTGTAAATGAAGTAAATTTGCCTATCCTTCTGGACAGAAACCACTGTGACTTTATTAAACTAGAAAAGCACTCGGAGAGCGCAGACCTCCGCCAAGTACCTCAGTTCCCCCTAAGATTGGGATTTTCCCCAAATATAATAGTCCTACATTTATTTTATCTATATTTTCAGATTCCTTGACCATCAAAACACACCTTTAGCAATTGGATTCACATTGATATCTTTATTAGTTCAGTAGTTATTGAAAAAAATCACTTTTTCGGTAATGGCGGTTTTCTTCTGGATATAGCTCCATAGCTTTTGAAGATACAACAAATCCACTGGCACACTACTGATTCCTCAGTGTCTTGGCTATATTTTGGTGTTTGTTGTATGTTTATTATATCTTAATTTTTTACCTTACAGTGATGAAAATTCCAAAGATCCCCTATTATTTCCTGTTCTGGATCACAGTAGCCAGATTTTTTGCAGGATCGGGATCAGTCTTTGATATTTCGTAGAACCTATTGGGATCTTATCCTGTATTTTTTTGGCAAGTGTCCTGACCATTTAATGTGGAGTTATATACACATATGCTAAAAATGGCCCTATCTCACAATGATAAAGAATCCTTTAAAAAATTCCTGGATCCAGACGGTGATCCGTATCACCACCAAAATCGAATCATCTGTAGGATACCCCATTTCTGACAATGTCTGAAAATTTCATGAAAATCCGTCCATAACTTTTTGAGTTATCTTGCTAACAAACAGACAGACAAACCAACGCCGATGAAAACATAACCTCCTTGGCGGAGGTAATAATGTTCTTTTCTTTTAGTTTAAAAAAAATCCTGTGCTTACAGTGCTCAAGCACACCCCCCTCGTTAAGACAACGATACTACACAGTCTCTCATGGTGGTTTTTACAACCCGGTCTCAGTAAAAAACGTATCTAGTAAATGTTTTCCCACCCCTCTAAAAACATACATTTGCACGTTAAATGCAAAAAAAAAAAAAAAAAAAAAAAAGTGCCTTGGTACGTTTTTACAAGTTCACTCACTGCACATACAGTCCTCACTGCGCATGCGCAGAACAACGCATCTCTTTGGTTTCCCAATGCTCCTGTGGTTGATGGGAGGGGGGACGGTTACCTGTCCTACACAGCCATTTCAAGCAATACACACAAAAACACACGAGTTTGACTCCCACCCTCGTCTGTCACTGATTTCTTTCTTCGTTTTTTTTGTTTTTTTTCATTAACTTTGTTTTCACTCCACTAATGAAAGGTTCCTGTGAGGTTAGGGATTAAGGTATGGGGTAGTTGGTCGATTCTGAAAGACAATAAAAGTGAAAAAAAAAAAAACACCTTTCTTAGAGCTTTCTTAAAGCTGTAAATGCCACGTACCCACTGCACGTCAAAAATATTTTTTACGTGCCTCTGTACGTATTATCTGAGTGATAAAACCTGCAATTAAACATTTTTTTGGTGTTTTCCTGAGAATGGGCTTGATTTTTAACTAAAGTTTCATGTCAGATTAGGATAAATGTGTTATCAACACACGTGAAGGGCATTATCTTGACTATGGAAAGTGAGCACACAATAAGAGTGGCTACAAACAGTATCATGTTAACATACACAGAGATGGCAATGAAGACGCACATACCACACAAGCTCAACCCAGTTTGTGAAGGATTCCACAATCCATCTTGTGGCTCTGTTTGCTACTACCTCATTTTGCCTCTATTCTTTGAATTTGAACAGAAACTACACAGATTCACTTATTTTAAATATTAATATTAATGAAATTATTAGAATCATCAAAAATTACATTTATAACTACAAGACAGATCAGAGGGCAAATTATAACTTTTATCATAATTTTTCATGATGATAGATGTGGTTGTGCCTCACCTGCCTCCCCTGACTGCACGTCACTGTAATATAATATTATTAAGTATTACCACTGCCCAGTGGATGTGATGTAACCATGTAAAAGTGACAGGGGTCCATGATCCATGGGCTTTGCCAAACTGATTTTCTCTGTACCCACCTACTTTATCATTTCTGGCTACGCCACAGCAGCTAACAGCAGCCAAAGTCCTTTCAGTCTGAAGTAAAGTGCTGTCATAATTACATCATCAAAATATTAGGTTCAGTTGCTGTTGTGGTACATTAGCATGACTGCCAAATACACATACAGTGGTGTGAACAAGTGTTTGCCTCCTTCCTGATTTCTCTATTTTTTTGTTTGTTTGTCACACTTAAATGCTTCAGATCATTAAGCAAATTTAAATATTAGACAAAGATAAAACACAAGTAAACACAAAATGCAGTTTTTAATTGAAGGTGTTTATTATTAAGGGGGAAAAAAATCCAAACCTACATGGCCCTGTGTGAATAAGTGATTGCTCCCCTGTTAAAACATAAATTAACTGTGGTTTATCACATCTTTGAAAGCTGAGTTCAATTTTCTAGCCATTTCTAAAGCTTTGGGCCTCCACAAATGGCAAAAACATGGAACAGTGGTGAACCTTCCCAGGAGCGGCCGGCCATCCAAATTTAACCCAAGAGTGTAGCGACGATTCATCCAAGAGGTCACAAAAGACCCCACAACAACATCCAAAGAACTGCAGGCCTCACTTGCCTCAGTTAAGGTCAGTGTTCATGACTCCACCATAAGAAAGAGACTTTGAAAAAATGGCCAGCATGGCAGAGTTCCAAGACGAAAACAACTGCTGAGCAAAAAGAACATAAAGGCTCGCCTCAGGTTTTGCCACAAAACATCTTGATGATCCCCAAGACTTTGGGGAAAATACTCTGGACTGACGAGACAAAAGTTGAACTTTCTGGAAGTTGTGTGTCCCATTACATCCGGCACAAAAGTAACACAGCATTTCAGAAAAGGAACATCATACCAACAGTAAAATATGGTGGTGGTAGTCTGATGTTCTAGGGCTGCTTTGCTGCTTCAGGACCTGGAAGACTTGCTGTGGTAAATGGAACCACGAATTCTGCCGTCTATCAAAAAATCCTGAAGGAGAATGTCCAGCTATCTGTTCGTGACCTCAAGCTGAAGCGCACTTGGGTTCTGCAGCAGGACAATGATCCAAAACACACCAGCAAGTCCACCTCTGAATGGCTTAAGAAAAACAAAATGAAGACTTTGGAGTGGCCTAATCAAAGTCCTGACCTGAATCTGATTGGCATGCTGTGGCGTGACCTTAAAAAGGCAGTTCATGCTCGAAAACCCTTCAATGTGGCTGAACTACAACAATTCTGCAAAGATGAGTGGGCCAGAATTCCTCCACAGCGCTGTAAAAGACTCACTGCCAGTTTTCGCAACCGCTTGATTGCAGTTGCAGCTGAGGGTGGCCCAACCAGTTATTAGGTTTAGGGGGCAATCACTTTTTTCACACTGGGCCATGTAGGTTTGGAATTTTTTTTCCCTTAATCATAAACACCTTCATTTAAAAACTGCATTTTGTGTTTACTTGTGTTGTCTTTGTCTAATATTTAAATTTGTTTGATGATATGAAACATTTAAGTGTCTCAAACATACAAAACAAAGAGAAATCAGGAAGATGCAAACACTTTTTCACACCACTGTATACGTACGATATAGTTATTTTCTAAAAAAAAGTTTAACAGAGATATGTATCAGAGAGAACTGTTAAATTGATAGTTCTATACAACAATAGTCTTCTCTTGTGTCTGGCTCATAATGACCAAAAAACTGAAAGTTCAGTGTAGTCTGCATTGTGTGTTGATGTTTGTCTCCAGCAAGTGCTGTTTATTTCTACCTGACAACCAGTAAAACATAAAAGTCAACAGTGAGTGCGAAACCTACTGGCCAGGAGGTCAGAATCTTGTCTTTATCACCTTTAAGACTCAGCTACGGTTTGTGGCTCTATGTAAATTTTTTGGGACAAAAATATCTCCAATTGGCTCTTTTGGTGTAAATGTTGCTGACCCCTGACACAAAGATGACATCTTAAAACCATAAGTGAATAAAAGTGCTGTGACCTGAATTTGAACAGTTCCACATCACCAGAGGAAAGCCAGTGTCAGATTAATGCTTCAGCTTCAAATCATCAGACACTGGACAGCCGCACAGACACATACAAATGAAAGTGCCTTTGCCAATAATGCCCATGGGGTTTTATAAACTTATTAAGTCACCAGGTTCAAGGACAGTGGGAGTGGGGAAAAATGAAGCAGAGGGCAGTTTTCATGTCATGCTGGGGCATTTTAGACCTTCAACATTTCCTCATGAGACAGGTCATTTGTTAAGAGCATATGCCAAAAAACATTTAGCTTAACTGTGTCTGCTAACGACAAAGCTGCATAGTTCTGTACTTTCAGTTTTCTTCCTTTTACCAGGCACTCTGTAATTATTCTGTAATGTTTTAATGCTTGTGGACTGATCAAGAGGGATTACGTTGCTCTAGCCAGGTATAGGGTTGCCGGAGCCCTGTCGTGAAGCTTGGACAAATACCTGGTTTCTGCCCATAGTACCTGGTTCGGCTCAGCCTGAACAGTGGGGTCACCCCCTGCAGGAGGGATCATGTGCGCTGCTTAAACTGTTGCCCCTGTGACCCGGACCCCCAGATAAGTGGTAGAAGATGAATGGATGGATAGAGTTTGACTATAAGCTCAACAAAATAGCAAAAAAATGAAAAAAATATAATAATGGAATAATAATGGAAAAATATAGACTCAAATTCCTGTAACCAACAGCTAATATATTTTCTGAAAATGCATTGTAGAGCAAAGTTGGTAATGAATTGTATTTCCTTTTTTGTGTTTCACACAAAAAATTACATTGAAAGTTAAATGATAATTACTGTATGCAAAAATGACTTTCCCTCTGTCTGACTATGCATCTTCTATCCTGTTTTGTAAGGCTTATCTAGAGATCCACAGTTCAGATACACTTAGACAATCATCTCCACAACCATCACTTCCAACTCTTCTGAAGAGACACCTTCCAGAGAAATTCCAGGGAGAAACAATCTCTCCAGAATGTCATGGGTTTTCTCCTGTGTCTTCTCCCTATGAGATATCCCCAAACCACCTTTATTAGTAGTAGATTAGTTTATTTGACAGGGACAGTGCAATAAACATAGACAATTAATCAAAGACAATCAATCTGATGTGTTGCACATAGAGTGTATAGCTATTAGCTAATTTGCAACTCTTGTCCCTGGATGGGCTTTAGAAAAAAGAATCAAGATAAAAAATATACACAATAACCACATACAGAAAAAAATACATACATACAGAAATACATTGCAGAAAAATTATAAATACACAATTATAAATATTATAAATTATAAATACACAAATATAACAGCCTGACTCACATTTAACATAAATATTATAAATATTATAAATACACAAATATAACAGCCTGACTCACATTTAACACATATAACATAACTCACATTTGCCTATTTCAGGCCTTCCTCCCTCCGTCACTCACTATAAACAAACACATTTATTCCTTCCCTTCATTCACTCTCACTTTGCAGACAAATAATTCATACATGAGTACATTCTTGTTTATTTTTCAGCCAGTTTTTAACATTTTTAGTGAATGTTTTAAAGTCCGTTATTATTTTAATTTCATTTGGCATTGTGTTCCAGATGTGACTGCCCTTTATAGAGAAAGCTGTTTGTCCAAATGTGGTTCTGCGGTGGAATATTTTACAGTTATTGTTAACAGAACTCCTGGTGGCTCTGCTGCTGTCCTGTCTTTGGACGAAACCAGCAAGTGGCTCGGGTGCTGATTTATGGAAACATTTGAACGTTAATTTCAGAAGACAGAGGTCAATGAAGCTCTCAAAACTCAATAGGTTGTATTTTTTTAAAACATTACAGTGATGCCACCTAATGGGCTTTTTGTCCAAGATTTTTAGGGTTTGATTATATAATGAACCTATATGTCTTATTGTGGAAGGGGCTGCTTGAGCCCAGACTGTCAAACAGTATGATATATGAGAAAAAACCATAGAATGCATATACAGTGCAGCTGCTTCGTAAGGTATGTAATATCTAATTAATTTAAAGCAGTTCAGATTTTTTTTTACTGTTTTTGAAATTTTCTTTATATGAAGATTAAATTTGAGTTGAGGATCTAGTACAATGCCAAGGTATTTGAATTCTGTAGCTAAACTGATGTCATGATCATGTATATTAACTTTAAAATGTTGCAGGTTACATTTTTTGATTGAAAAGCACATTGAGACTGTTTTCTGAAGGTTCAGCAATAGATGGTTCTTGAGGAGCCACTCTTGGACATAAACCATACTTGTAGACAGTACATCTGCAGCCTGTGCTGGAGTCTTGGCAGCTGTGTAAATAACTGCATCATCTGCATAAAGTTGGCATGTTGCAGCTGAGCAGTGTAACGGCAAGTCATTAATAAAAATGCTGAAAAGTAAAGGACCAAGAATGGACCCTTGTGGGATACCCATGCGGTTGTTTAAAAATGAGGATTTATCCTGGTGAACTTTTACACACTGTTCTCTATTCTGGAGATAAGATGCAAACCATTCTAATGTATTTGGGGAGAAGTTAAAAGATACCATTTTGGATAAAAGCAAACTGTGGTTTACAGTATCGAAAGCCTTTTTGAGATCTAGAAAAACAGCTCCTACCACATTACCCCTGTCCAAGGACTGTTTGACGTTTTCAATAAGGCAACAATTTGCTGTTTCTGTTGAGTATCCTGGTCTAAAACCAAATTGATGTGGATGAAGAAGTTGACTGTCTTGTAAGTAGTCTATCAGCTGTGTAGCTACAACTTTTTCAAGAACCTTAGATAGGACTGGTAAGATAGAGATTGGGCGGTAATTGCATATATCGTCTTTACTGCCTGATTTATGAACTGGTATGACGACAGCTTTTTTCCAGCCAGATGGAAATGTACTAGACCTAATGGAGAGATTAATGAGATGAGTCAGTGGTTTGATTAATATTTTGCTGTGCATTTTGAGAAAGGAGGTGCTCATATTGTAGATATCATTAGTTTTTGAGTTTGACAGTGTTTTAACAATACCAGCAATTAACTTCTCATTTACCTCATCGATGTGAAAAGTATCTGTTGGAAGTATGGAATTTGTGTTGTTGAGCACATTTGGCAGCACAAAAATTTTTGTTAAGTCTTCCACAGAGCCCACAAAGTGTGAATTAAATTCATTTGCCAAAGTAGCCTTGTCACTGACGGTCTTGCCATTGATTCTAAGTTCCTTTACCCCCTTCTGATCGTTTTTTTTATTAGTTAAGTTATTTAAATGCCTCCATAGGGAACTGTTGTTACCCTTTGCATGATCTATCATTTTATTGTAATAAGATATTTTTGATTTTCGCAGCTCATGTACCACTTTATTTCTTAAACTTTTGTACACAAGGTGATCATTTTGTAGTTTGGAGGTTAGTGATGTTTTCAGTGCATAGTCTCGCCTCTTCATAAGTTTTCTTATTTCATTATTTAACCATGGTAGGCTAATCTTCTGTTGTCTACTTTTAATTTGCTTTGAAAATTTTTCTATAGACTTTGTGATTGTTGCAGTTATAAAATTACAACAATCATCTACTTCACATGTTGCCATGAGCTGCTCCCAATTTTGATTCTCTAAGTAATGTTCAAACTCCTCATTTTTTGATTTGGGGATAATAAAATTTGATTTGTCAATATCGACTCCCCCAAAATACTGTAGTCGCTTTTTAGTAAGTTTCCTGACAGCAAGAACCATGTTATGATCTGAGAGACCAGTTACAAGATTATAGGTTCTGGTTATTCGTTCTGGTTTATTAGTAAATACCATGTCAATAAGTGTTCTGGATTGTTTGGTTATCCTGGTGGGTCCTTTGATGATTTGCTGGTAATTAAATTTAGTCATGAGGCTTTTCAGTTTTTGTTTGTCTTTTTTATCAGACCAGTTGATATTAAAGTCACCATGAATTATTGTTTCTCTGTTCTTCTGAAGTTGTTTAACCAGATCACTTAATTCATTATAAAAGGAAGAGTTGTGTGACGGTGGGTTGTACACTACTGCAATGTTGAAATTCATTACCGGAGAGAGACATACATTAACAGCTAAACATTCAAGTGAAGTATTCAAATCAACCAGTTGACATTTATATTTCTCTTTGATGTAAATTAAAACACCTCCTCCCCTCCCTACCTGCCTGTCTTTTCTAAAACACTGGTAGCCCACAATATCGATCATATTAGTGTCTATGTTACTGTGTAGCCAGCTTTCTGAGAGACAAAGGTAGTCCAGATTTGAGTCCAACAGCAACACCGAAATCTCATCTCTTTTGGGGATTATGCTCCGTATGTTTAAATGACCGCCGAGGATCCCCTTTGGTTTAGCCTTGGTGTCCCAAAGAACTCGTGCATGATTAACAGTTTGGAAAAATAAATGTTGTTTTTGCTTTTGTACAGCTCGGTTTTGTGCTAACCCAGTGGTCTGCTGTTTAATAGTGGCAGGTCCAGGGTTAAGGTGAATATCTCCTGCCAGAAGTAGCAGAACTAACAGAACTTTAACTGTATATCCTCTGCCATATTGTGATTTTTGCTTAACAGCCATGTTTGCCTTAATTTGGAAGTTTTTGCTCAGGGCTTTTAAAGACCACATAGAGTGTAGGGTGAGATGTCCAAGCCCAAATCCATACAGATAAAACTTTTTAACTTCACCTTTGGTTGAGTTTGTCGGAAAATCCTTCTTGTTGCAGGTCCAGACACACAAAGACAAAACGAAGAGGAAGTAGAGAAGTAGAGAAGGCTTATTAGTGGTGCCCATCAGCCCACTTTTTAATCCGGTGGCAGCCATCTTCAGTCTTTCTTGGAAAGAAGGAAAAGGAAAATCTGTGGATAGTAAAATAAATTCTGCTTATATCGCCAGAATCTGATCCGATCGTCCTCAAATCCAGCTGGGCCTCAGCTAGCCAACTAGCCCCTTCCGTTGCTGGTCTCGTTGCTCATAGTCGCCGTAACTGGTCTCCCGTCCCGCTCCTCCAACCGAGTCTCGTCACACACCGCCGCTGCCACCGAGCTCCGCTGAGGTCACGGTAAATCCTCCGCTAGGCACCGCCACCTACCGTCGTCTGCCTGGGTGAAATCTCTGCTGAGCCCCGTCAACAAATAGCCGCTTGCCTGGTAGTATCTCCGCTGGGCCTCGCAGCTGGGCTTCGATTCAGGCTGGTGTAAGGTGGAATGACTGGCGCCAGCATTAAGCTAACTAGCGTTAGCTTAATGAAGTTGATATGAGCTGGTTGATATGAGTGTAGTCAGGAGTTTACTTGGAGCTGGTGTACTTGGTAACAGCCTTGGTTCCCTCAGACACGGCGTGCTTGGCCAGCTCACCGGGCAGCAGGAGGCGCACTGCGGTCTGGATCTCCCTGGAGGTGATGGTGGAGCGCTTGTTGTAGTGGGCCAGACGAGAGGCCTCGGAGGCGATGCGCTCAAAGATGTCGTTGACAAAGGAGTTCATGATGCTCATGGCCTTGGAGGAGATACCGGTGTCAGGGTGGACCTGCTTCAGTACCTTGTAAACGTAGATGGCGTAGCTCTCCCTCCTGGTCTTCCTCTTCTTCTTTCCTCCTTTACCGGTGGTCTTGGTCACGGCTTTCTTGGAGCCCTTCTTGGGCGCAGACTTGGCGGTTAGAGTCATTGAATTCTAATTCAGAAGCCTCAACCACCTCTGGTGGTTCCTTTCAATATCCGGGACCAATGTCTCTTTTCTAAAGCTGTGCCAAATGACTCAGCTTCTCTCACTGTCTCCAAGGGTGTGACAAGCCACCCCACAGACAAAGCTTACTTTGGCTGCTACTGATATTTGAGGGTAAGGGCATATCTTGACTAGGGGTGGGATGATAGATGATATTGTTTATTGTGATGAAAAAGACACACATTGCAGATAATTGTATTATCTCAATCAAAGTTTGTTGCAGTAGTCGCACATATCCTCACATGACCATGCTCAGAAAGCTGTTCCTGTCCTGAAGTCCTGGTTTCCTCAAGCATTCTGAGCTGCCACCACCAGGGGGATCCTGTTTGATATCAAGTCTTCCAAAGGTCTTCTTAACCCATCACCGTCACTGCTGTCAGCCAAGCAGGAGTAGGAGCAGCTGGACCCAACACATCTCCACCCACCCCTAAAAAACGTGAAGCCCGAGGTCCAGAACCACAATCAACCCCCACACACACTATGCAACCACCCCAGCCTGCCCGGAGAACACCACTCACGGCAAGTTAAAAACTTCACTGAAACAAAGCTTAACTTGGATAACATTTAATGGAAAATCCATTATGGTAGGATACTTGATGTTTTGTTAACATCGACTCTTTGGGTTTATGTTATGGCCCCTTTAGCAAAATGCTAACTGCCTGAATCATTTATATGTACAGTAGTTGTGCTAACATTAGCAGTTTCTCGGTTACAATCTTTTTCCCTTTTCCTTTGTGAGCTAGCTAAACATAAGAAACAGAACTGTGCTCTCCTCTATTAAACTGAGTCAATTTATTGATTGTCAGTGTCATGTGGAAACCTTGTATCTCCATAAATATATGTATTTTTTTAATAATTGATCACACTTTACATTTCAATTTTTTTTTCCAATATCAAATCATGAATAAATATTTTTTAAAAAGCCTTGTGAGTAAATCCCGTAGTTGCTAAATTATACAGAAAATACAAGGGTTGTACCTGACAGTGCCGACAAACTACATTTCCTCAAAGTCGCAATCTATATCAATATTCATTCACCTTCTTCCGCTTAATCCTTTTCAGGTCACGAGGGGGCTGCAGCCTATCCCAGCATCTTTGGGCGAGAGGCAGGGTCCACCCTGGACAGATCGCCAGTCCATCACAGGGCCAACACAGAAAGACAGACATTCACTCTCACAGTCATACCTAAGGACAATTTAGAATCCCCAGTTTGATGCCAATTAACCTAATTTGCATGTGGGAGGAAACCAGAAACCAGAGAAATCCCAGAGTAAACCCACGCAGACACGGGGAGAACATGCAAACTCCACACAGATCACTGTTGGTCAGGGGCTGGGATCGAACCCAGGATCCCCCGGCCAAGGGTGAGTTGCTGTGCTGCTGCAGTGCTAACCACTCCGCCACCGCGCCACCCGTATCAATATTATATTTTATATATTTATATTTTAATACCACCTTGCAAGTTGGACTTTTATTATAATCACTTTAAGGAATTTCATGTTACTTTTGACATAAAATAATGTTCAGTTAAAGTGCAATAAAAATGGCTTCCAGCAAAATTTACTGTAAAGTGATTTTTATGTTTTAGTGACATTTTAGGGCAGCAGTGGCCAAGGAGGTAGAGCGGGTCCTCCAAAAACCAGAGGGTTGGTAGTTCGAATCCCGCTGTCCCCAGCCATCCTACTGTTGTTTTGCATGGGTTCTGTAGGCACCCATGCAAAACAACAGAAAATTATTTTCATTTTTATTTTGGACCAATTAAGTGAAATTTGAAAATTCCCCACAGAAACTGCACGGTGGCGCAGTGGTTAGCACTGCGGCAGCACAGTTTACCCTTGGCCGGGGGATTGTGGGGATCGTGGGATCGTGGGTTCGATCCCAGCCCCCGACCAACAGTGATCTGTGTGGAGTTTGCATGTTCTCCCCGTGTTGCGTGGGTTTACTCCGGGATTTCTCCGGTTTCCTCCCACATGCCAAAAAACATGCATGTTAGGTTAATTGGCTGTTCTAAATTGTCCCTAGATATTTGTTTCCTATAGGCCCTTAGAATAGAGGGTTAGTTATATTAATGAAAGCGCTTTGAGTGGTCTTTGTGACTAGAAAAGCGCTATATAAGTGCAGGTTAGTTAGTTAGTTAGTTAGAAACCTAAACCTTCTAGGGAACCCTGGTTGAAAAACACTGCTCTACGGCAGAGATTCCCAAAGTGGGGGTCGCAAGACACTGAGGGGGGGGGGTCGCGAGATGATTTTCAGAATCCTCCTTAGGTGATTACTCAGGTCACATGTCACTTTAACTGTGCCACAGTGAACGTCACAGGTCACACACAGGTCAGTGTGCACCAGTAGATTTCGTCTGAACAGCTCAAATCAACACAATACGCTTAAAGCCGAGGATGGTATTTTTAAAAATGAAACGTTGGTTAATACCAACCAAAGACAACGCAGAGAGACCAGCAGAGACAGCAGAAGAGGAGAGCGGAGACATGCCATCAGAAAGGCCGACGTCTGGTGCGGGGGGAGGAGGAGGAGGAGGAGGAGGAGAGCACCGTAAAGGGCTCCATAAGCAGTCAGACCAGCCATCCTCCAAGTGTTGCAAGTATTGAGAGGAATATATTCAGTATGGATTCACATGCATCGTTATCAATGAAGTACAACATCCCCAATGTGTAGTGTGCACCAAGGTGCTTGCACATGAGAGTTTAAAGCCCGTAAAAATGCTCAGACACTTGAAAACCAAGCACCCATCTCTTGCCGCTAAACCAGCAGATTTTTTCCACCGAAAGGAGGGAGAATTGCAAGGCCAAAAGAAAGTCATAGCTAACCAGACAACATCCACAACCAAATTTCAAATGGCATCATATGAGGTGGCATATTTAATTGTACAAGCAAAAAAGCCACACACAATCGGAGAAACCCTGATAAAACCTGCTGCTATCGCTATGAGTCGGACAATGCATGGGGATAAACAGGA